>CM038464.1:68507098-69137012 GCA_021464415.1 Lonicera japonica
TAGAATTATAACGATTTTCCACCAAGAAAACATTCTAAATATTTCGGGGGAAATTTAGTCGCAGATAAGCTTCAAAAAACTTGGAGAACTAGTTTGACAGTCAATGGCGGAGACGAATTAGAATATAGCTTCAAAGATTTTAACTTGATACCCTAATTTCATTTAGAAAGCTCCATTTTGAGATACTTCCAGACTAATTTTCCTCCATATAAGAAAGACTGAGAGGAATATTGCAAATCAAAGTAGCTTTCTTAGCGCCGAAAACGGTTGAAAATCAAATTTTAGTTCCAACTACGTGAGGAAGGGAATGCTCAATAAGATCCGAAACTTTAAGCGTAGAAACATTAGGAGGCCCACATCGAGTTATGACTTCAATAAGTCTCTTGAAAGAAAATATAATGAAAAAGGTGAATTATCGAGAAAATTGTCCATTTTACTCAAAATTTTGAACTAATTATACTAGAATTTTAATTTTAGAATACCATTCCACCTTTGTTGAATAGGGGGTCATGAAGAAGATGATACAACTCTTCAGCAGCACCCAGCCAGCCTTCCCCTTTTACCCCGCATGAAAATGAGACGACACTTTTCACAATACCTTGTTGGAGTCGTAACAAACTTATGAAGCTACCTTTATTGTTGTTGTATCGTTTGTAGCAGAATAGGGTGTATGAAGCCTAATATTTGTTGAAGAAGTCCACCTCATTAACCTGACTTTTATCTATCTTCAGATTTTGAATTAACTAGTCAAAACCACCGAAATCAATTCTAACTGAGAACTTTTGATGCCGTATTTCTTCCACTATTGTAGCCGATGCTCCTCCATTGTCAATGCTAAACGAAAAAGACTTGAATTAAAAATAGGTTGGTAATTTTGATCAAAGCATTGCTCTAGTTTTTCCTCTTGTGTGAACCATGTGATGGTTTCTATTCTGCTGATTACTCAAAATCTGTCTAATAGAAACTCGATTAAACCCCTTATGCACGCTGGTACAATTCTTTCTCCAATAACTAGTTGGATCGAACAAGTGACTCTTCATCTTCCTTTCTGATTCTAAAACGATGGAATGCAAGAGGGTTATTGAATAAAAAAAATGTTAAGCACTAAAGACGAGTGAGGATGAATGGAAAGGATGAAGGAAGATAGGTGGGGTGATTAGAGAACGGAGATGAAGAAGGTTGGGTGGTGGTCGAAAAGGGTAGAAATGAGATGGTTTTGGTCGGTTAATGGAGATTAACATGATGGAGATAGATGATGGCTATGGGACGGTCGTGAAGGTGATGATAGATGATGGTTAAGGGTGGTGGATGGGAGGAAGACTTTTCATCTTCAGGAGAGAGAGAGAGAGGAGAGATTACTTTTTATGTTGTACTAATGTTTGACTGATTTATTTTAAATGGGTTAAAAACGAATCGGAAAGTGTCATTTGCTAATTAAACGGGTCGTGTATGAATTTGAATTTTTCACCAGTTTATTAAATGGGTCGTGTACGGGTGGAGGCACTTTTCACCCGACACGACTTCAACTCGACATGAAACTGATTCGTACACGACCCATTGCTAGACCTAGATTTTTATAAGGTGGGTTCCTCCGATATCGCTAAAACTATTCCAAATTATGTCTTCCTTTTGTATGTGTGTGTTTGTATTAGCTCAAAGCCAATAACTAGAGAATATTACAAGTCACCAACTTTCTTTCTCTACAGTTAATTACCTAAAATTTAGGACCCTTTATAATGAACTTTCCATATTATATTCATAGTCATAAAATTAGGGTTACATTTGGTCCATTAGGGTAAACAGTAAAATACTAAAGAGGGAAAAACTTAGGTATCATTTTATTACTTTACATGTGTCACTATCCTTATCCACAATCCATGTTTGCACGACTATCTCGGCTAACGATCAAGTCAGCACGACCATCATGGCAATGCTATTATATCGGAAGGACCATCTCGGTTAAGAGTAGTCTTTTGGCACTATTATATCTATTCGACCAATAGCCAATCTATTTTCTTAAGTTGGACTTCAAGATGGCGATTTGGTTGGGCTTGTCTAAATTCTTGGGCCCATAGAGTTGATTCAAACCAAATCGTGTTATTATTTTTGGACTTCCTCAAAACATATTTAGTTATTACGAAATTTGATACATTCTTAGTTTGGGATGTTTCAAATTTTAATGCGAGATTTAAGGACTACATAGCACAACAGTCATAACCTAGGTTTTTAAGTTTTGAAATTTTTATATTTTGTTGAAAAACAATTTTTAGTTTACTAAATGTATATAGATATATCGGCATTAGAGGAGCATTATTTTTTAAGACAATTTAAACTTTAAAACCATATTAACTCTCACAATAAAATAGCTCCCACCATAATGTTTTAGTATACCCCCTTCAATTATAAATAAAGAAATTTCACTAAACATTTTGGTGATGTTTGGCGGATGTTTTGAGTCGAGTTTTTAAGTTGAGTTTTTAAAATATAGTGTTTGGTAGAATTTGGAAGTATGTTGAAAAGTGAATTTGGTTTTTGTTTGAGTATTTTTCAACCAACCAAAAAAATCTCATAAAAAAATTTCAAAAATAGTCACAATGGATCTTATTTTATAGATCTCAACGAGTATGTTTTAAATATATATTTTTTATTTAATTTTGATTTTTGAATTTAAAGTTATGTTGTTTTAAAAGTTTTTTTAGAGAGAGAAAATAAAGTGAAATAAATTTTGAGAAGTGTGAAAGTAGAGTTGATTTTGAATTGAGTTTTTAAAATTTGGAAAAAAAAATAAAAATAAAGGCATACCAAATAGGTCCTTTGTGTTGCCATTTTCTTCTTTTGTTAGATGAAGTGATGATGTTTAAAATAATTTTAATTGATGGAAAAAAATTAAATTTTAAAATGGGTAATTTTGTAAAGCTTGCTTTAAAATGACCATAAATCTATAATACATAAATTGTAAGTAGTAAATAAAAATAAAACCACCCATTAATTTATTTTTATCTAAATAATATTAAATAATCTTATACAACATATCAAACATACCTAGCTTAATAGAAAGAAGCACTTTTACTTTTTGAGTTATATAGATTGATTTGCGATCAGCTATCAACTAATCCGCTGGAGCACAATTAAATTGGAAAATCTCATTCAATCCGGGTTCGAATCCCGGCAGCGGAAATTTGGGTTTTTATTACCCAAAGCATTTTCTATTTTTTACATTGCCGACACCGTACATCACGCCAGAAAAAGAAACCCTAATCAATCGGCCAACCTTTTCCGACGACCGGTGGAATTACTCCGGTGAAGCCTCCTCTCCTTTGATTCAGGTGCGTGTGTCAAAACTATGGCATTTTGCCCTAATTTTAAATGGCAATTTGTTCATTTCAATAACAATTTGCATGCATATATATATATCATTCAATCCATCTACACACACAAATCTCACTATTAGTGTCATTGGATTCATTCACTGCTACTATTAGATTCCTTAAGTTCTTGCAATGGCTTGCGCTGTTTCACCATACTAATTGCGAATTCGACAATTAAGCAATTCAAGATTCACATTTATTTGTGTTTGTTAGTGAATATTGAACAATCATAGAATTGAATTGAGTCATTTCAAGTAAAACATGAATTATCCTAATTTTAGAACTAGTGAATTCACTTCAACTCTGAATTTGGTGGAGATAAGAAAGAGGAATTTAGAACATGTTTTTGTTGTAACATTCAGATTTTGTCATTTAAGTCTTATGAACACTCTGCGCATTAGAATTGAATTATTGAGCATGCACATATTACAATTCATTAATTGAAAATGAACTAACTTTAAAACTTGGCAATTTATGCACCAGACAGACCACGAAGGTTGTGTTTGGTTTGTTAAAAACTAAATACAATATATTGTGATTGTGTGGTTGCGATGGTGGTAGATTGAAAATAGTTTGTACTATAATTTAGCAGGTACTAAATTTTGCATTAAAACTTAAATTTCAGACTAAGCAGTATATAGAACCTGCTTTCTCGTTTACGAAGTCAATCAAATTCCGGAATTTCAATACCAATAATTCTAGAAAGTACGTAAATATCTGACACAAGACCTATCTAGTGTGGTGGCCAATATGTATTGCTTAGAATGTAAGTTCATGTCAATTTCATCTTTCTCAAAATCTAATCTAACGGTGAATAATTGCCAAGTTGATATATCGCTGTTTTGTGTCAGATCTCTGTAGAAAGACTCATTTCAATACAGATTCTCATAAATACTAGTGATCAACACCCTACCTCCCTGCAGTTTGTTCAATCGGCCAACCATGTCCAAAGTTCCTAATGATGTTCGTGCCGACATTTCTCGAGATTACGGTGAAGCTTCTCCTCCGATTCAGTTGCATATCAAAACAATGGCGTGCCCTTATTGGCAGCGATGATTTCATTAAGTTGCATCTTACTAGATCTACAGAAACCAACACAAATCGCATTATCATTATTAAAGATGGTGATTGCCTCTATTCTGTAAACTTGGATTCACTCGACAATGCCGTAAGACTCAATCCCCCACTGAACCTTAATAAACAGTGTGTGTATGGAACTACGATAATCGGTTCTTGCAATGGCCTGCTCTGTTTGACCAACACGGAGAAATACATTTTCCTGTGGAATCCAACCACGAACAAGTACTGGAATCAGCTGTTTGTAGGATTCCTTTGGGTTGAAAATGTTGTTTTCGGATTTGGATATGATGATGCTAAAGATGACTACAAAGTTGTGAGGTTGGTACAATTTTTTGGCAAGGATAAAGAATCATTTAGGTCTGAGGTTAGTGTATACTCTTTGAAATCGGATTCGTGGAGAGGATTGGGGATTTCCCTTATTACCTTAGTTACGGAAGGTTTCTGGTGTGCTTGCTAGTGGTGCTTTGCACTGGGCTGTTAGTCGAAAGCGTAGGTGGTTAGATGATCCTAGAGGGATTTAATCGCTGCAATTGATCTTAGAAGTGAGGAATATAGGTTGGTACCTCAGCCTGAGTATTCGATGAAGAACTTTGATATGAAGGTGGATGTATTAGAAGGATGTCTGTGCGTGCTTTGCAAGGATTACTTGTTGCAATTTGAGATGTGGGTGATGGAGGATTACGGAGTAGAGAAATCATGGACCAAGTTAATTTCGTGTGTAGATCCAATGTTTATTGGTTCCATGATATTGTATTGCCTGTTGCGTATTCGAAGAGCCGCAAGCAAATGCTTCTGTTACAAGACTATCGAAAGTTCATTTGGTATGACATTACAACAGAAAGAGATGTGAAAGTTGAGATTGATGGCATGCCAAATCGTTTTGATTCACATGTTTGTTTGGAAAGCCTCATTCAGCCTAGTGGTGTGTTGTGAAAGTGCTGGGGGGAGTGGAAGAACGTTAAAAAAAAAGGTAAATTAACATGCTTTACATGATCTTATTTTTTTTTCTGAATCACTTGATCGAATTCGACTAGCCAATGCTTGCTATTAGGTTCTGTCCCTTATACCTAGCCTTTGCAGAAAATTCTGATGCTTTATTTAATGAAGATTATGGGGTTTAAGAATTCTTGCCCTTTTTATAGTACATATCAGAAGAGTTGACAATTTTTCACAATGTTCTTTGTTTCTCTTAGAGACAGTTCCTGTGAAGGGATCCAAGCTTCATCGAGTTCCTTTAAGCAACTGTAGGAGATGATAGAGTACATTGGAATGAGAAGGCGATGTGGTAAGTTCATCAATTTATCACTATTGCCTATTTGGTGTATTCAACTTTCTTAGCATAGTTAAATGAAACACTGGAGTCGGAAGAGTTCAAGCCCATGTTTTTTTCCTTTGCGTGCCCTTTGCATTATTTTTAAGGGAAAAGTTCGCTAATTATGATTAGGTTGATGTTTTCATTTTCTTTTGATAAAAGCCCCATGAAGGCAGTTCTCTTGTCTTTACCACAACTCTCTCCGCACACCAAATAATACAAGAACAGTCCTTGTTTGGAATTTGGATAAAAGAATTTTGAGATTTTTTCACTGTGCCCCCCATTTTATACATGAAATTAGACTTGCCCCTTTTTTTCACATTCATTAGGTTTGCTTCCCTTGCCACGCGGGGAATCTCAAAAAATTACATAAAGTGGGGGTTAAGTCAAACGATTGTGTTAAAAAAATAAATAAATTGATACCCCCAACACACAATCCAATTTTACATCATTTTCGAGGGGTGTAACTGTAGCTAATTTCCCATTGTTAGGTAATAGTTTGAGATTCCCCTGCATGCCAGGGGAAAGCCTTGTGATTATGATTTTTTTTTTTTTTTTAAGGTGGGAGGGGCTAATCAAAGCTGCAGTATGCTCTGCTGGCTACCCAATTTTAGATGCATTAATGAGTATGTGCTATTGTGCTGTGCATATGGCTTATGCCTTGTAGTTCCTTTTAAGCATTTTACTTGTGCATCAATGCCAAGTAAAATATGCACGTAAGAATCAAGCATTTCAATTTATAATTTTTCAAATATTAAAAACAAAAAATTAGTGCAAGTCTAAAAATGGCACTGGAGAACATTAAACTCCTTAATTTGTCGACGAAATCATCCGCTTTGCTTGGACAACCATTACTCTATTCCTCCTCTCCCACGCAAGCACTGGTCAGCGAGTATTAAGTTCCAATTTAAGGCACTGCAATAATCTGCAATAGAAAGTATTTACTTGTTGATTTGTATGCGACTTGTTTTAGACAATTGGCAGCCATCCAAATTGTTGATCTCCTTTACATTTTAAGAAAATTCAAAGTACCTGGCTCCCTCTAAATCATCATTATGGTGATGCTGTACATGTTTGTTTGTTAGTTAGCCCTGTAATAGGAAATTAGAGAGGTTGTTGGTTCAATTGTACCCACATCTAATTGCAGCTGTACGTTATATATATTCTGGTCATAAGATTTATTAATCAACACTGATGCTTGAGGAAGTAATATTTGCACGTATAACAATAACATTTTTATTCTTATTTTTAATGTGAATTTCTGTTTCTATGTTAGTTATCTTGATGACTTTCTAAGTATATAATTAATATGAAAATATCTTGATTTCTTGCAGGGTTAATTAGGTAGTTTTTGTGCTTACGGAAGCAAGGAAAGAGGGAGACCGGACACTATGCCTCTTACAAAAATCTTGTTTTTTCAGGTATTGTTTGTTCATATGTTAGTTTTGTCTTTTCAGAGTGACTAGCTAAACATAATGGTTGTTTGTGGTTTGAATTTTTCAACAAAGAAGAAACAGAGTACTTCTGATGGTTTGTTGTTGTTGTTTCTTTTCTTTTCTAAAAGAGGCTCTTGATTGCACTTCTTTTTAATAGAAAATACTTGAAGTTTCATGTTAGTGGTACTTACTTGTTAGCCAAACCCTGGCCCCCTCCCTCTCTTTTTTTTCCTTGCTGCCCTTTCCTTTTTTCCCCCATTAGTACAAGCAATGGATAATGATCTGGTGTAAGAGAAGGATGGGTATGGATGGAATTGGAAGGACTCGAAGAATTGTCCTTTGAACTCGCAACACTTTTAACCAACTATGCAAGGCCCTGGTTTAGCCAAAATTTCTCATGTATCATAATGCGATTCACAAATACTCTTATGGTGTGTTTGACAACCTAATTCCGAGATCGGAATTGGATTGCCCAAACACATCCTCACGCTAATTCACATATACTCCCACTGTCGTTCCCGAATACTCTTTACTAGAGGTCAAATTTAAATCCAAGAATAACTTTTATCGAAGAAAATCCTATCTTGAAAAAACAAGCACCAATGTTTGATATTTAGCATTTTTTTAGAAAGAAATAGGATCCATAAATTTTATACATGGGTTTGGATACTTTCAAAGATGCTTAGAAAATGTAGTTTTTTCTCCTTTCCTTTTCAATTTTTTTTTTTTTGAGCAAAGATAAATACCATGACAGATATTATAGCTCAGAGTATTTGTGAATTGTATCTTTAATTTTATGTGTTTTAACTATATCTTTTAACTTCTATCCATAGACAAAATATCTCTTATTTTGGAGTCATTATGTTGTAAATTGTTTCAATTTTTTTTCAGAGATGCAAAAAGGCTTCCCATGGATTACCTCATTTTGGTTTTCGTTAAGTTTGTTTAGCTTTGTTAAGAAAAACGAAATTTACACGAAATAAGAGGTATATCGTGTTAATTGTGTCTAAATGATTGAAAAAAGAAGTTATTTTAACTCATCTAAAGTCGTGTCTATTAGGATTTAACAATTATTAGTTGTATATGTTGGGTCGTGTCAAAGTTTAAGTGAGTCGTGCCTATGTTACTTAAAATAATACTATCTTGTGTCATACTTGTGACCTCCCATTTTTATCATATCAGGTCGTATCAGGCAAAACTCGAAAAAACATAAACCAATGTAGGTTAAATAACATTTGAACTAGTTTATATTAAACATTGACTCAAATTAAAGTGGCCGTTAAACTATCATTTTTCTTTAAAAGGCCATTAAACTATTCAAAGTTTATAAATATATATATTAAATAACAAAGCAGTAAAGCAAAACACAAACAAATCATCGTACTGCATAAGCGAAGAATCCAACTAGGGTATTTATTAAAATCCCCTTTACCCCAACCCTCCCCACGAAGGGCTTGACAGGTAATGTAATGCAACCTAGTTACCTTCCCAATGCATATGAAAAAAAGGAGACCTCCACTCTAGAAACAAGGTAAAATATTTGAAATTATAATACCTGTTGAAACTATGAAATTGGGGGACAATAAAATCCATTCAATAACCACTATCAAATCACTCTCAACAATAATGTTTTGAAAGCTGCAATTAATAGCAAAAGAATGTCCTTCCTTATCAACCATAGCATTAGTTAACGATACATTTGAATATTTTCAAACAAACCATCGATACTGCATAAGCGAAGAATCCAACCAGGATAATTATTAAAATCCCATTTACCCCAACCCTCCCCACGAAGGGCTTGACGGGTAATGTAATGCAACCTAGTTAACTTCCTAATGCACATGAAAAAAGGAGACCTCCACTCTTCACACAAGCTAAAATATTTGAAATTATAATACCTGTTGGAACTATGAAATTGGGGGATGATAAAATCCAATCAATAACCACTATCAAATCGCTCTCAACAATAATGTTTTGAAAGCTGTAATTAATAGCAAAAGAAAGTCCCTCCTTATCAACCATAGCATTGGTTAACGATACATTTGAATATTTCCAGAGACAATTAGATAAGGAGGCTTTCACGGGACCTGAGGAATCTCTTGATGCTAAATTCACAAATCTGGCTAAGCCAACAAAATTTCGGGACTTGCAAAATCATAAAATAAACATGAATAATCGAGTTTTTAAGATTTTTGGTTTATTGTTAGTTTTATGTTGTATACTAAAATTTATCACCCCATGTGATTATCACTTGTATCAAAATAATGGATACTTATTTTTATTATTCATTTGCTACAAATTTAAGAGTCTTTATATTGGTATTTTCAGTTGAGTTTTGCAATCAAACAAGAGTTTAAGGGGTTCAATTTGAGAAATAACATATAAATTTCTAAAAATAGTTCTACAATTACTTTTTGTAATTTAGTAAGACCGCTAAATTTCAAATTAAAAGTAGTTGTAAAATATTGATATGTAGTTATCCATATCTAATAGAGTTGACCTTTACCCATCTTATATATCAGTCAATTAGGGCCTGCTTTCATCTTATATATCCGTCAACTAGAAGCCATTGCGAAAGCAGGGCACCATAGTTAAAATTTTTCCTTCTTCTTGAAGGTTGGTCTTGCAAAAGCATACCACCATCGTTTAAAATTTTTCTTTCTTCTTCTTGGAGGCTAGCTTAAAATTAGGTAACGTAATTTTTTTTAATATCTTCATATAGGTAAAATCTATGATTTTTTTTTCTTTCATAATATTACAATTTATTTTATTTTTTTCTTCTGTTATTGTTCTAAATTTTAAATATTCTATTTCATAAGGGTCCGTTCGGTAACGTTTTCAGAAAATATTTTCTGAGAATTTTTTCAGAAAATGAAAACAAGAAAACGAATTTTTCGAGAACGAAAACAATGAACACGAAGATTGCAAGACTGAGAATGAAGAGAACGTCATTTTGTCGTTTTTGCGTTTTATGCTTTAAGCGTGAATTCATTCTTCGAAAACATTTTTCATATTTTTGTCAACATCCCACCGAACGCATTTTTTATTTGTTTTTGGGTTACAAAAACAAAAACGGGCCTCTAAAAGCCCTACCGAACGAACCCTAAATAATATGGATTTAAAATTTCATGATTTATACTTCTAAAACTTGAAATTCATAATTATTATTTTGGACTTGGAACTCCACGATTTATATTTTTGGGACCTGAAGTTTCATATTCATTATTCCGAGCCCAAAGATCCAGGATTTATTAGGACCTGAAGTTCCCTATTCATTATTTTGGATCTGAAGAACCATAATTTATATTTGGGGCCTAAAGTTTCCTATTTATTATTCTGCATTCGAAAATCCATTATTTATATTTGGGGTCAAAAGTTCTTTTTTTTATTTAGAGACCTGAAGTTCTCTAATTTTAAATTCAGACTTGAAATTATCTAATTATAAATTTGGACTTGAAGTTCCATAATAATTATTTTGAAACTAAAACTTCATAATAATTATTCTAAACCTGAAAATCCATAGTCATAAATTTGGAACAAATTTTCATAATCATAAATTTGGACCTGAAGTTTCATAATCATAAATTTGAACATGGAGTTCCAATAATAATATGTCTTAATAATCAAATCTAAAGTTTTGATATAAGAGGATATTGATTTAAAGTCTTATGAATTTGATAACCTAAATTTCGAACTAAAGTCATATGTGACTATTACATTCTTATAATTAAAATAATGAGTAACTTTATATATAAGTATACCATTGTCATATTGTTTCATAATATCCCTTTTATTATACCACTTCTTTATAACTACTTTAAATAGTAAAATAAATTAACATAAACACAATAGAACAATATATAAGGTCAAAATTTTTCAGACTGAAAGTTCTTGTTAAAACTAAAAGTTTTATTATTTCTTATGCATTCAAAGTTTCATATTTATTTTAATCAAGAACCTGCAGTTTTACATTTTCTCATAAGCCCGAAATCTCATACTTGTTTTAATCAAGAACTTATACAGTTTCTTATGAGACTTATAGCATGAATTCTTAACTTTATACATCATCAATTTATACATAATCAAGAAAGATTTATCAGGTCTTTGGCAATTCCTGAAAGATGGTATGACCACTAGAAGATAGTCATCATGCCAATACTCATAATGAATAAATTGAATATATATATATATATATTCTAATATTATAAGACGATGACTGATTATAAATCTTTTATTTCCAATACTTTGCTCCTAAAGTAGCACTATCAAAGATTCTCTATCTCTTATACCTTGAATATAATCCTGAAGTAGCATTATCAAGATTATTATTTTTCAAGTGTTCTGAATAAGCTGTTTGTCTCCTTATATCATAATAGAACAATCAAACATTAATGAAATCATAATTTTAGAACAATTAGCTCTAAGGCAATTCTTAAAGAAAGTGCAAACTTTTATCAAATAGAGTCAAGAAAATAGGTGCAACAATTCCCCCAGAAGAGGCAGATAATAATTTTCCTCTACTAGAGGTAAACATAATAACTTTCGCAGTAGAGATGGTTATAAGGGCAAAAATAAATATAGAATTCAAGAACGATATGAAGATGATTGTTAAGAAGTGCCTGATCCTAAATCATAATCCACCAAACAATGTTCGTTATATGTGTGAAAAGATATAGGTCACGTACTTACTAATTAAGCACCAAAACATGTAGTAGATAAATACAGTATCTCTATTAATGATGTGGAGACAATCATGCTGAATGGGGAGAGCTTAATAAGTATATCTTCAACTGATATCGTATAGTTGAAATTGTTTTTATGAAGTTGATGATTGCACTCATCTTTTGATGAGAATTTGAGAGTAAAATTAATTTAGGTCTAGAAGACCTAAATTATCATTTATTTCTAGTTCTTTTATTTAAATGTATGGATTATATATTGCATAATACACTTTTTAAACAGTGTCATATCACATGCTATTGTTTTTGTTTATTTTTTGTTTATTTTTTTTTTATCATGACATGCTATTGTTGAAAAATTAGAAAATTTTCAACAAATTTGTGCTTGATACACACAAAGTATCCACTACAGCTAGACTTGATTGAAGGTTCCAGAAAAATCTATATAATGTTATCAAAAATTACCAACAAATTCATTAAAGATTATTATTATTAAGCAGTTTCCAAAAAACTTGCTTAACTTTTATGGGTATCATATTAAAATAAATAATGAACGTAACAAACTGTAGGTCGAAAAATACCTTAGAGGGGGGTAAATAGGGTTTTTAAAACTAAATCGGATTTTTAAAATCATTTTAAAAAATTAATTAATGTCTAAATCAAATAACCAAGCAACACACCAAAGTAATTCCAAGCACAAATAAAATATAGCAATTTATAATAGAGAAAGAGATAGAAAGATTAAACCGATAGAAGTCGAAGACTTTTTATCCACACGATTCGGCTTGTTAGCCCCTACTTCCGCGCTCAGATAGTTCTCCGAGAATTTTCACTAAAACTGATCTTCTTCCGGTGAAAATCAAACATCTACAAGTGTTCACACTCTACAAATGTTGCTATCTCAAAACACTCAACACAAGAACAACCTCTTACTTATCTAAGAGATAAACTTCTCTTAGTGTTTGAAGAATAAGTTTTTTGTGACAAACACCAATGTACAATAGCTCTCAAGTGTATGAACATTACAAGTTAAGCTCACACTAGGAGATATCAAATTTGATCAACAATTAATAACTCAAAATAATGAAGTTTGATCAAAACGATGTTCTTAAATCTTCGTGTATTGAGTATAGATGAAGAGAATAGTATTATAATAATTCAAGAGAGTTTAAATATGTCTTAGATAGTGTATATATAGTCTAGGACAACATATAGCTGTTTGGAGGGAGTTGGTGGAAGTTTGGTACCAAAAATGGTAAAAAATCAAAAATCCAACGGCTAGTTTCTGGGCCATCAGTCGACTGAGTGGCCATTAGTTTATTGGGCAAAGCCCATCAGTCGACTGATGGTCCCCACTGGTTTGCTGCCAAAAAGTTCAAAAATCTAATTTTTCACACTTTTGTAAATTTGCTCAAAAATCAATTTTGAAGCTTGGAAAATATAAAATATGAGTTCCTAAGACTTTTATAAAGTGAAGAGCTCAATAATAAGGTCGTTATAATTTAAAATGAATTTATTTCAAAAACGATTTTTCGCCAAAAAGAGGTTTTTGAAGGAATCTTGATTCAAAATTTGATTTGATCAAACTAATAATGTTAAAACAATGTAAGAGATATTATGATGATCAAATAAGAAACTTTATATGAATTCTAAAGTACTAACTCAAATATTAAATAAACGAGTCTTTGGACGCTTTAGGAAGTTTCTTCAATTCTTCGCTTGCTTTGGTCTTTAATCCTCATTGACTTGTAATGGTGAATGAGCTTTGATCAAGTTGATGTGTGGTGTGAGATAAGTGAGATTTGAAAGCTTTGTGGTAGAGTGATCTTGGTTCTTGCTTGTCGGTTTTTGTCCACAAGTTAAAACAATGTTTGTGGTTATTACTTAAAACAACAACTTAGTTAAAGACACAAGATTAATGTTATTGTTATTATCAAAACAAGATTAGTGATTATAAGGTCAACAATCTCTCCCTTTTTGATGATGACAATAGATTAATGTGTGTTATCAATTAAAAGCATAAGTTGAACTAATAAAGGGGAAGCTCCCCGACAAACTATGCATAGGTTTAAATCTAATAAGCATGTATAACATTAATTCAAACCATTGCAATTAAATAACTTAATAAGAAAGTTGTAAGTTCAACCAAGGATGATAAAAACCATAATAAGAGTTAAGAGTTTAAAAACCAATAAAATATACTTAAGCGTAAAGACGTCTTAAGAGGAAATAACATAATGAAACGGAGTGTGTACCAAACACTCTAACAAACATATGTCTCCCCCTTTGTTATCAACAAAAATGAGAGAACTCTTTGTCCCGTTTCATTATTGTTGCGGGTCTTGAGGGTCTTACGGCCATTGCCCCCAACCTTGGTCAACATGACATGAAGTCCAAACCGAAAAGAGATGCTCCAGATGGTAGCGAAGAAAGGCTTCCTCATGAGCTCTTTGTCGATCCTCAATGCGATTGAATCGGTTGTTGATGTTGGTTGAAAGAGCTTGAACTTGACTGGATAGTCCTTGAATAGCATGAAGCAAGGCGACATTAGATGACTCGTCGTGTGCGGTACAGGATCAACGAGGGCCTTGTGATGAAGTAGCTTGTTGAGGAATCTCAGAACCTTCTTCTTCTTCACCCATTTCTTCGAACGGAGATAAATCTTCATCCTCATCGCCACTATGATCATCTCTATCTCTAGGATCATTGCAGTCCATTTACCATGCACCAAGCTATATTTCATCAAACGAATCACCTTGGCACTATAGGTCTCCTCATTTATGGGTGTGATAACATCAACTTCATCTTCGAGACGAATATTATAGAATTTGAACAATTGAGTGAGAGCCATCCCGTAGACCAAACCTTGTCTTTTACGATTAGTGATTTCAAGGAGATGATGAAACATGAGGCTACTATAATCCAATTTGTGTCCCATTGTAATACCCATATCAATAATAACTCCAAAGCATTGAGCAAGGCACGACTACCACACCTTGGAATGATCGAACATTCAAGTATAGAGTGTATGAGTCGGGCATCGAGTTTGAGCATAGAGGCTTTAATCTCATTTCCCGTATTGCGAAACTGATGCTTGAAGAGAATGCCTTTGGCCGCGTTTTTCTTAAATCCAAGAAGGTTCCCAAAGTTGGACAGAACTTCAGTTACATTGTCAATGGGAATACCAAATATTTCGGTTAACTCGGCTTTGTTAAAGCTAATCCTTTGACCATTCAATAGAGTAACAAGGCGGGCCTTGTTGGGACGTCCATTATCAAGTACGGGATGGTGCAAGTTTGCATAGAATAGACGAACAAGCTGTGAATAGACATTTTCACGAATACTTAAGAAGTTTATGATACCTTGATTTAGAAAAAGAGCCGCTACATTCAGCTCATTTGATGCAAACAATTGAAAGTTAAATTGTTTACCTTCAACTATTGTCCGAGTTGAGTAGTCATTGTTGAAATTTTCTTCGCTTCATTGAAGATAAATAATGGCAGGAGGTTTACTTGAGGAGGAACCCTTGTGATGTGCCAACTTGGCCTACATAGCGTCTAGCACGACATGGTCGAGAGACTTGAGACATTATAAAAGATTTCGGGTAGAAGGGATAAGTTTTTGAAAATTTAAGGTTTGAAGGTGAGACTTTGATTTGGAAGGAAAATATTGTTTTTGACCAAAGAAATCGGTAGGAGTGTGTTTAGATAGATCGGATATGAAGTTTGATTAGAGAAATTTGGTGAAAAATGGAGTTTTAAGTAAGAACTCAACAATGATGGCTAGGGTTAGGTTTAGAGAGATAGTGACATGGGTTTAAGGATTTGAATTGAAAAATGTGTGATTAGTGGTTGATTTGGGGTAGAATGATGATGGTTTAAGGTTTAAGGATGGATTCGAGGAAGAAATATGGGGATATATGATGTTTGTGAAGGTTTGGGGTGGTTTGGGTGAAGGGAACCACGAAATAAAGTTGTGAGAAATAGAGAGAAAATAGGCGACAAACAAGGGTTAAGGTGAAAGCTCTCAGCAACTGCTCAGTCGATTGATCTTAGTCCTTCAGTTGATTGATCACTACTTAGTCGACTGATCATCAGTACTCAGTGGACTGATGGTCTGTTCTGCCTAGAATTTACTTGGTTTAAGCTCTTTAGGCCATATTAACCTAGAAAATACAGACAGACAACTTTTGTGCTACAAAAATAATATTAGTATATCAAATAAAATATAAATGAAGCACTAGCTACTATAATACTTATTGCATAATAAAATTAATCAAATAAATTCACAACTAAGTATGCTTTAGAAACAAGTAAAAAAGATCAATATGCATGAATATTTTGGTCAAGTAGATATCACATGCTCTAGTCATACCAAGTTCAAGTCAGATAGTGCAAAAATGATCGTCGAGAAGTGGTTTTGTGAAAATATCCGCTGTGAGAATCCGCAAATGCGACGCCCCGGGTCTCGTCCCCGTTCGCTTGGGCGTCTGAAACGTCGGAACGGATTCCGTCGTTCCATTTGTTCGGAGTTAATTCATATTGGGTGTCCCTACGTCTATACTAGATGCAAAGGGGTTCGTTCAGAGTCGCCAGTACGTTTTACGAGAAAACGGACAAAAAGGGGTCGTGTAAGAGGAAAGGCTACAGATAAGCCTTTCTTTACACGTTTGTCTGCGAAACCAGGATTCTATAGGGTTCGGGAACTATATTACGGTTTGGGAAGGTGTTAAGCACCCATTCCGCCCTTTCGGTCTCTAGTGGTCTTATATGTTTATTTTATGTTGAAAAACTTGGATGCTTTTACTGACAGTCTACTACTTTTTAAATGAAAACCCTAATTTTTGGGGGAAAACGGGAAAGGGGTAGAAACCTTTGTGTTTCGAGATCCGATGTTTTTATTATTGAAAGATGTAAGTACAAATGACAAAACCTTTTATGTTGAAAGAGTGTCCCGCATTATTTCCTCGGATAATGACGATTTTCTCGTGTTGTGATTACTTTTGTAAAAGTTTGGATTTTGTATTGGAACTAATTTAATGTGGAATCAGGACTCTTGAGGAGAGTTATCAGACACGTCGCAGTCTATAGAGAAGACAGGATATGTTGATTTTAATTCCTAGATAAGTCTTATCAGTCCGGGTTTTGAAAACAGAATTTTATCCGGACGATAGCCTACTTATTCTTCTGGTTTTGCAAATGGTTTTATCAGGGTCTTTTATTTTGAAGATGGTAGACTATTTATAACTTGGCAATAAGTTTATTCAAATAAAACGTGGACAAAACAACAGAAGTAAAACTGATACACAAACTAACCTGATTTCCAGCGCATTAGGAACTTAGCATAACCATGTTGCCGCTTCGCTTACTAGGACGGGGATCGACCTGGCCGGTCAGGTCGCGGGGTGCGGGGCAGTGCCCCGTTAGAAAAAAAGAGTTCTAAAAGTCTATGCAAATATCTTATTTAATTACTAGAAGAAACTTTATTTACCTTCCCGACGAGAATAATAATAAGAAAGAGAATATAATACGGCAGAGAGATCTCCGGCGATAATAATCTTCTCCTTCTTCAGATATTTTCGAGAATTCAATTCCGAGACTGGACACGTCGAGTGTCGAGAATAGATTCGATAATTCTTCAGAAATAAGATGATAATAGAAAATACTTGACGAAAGATCAGAAAATCAGATCATAAACCCGCAATCCTGCTCTAAAATTGCTGTTTTTTGCTTTGTTCTTGGTGTCCTAAACCTTGGGAGGTGTTGGCCTATTTATAGTGGCGAAAAGGTATATGTCGCGCGACATGTTCCCCAAAAAGTGGTTTGTCGCGCGACAGACTTGAATGTCGCGCGACATTTACTTTAATGATGAAATGGTGGGGCATATGTTGCGCGACATTTACTTTAATGATGAAATGGTGGGGCGTATGTTGCGCGACATTTACTTTAATGATGAAATGGTGGGGCGTATGTCGCGCGACATTCTTGACTGTCGCGCGACATTTACTTTAATGATGATGTGGTGGGGCATATGTCGCGCGACATGTCCCTGGGAAAGGGGATTGTCGCGCGACATACTTGAATGTCGTGCGACAATTCACTTCAAAACATGTTTGCTTGGCCAACAAACCCTCCCGGGGTAGTCTCGGGAGTTCGGGTGGGTCCCGGACTCAAAAACAGCAGTTCTAGAAGGTTGCTTAGGGTTCTTGCGGGGGTCACGGATCAGGGTGTCTACATCCGCAAGTTGCGATTCGGTGCCAACGAATTCAATATCAACATCACCTTTTTGCACATGATCACGAATAAAATGATATCTTATCTCAATGTGCTTAGTACATGAATGTTGCATGGGGTTCTTGGTCAAGCTAATAGCACTTGTGTTGACACATTTTATGGGAATGTGGCTAAAACTAATTCCAAAGTCCTCTAGTTGTTGTTTAATGTACAAGGTTTGTGTACAACAACTTCTAGCCGCCACATATTCGGTTTCGGCCGTTGAAAGGGCCACCGAATTTTGTTTCTTGCTTGACCAAGATACTAGTGCGTGTCCTAGAAAATGACAAGTGCCACTAATGCTTTTCCTATCGATTTTCCAACCGGAAAAATCCGCATCTGAATAACTAATTAAATCAAAGGAGTTCTCTCTTGGGTACCACAAACCCAATGAACTAGTACCAGAAAAATAACGGAATATCTGTTTTATGGCAAGTAAATGTGATTCTTTAGGATCCGCTTGAAATCGTGCACAAAAACATACACTAAACATAATATCCGGCTTAGAGGCCATCAAATACAATAAACTTCCGATCATACCTCGATATTTTTTGATGTCCACACTTTTACCAATCTCATCTTTGTCGAGCTTCAATGTTGAACTCATAGGCGTGCTCATTGATTTTGCACCTTTCATGTCAAACTTCTTCAATAGTTCCTTCACGTACTTCTCTTGATTGATAAAAATTCTTTCTTGGCATTGTTTCACTTGAAATCTAAGGAAGTAATTAATTTCTCCAATCATGCTCATTTCGAATTCCTTTTGCATACATGTGGAAAAGTCCTTACAAAGATTATCGTTAGTAGAACCGAAAATGATATCATCAACATAGATTTGCACAAGTAGCATATCATTATTATGATTTTTGATAAATAAAGTAGTATCAATTTTACCTCTAACGAAACCATTGTTAATAAAAAAGGAACTTAATCTATCATACCATGCTCTAGGTACTTGTTTTAAACCATATAAAGCTTTAGACAATTTAAACACATAATCCAGATGAACATGATTTTTAAAACCGGGAGGTTGTTTCACATAAACTTCCTTTTTAATAAAACCATTTAAGAAAGCACTTTTCACATCCATTTGATACAACTTAAAATTCTTAAAACATGAATAAGCAAGTAGCATGCGAATGACTTCTAAATGTGCAACGGGTGCATATGTTTCCTCATAATCAATGCCCTCCTCTTGATTGTATCCTTGGGTAACAAGTCTACCTTTATTTCTAACAATTACACTACTTTCATCATTTTTGTTACGAAATACCCATTTAGTACCTATAATGGTGTGATCATTAGGTTTGAGAACAAGTGTCCACACTTTGTTTCTCTCAAATTGGTTGAGCTCTTCTTGCATAGCCATAATCTAAGATTCATTTTGTTCGGCTTCATTTATACTTTTAGGCTCATATTGAGAAACAAATGCCACATTATTGCATGTATTTCTTAAGGATGATCTAGTCATAACCCTACTAGATGGCTTTCCAAGAATTTGATCAATAGGGTGGTTGGACACAAATTTTTAACTCCTAAGCAAATCATTCGAGTTTTGCTCGGCTGTGTTTTCTAACTCCTTAGGAGGAGCTTGAGCACTCAATGTTTCTTTATTAGATGTATCATTAATTTGAATGTCCGAAACCTTTTGGATAATTTCAACATTGTCATCGGAACGTACTATGGGTGAAAATGGATTGGTCTCATCAAATACAACATGCATAGACTCTTAGACTACCAAACATTTCTTGTTATAAACTCTATATGCTTTAAAACATTTACAATTTGCCACTAAAAACTTTACAATATGCAATATTTGGTTTCTTGTCATTCCATAATTCATAGGGTGTCTTATCTAACTTTTTACGAATGATAGTACGATTAATTACATAGCATGCAGTGTTAATGGCTTCCGCCCACAAATATTCCGGCAAAGAATGTTCATTTAACATAGTCCTAGACATCTCTTGAAGAGATCTATTTTTCCTTTCAATAACACCATTTTGTTAAGGAGTTTTAGGTGCTGAAAAGTTATGATCAATACCATGCTCATCACAAAATTTCTCAATATCAACATTATCGAATTCTCTACCTCTATCACTCTTAACATGCACAATAAAAACACCTTTTTTATTTTGAACTTTTTTACAAAATTTGGCAAAAACATGTGGAGTTTTACTTTTGTGGGAAAGAAAGAACACCCAAGTGAGTCTAGTATAATCATCAATAATAACAAAAGCATATAATTTGCCACCCAAATTAGCAACCGAATTAGGACCAAACAAATCAAGATGCAACATATCAAGAGGTCTAGTTGTAGTAATATCCTTCTTAGACTTAAATGAAGATTTGTGTTGTTTACCAAGTTGACATGCATCACAAATTTTATCTTTAACAAATTTAGTTTTAGGCAATCCTTTAACTAATTCTTTCTTAGACAAAGTATGAATTAAGTCTATATTAGTATGTCATAATCTTTTATGCCATAACTAAGATACATTGTTAATAGCAGATAAATATTTAACATCTTCTTGTGATAAGTCATCAAGCTCAAGAGTGTACACATTGTTAGTTTTATATATAATAAGTAAGATAGAATCATCACTAACATTTTTAACAATGCAACGATCAGATTTAAAAATAACTTCATAACCCTTATCACACAATTGACTAATATTAAGTAAATTATGCTTTAAACCTTCAACTAAGAGAACATTATCAATACATGTAGAATACTTACCGACCTTACCTACACCGATAATTTTGTCCTTGGCGTTGTCTCCAAAAGTTATATTCCTTCCTCGCTTGAGAATGAGATTCAAGAAGTTGTTTTTGTCTCCCGTCATGTGCTTTGAGAATCCACTATCCAAGAACCATTTGGTTTTGCTACCTTTGGCTTTCAAGCACACCTACACCATAACCTTAAGTAACTTCTCCTTTGGTACCCAAAATGTGTTAGGTCCCTTTGGGTTAGCAAACATAATGGTTCCTTTTGGAACCTAAGCAAACTTCCTCTTAAGAAAACTCTTATTCCTATAGTAAGAATGATCTACATAGTGAGTATTTCTACCACAATATGAGCATAGATAAGTGGGATCATGAGGCGTGTATATTTAATTTTTTTTTTAATCCTTTTGGTTTTCAATTTGGTTATAACCCAAACCGGCTTTGTCGAATACACACCTTTGCATTCTTAATAGTTTATCCAAGTTGTCCCTTCCATTAGTGAACTTGGTTAGACTATTAGTTAAGTCATCCACTTGGTTTTTCAATTTGACATTTTCCACTACAAGTGTGTTTAGAGTTTCTTTCTTTCCTTTCTTCAAAGTTTTAATTTCATTTTTTAAAACCACATTTTCTTTTTCAAATGTTTCACACTTGCTAGAAACCATCAAGTACCTTTGAGGGCGTGCTTTACTTGTTTGAAAATTTTGTCCCTCTTGTCCCTCTTGTCCTTTCTTCTAACCGGGCAATTGGTTTTGAAATTCCCCGGTTGATGGCAATGGAAACATTTATTTACTTCTTCGTTTTCAACTCTTGGTTGAATTGATCGATCATTGTTTCTTTTTGATGAAGAATCAAAGTTGTTTCCTTTTCCTTGAAATTTCTTCTTCTTAGCTAGAAATTTTATGAATTTTCTAGAAAGAAGAGCCATGTCCCCATCTCCTCCCATCGACTCCTCATCATCCTCTCGTTGACTTGCTTTAAGAGCTAGAGTCTTTTTGGCTTTCGAATCACCCTCTTTTTCTCTTTCCAATTCCTTCTCATGGGTTTTAAGTGAGCCCAAAAGTTCGTCCATGCTAAGCGTCTTGAGGTTCTTGGCTTCTTGAATAGCTGTCACTTTTGGTCTTCATTTCTTGGAAAGAGTTCTAAGAATCTTTCGAATCTTGTCTTCATTAGAATAGACCTTTCCAAGAAAATCTAAAGCATTAGTGATAATAGAGAACCTATTATACATAAAAGCAAGTGATTCATTTGGCTCAATTTTGAATAGTTCATAATCATGAACGAGCATGTTAATATTGTCATCCTTAACTTGTGAGGTTCCCTCATAAGCAACCTCTAGTTTATCCCAAATTTCTTTGGCAGTTTTACAACTAGAAATTTTGTTATATTCGTCTATGGTTAATTCACAATGTAGAGAATTTAAAGCTTCAGCATTAAATTGGATTTTCTTAATGTCATGCTCATCATATTCGGAAATAGACTTAAGAGTAACATTACCCCTTTCATCGGTTTTAGTAATCTTATAGGGTCCAATGAGTGTAACCCTCCATTGTTCAAAGTCACTAGCTTATAGAAAAGTACACATGAGATTTTTCCAATAACTATAATTTTTGCCATCAAATAGAGGTGGCCTAGTGGTGGAAGAACCTTCGTTAAGTCCGGTTCCTTGATAGATAGACATGATCAGAAACTCAAAGATTGTAAAATCAAAACAAGAGTGCAACCTCTGATACCAATTGTAGGTCGGAAAATACCCTAAAGGGGGTGAATAAGGTTTTTAAAACTAAATTGGATTTTTAAAATCGTTTTAAAAAAATTAATTAATGTCTAAATCAAATAACCAAGCAAAACACCAAAGTAATTCCAAGCACAAATAAAATATAGCAATTTATAATAGAGTAAGAGATAGAAAGATTAAACCGATAGAAATCGAAGACTTTTTGTCTACACGGTTCGGCTTGTTAACCCCTACTTTCGCGCTCGGATAGTTCTCCAAGAATTTTTACTAAAACTGATCTTCTTCCGGGTGAAGATCAAACCTCTACAAGTGTTCATACTCTACAAATGTTGCTATCTCACAACACTCAACACAAAAACAACCTCTTGCTTGTCTAAGAGATAAACTTTTCTTAGTGTTTGAAGAATAAGATTTTGGTGACAAACACCAATGTACAATAGCTCTCAAGTGTATGAACATTACAAGTTAAGCTCACACTAGGAGATATCAAATTTGATCAACAATTAATATCTCAAAATAATAAAGTTTGATTAAAACAATGTTCTTGAATCTTTGTGTATTGAGTATAGATGAAGAGAATAGTATTAGAATGATTCAAGAGAGTTTAAATATGTCTTAGATAGTGTATATATAGTCTAGGACAACATATGGCCGTTTGGGGGAGTTGGTGGAAGTTTAGTACCAAAAATGGTAAAAAATTAAAAATTCAACGGCTAGTTTCTGGGCCATTAGTTGATTGAGCAAAGCTCATCAGTCTGCTGAGTGGCCATCAGTCGACTGATGGTCCCCACTGGTTTGCTACCAAAAAGTCCAAAAATCCAATTTTTCACCTTTTGCAAATTTGCTTAAAATTCAATTTTGAAGCTTGGAGAATATAAAATATGAGTTCCTAAGACTTTTATAAAGTGAAGAGCTCAATAATAAGGTCGTTATAATTTAAAACGAATTTATTTCAAAAACGGTTTTTCGCCAAAAAGAGGTTTTTGAGGGAATCTTGATTCAAACTTTGATTTGATCAAACTAATAATGTTAAAATAATGTAAAAGCTATTATGATGATCAAATAAGAAATTTTACATGAATTCTAAAGTGCTAACTCAAATATTAAATAAATGAGTCTTTGGACGCTTTAGGAAGTTTCTTTAATTCTTCATTTGCTTTGGTCTTTGATCCTCATTGACTTGTAATGGTGAATGAGCTTTGATCAAGTTGATGTGTGATGTGAGATAAGTGAGATTTGAAAGCTTTGCAGTAGAGTGATCTTGGTTCCGGCTTGTCGGTTTTTATCCATGAGTTAAAACAATGTTTGTGGCTATTGTTTAAAACAACAACTTAGTTAAATACACAAGATTAATGTTATTATTATTATTATCAAAACAAGATTAGTGACTATAAGGTCAACACAAACAATTACTATGCATTATTAACTAGTGTTGGGAGTTAGAAGCTCATACTAGAATTAATATTTACTTTCTCATCTGATCTCTATTGCACAAAAATGTGCATCGTTATTAGTGTTAGGAGCCAGAAGCTCCCACTAAAAAAATTAAATATTTTATCCTCAAATCTCTATTATACAACATTTGTAAATATTGAATAACACTCCATGAACCAGAAGCTCAAGTTGAGCCAAAAGCCCAAAAATTTAGTAAGCCCAAAAATTTAGTAATCCCAAAAAATCTTAACTCTTTGGCACGATAATTAGGTATATTGGAACTACTATATTATGAAAAATAACAAACAACACTTAAGGGCACTAGTTAACAAATTAAGAATTGATTATACTAAATGTGTATTTTTTTTACAATGTATGTATTCGCATATCGCAAAGGTAAACTTGTCGTTAAATCATTTTATTTTAATTTTTTTTGGAATTGACACTTTTTTTCTTGAAAGAATGCAAGATAATATTTATGCATCTATAGATCCCCAAGAGTGTACATTAATATTTAAGTTTTTTTCATTCTACTATATATTATTTTTGTAAGTCTATTGACCTATATTGTGAAATTTAACTTAGAACATAATTCTTTATTATTTTATTAAGTATATAAGGTTTGACAATATAGACAAATTCAATTATAAAGTCATTTATAATTATTTTCTATAATGATAGATGTTGAAAACCTTGTTCCAAATGTCTATACTAAATAATTTGGTAAAACCCTTAATTAAAATTCTTCTACTTATTGTAAGACATTATTCATGCAATTTAGACATTATTCATGCAATTTAGATTATCTGCTAGTGCATGAATACATTTTACATTGTATGAAAACTAAATAGAATTAAATTTACAAACTTATCATGCGTATTCGACAATATAACTACTAATCTAATTTGCCTAAAGTTAGTTGTGTTATTCATATATGCTTTGATTCACTTTTCATTATCTCGTATTTAAAACAAATGAAAGGAGATGTGCTTAATGCACATTTTGAAAATTTTCACTTTGATGAGACAATATTTTCACCGTTAGGGGGAGATAAGAAAGTCTTGCAAAACTACCGGCCCGTTCTAAAAGAACAGCGAAAATTATAGTGGAACAATCTTATTATGTCTCATCTAGATCCATGTATATCACAATGTGAGAAAAGGTACAGAGAATAGTGTTTGCAAGAAATCACAAATACATTTCTGACAGATTTAATAATCCAACAAAAGGTAACAAAATTATATGTGCTAGCTATAAATGCATTTGTCATAATTAGTGTCTTTGTAGGACAAAGTCAAAACATGTTAGCTAATGAATCTGTACTACACCAGAAGCATGGCAGACTTATAGGTTTTAATGATTCAACTCCTTAGAAGAGAAAGTTTAAGTAATCATTCCTTAAGAACACTCTTGGAGAGGTTCCCTATTTCACTCAAGAAGAGGTCATGGGAAAATCCAATCTTTCTAACCCCAAAAGAAGTCATTGTCTTGAAAAAGACCCAAGTCCCTGAAGAGACTATAGAAGCTCCTGAAGAGGCATTAATATTCGGAAGAGGCATTGGTATCGAATAATAAAGAGATTTCAATATTTAATAAAATAGACGTGGATTAGAAAATAAAAGGTCAACGATGACTTATTTGCATATATAATAGCTATTTAAATATCAAAAGACAATGATAATAATGATGCATAATCACATATAATAAATACATGTAGACAAAGAAAAAATTGGCCAAATAAGACATTGCCATCAAGGAAAAATTGAAGTTTCTAAATAAACGTGGTATTTTGATATGTAGTACAAACCCCAAAAATATTAAACTTTTATGTTACAAATGGGTATTTGTAAGGAAAAGAAATTAGAATAATAATATCATGAGATACAAGGCACGACTTGTGGCACAAGGTTTCCTACAGAAACCTGAAATTGATTATGAGCATTATGTTTTCCCTAATTATAAATTCGATATATAAATTCCAAATATCTAATAATTAGCTTAGTAGTTGTTGAAATGTTATATACAAGATTCAAAGATGTTGAAATAACTAATTTATATGTGGATTTAGACTCTAACATATATTTATGTGAAAATCTGAAAAAAAATAATTTTGCCTAAAGCAAAGTCGAAGAGTACATACTCGATACAACTAAAATGCTAATTGTATGAAATCATCCATTCCTAAAGAATAAGGTACAATAATCTTAGCAAAGATTTGTCTGAGGAAGGAAATAAAAACAATTCCATTTGCCATGTGTCTTTAATAACAAATTCCCAAAAGAATTTTCAATAGTAACAATTTATATGGATACATTAATCAAGACTCCAAAAGAGTTTGGGAAAATGAAATTTTGTCTCGAACTACAGATCGAGAGAAGCTCTAATTGGGATTAGTCCATCAATCTAAATATACATAATCTATTGAAATATTTAATGGATAAGGCACAACTATCGAGTACTCCCATAGTTGTATGATCTTTTATACACAAACGAAAATACATACCGTCTTAAAGAAGAAGATGAAGAAGTATTGGTCCCGAAGTACCGTACTTAACTGCAATTGGTATTTATCAAAATGCACTAGACCAAACATTTTCTTTTTTCTTAACTTGCTTCATATATATAGTTTAGCACAAAGTAAACGATACTAGATATGTATCAAATATATCATCATATATATATATATATATATCCACAAGGAACCACTGATTTGATTTTATTTTATTTACATAACTCTTATGGTTCTAAGTTAATAGGTGTTGTTGATCCATGATATCTTTTTTATTATCATAAGGTATAATCTCAATTGCATTTAGTATTTAATTTGTTACTATTAATTTTGTTATTTCTTAGTGATATAATATACAAATTTTAGTGGCATTTCTTTTAATCACTCTAAAATTTTAGCTCTTTATGAAACTAATCGAAAATATATATAATTGAGATCTTTACTTCAGCATGTTCGTACTTCTTGTTAGTTGTCTTATATTATAGATGTTCTGAGTGTTATCTTTGAAGACAATGCAGCGTGTATAGTATATATTCAAGAAAGTTTCAAGGTGAGAAGAATAAGACATGTTTCACATAGGTTTTCTTCACCCGCAAACATTAGAAAGCACAAAGATTAAAATCAAGTAAATCCTCTTTCATGACAACTTAGTAGAGTTTTTTCATGAGGTTATTGCCGAAGCTGATATTACAAAAATCAATTTACGAGATTGGTATGATTTGATTTCATTTTCAAATTAAATATAATTGTTGTCATGAGGGGGAGTAAATTATCAGGGGGAGCATTCTAAAGTATGCCAAGTATTTGCACGCTATATTCTTTTTTCTTTAATTAGGTTTTGTCGCATTAGGTTTTTCTAATAAATATTTTAACGAGGCAACATATTGTGCATTTGATGCCAATTCAATGATCTAGAAGAATGTTGTAATCTTTTTCCTTCACTTTGGTTTTGTCTCAATTGGATTTTCCTTAGGAAGGTTTTAATGAGGCAGATGTTATTGAATTATGACATAATGGATATCCAATGGGGAGTATTGTAAAATATTGATATGTGGATATCCATATGTAATATTTAAAGATACAATTTGTCTCACATTAATAATGTGGTATAAATGAGGAGATTACTTCATATTATATATAGTGAAATTTGTCCCACGTTAATTTTGTATAGAAGTATGGAGGTTAGCAGTTAATATAAATAGAGCTAATCTTTACCCATATTATATCATATCAGTTGAATAAGCAACCATTCTCATCTTCTTTCTCTATTATTTTAATAAAAGTCAAGTTTTAAAAAATGCGTGTCAAAATTTTTGCAATAGCTAATTAGTGCCCTTTTAAAAAGTAGGAAATTGAATTGAAAATCTTAAATTTCGAGGAAAGGAGTAATAAAAAAAGGGAAATATTTAATATCTTGAACATAATTTATTATTTTTCTAAAAAGGAAAAAAGTAAGGCACAAACTCTATGTTTTTAAAGTTCATTTGCAAATATTAAACATCAAATCTGTTGTAGTACAACTTAAATGTACTGATAGGTTGTTTTCTTCCCAGGTTTGAATCCTGGTAGCAGAGATATGTGTTTGAAAAATTTTAGAGCTATCATTTTGACCCCAATTTATCTTTTTTTGCAATTTTCTTGTGAAATTCTTTTGGTAAAACCTCTTTTTTTTTTTAATGAAAATCATTTTATTCGCCCCCAGTTATTTCTAGTATATTACATATTGAATTCAAATAACTCCGTTTTGTCTAGTATGAATTGAAACTAATATGAGCATGTTAAAGTAAACTTGAGAAATTAGTTAATATAAATATATTAAAAAACTTGGTTGATGTTTGGTTGATATTTTGAGTTGAATTTTTAAAATATGGTGTTTGGTAGAATTTAGAAGTATGTTGAAAAGTGGATTTGTTTTTTTTTGAGTTTTTTTCAACCAACTAAAAATCTCATAAAAAAATTTCAAAAAATAGTCAAAATGGATCTTATTTTATATATCTCGACGAATATGTTTTAAATATATATTTTTTATTTAATTTTGATTTTTGAATTTAAAGTTATGGTGTTTTAAATGTTTTTTTAGAGAGAGAAAGTAAAGTGAAATAAATTTTGAAAAGTGTAAAAGTAGAGTTGATTTTGAGTTAAGTTTTTAAAATTTGGGGAAAAAAAATAAACAGATACCAAACAGGGGCTTAGTGTTCATATATTTGATAGTTTAATGAGTAAATACCATCGATGGCCATTGAACTATTGGCAAATTTTACCAGTGGCCACTAAACTTCATTTTGTTACAATCAGACCATTAAACTTTTAAAACGTACTCCCACTGGCCACTCTGTCAAATCCCACCGTTAATTTTTGACAAAACCGTTATCACGCGAAATTTTAAGGGCATTTTAGTCTTTTTTTTTTTCTCTTTTCTTTATTCCCTTTTTCCTTTTCTTTTTCTTTTCCTTTCTTTCTTCATCTTTCGTCTAAATTCCGCCATTATTCTTCTTCTACCACCATTCTTCTTCTTCCAAGCTTCTTCTTCTTCTTCCGTCCCCACCCCTCATCCTCGCCACCACCGACGATGCACCCCCACCCCTCACCCTCATCGCCAACTCTGCCGCCACCATCGCGATGAGAGGTGCCACAGAAGCTAACACACAGTGTGCCCTAGAATCTTTCTCTCTCTCTCTACACTACACCAAAATGGGAAAATTGGCTCGAAAAGTTGCGGAGGCTTTGTCACGGTTATTAACAGTGACAAAGCATTATGACGGTTATAATCCGAAACAAGTAGTTATTATTACGGAATTTTTATATATAACTCTTAATTAATATGTATGTCACGTTGACAAACCGATACAAAGGTCGAATAAATGGAGTATCGGTTTGGAACCGAAACAATCTAAAATTTAATATTACGTTTTGGAGCGGGATTCCAAAATCACTTTTTTCACTTATCCCTCTTTCCCAAAATTTCACTTTCCCCAAAATTTCACAAACACATACAGCTAAGAGAGTTAGGGCTTGGCATCTTAGAGAGAGAGAGAGGGAGAGTAAGGGGTTAGCATCTTAGAGAGAGAAAGGGAGAGTAAGGGGTTAGCATCTGAGCGAGCTTAGTGTCGATTTTCATCCCCAATTTCACATCTAAGATTTCGAGTTGACTGAGGGCTTAGCATTTGAAATTTCATAAACTCATCCCCAATTTCACATCTGAGATTTCGAGTAGAGTTGCGGCTTCAAGAAAGGGAGATTTGGTGATTTTCATCAAGAAAAGGGAGTCGAGGGAGGGCTTAGTGTCGATTTTCATCACGAAATGGAGATTTCACTAGCTCACAAACCTCCCGCTGGTTTGTTCCCCCTCTCTCTCTCTCTCTTGCCCCTCTTCTTCTTCTTATTTTTCTTCTTCTTCTTCTTACACAATTTCACATCTGAGATTTTGTTTTTTTTTCTCTTACTCTAGCTAGTGTTTCTCATTTCACGATTTTGTGATTTCGTGCTTAGGGACGAAGTTGCTAGTATGTACACTAGTGTTGCCCAGATAATGAAACATTAAGCCATGATTTATTCTTTTGGTTTCATTGCACAGATATAGTGTATATACAAATAACAAAATCAATAGTTTAGTTTTGTCCTGTGAAAAGAAGAAATATTTTTGTACAAATAGAGTCGTAATCCCTAGTTCTTATTATGTAATTAAAGACCCATTTATGTTATATTCAGTTTTGAATATTTAGGGCTTATTGTGGGCTTAGTGATGCTTGTATTTATGGTTCATTCAGATTTGAATATTTTGCTGGATTTGTTGTGCAGGGTAAATTGATGGATCTGAATAAATTTCTCATTCTAAAGTTTTAGAGGTGAGGATCAAATGTTTTATAGGTATTTTATTCATTTATTTATAAATGCAAAAATGATATTTATTATATTTCTATATTACTTTGAATCATTGTAACAGCACAAAGGATCCTGGGCAGAAGCCATTTACCTTTAAAGGATCGGCCAACGCTCTGTTATTTTAAGGTAATTTTACTACTAACAACTTGTAATTCCAACTCTGTTTAATAGATTATCTTTACTAGCTTTTCTTATCCCACTCTATGTACAATTTCAACTTGTTTTTCCATTTGTCTTCTTTTATAACTAAATAATTGAATGAAGATATGTTAATATGTTAGTCAGAGCCGTCCATAAGATATGTATGAAACTGTTAAAAAAATGTTCTAATACAGTGCTTAAAAGTCCTATGCGTGAGTTTTTTTTTTCTCTTAAAAAAAATGCAATTACATTAAGGACCTTGTGCAATATTTATATATAGATAGATAGATTGATTGATACGATATTGATATAATAATAATAATATTATTATTATATATAAAATCAACTACTTAGCTAATAGCTTTAGCTCTCCAATGGTTGCTGCAGTAGCACTAACATTAAGTAGTCACAGTTTGTTTGCCATAGTGATATCGTTCAAGTTAATTACATTAATATTTCAGGTAGAGGCAGCTACTACTCAACTTGGGCAATCCAACAAACACCCCCCCCCCCCCCCCCCGCAACCCAACCAACATTGCTCTCTTTATCTTCATTGATTCCCTTTATGATCCTGGTAACAACTATATCAACACTACCATCGAGTTCTTTGCTAATTTATCCCCTTATGTTGAAACCTTCTTCAATTACCCAACTGGTAGATTCTCTGATGGTCGTCTCATGCCCGACTTTATTGGTATTATATCCTTTTATATATATAAGTCTAAATAATAATTAATTCACCAACTACATACATACGAAGCTTAATTAATTAGTTCCTCGTGATGATTAAATTTTAATGCTTAGTATGCAAATCTTTGATTATGTCCTGAAAGGAGACCAGATTTATAATTTCGAGGATCCCAAGAAGGAACAGTGAACTCTAAACTTCGTACAGGGGTAGGTTTTTTTTTTTTTTCAACATGTTTCTATCTTCTCCTCCAAATGAGAGAAAAAAATTATGCAAATACATAATAAATAGAAATTATGCTTTAGAGAAGGACCCTTTCTCGAGTCCTAAGAGACTTGTACGTTACTACAATTTTGGACATGAGGACAAACAAATAAGTAAAGTAAAGTAATACCCAAAAGCGAAAAATAGAGGAATAAACAATAAAACCATCCACAAGTGAAAGAATGACCCTTTTCCAGTTGGGTCATTAGACAAGTTTTCGTCTTACTTTTCTGAAATGAATTAACCAAAGGACTAGTTAAGTAATAGTAATCTTGATTTTAGAGTTTTGACCCATAAGATTTTTTGCTACACTCTCATTAATTATTATTGCAAAAATATATGAATATATGTGCCGTGTGCACATATTATCAACTCTTGGTGATCAGGACATGCACAAGTATGCACCCGTTTTGCTCTACAGGGATTTCTAAGGGAATAACATATTAGAACTAGGTACTTATTAATCAAAAAAATAAGTCATTAGTAATGTCATTAGCTTCTTTTTTTTTTTTCCAACATACTCGTGAAAACTATAAGATAAGATAATGTTTGATTTCTGTGTAAGATGCATATTAGTCCAATTAAAATTTAAATAAATCATTTTTCAATAATTCATGAGTTCCTCAAAATTCCGATATTTGACAATGACTAAATAATAATTAAGGGTTACTTCTAAGGCCCCGCCCATATAAAGGGACCCACTTTTCAGTGTGCTCAGTGTAATTGTTTACGATTTACCATTCTCTGCTGCCATGGATGAAAAACAGGAACAAAACCTTTAAACACTTAATTTCTAATCAAGCACTTTATTTATTATCTCTTTGCTACCTTTTTTTACAACAATATTGAAATAAAAAAACTCTTACTTTTTTTGTAATTTATTATCTCTTTCTACATCACAATGAACTTTTTCTTGTGCTTGATTATAATTTGGAAAAGGAAACATTATTTGCTGAACTTGGTGAATTTTGATGAATCTTCAGTTTCATTATTCTTAGTACTTTATATTATGAATTTAGATTTTGTTTTTTACTTGTATATTCTCTCTTTTGTGAAAACTAAATTGTTTAAATATCTGTTTACTTGAAAATATAACTATTACATTAATGTTGTTAATAATACAAAAAGGCCCACTATTATTTTTCTGCCTAGGCCCCCAAGTGGGCTAAGGCCACCTCTGATGTTAGTAAACATGTAGATTTAACTTTAAACTGTGTATTGGTGCCAAGTTTATATCCAGCCAAAGGTTAACCACTTTGGTAATTTATATTTTAACTTTCATGACGTGATTTAGATTCTTTCATGACGTGTATTGGTGCCAAGTTTACATTTTTTTTTAAGTGAATTTCATCAATCAGCTGTAGGAGTATACATGTGTGGTTGTTTGTATGTGTGTTTCTGCTTTGTGTTAGTTAACATTGTTATTGAATGATAATGATAGTTGATAGAAATTAGAGTTAGGAAGTTTAATGTGTAATTTTTTTTTAAAATTTGTTTGTTAATCTGGTGTTGAATTTTTGGACTACATAGACATGGGAATTATTGTTTTTTGTTTTTGACCTTTTTGGTTATTCCTTGGTGATGATCTCAAATTTTTGTATCCTATGAATCTTTCGAGGTGGCAAATATCAAATATCTAGATTCAAAATTTCTTGGAGTGGGAGATGGTCTTTGTAGTTGATTTATGGATCTAATTGAAAATAGCTTAGGTGCCATTAAATATTTGATTATCTAAAATTTAAATATAACAGTGCTGTATATAGTTGATTTATGGATCTAACTAAAGATAGTATTAAGAAGAACTCTAATGGTAAGCCTTACTCTTCTTGCTTTTCAAGATCAAATCGAGGTATATCATATATAGCTCTTTATCAATATTTACCCATGCCTTTTCCACATATTTTACATGATATTGATCTTGAATCTTTACAATGCCTTGCCCCTTTTCGGTTTTTGGTTGTGGATATTTTAACTTGCTTAGTGACACCTGGTCTTATATCGTTTTTAACGAACTCCCCTTTCTTCATAGTTTCTGTGCAGTTGTACTCTCCACAGCGACCATTGGTTGACGCAGCTGAAGGACTTGTTTTTATGGCTTATGGCTGTTGGTACCATCCTAAGTAACTATTAAGCATGATAAGCTCTTAAAGGTCAGACAATGCTTGTCATATATCCATTATTAATATTGTGTATATATTAAGTCAGAGGAGCACTTTTTAGCATTTATTGATGTACCCTTTATGTATATATATTAAGTTAGTCCATTTTGCAAATTTCTTCTCGTGTAGACTCTAAGCTTTTTTTTTTTTTTTTTTAAAAGCTTTGGGAGTGGGCGTATACACTTTCCATCTTGTATATTTTGTGGTTATTTATGATATGCCCCTTAATGCCATAGTTTGGGGTTAGAGATTTCTAGAAAAAAGAAAAATTGCTTGAGGTGTAATTGCCAGATTTCTAGTATTAATAAATTTGCTTGATTTTTGGTGGAATTATTGGAATATAGTTCTTGAATTGTTGTGATTGTTGCAGCTATATATATGATAAATTTTTGGAAATCAAATTTTCAAATATATTTTTTTTAAAATTATTTTATACATTGTCACGGTTTAAAACCGTGACAATTTATAGCAACAACAACACTGTACAAAAGGTAAGATTGTCTAATGGCAATATTAAAAAGGCTATTGTCTCGGTTCTAAACCGATACATATTTTTATCTTGTGACGGTCCTAAACCGATACAACTTGTTAACATTGTCACGGTTACAACCGTCACAAAGGTACCCTTTGGCGTGCAAGACATCCCTTTAGAGAACCGTGACAATTGTATATTGTGACGGTTATGAACCGAAATAATTGTCTTTGTCACGCCATTATTTGTCACGGTTTTAAACCGTCACAAAGGCCCTTTAATTTTGGTGTAGTGCTATTACCTTGAGAGAGAGTTTTGGTTAGTTTTTTGTTGATTTTCTCGTAAATTCGTCACTGGGATTTTGTAATCGGAATTTGACATACTCTGTTTCGAATCTGCTGTGCACACTCGGTAGTGTTGTACTCGGAGTATTGTTTCTGCTGCTGTTAATTTCTATTGATTATGCTGCTATTAATTTCGATCTATTATTGCTATTTTTTCTAGGCGAATTTGCTGTTTTTACACTCGAAATTATTGCTATTCTAGTTTAAAAATTGATTCATCTATAATCTGTTTTGAATAGTGGTTCTAATATGTTTTTTATTGCTGCGAAATATTGTCCATAAAATATGTTCTGAATTTGTTGTTGCTTCTGCGTAAATCTATTCTGAATTTGTTGTTGTTGCTGCGGCGATGAGGGGTGGGGACGAAAGAAGAAGAAAAAGAAGAAAAAGAATGGCGGAAGTTAGAGGAAGAAGATGAAGAACGAAAGGAAAAGAAAAAGGAAAGGAAAAAGGGAATAAAGAAAAGAGAAAAAAGAAAAAAGAAAAAGGAAAAAGACTAAAATGCCCTTAAAATTTCGCGTGATAATGGTTTTGTCAAAAATTAACGGTGGGATTTGATGGAGCGGCTAATGGTAGTACGTTTTAAAAGTTTAATGGTCTGATTGTAACAAAATAAAGTCAGTGGCCAATGGTAGAATTTGCCAATAGTTCAGTGGCCATTGATGGTATTTACTCTAGTTTAATCAAATGATGCTTAAATGAGTTGAATGAGAATCAATCATTTCTTAAAAGTAATATTTGAAATTAGTCCTTTTTTGAAAATTGAATCATTTACCTCTCCTCCAAGTCCATGTTGCAGACTAGCATTAGTTATCATTATAATATGCTCTATCTTCCAGGCACCTATACTTCAAAAGGAAATACCCGCTTAATAAATCTCTAAAATCTCTTTTTTAACATTGGTGCCATACACTTCTATATATGTTTATATATATGGGTTTTTTTTAAGTTGCCCCTTTATTCTTAATAGGAAATTAGAGTGGATTTAACTACAAAATTGAAATATATATAGATGTCGCACATTAATTTAGAATACAATGGTCACAGTCATTCTTCCGTCACCAACAACGTGTGAAGCCTTTGTTTCATAGATGTCGATAGGACTTTGTGTTATTCTTAGTTCTATTCCATTTTTGACGGGTCATACAACCACTACAACTTCGCCTATGACTCCGATCAGGAGCGGAGCTGTGTGGGGGCAGGTGCCCCCTCTTGGTTTTTTTACTATATATAGTGTATTTTTTTAGAAAAATAAATAAATATAGGGACTTATATGCAGAAAAATAAATTTGAGGGTGCTTAACTGTAAGAGCAAAAAGGGGCCAATTGAAAACTTCCACTTACCTAACTGTTCGTTCTCCTCTCCTCCATTCTTCATCTCCCTTACCTCTCTTTCACTCCCTGTCTCACGAAATGAACCTTGGTCACCCGCGCCTCTCTCCATCGCCACATCGTGCCAGCGCTCCACACCACATGCCCACAGCCATAATTTCACACACTCTTTCTCAGCTTCTTCTCTCCTTAGGTATAGTATATTTCTAGATCTACTTTTTAAAATTAGGGATTATTTTATTACTTAATTACTTGCATAAATTTAGTTGTATTTCTTTACTAATTGCATAATATTTGAACTAGTGATTAATTTGATATGTTTTGAATTTCGCCCCCTCCTTAGCCAAAATCCTGGCTTTGCCACTGCCTTTGATAGGTGGATCTTGAAAATAGGGTTCGTGGATCCAAGTTCCCCTTGTGATTTATTTCACACAATATCAACATATATTGAAAATCTTATTGAGCAAAGCTATTATCGTCGGAGATTTGAAAGACAACTGAAGCTTTTTACTATTTGAATATTTTATTACTTTATTTTTGATTTTTTTTTTTAAAAAAAGGAGGTTTATGTATATCCCTTCAACTACAAATAAAGAAAATCCAACCTCATACTCCCTTATTGACACTCAAAATTGAGATCTCTACGGGTCGAGTGGGTGTCTCCCCAACTTGGCACTTTATGTTGCCATTTTCCTTTTTTGCTAGGTGGAGTGATGATGTCTAAAATAATTTTAATTGATGGATATAAAATTAAATTTTAAAATGGGTAATTTTGTAAAACTTGCTTTAAAATTGCCATAAATTTATAATAGATAAACAATAAGAAGTCACGACTAAAAATAAAATTAAACAATGTTCTATTCTGTCCAAATGATGTTAAATAATTTTATATGACGTACAATCACATCCTAATAAAAATAGGGTGATTTTATTTCCACCTCCAATAATACTTGGTTTGACTCTCACTTTTCATTCAGTCTACGAGCACCAAATAAGGACTTGATATTCGATCCTTGATGGACGAGTATAAGTTTGACAATGCCTTGCTCGGTTCCTAACTACGTAGTAATGGGCTTAAATTTGGTTCTCAATAATTGAATAACATGCCCTTACTCAGTGTTTAAGAACCGAATGAGATGCGCAAGTAGAACCAAGCATTATTGGGGTTAGAAATATAATCATTCCTCATAACTACTAAGTAATAGGTTTAAACTCGGTCCTCAAGAATCGAATAATATCCTCTTATGTAGTACTCAAGGACCGAATAAAAGGAGAAAGTAGAACCAAATATTATCGGCATAGAAAAATAATTATTCAAAATAAAGAAAAACATAATTATAAATATTTGTGAAAGGGAGCAGCATTTTACTTTTGAGTTATAAAATTTGATTTGGGAATAATTAAGATATTATCCACTAGCACAATAAAACCAGATATGTTACATTCAATCCCTGTTCGAATCCCGGCAGCGGAAATTTATTTTTAATTACCCAAGTGTCAGGAGAGTGAAACATTGGAATTGAACTGTTAAGTGTCGTTTTATGTGATTAGTGTCGTCGTTTTAGCGGTGTCGTTTTTAATTGAGTAGTAATGTCGTTTTGCTTTAATAAATTGTTAGGGAGCACGTGAGCGGTTGTTTTATCATTGGTGAGCTATTGTTTTGTCATTGGTCAATTGTGGAGCTGTTAGAATAGATTAGTTTCAGTCTCCATATATATCGATGTTTTGGCTGGTTAAAAAGGGCATACATGAAAATGATAAATTCCTTTCTCTCTCTTCTCTATAGCTTTCTCCCCAATCTTCTTTTAATTTCTATTCTTCTTCTCTTCTATTTCTTTCTATAATTTCCCTCTTACTTCTACGATTCATACCTTGTTCTAATTCATAGGTTCTATTCATTAAGAACCTGATAATTGGTATCAGAGGCCTTTCCTTTAGAGTGGGTGACTGGAGACGGAAGAAATGGCTGGAGGTCTTACGGTTAGTCAGCTTAAGGAGCAAGTGGAGGCTGGCCACAACGAGTTGAGGGCCAGTCAATCGGAATTGAAGGCCACCCAAAACCAATTTGATGAGCGTCTAACTCATCTTCAGTCTTCGGTGGATGCACTTACAGTTAGTATCAAGGAGCAGAAGGAGATGATGAAGGTTCTGATGGGCGGCAATCAACCATTGGGACCTAGTTCGGTGATTCGAGATCCAAAAGAAAGGGGAGTATTACCCACACTAGGTATCATCACAAACCTTTCTTTCACTGGACTAGATACCAGAGGAGATGATCAATTTAATAATTATTATAAAAATTCAAAGGTTAAGATGCCCAGATTTTGGGGAAAAGATGTTAAAGGATGGGTTCAATTATGTCCTCTGTTTTTTGTGTTCAATTCTATACCTGAGGAAAGGAAGGTTATGTATGTTTCTATGCACATGGATGGTATGGCCAGGCTTTGGCTGCTATCTAAGTTCCAATCTTTAATGGCACTTCCGTGGGTACAATTCAGAAATGCATTATTGTCGAGGTTTGCTGAACAAGGGCATGAGAATGTCGTGGCTGAATTGACTCAATTGAGGCAAACAGGAACAGTGTTAGAATTCCAGGCTAAGTTTGAGGAACTTATGGCTAGAGTGCTAGAAAAATGGCCTCTATTAGATAAAGGAATATTCACAGACATTTTCATGGGAAGATTGAACATTGAGCTGAGGGATTCGATAAATATGCACCACCCTAGAACACTAGATGCAGCCATTAGGCTGGCTAGATTACAAGAATCAGTGTTTAATAACCTAATGCCTAAAGGTTAATCTTCATATAAACCTAGCCAGTCTTACACTCAAAATCACTCCTCCACCACTTATAAAACTTCCACTCATTCACCAATTCCATATTCCCCAGTCAGTACCCCTACTTTATCATATAGATCTACCACCAATTCTTCCCCAAATTACCTAACCTCACCATACTCCTCCTTAACCAGTAAAAATACCACTCCTCTTCCTTCTACCGCACCTAAGCTTGGACCATCAAACACTTATCCCACTGTTTCCAGCTCAATTAAAAAGCTCACTCATACAGAAATGCAAGCTCGAAGAGATAAGGGGTTGCGTTACTTTTGTGAGGAACCATTTGTATTCGGGCACAAGTGCAAAAAAGCTCAATTGTTCATGTTAACCACAGAAGAAGATGAGGGTAATGAAGCAGCATTTAAGCAGGAAGGTGGTGAAATTCAGGCCATGCAGAACACAGAACGAGCTTTAGATGTGGGAATTTCAATTCAGGCTATTTCTGGTGGTACATCTTATCAAACTCTCATTTTAGAAGGAAAATGTAAAAGGCAACCCATCACTATTCTAATAGATTCTGGAAGTACCCATAATTTTCTTGATCCGAGTATAGCCACGCAATTAGGGTGCCAAATGATTCCTACTCATAAGCTATTGGTTATAGTAGCGGATGGCAGCAGTACCAGCACCAATGTAATGATAAAGGACTTTCAATGGTCAATGCAAGGAGAAACCTTCTCAGCCAAGGTCAGATTATTACCACTGGGGGGTTGTGATATGGTTTTGGGAGTTTAATGGATTAGAGAGGTGGGCCCTATTAGCATGGATTTGAAGGAAATGAGCTTCATCATCCAGCACGAAGGGAAAATTCTGAAGCTGCGAGCAAAACAAAAAAAATGGGATCAATTGCAGTTCATTAGTACAGCTACTGTACCAAATGGAAATGTGGAGTAATGGCTCAATTAAAAAGTATCGAAGTCCAAAATAACACAGAGGCAATACCAACTTCAATTGCAGTAATTCTCAATGGGTTTTCTGAAGTGTTCCAAGAACCAAAAGGATTGCCACCTAATAGGGTACGAGATCATCAAATTACCCTTCTACCAGGAAGTACTCCTGTCAATGTAAGGCCTACAGGTATCCCCATATCCAAAAAAATGAAATAGAAAAGATCGTTCAAGAAATGTTGGAGTCTAGTATTATTCGAAATTCCATAAGCCCTTTCGCCTCACCAGTACTTTTGGTTAGGAAGAAGGATGATAGTTGGCGACTTTGTGTAGACTGCAGGGAGCTTAACCACATCACGGTCAAAAATAAATTTCCAATACCCTCTATCGATGAGTTGCTCGATGAACTGAATGGTTCCACTATTTTTTTTAAGCTTGATTTGAGGTCGGGTTACCACCAAATCCGAGTGCAATCACCTGATGTTCCAAAAACCGCATTCCAAACACATGAAGGCCATTATGAATTTTTGGTTATGCCATTTAGGCTAACCAATGCACCTGCTACCTTCCAAAGTCTAATGAATTCGGTCTTCAAACCTTACCTCCGAAAGTTTGTCTTGGTGTTTTTTGACGACATTCTAGTTTACAGCCCAACCATTGAAACCCACATTGAACACCTCAAACTTACCCTTCAAACTTTAAGTCAGAACCAATTGTATGCCAAGTATTCTGAATGTTTTTTTGGTCAAACATAACTAGAGTACTTGGGGCACATCATTAGCAAAGAAGGAGTATCTGCTGATCCTGCCAAAGTGGAGGCTATGTTGAAATGGCCAATACCAAATACCATCAAAGGATTGAGGGGATTTCTTAGGCTCACGGGCTATTATCGGAAATTTATAAAAAATTATGGAGAAATAGCTAGACCACTGACTTTATTGTTAAAAAAGAACCAGTTTCAATGGAGTGAAGTTGCTTTAGATGCTTTTGACCAGTTAAAGAAAGCTATGTACACCACCCCTGTGCTAGCTCTTCCAGATTTTACCAAGGTATTCATCTTTGAAATTGATGCTAGTCAAACAGGAATTGGAGCAGTGATTATGTAGGAAGGCAGGCCTATAGCCTATCTTAGTAAGACCCTACCCCCCAGAAAAGTGGGTATCTCCACTTATGAGAAAGAACTATGGGCTCTTATCTATGCTGTTGACAAATGGAGAAATTATTTATGTGGTCATCATTTTGTCATCAAGACAGATCATCAGAGCCTAAAATTTCTTTTAGAGCAGAGGGTAACCACTTTACTTCAACAAAAATGGCTCACCAAGTTATTAGGGTTTGACTATGAAATTACATACAAAAAAGGGGTGGAAAACAAAGTGGCAGATGCACTTTCCAGGCAGTCCGAGCAAGGCAGTTCCACGTATGCAATGTCAGCCTTATAGACTTCGTGGGTATCAGAAATTCAGCAAAGCTGGGAAGGTGATCAGTTGGTACAAGAATTGGTGGTTAAAGTGCTAGCTGGGTCGATAGATGTACATGACTATAGCTACATTAATGGCATCCTTCGATATAAAGGCAAACTCTATTTGGGGGATAATGGAACTTTGAGGCAAAAAATTGTTCAAGAGTTGCATGGTAATGGCATTGGAGGACATTCGGGGCAGAGAGGAACCATAAAACGGGTGGAGCAATTTTTCTTTTGGCCAACACTACGTTCAGATGTCGTTAACGCTGTTAAAACTTGCTTAATTTGTCAAAGAAGTAAGTCAGAAAATGTTCCCTATCCAGGTTTGTTGCAGCCTTTACCCATTCCCACACAACCTTGGTCGGATATTTCGATAGACTTTGTTGAAGGGTTGCCACTGTCTGACCACAAAACTACTATATTTGTGGTAGTAGATAGACTTACCAAATATGCTCATTTCATTCCACTCAGCCATCCCTATACTGCTAAACAAATTGCCATCATTTTCTTTGAACAGATCCACAAGTTGCATGGCCTGCCTAGCATGATTGTAAGTGACAGAGATCCTATCTTTGTTAGTGTGTTTTGGAGCTAATTGTTCAAACTAGTTGGAACTCAGCTTGCACATACTTCTTCTTACCAGCCCCAAAGTGATAGACAAACCGAACGACTTAACCAATGCTTAGAGAACTACTTGAGGTGTATGACGTCGGATAGGCCAAAACAATGGTCAAAATGGTTACCCATGGCCGAATGGTGCTATAACACCAACTTCCACATTGCATTACAGTTAACACCTTTTGAGGCCTTGTATGGCTATAAGCCACCTCAATTGGGCATTCCTCAAGAGCCAAAGTCAGTAGATTGGGAGGTTAATCAGTTCTTAGAAAATAAGAGGAAGGCCTTGCAGTTGATTAAAGATCGTTTGCATAGTGCTCAAGAAAGAATCAAATTCTTCTCAGACAAACACGGGACTGAACGCACATTTCAAGTGGGAGAGTGGGCATTTCTGAGACTCCAACCCTATCGGCAGACATCATTGGCAATGCGGCGCAATTTAAAACTTTCTCCAAAGTTCTATGGGCCCTTTCAAATTATGGAGAAGATTGGCTCGGTTGCATACAAACTCCAGTTACCTCCTGATGCTCAGATCCATCCCGTGTTTCATGTATCAATGTTGAAGAAGAAGCTTGGTGACCAGTCCGTTCCTCTCACTACTTTACCTCTGGTAGATAGTACCGGGCATTTCTTAGTTGAACCAGTCTCTATTCTTGACCGTCGGATGGTGAAGAAGAATAACCAAGCAAATGTTCAGCTCCTTGTTCAGTGGTTCAACATGCCTACTTCTGAAGCTACGTGGGAAAACTATGATACATTTATGCAGAAGTTTCCTCAATTTCATCCTTGAGGACAAGGATTGTTTGAACGGGAGGGTATTGTCAGTAGAGTGAAACATTGTAATTGAACTGTTAAGTGTCGTTTTATGTGATTAGTGTCGTCGTTTTAGCGGTGTCGTTTTTAATTGAATAGTAATGTCGTTTTGCTTTAATAAATTGTTAGGGAGCACGTGAGCGGTTGTTTTATCATTGGTGAGATGATGTTTTGTCATTGGTCAATTGTGGAACTGTTAGAATAGATTAGTTGCAGTCTCCATATATATATCGATGTATTGGCCGGTTAAAAAGGGCATATATATGAAAATGATAAATTCCTTTCTGTCTCTTCTCTGTAGCTTTCTCCCCAATCTTCTTTTAATTTCTGTTCTTCTTCTCTTCTATTTCTTTCTATAATTTCCCTCTTACTTCTACAATTCATACCTTGTTCTAATTCATAGGTTCTATTCATTAAGAACCTGATACCAAGTTAAGTTGTTAGTTCATTTTCACATTCATTCGTACATCACTCCCTCCCTCGTTTGATCGTTCGTTCACCAGAAGAAGAAACCCCTAATCAATTGGCCAACGTTTTCCGGCGTACCAGAGGAATTACTCCGGTGAAGCCTCTTCTCCTTTGATTCTAGTGCGTATATCAAAACCATGTCATTTTGCCCTAATTTTAATTGGCGGTTTGATCATTTCATTAATAATTTTCATATATATATATATATATATATCTCACTCGATCCATCTACACACAAAAATCTCACTATTATCGTTATTAGATTGGGTAGATTCCTCTATTGTAATTGGGATTCATTCACTACTATTATTAGATTCCTTAAGTTCTTGCAATGGCTTGCTCTCTTTCACCATACTAATTGTGAATTAGACAATTCAAGATTTTCACATTTATTTGTGTTTATTTGTGAATATTGAACGATCATAGTAAATATGATAATTCAAGTTAGATTCATGAAAACTCAGATTAAGTCATTTTAAAACTTGGCAATTTATGCCCCCCAAAAAGACCGTTAGTTGCATAAGAAATAATTTGTATTAAAAACGATTTACATTGCATTAAATTTTCAACATACCACACAATGCCTTAATTTGGGATGCAAGAAAAAATAATCCTTGTAATTTAAGATGTACATAGTATTACGATTTTTTAACATACAATAGACTACGAATGTGTTTGGTTTGTTGAAAACTCGCTCTATTGTGATTGTGTGCTTTCAGTGGGGGTAGACAGAAAATCAGTGGTCCAGATAAACTAGTCTACTCTGTAGTGATGGAAGTGATTTGTCGTTACATTAGAGGAGCCGGATCATATAAGAGAACCTAAAGAATCCCAACGATAATTTTAGAGAAACATTATATAAAATAAAAGAAGGTTGTGTTTGGTTCTATAAAAACTATATACAATATATTTTGATTGTGTGGTTGCAATGGTGGTAGATTGAAAATCATTTGTACTATAATTTAGCATGTAAATTTTTTCAGACTAAACAGTATATAATGCCTTATACCACGTCAATAAAATCCTGGATTTTCAATACCAATCATTCTAATAAGTACATAAATATCTGACATAAGACCTATTTAGTGTAGTTGCCAATATGTATTGGTTAGAATGTAAGTTCATATCAATTTCATCTTTCTCAAAATCTATTCTACCAGTGAATAATTGCCAAGTTGATATATCACTTTTGTGTTAGATCCATAGAAAGACTCATTTCAATACAGATTCTCATAAATACTAGCAATGTACACCCTACCTCCCTGCAGTTTGTGCAATCGGCCAACCATGCCTGAAATTCCTAGTGACGTTCTCGCTGATATTCTTTCGGGATGACCGGTGAAGCTTCTCCTCCGATGCAGTTGCGTATCAAAACAATGGCGTGCCCTTATTGGCAGCGATGATTTCATTAAGTTGCATCTTACTAGATCTACAGAAACCAACACAAATCTCATTATTATTATTAAAGACGGTGATTGCCTGTATTCTGTAAACTTGGATTCACTCGACAATGCCGTAAGACTCAATCCTCCACTGAACCTTAATAAACAGAGTGTGAATGGAACTACGATAATAGGTTCTTGCAATGGCCTGATCTGTTTGACGAACACGGATGAATACATTTTCCTGTGGAATCCAACCACAAGCAAGTACTGGAAATCAGCTGTTTGTAGGATTCCTTTGGGGGTTGAATATATTGATTTTGGATTTGGATATGATGTTGCTAAAGATGACTACAAAGTTGTGAGGATGGCACAATTTTATGGCAAGGATAAATAATCATTTAGTTCTGAGGTTATTGTATACTCTTTGAAATCAGATTCGTGGAGAAGGATTGGGGATTTCCCTTATTACCTTAGTTACAAGAGGGTTTCTGGTGTGCTTGCTAGTGGTGCTTTGCACTGGGTTGTTAGTCGAAAGCGTAGGTGGTTAGAACGTCCTAGTGGGGATTTAATTGCTGCATTTGATCTTAGAAGTGAGGAATATAGGTTGGTACCACAGCCTGAGTATTCAATTAAGAACTTTGATATGAAGGTGGATGTATTAGGATGTCTGTGCGTGCTTTGCAAAAATTACTCATTGCAATTTGAGATGTGGGTGATGGAGGATTATGGAGTAGAGAAATCATGGACCAAGTTAATTTCGTGTGTAGATCCCAATGCTTACTGGTTCCATGATATTGCATTGCCTGTTGCGTATTCGAAGTGCTGCAAGGAAATGCTTCTGTTACTAGACTATCGAAAGTTTATTTGGTATGATATTACAACAGAAAGAGACGTGACAGTTGAGATTGATGGCATGCCAAATCGTTTTGATTCACGTGTTTGTTTGGAAAGCCTCATTCAGCCCAGAGGTGGTGTTGAAAGTGCTGAGGAAAGTGGAAGAAAGTTTCACAAAACAGGTAAATTAACATGCTTAACATGTTCTTGTTTTGTTTCTGAATCACTTGATCAAATTCGAATAGCATGTTTGGTGTTAGGTCCTGTGTCTCTTATACCTAGCTTTTGCAGAAATTTCTGGTGTTTTATTTAATGCACATTATGGCTGTTCTAGAATTCTTGCCGTTTTGTAGTACATATCAGAAGAGTTGACAATTGTTTATATTGTTTGTTTCTCTGAGAGACAGTATCCTTTGAAGGGGGTCCAAGCTTCATCAAGTTTCTTTAAGAAACTTTGGAGTACACAGGAATGAGAAGGCGATGTGGTAAGTTCATCAATTTATCACTATTGCCTATTTGGTTTATTCAAGTTTCTTAGAATAGTTAGATAAAACACTTGGAGTCGGAAGAGTTCAAGCCCGTGTTTTTATCCTTCGCATGCCCCTTTGCATTATTTTTAAGGGAAAGGTTAGCTAATTATGATTAGGTTGATGCTTTCATTTTCTTTTGAGAATAGCCTCACATGAAGGCAGTTCTCTTGTCTGTAGCAGCAAAGTTCGGGCATGATGATATGAATTTGCCAATACTCATTTGTCAATACTCATTTGCAATGTAAAGCTGCTGAAAGAAATTAAAATATAAATGCACGTTAGAATCAAGCACTTCAATTTCTATTTTTTCAAATATTTTAAAAAAAAAATTAGTGCAAGTCTCTAAATGACACTGGAGAAACATTAAACGCCTTAATTTGGCGATCATCAGATTTGCTTGGACAACCATTACTCTATTCCTCCTCTCCCACGCAAGCGCTGGTCAGCTAGTATTAAGTTCCAATTTAACGCACTGCAATAATCTGCAATAGAAAATGTTTACTCGTTGATTTGTATGCAACTTGTTTTAGACAATTAACAGCCATCCAAATTTGTCGATCTCCTTTACGTTTTAAGAAATTCAAAGTTCCTGGCTCCATATTTTACCTCATTAATCACTGTGGTGATGCTGTACATTTTTGTTTGTTAGTTACACCTGTAAGAGGAAATTAGAGAGGTTGTTGGTTCAATTGTACCGATATCTAATTGTAGCTCTAGATTACGTATTCTAGTCATAAGATTTATTAATCAAAGCTGATGCTTGAGGAAGTAATATTTGCTCATATAACAATAACATTTTTATTCTCGTCTTAATGTGAACTTTTCTTTCTATGTTAGTTACTCTTGACAACTTTCTAAGTATAGAGTTAATATGAAAAAATCTTCGTTTGTTGCAGGGTTAAATGGATAGCTTTTATGCTTAAGAAATAGTTATGGAAGCAAGGAACGAAGGAAGATCGGATGTTATGCCCCTTACGAAAAATCCTTTTTCTTTTTTTTCAGGTATTGTTAGTTCACAAAGTACTTCTGGTGGTATGCACTTTGTTTCCTTTTCTTTTCTAAAAGAGGCACTTGATTAATTGCACTTCTTTCTCATAGAAAGCAGTTGAAGTTTCATGTTTAGAGGTATTTACTTGTTAGCCGCTCCCCCCCACCCCCTTTCTCCATTCTCTCTTCTCCCCCCCACCCCCCTCCCCTTCCCCTTTAGTACAAGCAGTGGATAATGATCAGGTGTAAGAGCAGAGGGTATGGGTGGAAGGACTCGATGAATTGTCCTCTTGAAACTCGTAGCACGTTTAACCAAATATGCAAGGCCCATGGTTTAGACAAAATTTATCATTTTTCATATTGTGATTCACAAATACTCCTATGGTTTGTTTGACAACCTAATTCAGAGATCGGAATTGGATTGCCAAACTCATCCTCACACTAATTCACATATACTCCCACTGTAATTCACGAATACTCTTTACTAGAGGTCAAACTTTATATCGAAGAAAATCCTAACTTGAATAAACAAGCATGAATATTTGATATTTAGCAATTTTTTTAGAAAGAAATAGGACCCATGAATTTATTCATGGGTTTGGATACTTTTCAAAGATGCTTTAGAAAACCATAAACATAATTTTATTTTATTTTTAAATTATCTAAAATAAAAGAAGTAAGGTTGTGCTTGGTTTGTTAAAAAATCAAGCATACTATACTTTAGCATGGCCGAGTTAAAATACAAAGTGCCATTGTATTCAGACCGAAACCTTCTTTGTCTGTGGGAATAATTTGCACTAAAAATAGGTTGGTAATTTTGATCGAAGCATTGCTCTGGTTTTCCCCTTGTGTGAACCATGTGATGGTTTCTATTCTGCTGATTACTCATACTATGTCTAATAGAAACTCAAACCCCTCATGCACACCGGTTCAATTCTTCATTCAATAACTAGCTGGATCGAACAAGTGACTCTTTATCTTCTTCTCAGATTCTAAGACGATGGAATGAAAGAGGGTTGTTGAATAAAAAACTGGTAAGCACTGAAGATCGACGAGTGAGGAAAAATGGAAAGGACGAGTGAAGATAGGTGGTGTGATGAGAGAACGGAGATGAAGAAGGTTAGGTGGTGGTCGAAAATGTGTAAAAATGAGATGGTTCTGGTCAGTTAATGGAGATTAAAAGGATGGAGATTGATGATGGCTAGAGAAGGTCGTGAAGGTGGTGGTAGACGATGGTTAAGGGTGGTGGATGGGACGAAGGCTTTTCATCTTCTAGAGAGAGAGAAAAAGATATTACATTTTAGGTTGTACTAATGTTCGACTCGTTTATCTTAAATGTGTTAAAACGAATCGGGTAGTGTCATTCACTAATTAAAAGGTCGTATATGAATTTGAATTTTTCACCCGTTTATTAAACTGGTCATGTACGGGTGGAGGCACTTTTCACCCAACACGAAACTAACCCGTACACGAACCATTGCCAGACTTAGATTTTTATAAGGTGGGTTCTTTCGGTAGCACTGATGCTATTCCAACAGTATCTCCTCCTTTTGTATATGCGTGTTTGTATTAGCTCAAAGCCAATAACTAGAGAATATTACAAGTCACTAACTTTCTCTCTCTACAGTTAATTACCTAAAATTTGGGGCCTTTTATAATGAGCTTTACATATTCTATTTATAGTCATAAAATTAGGGTTATATTTGGTTCATTAGGGTAAACAATAAAATACCAAAGAGGACAAAACTTAGGTATCACTTTATTACTTTACATGTGTCACTATCCTTATCCACAATCCATGTTTGCACGACTATCTCGGCTAACAATCACGTCAGTACGACCATCATGACAATGCAATTATATAGACAGGACCATTATAGCTAAGAGTAGTCTTTTAGGCACTATTCTATCTATTCGACCAATAGCCAAATCTATTTTCTTAAGTTGGACTTCAAGCTGGCGATTTGGTTGGGCTTGGCTCAATTCTTAGGCCCATAGAGTTGATTCAGACCAAATCATGGTTATTATTTTTGGACTTCCCCAAAACATATTTAGTTATTACAAGATTTGATACATTCTTAGTTTGGGATGTTTCAAATTTTAATGCGAGATGTAAGGACTACATAGCACAACAGGCATAACCTATGTTTCTAAGTTTTGAAATTTTTATATTTTGTTGAAAAATAATTTTTAGTTTACTAAATGTATATAGATGTATCGGCATTAGAGGGGCATTATTTTTTAAGACAATTTAAATTTTAAAACCATATTAACTCTCGCAATAAGATAGCTCCCACCACAATGTTTACAATGATGTCTCAACATTTACAAAGATAGCCACACACTTAAGTAGACTTCAATAAGTACACCCTCTCCAATCAATGATTATTGTGGCCTTGCATTTAAATCGATGAGGACTCAAGCGCTTAAAAATCATACATCAATAAATAGGCAAAGTGTTTTAATTTATATAGACTATTTATTGATTCATTTTTTTGTATCAGAAAAGTATGTGTAAGTAAAATAATCATTTTGATACACTCTTCTGTTAAAAAATAATTATACACACTCTCACATGCATAAGGGAGCATACCCTCCCTGCAGTTTACTCATCCGTTTCGCAAGAAACCCTTTCCCTGTGTTTGGATGAATTAATTTTAAAATTCATAGAAATATTAAATGATAGAACCTAAAATTCTACCATTTAAAATTCTTCCAATTGCAACTTTCTATATTTGGACGTCTTGTATGTATAATGTAAAAAACAACATGAATTACAATATTACTTGTTTTAAGTTGGAATTTGAAAAATAACGTCTTATACCACAGAAAGTCAGAATTTTTAAAAGCCAAAATCTAGCAAATTTATCGAATGTAAAATTTCAAATTCTTCAATAATTTTACCAAATGATGGATTTTCACTTTTCCACTCTCCAAATTCTGACTTTTGGTCAAATCACAAGTTCTTTTTCTCCATCTAAACATATGGTAATCGAACAACCATTTTCGACGTGCTCGAGGAAATAGTTGCGGACATATTCATGCTGCTGTGGGTGGTTGTGGTGAAGGTGGTTGGTGAACGCTAGCAACAATGCATCAATAGAAATAAAGAAAAAAAAATTGTACTTGAAGTATCATAGATCATTCAAAAAGAGGTGCATCCTTTTATTGAAAAATTGAAAAATGCCATACTTAAGAAATCTTCGTACTCTTTTCTTCATCAATGATGCGTACTTTATTTAAGTTATGTGTATGTTTTTATATATATATATATTGTAAAATTCAAGGAATGTATTAACCTAAGCACCTTACGTCACTGAATGAGCTTTTTTGGAGTTCTTTTGACGAAACTTGGTGAATTTCATAAAAAAATTCAATCAGAAAATGGGTTAACTACAAAATTAAAATATATATTTATGTTAATTGGACACACACACACACACGCATATATAGAACTCGCTTGTTTAGAGTATGATGGTTATAGTCATTCCTCTGTCACTAGCAATGTGTTTCATAGATGTTGACGAGAGTTTATGTTATTGTCAGTTTTATTCCATCGTCGACGGGTCATACAACCACTACAACTTCGCCTACACCTCTGATCGGTGGATATAGAAAATCTTTTTAAGCTCAACTATTAAAGTTGGAGATTTGAAAAATAGCTGAATCTTTATATTATTTTATTTTATTTTATTACTTTTTTTTAATTTAAAAAATAGAGGTCTACGTATACGTCCTTCAACTACAAATAAAGAAATTCCAACACTATATCTCTTGGTGAGACTCGAACTTGAGATTTCTCCATTTTCTTCTTTTGTTAGATGACATGATGATGTTTAAAATAATTTTAGATATAAAGATTGATTTGTTATAATACATAAATTGCAAGTAGTAAATAAAAATAAAACCCTAATCAATCAATCGGCCTACCTTTTCCGACGACCGGAGGAATTACTCCGGTGAAGCCTTCTCTCCTTTGATTCAGGTGCGTATGTCAAAGTTATGGCATTTTGCCCTAATTTTTAATGGCAGTTTGATCATTTCATTAAAAATTTGCATATATATATATATATATATATATAAATCTCATTCGATCCATCTACTGTGAGGATAACTATTGTAATTTTAGGGTTAGAAAGAGAAATTATGTGAAGAAGAAGTAGAATTCTAGAAGAGGAAGAAGAAGAAAGAAGAGAGAATAAGATTTAAGAAAGGATTTCATTCATTTCATTCTTGCCCTCTTACAAAAGCAACTCCGCCCTTAAATAACGAAGATTCTAACAAACTATCTAGCTTGACCAATTAGAAATAAGAAAAATAAAAATAAGAAAATAAAATAAATGAAATTAAAAAGAATTGCATAAAAACAGCAATTAGACGAAACGTCATCGTTTGGATTAGTGAACTTGACACTACAGTGGACCTGACATTACCCTTCTCTTCAATTAATCCTTGTCCTCAAGGATCAAAATTGGGAAATTGCTGTTGCATTTGGTCATAATCCTCCCAGGTCACCTCATCTTGGCTCATGTTCATCCACTGAATTTTGACTTAAGGGACTAGTCTGTTTCCTTTTTTAACCAAAAGCCGATCCAGGATTGCAACGAGTTCCACCAAGAACTGGTCATGAGAGTTGGAAAGGGGAAGTGTAGGAGAAGGCATAACTTGGTTCCCCAGTTTCTTTTTCAACATTGAGACGTGGAACACTAGGTGTATAACTGAAGTAGCTGGAAGCTGTAACTTATAGGTGACTTGGCCTCTCTTCTTTATCACTTCGTATGGCCCAGAGAACTTCAGAGCAAGCTTTAAGTCTCTTCTCATAGAAAGTGTAGTTTGTTTATAAGGTTGTAGGCGTAAGAAAACCCACTCGCCCACTTCGAATGATCTTTCAACTCTGTGCTTATCGGCATAGTGTTTCATTCGTTGTTGAGTTTCTTGCAGCCTAGCCTTAATGATTTGCACAGTTGATTTCCTTTCTTGCAAGAATTCCTGCACTCCTTTGTTTATAGTTAGTTCAATTGGAGGGATACTTAAGTGTGGAGGTGGATAGTGCTTCAAAGGGGGTCATTTGCAAGGCTGTGTGATAAGTGGTGTTGTACCAACATTCAGCTAAAGACAGCCATTTAGCCCACTGTTTAGGCCGGTCACAAGTCATGCATCTTAAAAAATTCTCCAAGCATTGATTCAACCTCTCCGTTTGCCCATCAGTTTGGGGGTGGTAAGCACTAGAGTGAGCCAAGGTGGTTCCTAGTAGGTTGAATAAGTGTGACCAGAACTGGCTAACAAAAGTAGTATCCCTGTCACTGATAATGGTTGTTGGTAGGCCATGTAGTCGATGAATGTGATGAAAGAACACAGAGGTAATATCTTTGGCAGTGTAAGGATGAAGCAAGGGAATGAAATGTCCATACTTAGAGAATCTATCCACTACCACTAGAATATAATTCTTGTGATTCGAATTTGGCAATCCTTCAACGAAGTCCATAGCAATGTCACTCCATGGCCTGTTGGGAATGGGGTTTGGCTGCAATAACCCCGAGTATGGAATATGTTCCCCCTTATTTCTCTGACAAATCAAGCACTCCCTAACTGCTTTTGTCACCTCTGATTGGATGTTAGGCCAATAAAAAAATAGTGAAATCCTTTTGAGTGTAGCCCTTATGCCAGAGTGTCCACCAGTTCCAGAGCTGTGTAGCTTTTCAATAATTCTCTTCCTCAAGTTGCCATTGCTACCCACATACAGTTTTCCTTGGTACCTCAAAGTATCATTCTTATATGTGTAACCCGCCAATGCTTCAGTTCCATCAATGATTTTGGTGAGTAGCATCTGCACCACTTCATCATTTTCCCAACTCTTTTAAATTTCCTCTAACCAAGAAGATTGCAAAACTGAAAGTGCATTGAATTATGCCCCATGAATATTGGATTCTCTTTTTGATAAGGCATTTACTACCTTGTTGTCACAGCCCTTTTTGTATAGAATTGAATAATCAAAGCCCATGAGTTTAGTAAGCCACATTTGTTGTAGCATTGACGTGACCTGCTGCTCTAACAGGTATTTTAAACTCTGATGGTTTGTCTTAATAAGGAAGTGATTGCCAAGAAAATATGTTCGCCACTTGTGTACTGCAAAAATGAGAGCCCACAACTCCTTTTCATAGGTTGATAACCCTTTCTTTCTTGGTGGAAGTGACTTGCTCAAATAGGATATTGGCATGCCTTGTTGCATAAGGACTGCTCCAATTCCCTCTTGTGATGCATCAGTTTCAACTATGAATGGTTTAGAAAAAATTGGTAGAGCTAGTACAGGGGTAAAGGCCATAGCAGATTTCAGTTGCTCAAAGACCTTTGCAGCTTCGGGGCTCTAATGAAACTGGTTCTTTTTTAGTAGTTGGGTGAGAGGTTTGGCAATAGTACCATAACCTTTAACAAACTTTCTGTAGTAACCTGTCAACCCCAGAAAACCCCTCAATGCTTTTACATTTTTGGGTTGTGGCCAAGCTAACATAGTTGCCACCTTACTCTCATCAGCTGCCACACCTTTAGCAGAAATAATGTGACCCAAATACTCTAGTTGAGGTTGGGAAAAGCTGCATTTTGATAGTTTGACAAACATTTGGTTCCGTTTTAGAATTTCAAAGGCCACTTGTAAGTGCTTAGTATGCTCCAATAAGCCTATACACAAGTATATCATAAAAAAACACCAGAATAAATTTCCTTAAGTAGGGCTTAAACACTTGGTTCATCAATTCTTGGAATGTAGCTAGGGCATTGGTCAAACCGAAGGGCATGACAAGGAACTCATAATGCCCTTCGTGCGTTTGAAAGGTCGTTTTGGGTATATCATCCACCTTGACTCTGATTTGGTGATAACCTGATCTAAGGTCAAGTTTTGAAAAAATAGTAGTACTATAAAGCACATCAATTAACTCGTCAATGACAGGTATTGGGTTTCTTTATGGTGAGGGAGTTTAATTCCCGATAGTCCACACATAGCCGCCATGTGCCATCCTTCTTCTTTACTAAAAGGACAGGAGATGCAAAGGGGCTGGTAGAGGGTCTAATGATACTGTTGTCCAACTTTTCCTTCACAATTAGCTCGATTTCATTTTTTTGTACATAAGGGTACCTGTAGGGCCTTATGGTGAATGGTTCAGCTCCACTTTTAAGGGGAATATGATGATCTTGCAATCTAGGTGGTGGCAATCCTTTTGGGTCTTCAAAGATTGTTGCATAGGTGTGTAACAACTGAGCAATGCACCCAGGTAGTTTGGTGTCAGCAGTTTCTTCCTTTTGCACGAAATTGAGTTGGCATATGAAATTGCACTGTTTGGTTTCACAAATACTGAACAAGGAACTACCATTGATCACCTGTAGCTCCACCCCTTGTCTACTTCCCCCTTGTAATATCATCATTTCACCACCTTTATTAATGCCCAATGTGAAGTTATTGAGATTTAGGGTAACTGGGCCAACTTCCTTCAACCATTCAGTACCAAGAATCATGTTGTATGCTCCCAAAGGAAGTATCCTCATGCTAGTGGAGAATTGATGGCCTTGAATTGACCAATTAAAGGCTAGGCAATGAGCATGGCTGTTTGTCTTGCTCCTATTAGCAATAGTGACTGAGAGTTTAGTAGTAGGGATAAGTTTGCAACCAGCTTGCTTGGCGGTTTGAGGATCGAGGAAGTTATGACTACTCCCTGAATCAACCAAAATACTGAGTGGAACCTTCTTGCTTTGCCCTTGTAGAATCAGAGTTTGGTAAGGATTACCACCCGATATGGCATGCATTGAAATCCCAATTCTGTTCCTGTGTTGGGTGCCACCTCCTTTAATTCCCCTTCCATTTTAGCTGAGTTGTTTTCCTGTTCTGTTTCATCAATTTCTTCATCACCACTGATCCTGTACACTTGAAACTTCTTGCATTTGTGGCCCAATTAGTATGCTTCATCACAGTAGTAACATAAGCCCTTTTCTCTTCTTGCTTGCATCTCTGCTGGTGTTATCTTCTTAACTGGCACAATGGCTGTGGTAATTGGTTTGGTGGTGGTCACTGATTGGTTTTTGTTGGTGATTAGTGAAGGAGTGGTAGTGTTTTTTTGAGTGAAGGTATATGATAAACACTTAATATTGTCATTTATACGCTCATCTTCGGAGTTGTTTGACGCGTTTATTTCTCTAAAACTACTCGGTTTGCCAACTTATTTCGCGATTAGTCTCGTAGCACTTTTGTATTTAACAATGCTTGGAAAGGCACATTTTATGTTTATTTTGGTGTCTTTAGATTTCAAGAAATATTGTATTTAATACAATGGTGGAATTTTCCATGGACAAAAGAGCATCCAAGAAAGTGGAAGTCTCCATGTGATTAAAGAAAGAAAGTGGAAGTCTCCATGTGATTAAAGAGCATCCAAGATAGTGAAATTCTCCACCAAAAATAAAAAAAGCATTGTTTATTTTTGGCATCCAACACAACTCTCCTAGTTATAGTCTTCTTTGTTGCTTTGGAGAGGGGATCTTAATTTTATTTTACTTATCATTTTTCAATTTATAGAGAGCTTGTAATAGTATTTTCTAGAGAGAGAAATGGAGTTCACTTTTATAATTCTTGTCTTTACATTTATTATAGAGTAAATTTCTTTGCTAAAGCTAAAAAGATGAAATTTGCAATGCATTAATTATGTAAGTTCAATTCTCATTCCATTGTTAGTATTGTTAAATACTTTTTGAATCCTTCATCTTCTCCATTTTTTCAACCATTCATAAGCTAGTAAGATAATTTTCATATGATGATTTGACTTTGTATGCCTTGTATACTTAGATCTCAAGCATTAATGAAAAGATGATACACTTGTGTATTTCTTACTAGCCTATGTCCATTCTTTCTTTGAATGAGATACTTTTCATTGCCAAGCATGATTAGTTTTTGAATATTCATGGAAACACCATAAATTTGAGATTTTAATCTTGTAATACTTTAATGATATGTTGAGTGCTTTCTACACTTTATGTGATTTTAAGACTCATCATCTTCTTAGTTAAAGTATTGCCAAAGAGGATCTTTTAAATTTATATCATAACAACTTCATTAATCATTTTAAGGATTCAATTTGTATTTATCAAATAAGTCTATATAGGACGGTTTGACCTCCACCTAGACCTCCCAATCTTAGACAAATGAAATGTTATGATTTATCGAGCTAAACTCCTTGTAGTTGGCCATTTTCATAATCAAGTCATTTGCCTAGGGGAAACTAACAATGAGTTCTTAGATGCTTAGTTTAAATTTATGCCTTTTCTTTTTATGTATTTAAAGTTTGAATCTTGGTTGATATTATATGGGAATGGGTTACACTTGCTTCACACCCTTTGTCACAAGATAAAAATGAGAGATACACTTGTGTTGATATTTGCTTACACCCTTTCTTTATATGGCATTTATATGGGAATGGGTTGCTTTTGCTCCACACCTTTTTGCTTAGAAATGGGTAAAATATTCAACACTTAGGAATTGCATTGAGAACTTTGAATGAGATTGATTTTACTTAACTTTGCAAAACAAATGAATTCTATAATGCCTTAGCCTTTTCTCATCTATTATTACATCATTTTAATTTTTATTGCAAGACTTTAAAATCAATCATTAAAATCAACCAATTAAATTTTCTTAACAAAACCTTGGACTCGTAATCACCACATCGTCTTTCCGACTATCCTTGTGGTTCGACACTTGGACTTACCAAGTATTATAATTGACAACCTGCACTTGGGTACCTAAGCACGGAAGTATTTTCGGCGCGTCAATATATGATGGGCTGTTGGTGGGAGGGTTCTTATAAGTGGAGGTGTTGTTAGTTACGGAATGTGAGTTGTTTTTGGTGGTTGTGAGGGCCTTAGCTTTGGCTAAAAGAGAGTTGAATCCCTCTTCTTGTAGCCTAGCCATGGTCATAGCATCATCTAGTGTGGTAGGTTTCAGCATTTGAACAAAGTTCCTGATTTCTCCTTGTAACTCCCTAATGAATCCAGCAATAAAGTAAGTCTCAGTGAGGTTTGGCTCCTGTTCCAAAACTTGTGCTCTCAAATCTTCAAATTTGGTTTGATACTTGTGAGAACCTGCGTTCTCGACGCCCGAGGGTCCTCGTGGGCGGCGATTTCGTGTTGCTTTGGAAATCGATTTTGAAAAGAATAAGAGTCGCCAGTTTGTTTAACTAAACAAACAAAAAAGGTTTGTGTAAAAGAGACGTATTTATGAACTAAATATCCTCTTATACATAATATATGCGAAACCAGTTGATTCGAAGGTTCGGGGATTAAGTTACGAATCGGGAAGGTGTTAGGCACCCAATTCGCCCTTTTGGTCTCTTGAGTAGGATATGTGTGTGTTATAATTCAGTTCTTGCATGCTATTGCTATTACTTTACAGCTTTCTGTGCTTACCTTATAAACCGGGATTTTGGGGATAGGATGAAAACAATGTGTTTCTTAGTTTGCCTATGATTTTAAAAGTAAATGTGTGTGTGTGTGTGATTTGAAAAAGAGAGTTTGATAATAATAGATGTAATGAAACAAGTGATTTTATGAAACTTTGGGCTTTACGGAAACTAATTCGATGTGGAATTTTATATTCGATATTATATGAGGCGAGTTGACCGATCGTATACTAAAGTCTATTGATTAAACCGGTATAGATGGCACTAGTGCTCTCATAATCGAGTATTTATCACATATATACCGCAATCTATGAGTTAGATTGAATATATAGCGATTATCGATTCCTTCGTATAACGATACCGCTAATCCGAGCTTTTGGAAAAGTAAGAAAGTAATAATACTATTTTGGAATAAGATTAGGGTTTGTTATACGCCTTTGGTTTTGAAAAAACAATTTGAAAAAGGGTTTTGAAAAGCAATCAAGTGATAAAAATTATGCAGACAAGAGTATGAATTATAAAACTAACGAATAAATAAAAGAAGAGAGAGAAAATTATACCTGAGCCTCCTTAGAAAGAGAGAATAAGGATCTGTTGGTGTGTACCACGAAATCTCCTTGATTGTTGATGAAAAATATGAATGGAGGGGGGGGGGGTCTATTTATAGTTGAAAAAGTACTTGGAGAGCAAGCAAAAAGATTGCAACCAGGACTCTTGGAGCTTATTACGAAGCCTTCACACCATTGGATCATCCTGATTTTTGGATATGTATTGAGAATAGAAGTCTTCTAGATCGTGTCAAAATTTCAGGTCGATCAAATTTCGGGAAGGTACCCTTTTGCTCTGATTGGTACGAAGAGTTTGTTTCCACGTAGGAAAGGTACTTGTTATAGACAAGGTCACTTGTTTGTACGACAAGTCAAGTTCTAACCGTTGGATCATGCTAATTTTTGGATATGTATTGCCAATATAAGTCTTATAGACTCTGTTAAAAATTTGAGACGATCGATGTTCAGAAAGGACTCGGTCTCCTTGGCTTGGTACAAAGAGTTTGTTCCCGTATAGGAAACGTACTTGCGTACAACAACCTTGACAATTGAACTTCTAGCCATTAGATTTTCCTGAATTTTGGATATGTTTTCCCTCCAAATTTTTTCTATCGTTTATCCAAATTTGAGGTCAATCAGACTTCGGAAAGGCCTCTATTTATTTTAATTTTCTACGAAGGACATTTTGACTAGAATTGCACGATAGACAAATTGATTCTTGATGATCCCATATCCGACAAAGCTGAATTTTGAATATGTTCTTTCCCACAATAAGACCTATCTACTGACCAAACTTCAGATTATTTTAACTTCGAGAAGACCTCCATTTGATCACTCGAAACAAACTCATAATTTTCTGAATTTTCGGAGATCCAACAGTCGGATTGAGCTGATTTTCGAGTATGCTACTCCTTTGGTAATGTTTAACAACTCTCAAAGTTTGTCTCCTTTCACAAGTTTTCAGGAGTTTTGACGATTTTCGGTTCCGGCAATTTTCGATAATTCTGTAACTTCTCATCCGGGGTCCTTTCGGCTTTCTTCTTTGACTTATACACATGTACAAAGTATGTGTGCATCTAAGAATGCTCGTGCATGCATGTGTGTTCATTTATTTGAAAATCAGGATTCTTGCAGGGGTCGCAAAATGAGGTGTTCACAATACTCTTCCACACTACCCATTTGCTTTAAATCATGTAATTCTGCTATATCATTTCGATATCCCTGTTCAGCAAACCTTTTGGTGGCTTCCCTTTTAAATTTCTCCCAAGTAATAACACCGAAGTTTTTAAAATTAGTAAAAAACCACTTCCGGGCCTTGCCTTTTAAATACAGGGTCATAGAGGGCACCTTTTGTTTTATTGGTGTATCATTAATGAAGAAGAAGCAATCGCATTGTTGCAGCAATCAGTTACATCGTCATGACCATCAAAAGTTGGAAATTCATACCTGGGTTTGATGAAATTGTTCTGATGGTTGTTGGTCACCACAGGCAATTGAGATCCCCTGATTCCCACAGTAGTGATGGGTGTAACTTCCTCTCTACTGGTCATCCCGACGAGAGTAGCTAATAACCCCTTTTTGTTAGGATCCATGGTTTGAAAGGCAACTGAAGATGATTCACCATTAGGTTCGAGCTTGTCCCTTATCCAGCCAAACTGCAAATTAAACGTGGCCTATAGAGCATTCATGGAGGTTTGCATAGCATCAAACTTACCCTCAAGTTGTGCTTGCTTATTTCCCAACTGCTCATTTTTTTCTTCCAGTTTTTGTAACAAAACCTCCATTGCTGCATGATTAGCTTCCATCTGTTCTTTTAGTTGATTCACACCACCACCAGCCATCGAATAACAGGGAAGAGGTCAGAGTATCACTGCTCTGATACCAATTGTGAGGATAGCTATTGTAATTTTAGGGTTAGAAAGAGAAATTATGGGAAGAAGAAGTAGAATTCTAGAAGAGGGAGAGAGAAAAGATAATAAGATTTAAGAGAGGATTTCATTCATTTCATTCTTGCCCTCTTACAAAAGTGACTCCGCCCTTAAATAATGGAGATTCTAACAAACTATCTAGCTTGACCAATTAGAAATAAGAAAAATAAAAATAAGAAAATAAATGAAATGAAATTAAAAAGAATTACATAAAAATAGCAATTAGACGAAACGACATCGTTTGGATTAGAACTGGACACTACAGTGGACCTGACATCTATACAGACAAATCTCACTATTATCGTTACTAGATTCGGTAGTTTCCTCTATTGTCATTGGATTCATTCACTGCTATTATTAGATTCTTAAGTTCTTGCTCTGTTTCACCATAATAATTGCGAATTAGACAATAAAGAAATTCAAGATTGTCACATTTATTTGTGTTGGTTAGTGAATATTGAACAATCATAGCAAATATGATAATTCAAGTTAGATTCATGAAAACTCGAATTGAGTCATTTCAAGTAAAACCTGAAGTTTTCTAATTTTAGAGGTAGCGAATTCACTTCAACTCTGGACTTGGTGGGGATAAGAAAGAGGAATTTATAACATGTTTTCATTGTAGCATTCAGGTTTTGTCATTTAAGTCTTTTGAGCACTCTGCGCATTAGAATTGAATTATTGAGCAATGCACATATTTACAATTCATTAATTGAAAATGAACAAATTTTAAAACTGGGCAATTTATGCCCCAGACGAACCGTGAAGGTTGTGTTTGGTTTCTTAAAAACTAAATACAATATATTGTGATTGTGTGGTTGCAATGGTGATAGATTGAAAATCATTTGTCCTGTAATGTACTAAATTTTGCATTAAAACTTAAATTTCATACTAAACAGTATATAAAACCTGGTTTCTCGTTTACCACGTCAATCAAATTCCGGAATTTCAATACCAATAGTTCTAAAAAGAACATAAATATCTGACACAAGACCTATGTAGTGTGGTGGCCAATATGTATTGCTTATAATGTAAGTTAATGTCAATTTCATCTTTCTCAAAATCTAATCTAACAGGTGAATAATTGCCAAGTTGATATATTGCTGTTTTGTGTCAAATCTCTGTAGAAAGACTCATTTCAATACAGATTCTCATAAATACTAGTGATCTACACCCCACCTCCTTGCAGTTTGTTCAATCGGCCAACCATGTCCAAAGTTCCTAATGATGTTCTCGCTGACATTCTCTCGAGATTACCGGTGAAGCTTCTCCTCCGATCCAGTTCCGTATCAACACCATGGCCTGCCCTTATTGGCAGCAATGATTTCATTAAGTTGCATCTTACTAGATTTACAGAAACCAACACAAATCACATTATCATTATTAAAGAAGGTGATTGCCCCGATTCTGTAAACTTGGATTCACTCGACAATGCCGTAAAACTCAATCCCCCACTGAAGCTTAATAAACAGTGTGTGTATGGAACTATGATAATTGGTTCTTGCAATGGCCTACTCTGTTTGACCAACACGGATAAGTGTATTTTCCTGTGGAATCCAAGCACAAGCAAGTACTGGAAATCAGCTGTTTGTAGGATCCTTTGGGGGTTGAATATGTTGTTTTCGGATTTGGATATGATGATGCTAAAGATGACTACAAAGTTGTGAGGATGGTACAATTTTATGGCAAGGATAAAGAATCATTTAGGTCTGAGGTTAGTGTATACTCTTTGAAATCGAATTCGTGGAGAAGGATTGGGGATTTCCCTTATTACCTTAGTTACGGGAGGGTTTCTGGCGTGCTTGCTAGTGGTGCTTTGCCCTGGGCCGTTAGTCGAAATCGTAGGTGGTTAGATCTTCCTAGAGGGGATATAATTGCTGGATTTGATCTTAGAAGTGAGAAATATAGGTTGGTACCGCAGCCTGAGTATTCGATTAAGAACTTTGATATGAAGGTGGATGTATTAGAAGGATGTCTGTGCGTGCTTTGCAAGGATTACTCGTTGCAATTTGAGATGTGGGTGATGGAGGATTATGGAGTAGAGAAATCATGGACCAAGTTTATTGGTCCAATGTTTATTGGTTCCATGATATTGTATTGCCTGTTGCGTATTCGAAGAGCCGCAAGCAAATGCTTCTGTTACAAGACTATCGAAAGTTTATTTGGTATGACATTACAACATAACGAGATGTGAAAGTTGAGATTGAGTCAACCTAGAGGTGGTGTTGAAAGTACTGGGGGGAGTGGAAGAACGTTAAAAAAAAAGGTAAATTAACATTCTTTACATGATCTTGTTTTGTTTCTGAATCACTTGATCAAATTCGAATAGCCCATGTTTGCTGTTAGGTTCTGTCCCTTATACCTAGAATTCTTGCCCTTTTTATACTACATATCAGAAGAATTAATGAGTAAGTGCTATTGTGCTGTACATATGGCTTATGCCATGTAGTGCCTTTTAAGCATTTTACTTGTGCATCAACGCCAAGTAAAATATGCAAGTAAGAATCAAGCACTTCAATTTCGACTTTTTCAAATATTAAAAAATAAATAAATTAGTGCAAGTCTCAAAATGACACTGGAGAACATTAAACTCCTTAATTTGTCTTCGAAATCATCAGCTTTGCTTGGACAACATTACTCTATTCCTCTCTCCCACGCAAGCGCTGGTCAATGAGTATTAAGTTCCAATTTAAGGTACTGCAATAATCTGCAATAGAAAATATTTACTCGTTGATTTGTATGCAACTTGTTTTAGACAATTGGCAGCCATCCAAATTTGTTGATGTCCCTGGCTCCATATTTTATATATATGTGCCTTGTTAATCATTATGGTGATGCTGTACATGTTTGTTTGTTAGTTAGCCCCCTGTGATAGGAAATTAGAGAGGTTGTTGGTTCAATTGTACCTACATCTAATACATGTAACTTAATTAATATATTCCCAATATCAGCTGCTTGAGGAAGTAATATTTGCTTGAGGAAATTAGAGAGGTTATGCATATTCTGGTCATAAGATTTATTAATCAAAGCTGATGCTTGAGGGAGTAATATTTGCGCGTATAACAATAACATTTTTTTTCTTGTTTTAATGTGAACTTCTGTTTCTATGTTGGCTACTCTTGATAACTTTCTAAGTATATAATTAATATGGAAAAATCTTGATTTCTTGCGGGGTTAATTGGGTAGTTTTTATGCTTATGGAAGCAAGGAAAGATGGAAGACCGGACACTATCCCTCTTACAAAAAATCTTGTCCCTCCTCCCTCTCTTCTTTTTCCTTGCCGCCCTTTAATTCCCCCCCCCCCCTCCCCCCCGCCTCCCTTTAGTACAAGCAATGGATAATGATCTGGTGTAAGAGAAGGAGAGGGTGTGGGTGGAAGGACTCGAAGAATTGTCCTTTTGAAACTCGCAACACTTTTAACCAACTATGCAAGGCCCCCGGTTTAGATAAAATTTCTCATTTATCATAATGTGATTGACAAATACTCTTATGGTGTGTTTAACAACCTAATTCCGAGGTCGGAATTGAATTGGATTGCCAAACACATCCTGACACTAATTCACATATACTCCCACTGTAATTCACGAATACTCTTTACTAGAGGTCAAACTTTTTGTCGAAGAAAATCCAGACTTGAAAAAACAAGCACCAATGTTTGATATTTAGCATTTTTTTAGAAAGAAATAGGATCCATAAATTTATACACGGGTTTGGATACTTTCAAAGATGCTTAGAAAATGTAATTTTTTTCCTTTCCTTTCCTTTTCCATTTTTTTTTTTGAGCAAAGATAAATACCATGACAGATATTATAGCTCAGAGTATTTGTGAACTGTGTCTTTTTAATTTTATTTGTTTTAACTATATCCTTGTAACTTCAATCCTTAGACAAAATACCTCTTATTTTGGAGTCATTATGTTGTAGGTTGTTTCAATTTTTATTTGGAGATGCAATAAGGCTTCCCATGGGATTGCCACAGTTTTGTTTTTCGGTTTAAGTTGGTTTAGCTTTGTTAAGAAAACAAAATTTACACAAAATAAGAGGTATATCGTGTTAATTGTGTCTAAATGATAGGGGGAAAAAAATATTTCAACTTGTCTAAGGTCTTGTCTATTAGGATTTAACAATTATTAGTTGTATATGTTGGGTCGTGTCAAAGTTTAAGTGAGTTGTACTTATGTTACTTAAAAATAGCACTAGCTTGTGTCATACTTATTGACGCGTCGAACATACTTCGGTGCTTAGGTACCCAAGTGCAGGTTGTCAAGTTATAATACTTGGTAAGTCCAAGTGTCGAACCACAAGGATAGTCGGAAAGACGATGTGGTGATTACAAGTCCAAGGTTTTGTTAAGAGAATTTAATTGGTTGATTTTAATGATTGATTTTAAAGTCTTGCAATAAAAATTAAAATGATATAATAATAGATGAGAAAAGGCTAAGGCATTATAGAATTCATTTGTTTTGCAAAGTTAAGTAAAATTCCGATCCTACCTCATTAGATCGCCTATTGTCATTTTCACGGATCATGCGGCTCTTAAGTACCTTTTCACGAAGAAAGATGCAAAGGCGAGGCTTTTGAGGTGGATTCTCTTACTCCAAGAATTCCACTTGCTCATCAAAGACAAGAAAGGGGTAGAAAACGTGGTAGCGGACCACTTGTCTCGCCTCTCATTTATCGACAACATTGAGCAAAGTGCAATTAAAGATTCATTCCCGGACGAACAATTGTTCTCGGTAACTTCATTGCCGTGGTACGCCGACATAGTTAACTATCTTGTCACCAACAAGATACCAACACATTGGAATGCTCAAGATCGGCGAAAATTCATGTTCGAAGTGTACCGATTCTATTGGGAAGAACCGTACTTGTTCAAATATGGAGCGGACCAAATTATTCGGCGTTGTGTACCGGAGGAAGAGTTCAAAAATGTCCTTACTTTGTGCCACAATGAAGCTTGTGGAGGACATTTCTCGGCCAAGAAGACGGCCGCCAAGATCTTGCAAAGTGGCCTTTATTGGCCAACATTGTTCAAAGATGCCTACCGACATTGCAAAGCTTGCCCGATATGCCAAATGTTAGGAGGGATTACAAGAAAAAGCATGATGCCGCTTAATCCAATCTTGGTGATTGAAGTGTTCGATTGTTGGGGAATCGATTTCATGGGACCATTCCCATCCTCTTTCAGTAACCTTTATATTTTAGTAGCGGTTGATTATGTACGTTTCCAAATGGGTAGAGGCTCAAGCTTGCAAGAAAAATGATCACAAAGTGGTGATCCGATTTTTAAAAGAAAATATTCTTGCAAGGTTTGGCACTCCCAAAGCGATTATAAGCGATGGTGGTACTCATTTTTGCAATAAACCCTTTGAATCTTTAATGCAAAAATATGGGGTAAATCACAAAGTATCACTCGCTTATCATCCGCAAACCAATGGCCAAGACGAACTTGCCAATAGGAGATAAAGCAAATTCTTGAAAAGACGGTAAATCCAAATCGCAAGGATTGGTCATTGCGTCTTAATGATGCACTTTGGGCTTACCGTACGGCTTTTAAAACAATTTTAGGAATGTCTCCCTATCGGATAATATATGGCAAGCCTTGCCATCTTCCCGTTGAGTTGGAACATAGATCATTTTGGGCAATTAAAATGACGAATTTTGAAATTGAAAATGTCGGAAGCAACCGAAAGTTACAACTTAAGGAGTTGGAGGAATTAAGGAGGGATGCATACCAAAATGCTAAGATAAGCAAAGAACGTGCAAATTTTTTTCATGATAAATCTATTTTAAGAAAAGAATTTAAACTCGGACACAAAGTTCTAGTTTATGACACACGTTTGCATCTCTTCCCGGGAAAGCTGAAATCACGTTGGACCGGCCCATACATTGTTCGACATGTATTCCTTTTTGGGGCCGTGAATGTTGAGGATCCCAAAACCGGCTTTGTGTTCAAAGTGAACGGATAACGCCTTAAGCCATTTTTGGAATTCCCACCTCAAGAGGAGTCCACCACTCTTGAAGATCCGACTTATACCTAACAAGCATAGGTGTTGTTTGTATATAATTTTTACTTTTATAAAAAAAAAAAAATTATTTTTGCTTTATTTTCTTTCCTTCCTTTTTGGGTTTGGTTTGATAAACATGATATGAGGATTGAAATGTGGTTGTAATGCATGCATGTTATGTTTTATCTAATTCTAACCCGTCTTTTTTGTTAGTGTGTACATATACTAATTTTGCTTTAAAAATAGCTCTCTTTTGCCTCATGAAAATCGAAAAGCAAAATGGAAGACTGCCGATTTCTCGTTCTCTTCACATTGAGGACAATGTGTTCTTCAAGTTGGGGAGTAATGTATTTAAACTTTAATGGTTTTTCAATTTTTGAATTTTTCATGTGTTTAGAGCTTAAAAAAAAAAATTTGAAAGTTTGAAAAATGATGAATGATTAAAAAAAAAAAAAAAAAATTCAAAATGATGATGATTGGTTCATTAGCTATTGGCATGAATTCCTTGATCTAGATGAAATTTTGAGTGATAATCTACCTTGCTTTACTTCAATTAGATTCATGACCCTAGAAACGTCCCTTAAAATGTGTAAATGCTTCAAGTAGAGAAATTCTTTCGTAACACTTAGAGTAATTTTTATTTTGTGAAGAGGGAATTCTTGTCCAAAAATGATGAAAGTTTTTTCGAAAAGATCCTCCAATAGAGAGGACAAATGCATGGCACTTTGAAAAACTTGGATGACTTTTAATCCTAATATTGACTTAAAGCTTCACTTGATTAAATCATAAGTCTCTTTGTCTAATATTATGGATAGGTAAAGGTTACCATATGGGAAAGGGTGAATAGCTTCCTTCAAGCTTAATAAATAAGCATAAAATGTCAAATTTTATATAGTGAGTCTGCTGCCCCCCATAGAGATGAAAACCGCCTTGAACTAATTTAGCAAAAATTCCAAGAAAATATAAGAAAAGTGCTTAGAAATGGACAAAAATTTTAAACTTTCGTTTTTAAAGGAAATTTTTCTTCCATCTCTAATGATCAATACTCTTTGTGTTTAAATGAGAATTTTGCTAATATAAGGCTTAGCATGTGATTAAAAGGAAATATGGGATAAGTTTCTAAAGGAGATAAGCAATTTAGATAGTCATTCAAAACCCACAAGTCTAGAAATAGTGATAGTAATGTCATAAGCTTTGCAAATTGAATTTTTGAAATCATCATTCTCGTCATTCACCATGATCAAACTTTTGATGTTTGTAGGTATCATCACTGTAAACCTTCACGAGACAAACCTCGTCTTCTAAGGGAACTTGGGAGTTTTTAAAATGGCTTAGTGCATTTTATCAATGCATTTTCGGATAATATTATTTTGCTTTTATTTATCTTGCTAAGGGACTAGCAAGAGATAAGTCGGGGGGAGTTGATAAACGCTTAATATTGTCATTCATACGCTCATTTTCGGAGTTGTTTGACGCGTTTATTTCTCTAAAACTACTCGGTTTACCAACTTATTTCGCGATTAGTCTCGTAGCACTTTTGTATTTAACAATGCTTGGAAAGGCACATTTTGTGTTTATTTTGGTGTCTTTAGATTTCAAGAAATATTGTATTTAATACAATAGTGGAATTTTCCATGGACAAAAAGAATTCAAGAAAGTGAAAGCTCCATGTGATTAAAGAGCATCCAAGAAAGTGGAAGTCTCCATGTCCATGTGATTAAAGAAAGAAAGTGGAATTGTCCATGAGAAAAAAAGAGCATCCAAGATAGTGGAATTCTCCACCAAAAATAAAAAGCATTGTTTATTTTTTAGCATCCAACACAACTCTCCTATTTATAGTCTTCTTTGTTGCTTTGGAGAGGGGATCTTAATTTTATTTTACTTCTTATTACTCAATTTATAGAGAGCTTGTAATAGTATTTTCTAGAGAGAGAAATGGAGTTCACTTTTATAATTCTTGTCTCTACATTTATTATGGAGTAAATTTCTTTGCTAAGGTTAAAAGATGAAATTTGCAATGCATTAATTATGTAAATTCAATTCTCATTCCATTGTTAGTATTGTTAAATACTTTTTGAATCCTTCATCTTCTCCATTTTTTCAACCATTCATAAGCTAGTAAGATAATTTTCATATGATGATTTGACTTTGTATGCCTTGTATACATAGATCTCAAGCATTAATGAGAAAATGATACACTTGTGTATTTCTTACTAGCCTATGTCCATTCTTTCTTTGAATGAGATACTTTTCATTGCCAAGCATGATTAGTCTTTGAATATTCATGGAAACACCGTAAATTTGAGATTTTAATCTTTAAATACTTTAATGATATGTTGAGTGCTTTCTACACTTTATGTGATTTTAAGACTCATCATCTTCTTAGTTAAAGTATTGCCAAAGAGGATCTTTTAAATTTATGTCATAAACAACTTCATTAATCATTTTAAGGATTCAATTTGTATTTATCAGATAAGTCTATATAGGACGGTTTGACCTCCACCTAGACCTCCCAATCTTAGACAAATGAAATGTTATGATTTATTGAGCTAAACTCCTTGTAGTTGGCCATTTTCATAATCAAGTCATTTGCCTAGGGGAAACTAACAATGAGTTATTAAATGCCTAGTTTAAATTTATGCCTTTTCTTTTTTGTGTATTTTAAGTTTGAATCTTGGTTGATATTATATGGGAATGGGTTGCACTTGCTTCACACCCTTTGTCACAAGATAAAAATGAGAAATACACTTGTGTTGATATTTGTTTACACCCTTTCTTTATATGGCATTTATATGGGAATGGGTTGCTTTTGCTCCACACCCTTTTGCTTAGAAATGGGTAAAATATTCAACACATAGGAATTGCATTGAGAACTTTGAATGAGATTGATTTTACTTAACTTTGCAAAACAAATGAATTCTATAATGCCTTAGCCTTTTCTCATCTATTATTACATCATTTTAATTTTTATTGCAAGACTTTAAAATCAATCATTAAAATCAACCAATTAAATTCTCTTAACAAAACCTTGGACTTGTAATCACCACATCGTCTTTCCGACTATCCTTGTGGTTCGACACTTGGACTTACCAAGTATTATAATTTGACAACCTGCACTTGGGTACCTAAGCACGGAAGTATGTTCGACGCGTCAATAAGTATGACACAAGCTAGTGCTATTTTTAAGTAACATAAGTACAACTCACTTAAACTTTGACACGACCCAACATATACAACTAATAATTGTTAAATCCTAATAGACAAGACCTTAGACAAGTTGAAATATTTTTTTTCCCCCTATCATTTAGACACAATTAACACGATATACCTCTTATTTTGTGTAAATTTTGTTTTCTTAACAAAGCTAAACCAACTTAAACCGAAAAACAAAACTGTGGCAATCCCATGGGAAGCCTTATTGCATCTCCAAATAAAAATTGAAACAACCTACAACATAATGACTCCAAAATAAGAGGTATTTTGTCTAAGGATTGAAGTTACAAGGATATAGTTAAAACAAATAAAATTAAAAAGACACAGTTCACAAATACTCTGAGCTATAATATCTGTCATGGTATTTATCTTTGCTCAAAAAAAAAATGGAAAAGGAAAGGAAAGGAAAAAAATTACATTTTCTAAGCATCTTTGAAAGTATCCAAACCCGTGTATAAATTTATGGATCCTATTTCTTTCTAAAAAAATGCTAAATATCAAACATTGGTGCTTGTTTTTTCAAGTCTGGATTTTCTTCGACAAAAAGTTTGACCTCTAGTAAAGAGTATTCGTGAATTACAGTGGGAGTATATGTGAATTAGTGTCAGGATGTGTTTGGCAATCCAATTCAATTCCGACCTCGGAATTAGGTTGTTAAACACACCATAAGAGTATTTGTCAATCACATTATGATAAATGAGAAATTTTATCTAAACCGGGGGCCTTGCATAGTTGGTTAAAAGTGTTGCGAGTTTCAAAAGGACAATTCTTCGAGTCCTTCCACCCACACCCTCTCCTTCTCTTACACCAGATCATTATCCATTGCTTGTACTAAAGGGAGGCGGGGGGGAGGGGGGGGGGGGGAATTAAAGGGCGGCAAGGAAAAGAAGAGAGGGAGAGGGACAAGATTTTTTGTAAGAGGGATAGTGTCCGGTCTTCCATCTTTCCTTGCTTCCATAAGCATAAAAACTACCCAATTAACCCCGCAAGAAATCAAGATTTTTCCATATTAATTATATACTTAGAAAGTTATCAAGAGTAGCCAACATAGAAACAGAAGTTCACATTAAAACAAGAAAAAAAATGTTATTGTTATACGCGCAAATATTACTCCCTCAAGCATCAGCTTTGATTAATAAATCTTATGACCAGAATATGCATAACCTCTCTAATTTCCTCAAGCAAATATTACTTCCTCAAGCAGCTGATATTGGGAATATATTAATTAAGTTACATGTATTAGATGTAGGTACAATTGAACCAACAACCTCTCTAATTTCCTATCACAGGGGGCTAACTAACAAACAAACATGTACAGCATCACCATAATGATTAACAAGGCACATATATATAAAATATGGAGCCAGGGACATCAACAAATTTGGATGGCTGCCAATTGTCTAAAACAAGTTGCATACAAATCAACGAGTAAATATTTTCTATTGCAGATTATTGCAGTACCTTAAATTGGAACTTAATACTCATTGACCAGCGCTTGCGTGGGAGAGGAGGAATAGAGTAATGGTTGTCCAAGCAAAGCTGATGATTTCGAAGACAAATTAAGGAGTTTAATGTTCTCCAGTGTCATTTTGAGACTTGCACTAATTTATTTATTTTTTAATATTTGAAAAAGTCGAAATTGAAGTGCTTGATTCTTACTTGCATATTTTACTTGGCGTTGATGCACAAGTAAAATGCTTAAAAGGCACTACATGGCATAAGCCATATGTACAGCACAATAGCACTTACTCATTAATTCTTCTGATATGTAGTATAAAAAGGGCAAGAATTCTAGGTATAAGGGACAGAACCTAACAGCAAACATGGGCTATTCGAATTTGATCAAGTGATTCAGAAACAAAACAAGATCATGTAAAGAATGTTAATTTACCTTTTTTTTTAACGTTCTTCCACTCCCCCCAGTACTTTCAACACCACCTCTAGGTTGAATCAATCTCAACTTTCACATCTCGTTATGTTGTAATGTCATACCAAATAAACTTTCGATAGTCTTGTAACAGAAGCATTTGCTTGCGGCTCTTCGAATACGCAACAGGCAATACAATATCATGGAACCAATAAACATTGGACCAATAAACTTGGTCCATGATTTCTCTACTCCATAATCCTCCATCACCCACATCTCAAATTGCAACGAGTAATCCTTGCAAAGCACGCACAGACATCCTTCTAATACATCCACCTTCATATCAAAGTTCTTAATCGAATACTCAGGCTGCGGTACCAACCTATATTTCTCACTTCTAAGATCAAATCCAGCAATTATATCCCCTCTAGGAAGATCTAACCACCTACGATTTCGACTAACGGCCCAGGGCAAAGCACCACTAGCAAGCACGCCAGAAACCCTCCCGTAACTAAGGTAATAAGGGAAATCCCCAATCCTTCTCCACGAATTCGATTTCAAAGAGTATACACTAACCTCAGACCTAAATGATTCTTTATCCTTGCCATAAAATTGTACCATCCTCACAACTTTGTAGTCATCTTTAGCATCATCATATCCAAATCCGAAAACAACATATTCAACCCCCAAAGGATCCTACAAACAGCTGATTTCCAGTACTTGCTTGTGCTTGGATTCCACAGGAAAATACACTTATCCGTGTTGGTCAAACAGAGTAGGCCATTGCAAGAACCAATTATCATAGTTCCATACACACACTGTTTATTAAGCTTCAGTGGGGGATTGAGTTTTACGGCATTGTCGAGTGAATCCAAGTTTACAGAATCGGGGCAATCACCTTCTTTAATAATGATAATGTGATTTGTGTTGGTTTCTGTAAATCTAGTAAGATGCAACTTAATGAAATCATTGCTGCCAATAAGGGCAGGCCATGGTGTTGATACGGAACTGGATCGGAGGAGAAGCTTCACCGGTAATCTCGAGAGAATGTCAGCGAGAACATCATTAGGAACTTTGGACATGGTTGGCCGATTGAACAAACTGCAAGGAGGTGGGGTGTTGATCACTAATATTTATGAGAATCTGTATTGAAATGAGTCTTTCTACAGAGATTTGACACAAAACAGCAATATATCAACTTGGCAATTATTCACCTGTTAGATTAGATTTTGAGAAAGATGAAATTGACATTAACTTACATTATAAGCAATACATATTGGCCACCACACTACATAGGTCTTGTGTCAGATATTTATGTTCTTTTTAGAACTATTGGTATTGAAATTCCGGAATTTGATTGACGTGGTAAACGAGAAACCAGGTTTTATATACTGTTTAGTATGAAATTTAAGTTTTAATGCAAAATTTAGTACATTACAGGACAAATGATTTTCAATCTATCACCATTGCAACCACACAATCACAATATATTGTATTTAGTTTTTAAGAAACCAAACACAACCTTCACGGTTCGTCTGGGGCATAAATTGCCCAGTTTTAAAATTTGTTCATTTTCAATTAATGAATTGTAAATATGTGCATTGCTCAATAATTCAATTCTAATGCGCAGAGTGCTCAAAAGACTTAAATGACAAAACCTGAATGCTACAATGAAAACATGTTATAAATTCCTCTTTCTTATCCCCACCAAGTCCAGAGTTGAAGTGAATTCGCTACCTCTAAAATTAGAAAACTTCAGGTTTTACTTGAAATGACTCAATTCGAGTTTTCATGAATCTAACTTGAATTATCATATTTGCTATGATTGTTCAATATTCACTAACCAACACAAATAAATGTGACAATCTTGAATTGCTTTATTGTCTAATTCGCAATTAGTATGGTGAAACAGAGCAAGAACTTAAGAATCTAATAATAGCAGTGAATGAATCCAATGACAATAGAGGAAACTACCGAATCTAGTAACGATAATAGTGAGATTTGTCTGTATAGATGTCAGGTCCACTGTAGTGTCCAGTTCTAATCCAAACGATGTCGTTTCGTCTAATTGCTATTTTTATGTAATTCTTTTTAATTTCATTTCATTTATTTTCTTATTTTTATTTTTCTTATTTCTAATTGGTCAAGCTAGATAGTTTGTTAGAATCTCCATTATTTAAGGGCGGAGTCACTTTTGTAAGAGGGCAAGAATGAAATGAATGAAATCCTCTCTTAAATCTTATTATCTTTTCTCTCTCCCTCTTCTAGAATTCTACTTCTTCTTCCCATAATTTCTCTTTCTAACCCTAAAATTACAATAGCTATCCTCACAATTGGTATCAGAGCAGTGATACTCTGACCTCTTCCCTGTTATTCGATGGCTGGTGGTGGTGTGAATCAACTAAAAGAACAGATGGAAGCTAATCATGTAGCAATGGAGGTTTTGTTACAAAAACTGGAAGAAAAAAATGAGCAGTTGGGAAATAAGCAAGCACAACTTGAGGGTAAGTTTGATGCTATGCAAACCTCCATGAATGCTCTACAGGCCACGTTTAATTTGCAGTTTGGCTGGATAAGGGACAAGCTCGAACCTAATGGTGAATCATCTTCAGTTGCCTTTCAAACCATGGATCCTAACAAAAAGGGGTTATTAGCTACTCTCGTCGGGATGACCAGTAGAGAGGAAGTTACACCCATCACTACTGTGGGAATCAGGGGATCTCAATTGCCTGTGGTGACCAACAACCATCAGAACAATTTCATCAAACCCAGGTATGAATTTCCAACTTTTGATGGTCATGACGATGTAACTGATTGGCTGCAACAATGCGATTGCTTCTTCTTCATTAATGATACACCAATAAAACAAAAGGTGCCCTCTATGACCCTGTATTTAAAAGGCAAGGCCCGGAAGTGGTTTTTTACTAATTTTAAAAACTTCGGTGTTATTACTTGGGAGAAATTTAAAAGGGAAGCCACCAAAAGGTTTGCTGAACAGGGATATCGAAATGATATAGCAGAATTACATGATTTAAAGCAAATGGGTAGTGTGGAAGAGTATTGTGAACACCTCATTTTGCGACCCCTGCAAGAATCCTGATTTTCAAATAAATGAACACACATGCATGCACGAGCATTCTTAGATGCACACATACTTTGTACATGTGTATAAGTCAAAGAAGAAAGCCGAAAGGACCCCGGATGAGAAGTTACAGAATTATCGAAAATTGCCGGAACCGAAAATCGTCAAAACTCCTGAAAACTTGTGAAAGGAGACAAACTTTGAGAGTTGTTAAACATTACCATAAGGAGTAGCATACTCGAAAATCAGCTCAATCCGACTGTTGGATCTCCGAAAATTCAGAAAATTATGAGTTTGTTTCGAGTGATCAAATGGAGGTCTTCTCGAAGTTAAAATAATCTGAAGTTTGGTCAGTAGATAGGTCTTATTGTGGGAAAGAACATATTCAAAATTCAGCTTTGTCGGATATGGGATCATCAAGAATCAATTTGTCTATCGTGCAATTCTAGTCAAAATGTCCTTCGTAGAAAATTAAAATAAATAGAGGCCTTTCCGAATTCTGATTGACCTCAAATTTGGATAAACGATAGAAAAAATTTGGAGGGAAAACATATCCAAAATTCAGGAAAATCTAATGGCTAGAAGTTCAATTGTCAAGGTTGTTGTACGCAAGTACGTTTCCTATACGGGAACAAACTCTTTGTACCAAGCCAAGGAGACCGAGTCCTTTCTGAACATCGATCGTCTCGAATTTTTAACAGAGTCTATAAGACTTATATTGGCAATACATATCCAAAAATTAGCATGATCCAACGGTTAGAACTTGACTTGTCGTACAAACAAGTGACCTTGTCTATAACAAGTACCTTTCCTACGTGGAAACAAACTCTTCGTACCAATCAGAGCAAAAGGGTACCTTCCCGAAATTTGATCGACCTGAAATTTTGACACGATCTAGAAGACTTCTATTCTCAATACATATCCAAAAATCAGGATGATCCAATGGTGTGAAGGCTTCGTAATAAGCTCCAAGAGTCCTGGTTGCAATCTTTTTGCTTGCTCTCCAAGTACTTTTTCAACTATAAATAGACCCCCCCCCCTCCATTCATATTTTTCATCAACAATCAAGGAGATTTCGTGGTACACACCAACAGATCCTTATTCTCTCTTTCTAAGGAGGCTCAGGTATAATTTTCTCTCTCTTCTTTTATTTATTCGTTAGTTTTATAATTCATACTCTTGTCTGCATAATTTTTATCACTTGATTGCTTTTCAAAACCCTTTTTCAAATTGTTTTTTCAAAACCAAAGGCGTATAACAAACCCTAATCTTATTCCAAAATAGTATTATTACTTTCTTACTTTTCCAAAAGCTCGGATTAGCGGTATCGTTATACGAAGGAATCGATAATCGCTATATATTCAATCTAACTCATAGATTGCGGTATATATGTGATAAATACTCGATTATGAGAGCACTAGTGCCATCTATACCGGTTTAATCAATAGACTTTAGTATACGATCGGTCAACTCGCCTCATATAATATCGAATATAAAATTCCACATCGAATTAGTTTCCGTAAAGCCCAAAGTTTCATAAAATCACTTGTTTCATTACATCTATTATTATCAAACTCTCTTTTTCAAATCACACACACACACACACATTTACTTTTAAAATCATAGGCAAACTAAGAAACACATTGTTTTCATCCCATCCCCAAAATCCCGGTTTATAAGGTAAGCACAGAAAGCTGTAAAGTAATAGCAATAGCATGCAAGAACTGAATTATAACACACACATATCCTACTCAAGAGACCAAAAGGGCGAATTGGGTGCCTAACACCTTCCCGATTCGTAACTTAATCCCCGAACCTTCGAATCAACTGGTTTCGCATATATTATGTATAAGAGGATATTTAGTTCATAAATACGTCTCTTTTACACAAACCTTTTTTGTTTGTTTAGTTAAACAAACTGGCGACTCTTATTCTTTTCAAAATCGATTTCCAAAGCAACACGAAATCGCCGCCCACGAGGACCCTCGGGCGTCGAGAACGCAGGTTCTCACAAGTATCAAACCAAATTTGAAGATTTGAGAGCACAAGTTTTGGAACAGGAGCCAAACCTCACTGAGACTTACTTTATTGCTGGATTCATTAGGGAGTTACAAGGAGAAATCAGGAACTTTGTTCAAATGCTGAAACCTACCACACTAGATGATGCTATGACCATGGCTAGGCTACAAGAAGAGGGATTCAACTCTCTTTTAGCCAAAGCTAAGGCCCTCACAACCACCAAAAACAACTCACATTCCGTAACTAACAACACCTCCACTTATAAGAACCCTCCCACCAACAGCCCATCATATATTGACGCGCCGAAAATACTTCCGTGCTTAGGTACCCAAGTGCAGGTTGTCAAGTTATAATACTTGGTAAGTCCAAGTGTCGAACCACAAGGATAGTCGGAAAGACGATGTGGTGATTACGAGTCCAAGGTTTTGTTAAGAGAATTTAATTGGTTGATTTTAATGATTGATTTTAAAGTCTTGCAATAAAAATTAAAATGATGTAATAATAGATGAGAAAAGGCTAAGGCATTATAGAATTCATTTGTTTTGCAAAGTTAAGTAAAATCAATCTCATTCAAAGTTCTCAATGCAATTCCTAAGTGTTGAATATTTTACCCATTTCTAAGCAAAAAGGTGTGGAGCAAAAGCAACCCATTCCCATATAAATGCCATATAAAGAAAGGGTGTAAGCAAATATCAACACAAGTGTATCTCTCATTTTTATCTTGTGACAAAGGGTGTGAAGCAAGTGCAACCCATTCCCATATAATATCAACCAAGATTCAAACTTAAAATACACAAAAAAGAAAAGGCATAAATTTAAACTAGGCATTTAATAACTCATTGTTAGTTTCCCCTAGGCAAATGACTTGATTATGAAAATGGCCAACTACAAGGAGTTTAGCTCAATAAATCATAACATTTCATTTGTCTAAGATTGGGAGGTCTAGGTGGAGGTCAAACCGTCCTATATAGACTTATTTGATAAATACAAATTGAATCCTTAAAATGATTAATGAAGTTGTTTATGACATAAATTTAAAAGATCCTCTTTGGCAATACTTTAACTAAGAAGATGATGAGTCTTAAAATCACATAAAGTGTAGAAAGCACTCAACATATCATTAAAGTATTTAAAGATTAAAATCTCAAATTTATGGTGTTTCCATGAATATTCAAAGACTAATCATGCTAGGCAATGAAAAGTATCTCATTCAAAGAAAGAATGGACATAGGCTAGTAAGAAATACACAAGTGTATCATTTTCTCATTAATGCTTGAGATCTATGTATACAAGGCATACAAAGTCAAATCATCATATGAAAATTATCTTACTAGCTTATGAATGGTTGAAAAAATGGAGAAGATGAAGGATTCAAAAAGTATTTAACAATACTAACAATGGAATGAGAATTGAACTTACATAATTAATGCATTGCAAATTTCATCTTTTAGCCTTAGCAAAGAAATTTACTCCATAATAAATGTAGAGACAAGAATTATAAAAGTGAACTCCATTTCTCTCTCTAGAAAATACTATTACAAGCTCTCTATAAATTGAGAAATAAGAAGTAAAATAAAATTAAGATCCCCTCTCCAAAGCAACAAAGAAGACTATAAATAGGAGAGTTGTGTTGGATGCTAAAAAATAAACAATGCTTTTTATTTTTGGTGGAGAATTCCACTATCTTGGATGCTCTTTTTTCTCATGGACAATTCCACTTTCTTTCTTTAATCACATGGACATGGAGACTTCCACTTTCTTGGATGCTCTTTAATCACATGGAGCTTTCACTTTCTTGAATTCTTTTGTCCATGGAAAATTCCACTATTGTATTAAATACAATATTTCTTGAAATCTAAAGACACCAAAATAAACACAAAATGTGCCTTTCCAAGCATTGTTAAATACAAAAGTGCTACGAGACTAATCGCGAAATAAGTTGGTAAACCGAGTAGTTTTAGAGAAATAAACGCGTCAAACAACTCCGAAAATGAGCGTATGAATGACAATATTAAGCGTTTATCAACTCCCCCCGACTTATCTCTTGCTAGTCCCTTAGCAAGATAAATAAAAGCAAAATAATATTATCCGAAAATGCATTGATAAAATGCACTAAGCCATTTTAAAAACTCCCAAGTTCCCTTAGAAGACGAGGTTTGTCTCGTGAAGGTTTACAGTGATGATACCTACAAACATCAAAAGTTTGATCATGGTGAATGACGAGAATGATGATTTCAAAAATTCAATTTGCAAAGCTTATGACATTACTATCACTATTTCTAGACTTGTGGGTTTTGAATGACTATCTAAATTGCTTATCTCCTTTAGAAACTTATCCCATATTTCCTTTTAATCACATGCTAAGCCTTATATTAGCAAAATTCTCATTTAAACACAAAGAGTATTGATCATTAGAGATGGAAGAGAAATTTCCTTCAAAAACGAAAGTTTAAAATTTTTGTCCATTTCTAAGCACTTTTCTTATATTTTCTTGGAATTTTTACAAAATTAGTTCAAGGTGGTTTTCATCTCTATGGGGGCAGCAGACTCACTATATAAAATTTGACATTTTATGCTTATTTATTAAGCTTAAAGGAAGCTATTCACCATTTCTCATACGGTAACCTTTACCTATCCATAATATTAGACAAAGAGAATTATGATTTAATCAAGCGAAACTTTCAGTCAATATTAGGATTAAAGTCATCAAAGTGCCATGCATTTGTCTTTTCTATTGGAAAATCTTTTCAAAAAAGTTTCCATCATTTTTTGGACAAGAATTCACTCTTCACAAAATAAAAATTACTCTAAGTGTTACGAAAGAATTTCTCTACTTGAAGCATTTACACATTTTAAGGGACGTTTCTAGGGTCATGAATCTAATTGAAGTAAAGCAAGGTAGATTATCACTCAAAATTCCATCTAGATCAAGGAATTCAGGCCAATAGCTAATGAACCAATCATCATCATTTTGAATTTTTTTTTTTTTTTTTTTTAATCATTCATCATTTTTCAAACTTTCAAATTTTTTTTTTAAGCTCTAAACACATGAAAAATTCAAAAATTGAAAAACCATTAAAGTTTAAATACATTACTCCCCAACTTGAAGAACACATTGTCCTCAATGTGAAGAGAACGAGAAATCGGCAGTCTTCCATTTTGCTTTTCGATTTTCATGAGGCAAAAGAGAGCTATTTTTAAAGCAAAATTAGTATATGTACACACTAACAAAAAAGACGGGTTAGAATTAGATAAAACATAACATGCATGCATTACAACCACATTTCAATCCTCATATCATGTTTATCAAACCAAACCCAAAAAGGAAGGAAAGAAAATAAAGCAAAAATAATTTTTTTTTTTTATAAAAGTAAAAATTATATACAAACAACACCTATGCTTGTTAGGTATAAGTCGGATCTTCAAGAGTGGTGGACTCCTCTTGAGGTGGGAATTCCAAAAATGGCTTAAGGCGTTATCCGTTCACTTTGAACACAAAGCCGGTTTTGGGATCCTCAACATTCACGGCCCCAAAAAGGAATACATGTCGAACAATGTATGGGCCGGTCCAACGTGATTTCAGCTTTCCCGGAAGAGATGCAAACGTGTGTCATAAACTAGAACTTTGTGTCCGAGTTTAAATTCTTTTCTTAAAATAGATTTATCATGAAAAAAATTTGCACGTTCTTTGCTTATCTTAGCATTTTGGTATGCATCCCTCCTTAATTCCTCCAACTCCTTAAGTTGTAACTTTCGGTTGCTTCCGACATTTTCAATTTCAAAATTCGTCATTTTAATTGCCCAAAATGATCTATGTTCCAACTCAACGGGAAGATGGCAAGGCTTGCCATATATTATCCGATAGGGAGACATTCCTAAAATTGTTTTAAAAGCCGTACGGTAAGCCCAAAGTGCATCATTAAGACGCAATGACCAATCCTTGCGATTTGGATTTACCGTCTTTTCAAGAATTTGCTTTATCTCCCTATTGGCAAGTTCGGCTTGGCCATTGGTTTGCGGATGATAAGCGAGTGATACTTTGTGATTTACCCCATATTTTTGCATTAAAGATTCAAAGGGTTTATTGCAAAAATGAGTACCACCATCGCTTATAATCGCTTTGGGAGTGCCAAACCTTGCAAGAATATTTTCTTTTAAAAATCGGATCACCACTTTGTGATCATTTTTCTTGCAAGCTTGGGCCTCTACCCATTTGGAAACGTACATAATCAACCGCTACTAAAATATAAAGGTTACTGAAAGAGGATAGGAATGGTCCCATGAAATCGATTCCCCAACAATCGAACACTTCAATCACCAAGATTGGATTAAGCGGCATCATGCTTTTTCTTGTAATCCCTCCTAACATTTGGCATATCGGGCAAGCTTTGCAATGTCGGTAGGCATCTTTGAACAATGTTGGCCAATAAAGGCCACTTTGCAAGATCTTGGCGGCCGTCTTCTTGGCCGAGAAATGTCCTCCACAAGTTTCATTGTGGCACAAAGTAAGGACATTTTTGAACTCTTCCTCCGGTACACAACGCCGAATAATTTGGTCCGCTCCATATTTGAACAAGTACGGTTCTTCCCAATAGAATCGGTACACTTCGAACATGAATTTTCGCCGATCTTGAGCATTCCAATGTGTTGGTATCTTGTTGGTGACAAGATAGTTAACTATGTCGGCGTACCACGGCAATGAAGTTACCGAGAACAATTGTTCGTCCGGGAATGAATCTTTGATTGCACTTTGCTCAATGTTGTCGATAAATGAGAGGCGAGACAAGTGGTCCGCTACCACGTTTTCTACCCCTTTCTTGTCTTTGATGAGCAAGTGGAATTCTTGGAGTAAGAGAATCCACCTCAAAAGCCTCGGCTTTGCATCTTTCTTCGTGAAAAGGTACTTAAGAGCCGCATGATCCGTGAAAATGACAATAGGCGATCCAATGAGGTAGGATCGGAATTTGTCAAGGGCAAATACTATAGCCAAGAGCTCTTTTTCCGTTGTTGTGTAATTCATTTGAGCATCGTTGAGCGTTCGGCTAGCATAGTAAATGACTCCGGGCTTTTTGTCCTTTCTTTGGCCGAGAACCGCCCCCACAGCATAGGCGCTTGCATCACACATGAGTTCAAATGGCAAACTCCAATCGGGAGTGTACATGATGGGGGCAGTTGTGAGCAAGTGCTTGAGTTTGGCGAATGCTTCTTCACATTTTTCGTTCCAAATGAATGGGGCATCTTTCAATAGGAGATTGCACAACGGCTTTGAGATAGCACTGAAGTTTTGAATGAACCTTCTATAAAAGCCGGCATGACCCAAAAATGAACGAACATCTTTGACGGTAGTTGGAGTGGGAAGTTTTGAGATAATTTCAATTTTTGCCTTGTTAACTTCGATTCCCTTATCCGAAATAATGTGCCCTAAGACAATGCCCTTTGTCACCATGAAATGACATTTCTCCCAATTAAGAACAAGTTGTTTCTCAATGCACCTTTCTAAAACCTGCTCAACATTCAACAAACAATTATCGAATGACTTACCGTAAACGGTAAAGTCATCCATAAATACCTCTAAGATCTTTTCCACCATGTCGCTAAAGATACTTAGCATGCACCTTTGAAAGGTTGCTGGTGCATTGCACAATCCAAATGGCATCCTTCGATATGCAAAGGTACCAAAGGGGCATGTGAAGGTGGTTTTCTCTTGATCATTTAAATCAATCTCAATTTGGTTGTACCCAGAGAATCCATCTAAGAACGCGTAAAATTCATGCCCGGCTACTCTTTCGAGTGTTTGGTCCAAAAATGGGAGCGGAAAATGATCTTTACGTGTTACTTCATTAAGCTTATGGTAGTCAATGCACACTCGCCACCCGGTGGTGACTCTTTGGGGTATTAACTCATTTTGTTCATTTTTGACTACCGTGAGGCCGGATTTCTTTGGTACAACTTGGGTTGGACTCACCCATTTGCTATTGGAGATTGGATAAATGATTTTTGCATTTAGCAATTTCAAAACCTCATTTCTTACAACTTCTTGCATATTTGGATTCAAACGGCGTTGAAATTGTCTAGATGGTTTAGCATTTTCCTCTAAGTGGATTTTGTGAGTGCAAATTACAGGATTAATCCCTTGGAGGTCAGCTAATGTCCAACCAAAAGCTTTCTTATGTTTATTAAGCATACTTACCAACCTCACCTCTTGCTCTTTTGAGAGTTCGGAAGAGATTACCACAGGGTAGGTTCTGGAAGCACCTAGGAAAGCCTACTTCAAGTTGCTTGGCAATGGCTTGAGCTCCATTTGTCCCTCAAGCTTTCGTGTTGGATCGGATGTGCTCCCTTTTTGCTCCTTCGGATCTTGAACCTTATCAACAAGTAAGGAAAACACTTGCAAACACTCATCGAATTCATTGGAAGTGGTTAGATTCTCTTCCATTGAATCCAAATCGTAAGTATTATTAAAATGATCTTGGACTAATGACTCTATCATGTTCACATGTTCACTTTCTTCATCAAAATCATTTTGTTGTTTACTTAAAGAGAACACATTTAGCTCAAGAGTCATGTTTCCAAAAGCCAATTTAACAATTCCATTCTTGCAATTAATGATGGCATTAGATGTGGTAAGAAATGGTCTTCCTAAAATGACAGGAATTTCATTAGCGGGATTTGCTACCGGTTGCATATCAAGAACAATGAAATCAACGGGAAAGTAGAATTTATCAATTTGCACAAGAACATCCTCTATTATCCCTCTCGGTATCTTAACGGAGTGATCCGCTAATTGAATCGTCACTTTAGTGGGTTTCAACTCTCCTAACCCCAATTGTTGGTACACCGAAAAAGGAAGCACATTAACACTAGCTCCCAAATCAAGTAAGGCATTCTTTATGCGACAATTGCCAATTAAACATGAAATGGTTGGGCAACCGGGATCTTTGAATTTTGGAATACGAGTGCCTTGCATGATAGAGCTCACTTGCTCTATCATAAATGCTTTTTTCTTAACATTCAACCTTCTTTTTGTGGTACACAAATCTTTGAGAAATTTAGCATATGAAGGTATTTGCTTGACCGCGTCAAGCAATGGAATGTTGATCTTGACTTGCCTAAATACCTCAAGAATTTCGGTGTTACGATTTTCCTTAGGAGGTTGATTTAACCTTTCGGGAAAAGGGACTTTGATGTTATTTCTGATTTTTTCTATGTCCTCTTTCTCATTCCTCTTTTCCTCTTCCTTTTCCCTCACATTTTTTTCTTCTTCTACTCCTTCACTTGGTGTTGACTCGGCTATGTCCACCGGCGTTTGGGCCTTAGGAACTATAGTTTTGTCAATCATCTTTCCATTTCTAAGGGTTGTGAAGGCTTTCAACTCCTCTACATTCCCACTCAACTCCCCTTCAACTATCATGGCTTGCCTTCTAGGATTAGCTATTGGTTGGGCAGGAAACTTTCCTTTTTCTTGGGTTGCTAAAGCGGTGGTGAGTTTGGACATTTGAGTTTTCAAATCACTAACATCTCTATTGGTTTTGTCTACAAACTGCCGCAAAAGAGTCTCCAAATTTGAATTTGGGTTTGGGTTCGCTTGACCAAAAGAGTTGTTTTGGGGTGGCGGTGGTCTTGGTTGGTAGGAGTTCGAGTTTGCATTCGAATTTTGATGAGCATTTTGATTTCCCCCCTAACTAAAATTAGGATGGTTCCTTCACCCTTCATTGTACCTTTGACAAAATGGGTCATTGTTTGGCCTAGAGTATGAGTTCATGGCATTGATTTGTGAGGGGCTTTGAAGGACCTCTTTGAAGGCCGGAATTGTGTGACACTCCTCCGTGGAATGCCCCAACTTTTCACAAATGACACACAATTGACTTGATGACACTACATTGATATCTCTAAGCTTGTTTGTCTCTAAGGCCTCTACCTTCTTAGACAATTGGAACAACCTTACCCCCATGTCATCATCATTGGATATTTGGTACAACCCACCCTTTCCCAGAGGTTTGGCCTTAGGTTCCTCAGTATAGGTGTTCCAATTTTGGGCACCTTCTGCCAATTCATCAAAATACAACAAAGCTTCCTCGGGACTTTTACTCAAAAATTGACCATTACACATGGTCTCTACAAATGTACGCATTTTGGGAGTAAGAGATTCGTAAAAATAGCTTACAAGGCTCCATGTTTCGTGGCCATGGTGAGGACATGCGTTTAAAAGTTCCTTGTATCTTTCCCAACACTTGTAAAAACTTTCATTTTCTTTTGGCGAAAAATTGGATATTGCCCTTCTCAAAGCGTTGGTCCGATGGACGGGAAAGAATTTTTTCAAAAACTCCGATTGAAGTACTTGCCAAGACCGAATAGATTGCGGTCTTAGAGTATTCAACCATATTTTTCCTTTATCTTTTAAGGAGAAAGGAAAAAGTTTTAAACGCATTACTTCCTCATTGGTGTTTGCCTCACGAAACGTGGAGCAAACTTCTTCAAAATCTTTCAAATGTAAGTACGGATTTTCGGATTCTATACCATGAAAAGAGGGGATATGTTGAAGCATAACTGGTTTGAATGAGAATGCTCCCGCTTGTTCGGTGGGGAGAATGATGCAAGAATTAGACGTCGTCCGAGGTGGTTGAAGATAATCCCTCATTGTTCGAACCGGAGGATGGTGATTATTGTTTTCTCCTGTATTTGACTCGTTGTCCTCGTCGGCCATTTCGGAAGGAGTAGGTGAAGGACTAGGAAGCCTTGGTAGTGGTTGGCCTCTTGGTGGACTTATGCGAAGATCAATGAACAAATTTCCGGGCATAAGCCCGGAAGGGTGATCTCAAATAAAATTTTCCACCTAAAAAAAAATAAAAATAATAAGTAGGAAAAGTAATTTACAAAGGGAGAGAATACTTACAAAGTGATTTTTTTTTTACAAAACCCGTAATCCGTCTTTCGCCGTATCCCCGGCAACGGCGCCAAAAACCTGACGCGTCGAAAATACTTCCGTGCTTAGGTACCCAAGTGCAGGTTGTCAAGTTATAATACTTGGTAAGTCCAAGTGTCGAACCACAAGGATAGTCGGAAAGACGATGTGGTGATTACAAGTCCAAGGTTTTGTTAAGAGAATTTAATTGGTTGATTTTAATGATTGATTTTAAAGTCTTGCAATAAAAATTAAAATGATGTAATAATAGATGAGAAAAGGCTAAGGCATTATATAATTCATTTGTTTTGCAAAGTTAAGTAAAATCAATCTCATTCAAAGTTCTCAATGCAATTCCTATGTGTTGAATATTTTACCCATTTCTAAGCAAAAGGGTGTGGAGCACAAGCAACCCATTCCCATATAAATGCCATATAAAGAAAGGGTGTAAACAAATATCAACACAAGTGTATCTCTCATTTTTATCTTGTGACAAAGGGTGTGAAGCAAGTGCAATCCATTCCCATATAATATCAACCAAGATTCAAACTTAAAATACACAAAAAAGAAAAGGCATAAATTTAAACTAGGCATTTAAGAACTCATTGTTAGTTTCCCCTAGGCAAATGACTTGATTATGAAAATGGCCAACTACAAGGAGTTTAGCTCAATAAATCATAACATTTCATTTGTCTAAGATTGGGAGGTCTAGGTGGAGGTCAAACCGTCCTATATAGACTTATTTGATAAATACAAATTGAATCCTTAAAATGATTAATGAAGTTGTTTATGACATAAATTTAAAAGATCCTCTTTGGCAATACTTTAACTAAGAAGATGATGAGTCTTAAAATCACATAAAGTGTAGAAAGCACTCAACATATCATTAAAGTATTTAAAGATTAAAATCTCAAATTTATGGTGTTTCCATGAATATTCAAAGACTAATCATGCTTGGCAATGAAAAGTATCTCATTCAAAGAAAGAATGGACATAGGCTAGTAAGAAATACACAGGTGTATCATTTTCTCATTAATGCTTGAGATCTATGTATACAAGGCATACAAAGTCAAATCATCATATGAAAATTATCTTACTAGCTTATGAATGGTTGAAAAAATGGAGAAGATGAAGGATTCAAAAAGTATTTAACAATACTAACAATGGAATGAGAATTGAACTTACATAATTAATGCATTGCAAATTTCATCTTTTAGCCTTAGCAAAGAAATTTACTCCATAATAAATGTAGAGACAAGAATTATAAAAGTGAACTCCATTTCTCTCTCTAGAAAATACTATTACAAGCTCTCTATAAATTGAGAAATAAGAAGTAAAATAAAATTAAGATCCCCTCTCCAAAGCAACAAAGAAGACTATAAATAGGAGAGTTGTGTTGGATGCTAAAAAATAAACAATGCTTTTTATTTTTGGTGGAGAATTCCACTATCTTGGATGCTCTTTTTTCACATGGACAATTCCACTTTCTTTCTTTAATCATATGGACATGGAGACTTCCACTTTCTTGGATGCTCTTTAATCACATGGAGCTTTCACTTTCTTGAATTCTTTTTGTCCATGGAAAATTCCACTATTGTATTAAATACAATATTTCTTGAAATCTAAAGACACCAAAATAAACACAAAATGTGCCTTTCCAAGCATTGTTAAATACAAAAGTGCTACGAGACTAATCGCGAAATAAGTTGGTAAACCGAGTAGTTTTAGAGAAATAAACGCGTCAAACAACTCCGAAAATGAGCGTATGAATGACAATATTAAGCGTTTATCACTTATGACCTCCCATTTTTATCATTCAGGTCGTATCAGGCAAAACTCGATTAAAACACATAAACCACTCTAGGTTAAATACACATTTGAACTGGTTTATATTAAACAATGACTTAACTTGAAATGGCCGTTAAACTTTCGTTTTCCTTTAAGAGGCCATTAAACTATTCAAAGTGTTTATATATATATATATATATATATATATATATATTATTAAATAACAAAGCAATAAAGCAAAACACATTAAAACAAACAATGGGTACTGCATAAGCGAAGAATCCAACTAGGATATTTATTAGAAACCCATTTACCCCGACCCTCCCCATGAAGGGCTTGACCGGTAATGTGATGCAACCTAGTTACCATCCCAACGCACATGAAAAAAGGAGACCTCCACTCTAGAAACAAGCTAAAATATTCAAAATTATAATACCCGTCAGAACTTTGAAATTGGGTGACATTAAAATCCAATCAATAACCGCTCTCAAATCGCTCTCGACAACAATGTTTTGAAACCCACAATTAATAGCAAAAGAAAGTCCTTCCATATCAACCATATCCTCTGTTAACGATACATTTGAATAGTTCCAGAGACAATTAGATAAGGAGGCTTTCACAAGACCTGAGGAATATCTTGATGCCAAATTCACAAATCTAGTTAAGCCGACAAACTTTTTGGGACTTACAAAATCATAAAATAAAAAAAAATGATAGAAGATATCTACTCATAAAAATGAGTATGAGATGCTGAACATCTTACCACATGTTTTAACTTATTTTCCAGCTTTACACACAAATCAATTGTTATTTTTTTATTATAATTTTCTATACTGCTATCAAATGGAGTCTTAGTGTACCAAATTTTATAATAGCTAAATTACTACACATGTACAAAAATAATAAATAATTAAAATTAGAAAGTCAAATTGAAAATTGTAATCCCAATAAAGGAATAATAGTAAAAGTTCATTTTTATTATTTGTCAAGGTAAGACGAACTATAATTTTGGATATATTAAGGGATATGGAGAAAGTCGCCCATCAACATGGTTTTCATAATATGATCCCAACTTGATTGGCAACTTCCTTTAAGTGATCTTCCCCATCCTTTTGTATTTATGCATCTGCTTTGTACTTGTAAATTTTCCTGATTAATATCTATTATATTAGTAGATAATTTCCTGCTTTGACCTATTATGAGATAGGGATGCATGTTGCAAACCAGAAAGCAGCAAGTCTCTAGCTGTATTATGTTTCAAAGAGCCAAACAAAATAAAGAATGTCATTATTTAAGGAAAAGATCAAACAGCCTACACACATGTACCTTCCAATCTTCCATTAAATAAAGCCAACGGAATAATCTTCAACTATTTTCCAAGTCTTCCATTTTTATCATTTTTGGGTTTTTTTTTTATTTTTTTTGAAAAACTTCATTGACTTTGATTATCCCAATCGATCCTCCATCTTATGGACAACCAATATTTGCAAAAATCAGAAAAAACTAAAAAATAAACATTACAATAATTAGTCAAAACACCTGAAATTACCCGAAACTCAACTAAAAGATAGGTATAACTTTGATGGCCTAGGATTAGGGTTTTGAGGAAGAAGGAGATTATGGACATTAGCTCACAAGCAAGCCAGCAGCCATCCCAAATTTGCTTAAAGGGCGATCCAACATTCGGTGCGCTCACAAAGCAGCCAAATTAAAATTCACTAAATGGGTTTGTTCAGCTCTTCTGGTGTAGCGTCACTATTACCTGGTGTAGAAGCCTAAAATCTCTAATGTATGTTATATACACAATAATAGTACTAAAACTATACGACACTAGCAGATAGATGAAATGGTTTGTGATAGAAACATTATGTTGAAAGCTCACAAGATGCCTTAACCCATTATGGGTTGGGTTAGGCTGTATTTATATTGCACAGATTGAGATACAAAACAGCTGGTACATTCAAAAATACAAAATATATCCATTGATACAAGGAGTGATTTGTGGGATCTGCTGGAGTGATTTGTTAACAAAGATATGGCCACATTAAAAGAATCTTCTTGGACAGTTGCAAATGGACAAAACAAATATATTTGCTTGATTAGAGGGATATGACAGATTCAATTTGTATATTCCTTAACACCCATCATTAAGCTAAACTAGGCAAAGAGCAAAGTGAAAGCTTGTTACATAGAAATCGATACTGTGTTGAGGAAAGGCCTTTGGTAAACAAGTCAATAGTTTGATCTGTAGAGGAAACATTTTGCACAAGTAAAGCCTCACGCGCGACACGCTCACGCACAAAATGATAGTCAATTACAATATGTTTTGTGCGTGAGTGAAGAATAGGATTGATGGCAAGATATGTAGCACTAACATTGTCACAAAAAAGACGCGGAGTAGATTTATTAAATAGTCCCACATCTTTAACAAGAAATTGAATCCAATGTAAGTCTGCCGTAGAGAGAGCAACGGCACGATTCTCTGCTTCAGCACTTGATCGAGAAAGCATGGATTGTTTCTTAGATGACCATGAGATCAAATTGGCGCCAAGAAAGATGCAATTTTCCGTGGGGGAGTGACGATCATCAAGGGAACCAGTCCAATCAGCATCAGAATATGCATTCAATGAAAAATCAAAGCTAGCTCGAAATGATAAACCAGTGCCTAATATACCTCTTAAGTATCGAAGAATTCTCTTAACCGCTGCTAGATGAGGATGCTTAGGAGCATTCATAAATTGGCAAACTTGATTAACGGCATAAGTAAAATCAGGTCGGGTCATATTGAGATACTGAAGAGCTTCGACAATACTTCGATAGCTGGTGGCTTCTGAAAGAGGGTCACCATCATGGATAAAAAGCTTTGAACCTGCAATGACTGGAGTAAATATAGGGTTAGCTGAATCCATATTAGCACGGCGAAGGAGATCTATGGTGTACTTTGTTTGAGTTAAAGAGAGAGAAGTGGAATTTCATTTCACTTCCATGCCATGAAAATAGTAAAGATCGCCAATATATTTTATATCAAATGCAGATTTAAGCTTGGAAATTAACTCGTTTATTTGAGTCGGATGTGAACCGGTGATAATGATATCATCAACATAAAGGAGCAGTATGATAGTTCTAGCAGAAGAATGTCGCACAAATATTGAAGTGTCAGATTTTGAGCACATAAAGTCAATCTCGAGAAGGACATAACTGAATCGCTAAAACCAAGCTTGAGGAGCTTGTTTTAATCCGTACAAAGCCTTTTTAAGCTTACACACATGAGTAGGAAGGCGAGGGTCAGTGAACCCAGGAGGTTCTTCATGTAAACATCCTCTTGAAAATAGCCGTGCAAAAAGTTTTTTTGGACATCAAGTTGGCGTATTGGCCACTACTTAGAGACAACCATCGCAAGTACAAGTCAAATAGTAAACGGTTTCACCATTGGACTAAATGTTTCGTCATAGTCTATACCATATTGTTGAGTAAAACCCTTTGCAACAAGACGAGCTTTAAACCGTTCAATCGAACCATCAGAGAGATTTTTGATTCAATAGACCCATTTACAATTTGCCAAGTTCTGATCAGGAGAAGGTGGAACAAGAGACCATGTGTGACTCTTAAATAAAGCATTAAATTCTTCGGACATATCAGTTTGCCATCGAGGGTCTTGAGATGTTTGTGAATAACAAGTTGGTTCTATAGCATTATCATCAATTTCTGAAAGAAAACAAGCCGGAATTGGGTACTTGGAAATGTATGCACGTACTGTAGTTGTGCACCTTTACTTTACGGTACCATCTTTGCTACGGGTAACCATCCGGTGAGTTGGTTCATTGGATATAACAGGTGCTGTAGAAGAAACTGGGGTTGTTGGAGGAAGAATATATATTATTTGAAAGAGTTCTAAAGTACTACGAGTAGTTGGAGAAGATGATCACTGCATTTGAGTTGGTGGAGGGATTTCATTACAGCGCTGTGGTGCTGGTTTCTCAGGTATAAGTGTGGATCTTGGACCAGGTTTATGACAAGCATATGTTCGGAGAGGAGGGGGAACAATAGGTGATTAATTGTCATTGTGCCCCATTAGTTGGAGTAAAAGTTAAAGATGGTGATGAGGACGGAGGAACAGTCCATGTCAATTGCACCCATTCTTCAGGAGGTGATTCTGATGGTGGTAAGGTGGATGATGACTTAAGACCTACATAAGGGAATGATGACTCATCAAAAACTACATGACGATAAATGTATACTCGTGAAGTATCGAGATCCAAGCATTTATAACCCTTGTGAGAATCACTATAACCAATAAAAATACAATTCTTTGTCTTGGAATCCAACTTGTTTGCATAATATGGTACTAAGTGTGGGAAAACAACGACATCAAAATGTACAAAGAAAATAATAATTTGGAGTTCGGTTAAATAAACACTGAAAAGGAGAACCCCATTGTAACACAACCGTCGACAATCTATTGATGAGATACACAGCTGTAGCAAAGGCTTCTGCCTAAAATGATTTGGGAAGCTTACTATGAGCCAGGAGGGAAATGCCCATCTTAACGCAAGTCGAATTTTTCTCTCAGCAGTGCCATTTTATTGGGGGTGTGGGGACATGAAAATTGATATAAAATTCCTTAAGTGCGTAAAAATGTGCGAAGTGGCATACCAATGTATTCTCCACCCCCATCAGATTGCAAAACTTTAATGGTGGTAGAAAATTTCTTTTCAATCGTACTTTTAAAATGATGAAAATTCTTTTCAGCCTCAGATTTGTGATGCAAAAAATAAATCAAAGAAAATTTGGTTCAATCATCTATATAAACAATAAGAAATAGAGAAAACCATAATTTGATTGCTTGGGAGAAGATCCCCATAAATCAAAATGAATTAAAGTTCCTGGTTCATTTGTAACATTATTTGATAATGTAAACTGCAATCTACGAGATTTACCGGCCATACAACTAGCACAACTCCTGTAACAATAGCAAAACCAGAAATTGAAAGGCACTTATTTTTATTTAAAAGACTAAGGACTCTTTGATTTGGATGGCCTAAACGCATGTGCCAAATAGAAGAGGCTACTCTATCTCCTAGAAAAGCTCAAGGAACTATCCAATCATTTCCAAAAAATCCTTGTGATGTGCTTACTGGGTATAATTTTCCTTTACTGGGCCCTTTGAGCAGAACTTTCCATGTGCTTCGATTCTTAATACAAAAACCAAATCGATCAAATAAGAATATGTAGTCACTATCTCTGGTTAATTTAGCAACTGATAATATGTTTTTATGAATCGAAGGAACGTGCAACACATTTTTAAGATGTAAAGGAGTTTCAACAGTTTGTAAGGTCCACCAGAGATAGAGGCGCTAGTGCCATTTCCCACAAGTATCTTATCTGTCCCATTGTATTCAACACGAGTAGTCACATCAGATGCATTGGCAGTTATATGATGTGTAGCACCCATATCGGGGTACCAATGTTGATCGTATAGGACGGAATTGATGTTCATAACAACAAAAGATTGTAGGAGATTAATAGATTGGAAGGCCTGATTGAAACGTTGATAGCATTGAAGAGCACTATGCCAATTTTTGGAGCATATTTGGTAACTCAGCGGCGCTCCCAAAATAGAGGGTTGTTGTAGTGAAGGATTAAAGTTCTAATGCAGAGGTTGACGATAAGATTGCCCTCAACCAAAGCGACCACCACGAGCATTACCTCTCCCACGACCCCGGCGATTTCCGCGGCCACAACCACGCCCAAAATTTTGGGCAAGAAGAGCTGTAGTATTTTTTATTTCCAATTCGTTTTGACGAAGAGCCTCAAGGCGACTCTCTTGATGAAGAAGAAGAGCATACAATTCATCAAATATGGCTAGAATAAAGCGGGTTGTGATGGAGGTAACGAAAGCTTCATATTCGGCACCAAGGCCATTTAGAATTTGAGAGATGAGATCAAGATCTGTCACAGGGAGTGAGATAGCAGTAAGAGAGTCTGAGAGATTTTTTATTTTGTCAAGATATTCGGTGATGGATTGATTTCCCTTTTTGATAATTTGAAGTTGCATATGAAGATGCATGATTCGTGCTTGGTTTTGAGAAGAAAAGCATGCTCAAGATGGTGCCAAACAGAATGAGAGGTGTTCAAGCCAATGAGCTGAGCCAATATTGGTTGAGTTAAGGTGGCATTGATCCAAGAGAGAAGCATTTGATTAATACGATTCCAAAAGAGGTAATCAGGGTTCCATTTAAGGGGTTCATTCTCTGTTTGGGGAAGATATTGAGAAGGGGGAGGAATTGTTTCATCTATACACTTGTAAAGATCCTAGCTGTATAAAATTGGCAGCATTTGACTATTCCATAGCAGATAATTGGTGTGATCAAGTTTAACGAAAATAAGATTAGTGATGTTGTGAAGGGTTTGAAGGATTGGAGAAGTGGAGGCAGGAAGCACAACATTGGAAGAGGCAGCTGAAGATGCCATTGTTAAAAAAAATTCAAGGAGAAAGAAGAGAGAAGAAAGAAATAAAAGAAAAATTATAGTTTCAAACTTGTGGCAGCTCTGATACTATGAAAGCTCACAAGATGCCTTAACCCATTATGGGTTAGGCTATATTTATATTGCACAGACTGAGATACAAAAGAGCTGTGTACATTCAAATATATTTTCCATTCAAAAATACAAAATATATGCACTGATACAATGAGTGATTTGTGGGATATGCTGGAGTGATTTGTTAACAAAGATATGGCCACATTAAAAGAATCTTCTTGGATAGCTATAAATGGACAGAACAAATATATTTGCTTGATTAGAAGGATTTGACATATTCAATTTGTATATTCCTTAACAGATGTTTCATTATAAGACATGATTTAACGTTACCCTGCACCATCAGGAATCCATCACAAAGTTCAGTTTGAAATATGTATAAATGTATACTTCTACTATTAACATCGACGTACAACAGAGAAGTCAAAAGAGTAGTAGTAAAACAAGTTGTTATCATGCAATCTAAACCTAATGGATCAATAGCAAAGTCTCTAATAATTGTAACATGATTGCGATATTTAGAAAGGTAATACTCCAGTCGTCCCTAACTAAGACTCCATGTTTGACTTACACGTTTTTTTGGTGTGCACGGATTTTAACACAATTAATGGTTTAGAACAAAATTTATTTCTTATCTCAAGTTTTGGTAAGTTGATGGAGTACTTAAATATCAAAATAGTTGATTTAGGTTGAGATCCTAAATGAAAAATGGTACCTCAATTAACCTCAAGGATTTTGACAATGTCGCCCATCAAAATGGTTTTCATAATATGATCCTAACCTGATTGGAAACTTCATTAAGTGATATCTTCCCCATACTTTTGTACTTATGCATCTGCTTTGTATTTTTCTTGTTTGGGTGCGGGGCAGCGCCTCATTAAAAATCAAGAATTTGATTAATTTCTGAACCAATCCCCGTAGTAAAATTGAGTTTTTTTTGGACATGCATGGGCAATTTGCAAGTGCCAGCTGCACCCCCTAGCTGCACCCCTTAGCTGCACGCCCTGCGACTAGCCTCTTTTGAAATGTTTTTTCAGTGAAAATTTCTCTATAAATAGGACCTTTGGGGTCTCATTTAGGATCATCTACACTCAAGAGAGTTTTAGAGAAACAAAGTTCTGTTAAGATCAATAGAGAGAGTTTTTTGAGAGAGAAAGTTCTAAAAAGAGAAAACTTTAGAGAGAGAAAGAATTAAGCAAAGAAGGAACATTCAAACAAGTTGTTTTTTATTTTTCTCAAGGGCATCAGGTACGCTTTTCTACAACTTTTGAATTTAAATGCTGCATTTCAAGTACTATTTTTAATCAAAAAAATTAAATAATTTGTAAACAAGTTCACTGCTTTCAAATAAGTCCTTTCTAAGTTTTTCAAGAAAACTAAAAAAATTGTTTTGACACGTTTTCAAAACAAAACAAACACAAAATAATTTTCAAACAAGTGGAACTTTGAGACTCTAATTTTATTCTAAGAATGAATACATAGGCACTCGCAAAGCTCAAGTCTGATTTCATAAATATTGTTTTAAACTGAATTTATCCAAAAGGACTATTTTGAAAACAATTTGAACTACTTGCAAGATATCTAAAATAGGAATTAAATAAATGATCCATTAAAGAGACCAAAAGGGTACCATTGCAATTTGTAACATAGTTTCCGAACCCTAGCAAACTAAGTTATCAATCAATCTCTGGTTTCAAGCGTATGAAAGATAATTCGTTTTTGGATTATCTTTTATACAATCTTTTGTTTGTTTTCCTGAAAAACAAACTGACGACTCTGAAAACATATTTTCTCTCAAAATCAAATTTTAAAAATCAAGCGAAGAAATAGAGAAGGAAGGTCGAAGGGCCGGATTCTTACACATTGGTCCATTTAAATTATGCACATGGATATCATTGGAGTACAAAAGGGATATGTGTATAATTAATGTCTAAACCTCCCTTACACAAAGAATTATATTTTACACAAAAAATATACACAACTATTAGAGATGCTCTTTATGCTTTAATTGCCGATGTGATAATATCCAAGCAGATTTTTTACTTTACAATCTTTCATTCTCCATAACTAATCGAAATGGGTTTGGTTACACTAAGCCTCCCAAAAATGTGTTGTTTACTGTTTGCTAATATATATATATATATATATATTATCTCTTTGTAGTTTAAAGTTGAGAATTTTTACTCTTACTTTTGCCATCTCAATTCACTCTCCTCTTTGTCAATTGCCAATGCAACAAGAATACATTTATCTTCATCTGCCACTATTTAAAGTTCAACCCCCCCCCCCCCCTTCAAATTTAGTTCAAATGATAATTCTTCCTTGAACAATTGATCTTTTTTTTTCTTGTATATATATATTTTCATATTTGTATTATCCTACATTTAAAAAAGGTTGGTTAATAATCACAAGCAACCACTCATTTAATCTATGTAACTATGTCCAATATGGTTTTATCTATTTATTGATTTTGGTTTAAGGTGTTATTACTTTACTATTAAGTTCTAAATATGAATACGTGTTAATTTATTCAAACCTTAGTTATTTAATCTGTTTAATACCATATTCATTGTGTATGACTTTGTTCCTTTATTTATTTTTTCCCTTTTTGAATTATAGTAAATCTTCTTCACCATTAGTCTACATAAATGCACTGGTTTGTTTACGGAATCTACAGTTTTCAATGGAGATAATACTCCTTTTTGTCTCAAATTGATAATTCACTTTTAATTTTAATAAATAAAGAAAATTATTTTCAACCTAATTAATAGTAAACAATACAACATATATTTTATTGTGACATTTGCACATTGAATCATGTCCAAACGAAGAAATGAGAAAATTTATTTGAGACTTCCCAAAAAGAAAAATGTAACTTTAAGTTTGAGACGGAGAGAGTACAATATGTTTATCTTTCGTTTGTTTATGTATTTTTTCCTCTTTTTATTAAAGACTATTATAATAGTTTGCATGTCTATAATATTTATTACATAAAAGGTATGAAGGGAATCAAAAGGGAGGGAGTGGAACTATGAGACGGATTGTCAATCCCCTTTGTTATTTTATTTTTTCTTTCCAATATTAGGAGGATCAAGAGGAAAAGATATTTTTTCTTTCTTGCCTTAGGACAGCTTCTACTTTTGCTGAATCTACCGAGATACCCTTTCTCGAGACAACGTGTCCCAAGAATTTAACTTCGGACATCCAAAAGCCACATTTACTAAGCTTTGCATATAACTTTGTGGTCTCGGAGAACTTGAAAAGCTAAATAGAGATGATGTCCGTGCTCTTCATCGGATTTGGAATAAATGAGAACATCATCTATGAAGACTATCAAAAACTGGTTAAGATAGGGATGATATAGGTGATTCATCAAATCTATAAATGTAATTGGCGCGTTTGTCAACTCGAATGGCATCACCAACTCGATTCTCGATTCTCATTGCTACTTCTTGAAAATTGACCCCTACCGAAACCTCCACTAGTAGACCCCGAATCACTTTTAGACTTCTTCCTCTGGTTACTTGACCTTTTCCCGTCACCACCCCGTTTTCTATAAAAAATTAGCTAGCATCAACCTGTTCCTATTCTACATTCATCGCCGTCCTCACAGCATCCGCAATGCTACTTGATTAAGGTTAAACACCTTCTCCCGAATGAACTTTAAACCCTTTAGGAACAACCTAATATTCTCTTTTGAGTCATTCTATATATAAAAATAAAAAAATGTATCTAAACGTACAATTCAATATATATATATGAACTTAAGAAGACAATTAATTACATTATACTATATATTTCATCCCACAACCTGAGAAATTTTGTAAACCTAAGCTCTGATACCAAATTGTATCACCCCCACCTTAATTAATAGGATAACACCCGCAGTTAAGACCTACAGCATTACTAACCCACTTTAGACTAGCTAAGATGGGCTTAATATAAATAAATAAAACAATGAATCCACACAAATTACATAACATGGGGCAAACAACTGTAGCACTCATGCGGTAATTGTAAAGTCTAATTTTATTTGGCTTAATTCCTTCGATGAAAACACTGTATTTTCATTTTTGTAATTTGCTCGAGTTGTTCGTGTTCTCATTCGAAAAATTCAAGTTTCTAGATAGCCGCTTTTTAAATAGCTTGTTCACATTACTTCGGTAGTTTTGTAAAGTCATGTCATAGGTGGTGATATTTTATTGGTTCTTAGAAAGCAGGTTCTACAAGGTTCCTTGAAAAAAGCCAAAAAGTAGAACTCAAGTTGGAGTTTTCTTATTTTATTTTAATCATTCAAATCTTTCTTAAAAATCTCTCAAATTAAATCAAATTCATTGTTTTTAGACAATCCTTTACCAACTTTAATTGTTGTGGATGCTCCTAATTGAGTACAAAACAAAGCAAATTTAAAATAAGAGTTTTTGTAAACTACGGACTGGTATGCCCAAAAGCCAATACCGGACCAAGTTTAGCTGAATTGTGCAGTTGTGGACTGGTATGCTGAAAAGCAATGCCGGTCGAGCGTATATTCATCCTGGTCCTCCCAACTGCAAACCGGTATGCTGAAAAGCCAATACCAGTCCAGCGTGTAATGTTTGTTGAGCTTTATTTTTCATCCCCTTGCCCACGTGCCCTCTTGTCCAAGTTGCATTACACTTCTCAAGGCATAAAAATACATTGAACCACAGCTCATTGGCCTAACAGTGATGGTTAATATTATATATATAACAATGTTTCGATACATATATATATATATATATATATATAAAAGCTTTTAGGCTTTGGTCATCTTTGATAATGTATATTTAGTCTTTAGCCATCTTTTAAAATTAAATTAGAGTTTAGCCATCATTTTGTAACTCCCGTCAAGTAACCGTTAAGTAGTGTAATTTTTGGATAACTTTGCCCTTGTGGCTAAAGTCTAATATTGATATATAAATAGTGGTTAAAATTTAAATTGGACAACACTTTGTAATTTCAAAATATATAATTGTTGGAGAACTTTTTCCCTATTTAAGATCATTCAAATACAAGAGAGAAAGCAACATCATCCCATAAAACTTATACACCGTCCAAAAATCAAAAGTAATCATTTGTACTTAAGATAACATACTTGATAGTTACCTAACAAGAGTTCCTAAAAAAACCATTACTTAGTACTCAACTACATAAGATGCATGCCATATATAGCATAAGTTAAAAAAAAAAATGGGTATCACTTTAGCATAAAGTTAAACATTTGCACATGCACTAGTTGATACTACAATGTTGAATTGCTAGCAATGTAATGATGGTATTGTTTTTTTAGTTCTCTAAGTTTTTTTCCACCCTTTGTACCAATCCATCCTCATCCTATCTTGCATCCTCTGATCTCTAATCATATATTAGTGTCATTACCATCAAATCCAATTGGAAAATGAAGTTTGTGACTGCTTTATCTCTTAATATGCCTATTTCACACTCAACTATTAAGTTTGGAATATTATCCCGTGATGCTTCGATCAAGAGTACCTTAGTATTTTTTAAAGGTGGGCATCCGATCCAATCTGTTAGTTTTTAAACCATCTGCATCTGCATCCGATATGATGTTGGTTTTAGAATTCAATATCTAATATTTAACACGCCCTATCAATCTAATCTAATCTCATCCAATTAGATGTTGGATTGGATTGGTTTCAATATTCTCTAATTGAATAAGAAAAAAAAATTTTGGTAATATACCTTCCCAAAATTCTCATCCTCCCAAGTATACAATATCATCAAAAAGCTGCCAATTTCTTGTAGTTCTTATTACCAAGGTTTTCTCTCTCTCTTTTTTTTCTTATTTAATTAGAGAAGATTGAAACCAATCCAATCTAACATCTAATTGGATGTGATTAAATTAGACTGATAGGGCATGCTAGATATTGACATCTTATGTAGTTAAGTTCCAAGTGATGTTTTTTTTTTTCCAGAACTCTTGTTATGTAACTATCAAGTATGTTATCTTAAGTACAAATTATTACTTTTGATTTTTGGATGGTGTATAAGTTTTATGGGATAATGTTACTCTCTTTCTTTTATTTGGATAATCTTAAATAGGGAATAAGCTGTCCAACAATTATATATTTGAAAATTACAAATTGTGGTCCAATTTAATTTTTAGCCACTATTTATATATCAATATTAGACTTTAGCCACAAGGGCAAAGTTGTCCAAAAATTACCCTACTTAACGGTTACTTGACGGAAGTTACAAAATGATGGCTAAACTCTAATTTCATTTTAAAAGATAGCTAAAGACAAAATATACATTATCAAAAATAACTAAAGTCTAAAAGCCCCATATATATATATATGGGTCAAGCCTCTTCCCTCTATTCTAATTTTTTGACCGTATATACATATATGCTTATATAGGTAATAAAGTGAGCGTGGGTGTGTTTCTTATGAGATTGAAAATAAAAATAAAAAATGCCACAGGTGGCTGAACCACTATTACATCAGATTATTATTATTATTATTATTATTATTATTATTATTATTATTATTATTATTATTATTACCCATGTTTGTGTTGTTTAGAGTAATGGGAGCATTACCCCCGTTAACTAAATAGATTAGTATAGGGACACTGCCATAGTAATATACAAAGTACTGTGTGAATTATAACTCACCACGTACGTGAATGGCATATGTGTGTGGAAATTCCAATTTAGGTGTGTGCTGGTGGAGTTTTGTTTAATTTGTGTGTGTGGGTGTGGGTGGGGGTTGGGGGGAAGGACTCTTGAAAGTTTTTGTATATATTATATTAATCTAATTAGTATGGCAGTGGCTATATTATTAACCTTAATGCCCATATATGTGATAATCAGTCTATGTACATAGTAACGATATTGTTACCAATTTAAATATCTTTGATCTATAGGTGTAGAGTTTTATTTTAAAATGTCTCTTTACTATGCGATGACTCTCCCTCACTTGTTTACCCATGTTGAGTTTTATAATTTTTCTATATGCGATCAATAGTTTGAGTCAACTATTCTCAATAGGTTATTGTAATAATAATAATAATAATAATAATAATAATAATAATAATAGTGTCGTGTATGTCTATTAAAAAGAAGGAAAATTGCTATTGCGAGTTACCTAAAACGATACTCGAATTAATCGTTGTAACTCTCACCTACTGATTGAAGGCGGAGAGTTTGATTTTTCACCTTTTAATTGAACCATTTTTCTAAGTTTTTTTAAAAAAAATTTTTTTAATAAATTTACTATTAATAATTAACTAATTAAAAAGTACCTAACATATCTTAAAAATTTATCTAAATTGACCCAAAAATGTAAACCCATATATTAAACCGGTATTATTAAACCCTTGTATTTTTCCTTCATTAATAACTAGATTCAAACGCTTGGTAAATCGATCTTATTATAGTTAAGGCGTTTAGCATATATACTTAATGGTATACCTAGTACTAATTTCAATAATTATTCTTGTGAAATTGTCAAAACTCTAATTTTATAATGTGATAAATTTATAATGTAATAGTCGAATATAGTAAAATAATGCCCGCATAAAAAGAACGTAGAAGCAACAATTGTGCACCATGAAATTGCAATATTGGAATTATTTAAAAGAGATTAAATAGAAAATAATCTCATATAAATTTTTCTAAAGTAACTTCTAAACTTTTAAAACAAAACATAATTTCAACTTGAATTATTTATAGTATACAAAGATTAGTGTGGAGACATCTAAAAATAGGTGAGTTAGACTCATAATTTGAGGCACTATCTAAATATTTATTTTCTCACATTAGAGATAATAAATAAAAAGCAACGAAGAAAGAAAGACCATTGTAATAAAGTTTCTCATTTGTTCCAATTAAGATGCTTGGCAAGTATTTTATCAAATGATAAAACACCACAATCGGACCTGAAGTGAGTTGCAACAAGCTCTTGCTTCAGGCTCCAAATTTTTGAGAACCCATAATTTTTTAAAGTTTGAAGTTGAGGAAGTTTTTTGATCATAAAATAAGTAATGATCATTTATGTATATTAATTTTATTTTATTTATTTTGTTTGAATTTGGATACTTACGAAAAAAAAAGGCCTAAAAATTTGAGAACGAAGGGCCTCATTGATAAATTTTGCTTCAGCCCCCGAATTTTCAGGTCCAGCCCTGATAAACACAAACTGAAAAAGGAGACATGAAGGGAATATAGAGCACACTTATGAACATTCTCAAGATCATACCGAAGAATCTAATTTTAATCTTTATACAAATTATTAGAACAGAAAGAATTTCAAAATTTTACGACACATCTTGAAATCACAAAAACAATACATGTATAGATACAGACAGGTGGGAGAGGAAGGGAACGAAGCTTTTAATAAATTTTCATTTAACAAGGACACCTAAGAGATGAATAACATACCAAGATGGAAACATGAAAGGTAAAGAGAATATTTCTTTGATAATATGGCTACCCATAATTAATGGGAATTAATTAATGGGTTAATAAATAGAGGGGTTGAGGCTTTCGAATTCACCGTAATTAATATTGCCACGTGCCATAACATGGTTCACTTCTTCGTATTATAATATAGTATATACAATATATATATAGATAGATATTCCTCTTCTCCTTCATCTATATAATAAGGGATAGTAATTTTTAGTTTTAAAACGAAAAAGCTTCAATTCTCTTATATACTTTCGATTCTTACTGCATATTCTTACAAGGTTTATTACATGAGTTGTACTTTAATTTGTTGTATTTTTTGAAAGTATAATTTATGTAATGCATAGCACTAAGAATATGTTGTAAGAATTGCCGGTAAGTGTAGCATTGCTTTTTTAAAAATGTATAAGGCATAAAGAATTGTGTTGTTGAAATTTAAGATATATTCTTAATGATTAATAGTGCCTTTGGCATGGGTTACGACAAAGTTACATAATATTATTCTACAAACTTGTATATGTTAAGAAAATCCGCACAAAGCTATCAAACCCTACCTATAATTAAGATTTTAGGCTCCATTTGATAACAAGTTGGAAAAGAAAAATAAAAACACTTGATTTGGGTAAGAAGTTGGAAGATTAGTTGAGTCATGTAATGAGATATTCTACATCTCATACTCATTTTATGAATAGGTATCTTATATCCTTCATAATTTTTTGTGAATTTTTTTTTTCTTTCTCAACCAACAAAGAAAAATTTTTCAAGGAAAAAGTAACAAAATAATAAAATATCTGTCCACATGTCTCAATTTATTTTTCAAATTCTCACAAAAACTAATTGTTTTTATTTTCCTTTTCCATGTTATTATCAAACATACCCTTTGGAATCTTTTAATTTCTTGCCGTTTCTTTAGAGAGTCCATATGAATACTTGCGAGCTATATATCAAACTTGAACGCTGGGGTTCCTCCACTTTTTGTTTCCATATGCCTTCTCTTTAGTTTAAATGACTAAATTTAAAAGTTTGGAATTAAAAAATCCTATCCGATTGCAAATTCAAATTTATGGATTACTGATTATCTAATAATCAAAATTTTGAGTTATTTCAACAGTCAAAACAAATGACTTGACATATAGCTTTGTACAGCACAGTTGTAATACTAACATGGTTGAAAAGTTAGGACAAAGGTATCAAGTGTTATCTAATTGAAAAAGAAAAGAGGATGAGAAGAAGTTATAGAACAAAAGGGTTAACGAATACTTGCTATTCTATTTTCTTTGTCAATGAAAGAAGTTACTTCAAAATTAAAAGATAGGACTAACAAGCTAGCCAAAGAGGATCGGAGATCTTCCAATAATTCATTAATACTAGGCGAGCATGTATTCATGTTTTGGTGTGGAGTCAGGGGCGTAAATACACTTGGGCGAGGAGGGGCAGGAGTCTTGTGTAAACTTAATAACTAGAGGGGCTACTTTGATAATATTTTAAATTTAAGTTAAAATAGGTAAAAGATGATTAACCCGCTATCTTTTCCACGTGAATCACACGAAGCAGAGAGCGCTTTGCCACTTTCTTCTTCCTCTTTTTGTTTTATTTCAAAACCCTTGTTTATTTTATTCGGCACGCGATACTTCTGCGCTATGCTCCATATGCATCACTCTCAGATTTTCTATTTTATGATTTGATTTGGACATTGTAATTTCTATGCTTATGAAAGACAACAAATATTTTTATATATACAATAATTCAATTTAGTCGTTATTTTACTAGTTTAAAAAATTATCAGAACCCTTAAAGTCGCTGCCTGAGTTGAATTCATGCTTATCTATACTGCTCTTGTATATTTCTTCTGTCTTTTATTATCAATAAAATATATTTTTTTAAAAAACAAGGTTCATTTGATAACAAGAATGAAAGTAGTAGAAAAAATAATGTATATTTGTAGAAGGTTGAAAAATAAGTTGATGGGATGTTATGAGATTAATTCTTGCTTCAGGCTTCTTCCATAATATTTTTTTTTTTTTTTTTTTTAGTGATGGTGGAGAAACTTTTTCTACAAAAAATAAAGGAGAATCGATGACATAAATTTACATAAATGAGCATGAGATGGAGAACATCTCATCACATCCCTGAACTTATTTTTCATCTTCTCACCTAAATTAATTATTTTTCTATTTTTTTTCCATGTTGTTATCAGACTCTGAGACGTCTGAATTTAGATATCTAATACACAGACTTCTCAATCAAACAAAAAGAGAGATTATATGAACTAAAGCGAAGTTTCCGAAGCTCCTTGGAATTCTATTTACTTCGTTCTATCTTGTTGGATCAATTTTTTTTGGATATGTATCATGATTAATATGTTAGATCTTGATGGTTCTAAATAATCATAAACCCTCGGATCGTTCATGTCGAATCACCAAGAATTAATAAATCAATATGCGGAAGCGTACCTGAATCCATAGCTTGTGTTTGTAGCCGAGTGGTTGGCCTTCCAGATCAACACGTATTTCTTTAGAGAATCCCCTTTATGTCTTCTCTTTTCTCTCTGTGATGATGGAGGCTCAACAGGGACAAGAAACGTACGTGTAATCTGGGGACCATAACCACAATATATATAGATAGTAAACCCTACTATCTATTTAGTATTTCTATTTTAGCCCATCATAAAAATAGAATTACTCTTAAGTATCTACACATTAAAGGCCCACACCCTATTAGATACATTTAAGCCCAAATAACTTAAACCTTATTTGATCACTTTTAAAGTGGGCTTAACCATTCGACAGTCCACAACACATAATTATTTCACATATAAGCCCAATGTTGGATTAAGGATCTAACAATCTCCCACTTGGGCTATATGTGTAACCTTATAATTATGTATTGTAAATTGAGCTCATCTTTGCTGTCATTACTGAAATGTATCTGTATCCAATCCGGTCCATCAATCATATCAACATAGGATCAAAGCGGCCTTTGTTACACTTGACGTAACTCGACCCATCAATGGTCACACATGTCGATCTAACTGAATGACATGGATCATGATGTGGATGTGTAGCATGAAAATTACATGTATTGTGATCTTAACATGCCTATTTTCAACTGGTCCTCCTAAAACCTTAGTGAGACCAAACCATATCCAAAATCAGAGTGTAAATAAACTAAACTTTATTTCTGCAGAAAATAACTTTAAATATCCTTAAACTGAAACAACCAAAATATGTCTATATAATAGAAACACTAAAATTACAAACTCCCACTAAAACTGAATTTTCTGAAAATAAATGACACCCATACAAGTAATGTGCTCATGAAACACTTTCGGTGGCAATCCCTTAGTAAGCGGATCCGCGGCCATGGAGCTTGTACCGATGTGTTCTATAGACACTTGTTCACTCTGAACTATTTTCTTAATAACTAAAAATTTGATGTCTATTTATTTAGACTTCGTCAAGCCCTTATTGTTAGTGGAATACAAGATAGATTAATTCTATCTTTGCACCCAACAAAATCGGAGTCAGTATACCCAACGATCTCAAGCTGATCTGACCTCCGATACGTGAGCATGTAGTTCTTTTATTTTCTGTAAGTACCACAAGACCTGGTTTTGTTGCTTTCAAATGGTCTATTCCTAAATTGCTTAAATATCTGCAAAGCATCCCAATAATGTACGCAAAATCTGGACGCGTACATACCTGAATATACATCAGACTCCATACTGCTGATGCATAAGGAATCTTCTGCATTTTATTTTCCTAAAAATCATATTCTTTGGGTCTCCCACCACAAAGTTTTATGATTGCACCAATGTCATGATAGTCTTAAAACAATCTTTGAAAGAAACTGGATAGTAAATATCTTTATAGTTGATGCCTTCATTTTGTGTAAAACCCTTTACAACAAGACAAGCTTTGTACCTCTCTACATCACCTTTCGAATCCCTTTTGGTCTTAAATATCAATTTACAACCAATGGGTTTCGCACCTTCTGGCAATGAGATAAGATCACATATGTCATTGTTTCTTCATTGGCTAAATATCCTCATTTATGGCACCAATCCACTTTTAAGAAACATAACATTTCATGGTTGATGAAAGTTGATCATATCATCTTCCATCATTCCAATGTCAACCTTATGTTCTTGGAGAAATACTATATGGTCATCTGGCACTGCACTTCTCATTTCTCTAGTGAATATCTTTAATGGCATAGGTTCTTGAGGTGGTAGAGTTTGTTCTTCTGGAATAATTTCTTGAATGCGAGGTTCTTTAATATTGTCTTGATTTGTGTCTTGAACAAAGTCAGGAATGAAAACCTGATCAATGCCAATGGCACCTGTGGGAATATCAACATATTCCTCTTCAAGGACAAAATCTCTAGCTATATCTCCCTCCACAAACTCTACATCCTCAAAGAACCGGACATTTTCCGATTCAAAAAATGACTTATTCGTGGGATAATAAAACTTCTACCCCATGGATCTTCCAGAGTATCCAACAATGTAACACTATCTTGTGCCATAGTGCTACTGAATTTTCATCTCTTTACACTTTATGCACTTAATAGCAGCGATTTATTAAATGAAGCAATTGTGTCAACTGAATAAAGATTATTATCGTAACCTAACAAAAAAACTGGAACCAACCACTTTTGACTTATAAAACAAATTAAATTTTTCATCACTAAATAAACAAGAATATCCAAATTTATCCAAAACGAAAATAGAAATTAAATTCCGTCTAAAAGACAGTACAGTAAAGGTTTCATTTAAATCCAAATAAAATTTAATCTTTAATAATAATCTAAATTTTCCTATTGCTTCAACTTGAACCGTCTTCTCGTCACCTACGTGAATGTATTTTTCACCATCATTCGTCTTTCGACAATGGAGGCAACCCCTTCTTAGCACGCCATGCGTGAAAGTTGGTGCAATGTTTCTTTATGTGCCCTTCAACTCCACAAAAGTAACATCCAGTACTTTCCGGTTCGTCCGGTTTATTTTCTTGTTTCTTTTGTGGTGCCGCGTCTGCAACTTCTTTATCCTTCTTTCTTTTCTTCCCATTGTTCTTACTTTTAGAGGTTGAGGCAATATGAGCACTCTCCACCTGATCTTGCTTTAGCCTTTCTTCTTCTTGAACACAGTATGAGATTAGCTCATTCAGAGACCAAGTCTCTTTCTGACAATTGTAGCTCACCTTAAACTGGCTAAACTGTGTTGGAAGAGATATCAAAACTAAATGCACCAGCAAGTCCTCAGAGAGTTCTAGCTTAAGTGCTCTTAATTTTGAAGCAAGATGAGACATCTCCATAATATACTCTCTTATATTGCCCTTACCCTTATACCTCATTGAAAGTAGGTTTGTCAAGAGCGTACCTATTTCAGCCTTTTTATTCTTGACAAATCTTTTTTCAATGTCTGCAAGGAACTCCTTAGCTGTAGTTATCTTTTCAGATATTGTGCCTCTGAATGCTTCCGGAATGGCTTTTTTCATAATCATGACACACATGCGATTTGATCTATCCCACTTCTCTAGATCTTTTCTCTCTTCAGGAGTACTTTTATCCGTAAGAGGTGGGGGAGAATCAATCCTTAACGCAAGGTCAAGATCCATGACTCCTAGAACTATTTGAAGGTTCTCTTGCCATGATTTGAAATTTGTGCCATTTAACATAGGAATAGAGTTGATGCTAGCAGTAATATTAGCAGAAGTATTCATAGCTGAATCCACAGAAAACAACAATAAACAATCATAACAAGCTCACATAAATCCTAAAACAAAATAATAAATTCAAATAAAGGTAATTCCCATCTCAAGATACCGGGTGCTCCATTAATATTTTATCTTTGGATAAAAATACTAACTTGCAATTGATATCTTGTAGCAGTAATCAAACACTGATAATAAAGGTATGTCGAATAATAAATCTTCCTTTGGGCCGATTTATTGTTTACATGAAAAAAAAACTGAATAATTATCACGTGTTTATTACCATAGGTGTGCAAGCAATTCTGTCAAAAAATTAACCTTCCTTTGGGCCGGTTAAAATTTACATAAGTTACAGGCACACAGCCGATTATATTTTAAAACAAAATAATTTTCACGAGAGAGGTCACTTTGGCAACATGTCGCTTCAATTAATTTGTCTTTAAATATATATACTTAATTATACCAATATTTGAATTTAATCTGGTTGGGTCAAAGCTTATTGGGTTATATACCCATATCCATATCTTGACCCATATAACTTAATTCATTCACCCAAAACTTAAGCCTTACGCGTACAAGTAAAACCCAATATAAATAAATATTAGTACGCATGCGCCTATCTTAATAAATGTAATGGGATTCTTATATATATATATATATATGCAAAAATAATCACTTTTATATAAAGATCTCAAACTTTAATTCTTAATTTAAATAAATAAATAAATATCTATATTATAAGGCATAGCACGCGGCACCTTCAATATATACATAAATAAAGTACACTGTAATGGCTGCACCGAATACAAAATCAGGTAAACATGTATATAAGCTTGAATGGTAAGTCCTTACATGATTTAATGGCAGACGACTTAAGTACCAAAATAATATATATATTGATTAAATCTCATATATATATACACACAATTGTCAGAATTGACTGAATCCATACTCATTAATATATGAAAGGATTAATCCATATATATATAAAATAATCATACAAATAACCATCAAATCATATCAAATTTGCAGACCCATAAAAATAAAGCAGAAGGTACTGTTGTCAATATATATATATATATATATATATAGAACAACCGAACATAAGGTAGACTATAATAAAGTAACCGAAGGCACTTATCGATATTTATATATATGTGACTGAATAAATATATATAAATCTACATAGCTGAATTAAAAATAATTTGATTCTTAATGATTCAACATAAAAATTCCTCTAATACTACTTGTTAGATCTTGATGGTTCTAAATAACCATAAACTCTCGGATCGTTCATGTCGAATCACCAAGAATTAATAAATCAATATGCGGAAGCGTACCTGAATCTATAGCTTGTGTTTGTAGCCGAGTGGTTGGCCTTCCAGATCAACACGTATTTCTTTAGAGAATCCCCTTTATGTCTTCTCTTTTCTCTCTGTGATGATGGAGGCTCAACAGGGACAAGAAACGTACGTGTAATCTGGGGACCATAACCACAATATATATAGATAGTAAACCCTACTATCTATTTAGTATTTCTATTTTAGCCCATCATAAAAATAGAATTACTCTTAAGTATCTACACATTAAAGGCCCACACCCTATTAGATACATTTAAGCCCAAATAACTTAAACCTTATTTGATCACTTTTAAAGTGGGCTTAACCATTCGACAGTCCACAACACATAATTATTTTACATATAAGCCCAATGTTGGATTAAGGATCCAACATAATATACTAATTCTATTTAGTTTGTTCTTTCGATCTTGCACCCCTTAATCCCTTTCCCATGGGTAACTAGTTCATAACTATTCAAATTATAAAAGAGATAGAAAATACATTGAAAAACAAAATACTCTGCATCTTCACGTGTTTCTTCTCTTTTCTTATATTTTGATAAGAAGTTTAAATTTTAATTTTTTGTTCGTTGAAAAGTGCTTTCAATATAAAGATGTTTCTGCAACAGCAGAATACAAAAATCCCTCAGCACTTATCATGATCCACCAAATATACTGATCTAATAAAAGGAAGCTAAAAGTAATAGTGAACACCGATAATTACGTGATATTTACGAATTGTCACTCGTTAGTCCATCGAGCATCTAATTTTTTTATTTTTTATTTTTTTTCTTTTTTCGCTAAATAGTAATTATACTATAGTAGAAGTGTTTTTGGTTTCGATTTGAGTAAAAACTAAAGTATGCAAACTCATACCAAATATAAAAAATTGGTTTCAGTTTGGTTTGGTTTTGATTTCTATATCTTCTAAATCCAAACTTGAATAAAAAATTTCGGTTCGGTTTTATTAGGTTTTGAGTTTTGACATATGTTCTTTTTTTTTTTTAAATCAGTTTAATATAACAATGTAATACTAGTATTAATGTAAGATTGGTCAAGATTCCAATTAAAGTCACAATTTTCCAAAAATAAGCAGCAAACATATAAAAATTATGTTCTCTCTTTAGTTACTATTTTATTTGTATATTTACAATAATAAAAGACATTAAATAAAATGATAAATTATCATACTATCATATATGTGATAAAAAAAATTTATCATCATGTAATTAACTCAATAATAAGGACACATAGTAATGATTTTTTTTAAGAGGATCACAACATGTAATTAATAAGAAGCAATTCTTTTTTAGATCATATTATACTTAGCGTGTGCTTTTACAGTATAATTAACATATTTCATTTTTTAAAACATAATTTGGTTTGGTTCGGTTCAGTACAGTTCAGTTTTGGACTAACTATTCCCAAACCCGAACCAAACTATTTGTTTGTTTTTTTTTTTTCGGTTTTGATATTTTTTTTTTTATTCAGAATTTTAAGAATTGATTGGATCGATTCGGTTCGTTTAGTTAATTTTTAAATTGACTTTAACATCCCTAATGGTAGTACAAGAAAATTACATCTTTGCACCCTTAACGCAGGTACACGCGATCTAAACGAGAAATCCACGGGTTTATAATAAACTCTCGCTAAAAAATATAAAAAGTTAAACTTTTTCAAGACTTCAGCAATTATTCTCTCTGCTAGTTATCAATTCAATTAGTGGTAAACACGCACCAATAATTAACAAGACAATAGAAAATTCCTCCTCCCTCCATCTTCATTTCCATGCTTATAATAACATCTCTCTGTCTGCCAACAATTGTTAAAGAATCTTCATAAAAGATGCTGTCAAATAGAAAATTCCTCCTTCCTCCATCTTCATTTCCATGCTTATAATAACACCTCTCTGTCTGCCAACAATTGTTAAAGAATCTCCATAAAAGATGCTGTCATTCAAAAAATGTGTGCCCTCTTAAACAAATTAACCACTACAAGCGAAAGAGGGGAATATAATATTTCTAGTATTCGAGTGCGATACAACCTACGTGGATATTGCATGAAACCCGCAAATACAACAAATTGCCTGTGCGAACTTTGACATAAATACACACGAAAACCATAGTAAATTAAGAATCTGGACCGTTTCTACAATCAGATTATGGTAGAAATCGAGGACGCTACAACCGGGTGCGGAATACCTATTGATAAGTCAGATGAACGTTACGGACAAACCGATAAGTTCAAGTAGTTCGTGAAGAACCAGATTAAACAAGAACTAATCTCCTAAATTACTTAAAAGAAATAATAATAATAATAATAATAATAATAATAATAATAATAATAATAATAATAATATCAACAACAACTAAATAATAAATGATAAAAACGTGTGGGCTTGACTCTACACTCTTGGGCCGCATACACATGGTCTTCTCACTCAAATTGGGCTTGAATAAGTTTAATCCAGCCTCCACTTTATGCTCCACATTTTTCCCTTCCAATGGATTTAATTATGCCTTCTTCTTGAGCCCAAATAGCTTGAATCAATCCATTAAGTGCTGCTTTTAATTTCTTAGCCCGTAAGCTTGTAATTGGGCCTATTAGAACTTGAATAGTCTCTGAATTGTCTTCATTCCGCACAACAGCCTTGTCTCCATCAGGGTGATCCAAAGTTTTGTTAGTTGGCAGGACTCAAAATAGTAATTTCATAGGAGAAATTTGAGTCTGATCAATTGATGATTCAAGTTCTTGATATAAAGTATAAATTTTTTTTAACGTGAATCCAATAATTTAGAATTTTAAGAATGAACCAAAAATCAAATAAAACGAGCACTTAATGAACAAAGGCTTGTCTTATGAGAGAGAGAGAAAGAGAGAGAGAGAGAGAGAGAGAGTATAACATGCACATACACCTTCTTTAATCTTGACAGCAGATTTGGAGACCTGCTGCAAGTTTGTATCAATATGTTTAGAGCCTAAGAATGTGCATAAAACAAAATTTAGAGCATGGTTAAGATAATCTGATGATATAACAACACCAAGGTCAAACCATTAATTCCCTTACGACAGGGGTACAAGAAATTGCAGTCTTTTACACATGAAAAACTTAAATCTCAATACCCTACTTGAGATAGAGTTCAAGAAAGTTCAACAACTATGAAGTCCAACCTTTGCAGTTTGCAACTTCAGTTGTTGCTTCAACTCTTGAACTACCTAGTTACTTAATACATCTTCATGTACTTTTCGGTTCCGTTTGATGGCAGCATGGAAAATGAAAATAAAAACAATTAATTTGAGTGGGAAGATGAAAAATAAATTGAAGTGTGTGATGAGATACTCTACAACTCACTCATTTTTGTGAGTACATGTCCTTCATCGTTCTTTATGTTTTATAGAAAAAAATTATTCACCGCTATCCAAAGAATTTTTTTTCCTGGAAGAAATAAAAAAACAAGAGTTAGTATCACCACATTACTCAACTTATTTTGCAACTTTTTATCTAAATTAGTTATTTTTATTTTCCATGTTATCAAACGGAGTCTTCTTGTTTAGAAAGTGCTTCGGTCTTGCCCATGCTCTTAATCGATCATTTCATTATTTTACTGTGGTAACACGTGGTTATCAAACTACCTTTATCGTATGTAATTTAATAAATTTGAGGGCCGTAAGGTAAGTCAATTATTAAGTAAGAGGCTAAAAATAATAATTACATTAGACTAGCAAAGCATATTTGCTTAAATGAACTTTTAGGAAATTACCCGGACGCAATCATGGCCGGTTTGCAAGTTTCCCCTTCTTTTCTTCACCTATTTTCCAAAGTATACCACTTTCTCTTTTCCTTTTTATTCTCTTTGCATTTTCCTGGGAGACTCCATTTACTCTGATTATCCCAATTCATCCTCCTTTTATACAACCAATATCTAACATCCTCTCCAATATAATTGCTTTTAACTTACGCTTGGGTGCTCCTTCATTTCATTGCCCAAAGCTATCTTTCTCCAAATAATATAATGTCTATTGCAAGATCTGATGAAGCCTCTTCTTCCACATGTTACGATGTATTTCTAAGCTTTAGAGGCGAAGACACTCGAAAAACATTTACGGATCATCTCTATACAGCTTTAGACCAGCAAGGATTTCGCACCTTTAGAGACGATGATGAGATAGAGAAGGGAGAATATCTCAAGTCTGAATTAGAAAAAGCAATCCCTCAGTCAAAGAGTTCAATCATTGTCATATCGGAGAACTATGCATCTTCCAAGTGGTGCCTTGATGAACTGGTGATGATCCTTGAACGAAGGAGGAACTCTAACCATATAGTTTTACCAGTGTTCTATCAAATAGATCCATCCGAAGTTCGGAAGCAGACCGGGAGGACAGCAGTAGCATTTGCTAGATACGAAGAGCAATTCGAAGGAGAAACGGATTCTGAGGGAAAAAGAAAATTGAGGGAAAAGATAAATGGGTGGAGATCAGCACTTCAAGAAGTTGCTGATTTGAATGGGCTGGATTTGAGAAACCAAGCTGATCGGTATGTAGGCTCCTAATTTTTCTTTTCATATATAATTATAATACTTGTTGCTGCCCAGTTTTTTCCCTAAAAGACTAGATCCGAATTCCCAACTAAATGGCAAAATTTCTATTTAGTCAATCCCCTTGTCTTATTAACTTAAGAGAAAACCATAAAGGCTATTCATATTTTTATCCGAATTGAATATCCCAAACTAAACTCTGGAATCTAAATGTGAAATTTGCATTTTGAATCTCTATTTTGCTTCTTTTTAGAATGAAGCCTCTAAATAAGCCATTTAGTCTTATTGATAAATGGCTTAGTATAATTTTTATATATCTGAGAGGTATAACTAAAATATATTTAAGTAAAGTCAACTATACAATTAATATGATAGCTAATACACTAATTCAATTATAATAAAGAAAGAACAACTATGGTAAATGAATTTTTATAGCTATTTTTGTTATTTGTGATTATGCGATTAGCATAGGTAAGCAAACCCTAAGGAATATGATCCATTGGTATATTTTTCAGGTTAATTAAGGAATCTGATATGAAAATTAAAGCTAAATACCCCTATATTATCGCTACAATTTCACTATGGCCAGCACCATGGTTGGATTATTATTATTTTCATTACTAATTGAGCAAGATTTTGTATTCTTTTTCAAGTCGATCACAATCATAGGCACTAATGGTGCATTACTAGTTCTTAACTTATAAACTAGAGAGAGCGGAAACGGAATGGGGCCGAGAACTCCTATCATGGGTTTTCTCAAACTCCTTGAGAATCTTCTTGTGACCAGAGTGCGATTAAGTCTGTCCCATTGTGGGTGTTAGTGCATGCGACCTTAGTGTGTAATTCTATATTAAATGAATGGGGGCACTTAGCTCCCAAAGTACAAGATGGGGAGTAGTTCCACCGACCCAAAGCTTTTTGACCAACTTGCTCCTAATGCATTACTAACTTAGTAAGCAATCAAGGGTACCTTCATTCCAACTTTGTTCATCCTAAAATAAGTAGAAACTAAAAAGGAGAATTTTTGAACCACGGAAGAAGTATCTTAAAGTCGGTTTTGATGGTTTGCCTTCCCTAAAAATTCCGTCATTCCTGTTTGACTTTTACAAATTTAAAGCAAATATTAAATGTCACCCTAATCAACAGACGATAATAGAACTAAAAAAAAAAATTAGACTTTTAATTGGGGAACAATATATTTGTATTATTGTTGTTGTTTTCGTTCTTGTTGTTTCTACAAGATTTTTCTTGTTATTGAAAGTCTAAGTATGTCTGATTATTTACTATTCTTATCCAATTTGATTGATTTATAGTCATGAATCCAAGTTTATCCACAGAATTATACAAGTCATTGAAGGCAAATTGAGTCGCGCACCCTTGGATATTGCACCATTTTTAATTGGAATGTATTCTAGAGTCAATGATATAAATCTGTGGTTGCAAGACGAGTCAACTGATGTTACAGTGCGTGCTATTTGTGGGATGGGAGGCATTGGAAAGACAACCATTGCAAAATATGTCTACAATCAAAACTTTGGTAGTTTTGGCGGTTGTAGCTTTTTAGCAAACATCAACGAAGTGTCAGAACAACCTAATGGTTTACTTTGCTTACAAACACAACTTCTATTCGATATTTCCGGAAGGCAACAAAGAAAACTACATAATGTTGATGAAGGGCTAGCAAAGATCAGAAATGTAGTCCGCAAAAAAAAGGTGCTTCTCATTCTTGATGATGTGGAACAAGAAGATCAAATATATGCCATACTCGGAATGCGTGATTGGCTTTTTCCAGGAAGTAAAGTCATTATAACTACTAGGCGTGAGACGTTGCTAAAATCTCATCAGATTTTCAGGGTTAAAAATTGGGGTCAAGATGACTCAATTAAGCTCTTTAGTTTGTATGCCTTTGGAGAAGAATTTCCTCTCGAAAGTTATATAGAGCACACGGAAAGGGCAGTGCGAATTTGTGAAGGGCTTCCATTAGCTCTTAAGGTTATAGGGTCTTCTTTGTTTGGGAAAAGTGAAGATGAATGGGTCAGCAAATTAACAAAGCTGGAAGCAATACCTCACAATCAAATCCTCAAGAAACTTAAAATAAGTTATGACACTTTACAAGATGACTACGACAGAAGATTATTCCTCCATGTTGCTTGCTTCTTCAATGGAACCAATAAGGATTATGCAATAATAATACTAGAGAAATGTGACCTTCACGCAAAAATTGGAATTCAAAATCTCATTGATTGTTGTCTCTTAGAAAGGGACAGTGAAAAAGTGCTGAGGATGCATAGATTAATTCAAGAAATGGGACGAGAAATTGTACGCCAAGAATCACATGAAGCAGGAGAGCGTAGTAGACTATGGCACCATGCGGATGCCTTTAGGGTATTGCAAAATGAAACGGTAAAAATTATCTTATGTGTATGTGTTTCTTATTTAATTTGCCTTTATTCTAATAACTAATCCTTTTTTTTTGTCTTGTTCATATTGTTCTTTTAATAGGGTACTAACACTGTTGAAGGCCTAACCTTTGGCATGCATATGTTTGAGAAAGTTGGTAATAATGCAAAAAAGCGTCGGTACGAGGAATTTCAGGACAATTCCTTATTAAAGCATGCCAGCTCACTTAAGCGGCGTCTTTTAGGCTTTGTCTCTGGACAATCAGTAAGCTCAACTTTAACAAGTCCAAATGAGGTATATTTGAGAACCAATGCATTTAAAAGCATGACAAAACTAAAGTTACTCGAGCTTAATTATGTACAACTTATGGGAAGCTATAAGAATCTCCCTAAAAGTTTAGTGTGGCTGTCTTGGCATGGGTTTCCACTAAAATCTATCCCTTCTGAATTTACATTGGAGAACTTGGTTGCTCTTGACTTGCGTCACAGTAGATTAAAACATGTTTGGAAGAAAACCCCGGTATGACATTCATTTACCTTTCTTCTTTCGACAATTTGTGGTTACGACTAGTGGATATAGAATTAATAGTCTTTTCTGTTTTCCCTTACAGTTTCTTGAATCTTTAAAGATCCTTGATTTGAGTTTTTCTGAATGGCTTGCAAGAACCCCTAACTTCTTAGGCCTTCCCAACCTTGAGAGATTGATCCTTAAAGGTTGTGTGAGTTTAGTTGAGGTTTGTGAATCCATCGAATATGCCGAGATGCTTGATTTACTAGATTTACAAGATTGTAAGACTCTAAGGAAGCTTCCAAGAAACATTGGCAAGCTAGTATCTTTGAGGATTCTAGTAATCTCAGGTTGCAATATTGTTGAGTTCCCATGTGAGATGAAAAATATGAAGTCATTAGAAGTGATTAAGGCTGATGGGATTGTCATAAACCCATTACAAACAAGCAGTGGGGAGGTGAAATGGTTACAACAACTTTTTTGGTCAATGGTGCCAACACCAAGGAATGGTCCAATGACTTTCTGGGCTTCTTTACCATACTCTTTGAAAAGCTTAAGTATGTCCGGTAGCAATTTATCTGATGATTCGTTCCCCGAGAATTTTGGTAACCTACCCTCATTATCTGACTTGGACTTGAGCAAGAACCTATTTCATAGACTCCCAAATTGCATCAGAAGCCTTAGCGGGCTAAAATCCCTCAATATGTATAAATGTCATAGGCTCCAATCACTTGATCTTAATGGTTTAATGATGAAAACAGGTTGCATAGACGTGACAAGTTGTAGATCATTGAAAAATGTAATGTCTTTAAATGAGAGGGTTGACCTTTGGTTAAATGGTTGCTATAAAATGGTTGGACAAGAAGACACATGGAAAGACTATTTCCAGATAGCGAACACACAGAGAGGTCATATGCAGGTGCCCCTTTCTCTTTATATATACACTATTTTTAATTAAATCATCCGACAAAAGTTATTTTTGAAATATTTTGGGATTTTTAGCTACTAAAAAAATTATTTTTGAATTCTTCTATGTACTAGCTACTTGAAAATGTTATTACTCTTCTTCGCTTGTCTTTATTTAAATTAATCTTAGCATATATTCTCCATCTTTCCTTATTTTCCACGGAATAATTAATTACACAACACCTAAAGAATTTTATTCTCTGGAAAATCCAAAAACTAATATAGCTTTTAACTAAATTAGTCGTATATTTTTTCAACGCTTCGTGACAATTAATAGAGTTTTTAATCATTTTTTATTTTTTTTATGCAACGCACCCCTAAATCTACCCGCTAATCAAACCTTTATACAATAAGCTATATTTACAATAAAATTCAATTTAAGTAGGTGAACATAACGAAAGAAACTCATATTGATTAATGTTTCAAAAATCATTATCATTTACTATCATAAATGCCCAAAAGTTGTAAACTCAAGTAGCAATAGCCCTCAAATTAATGTGCGAAGAGAACTTAATTATGATGATATAGAAAGAAAATATTGGCAAAAATCTATGAATTTAAAAGTAAACAAAATGTTTAGATACAAAAAATAATTCTAGAAAATGGAAAAATGTTATAAAACTTAACAAATAACTGTCCCTCTTTTGAAAAAATGTAAAATTAAGGAGTTCCACACATACAGAATATATCAAACCGATCCAAATGTAAAATTAAGGAGTTTCATACATACAAAATATATCAAACCAGTCCAAAAAGGTAAACAAAATGTTTAGATACAAAAAACAATTCTAGAAAATGGGAATTTAAAAAGTCATAAAATGTATTGAATGGGACTAAAGAACTTTCCTTCTTTTAAAAAAAATGTACAATTAAGGGGTTTCACACATACAAAATTTATCAAACCGGCCTTGGACTCACATCAGGGGGTGACTCAAATAATTTCTAATCATATTTCGTTATCATTTTAATTTATTTTGTTATTTTTTAAGACCTATATTTGTATTATGTATATGGAAAAACAAATACGACCCAATTATGTAAATTGTATGTTAGTAAAATACATGCACTATTTCTCTTGAATTTCATAAATTGTTTTACTAATTTTTGAATATGCTTGAATATCAACTATACTAACATTAAATAAATGAAGGTATACATTCGGCATCTAAAATAATACTTCATATAGGTTCAACTTTATGATTATTTCATCTGTAAACAATACTTCATATAGTGTGTGTAATATTAATATTGTTCAAATATATACTATCCATTATGAAATAAATAACTGAAGCAATAAGTTTAATACAACAAAATCCTTTCCATAAATAAGCGGTTGATTTGATATAGATTTTACTGTAAATAATTTATTTTGGTTGAATATATATGATTTTTTTTATCTAAATAAATAATCCAAGTTCAATATGGTATATATTGTCTCTTGAACTTTTTCTTCGTTCTCTTGTTGCTCTCCACAACCTCTCTCTATCTAATGGTCTCTCTCACAAAATTTAAGAAAAAGTTTATCATAAAAGATCCAAAAAATTTAAAACAACAAAAAAAAAGTTACGACAAATATTGGCAAAAAATTTCAATCCTCAAGGGAGTTTTAAAATGCACTTACAGAAAACTCACTCCTACAACAAAAAAAAAATAAAAATGAAGAAGAAAAAGAAAAGACTTTAAATTCACCCGCATCAATATATGTAGGGGAAAGATCTTAACAGGATCAACTTTTGAGGGAGTAAACGGATGAATTTTTTTTATGAAAGTTGGTGAAGATCGATGATCTCCATGATTAATAGATCACCTCCACAAAATTTCATCGAAATATTCAATCGGGAAGAGGGTTAACTAAAAAATTGATATATATATATATATGCGTTTCTAGCCTTTAAAATTTAAGATGTTTAACTAATCCAATTTCTGGTTGAATTTTTTGATAAAATTTTGTAGAGATGATCTGCTAATCATGGAGATCATCTTCACAAAGTTTCATAAAAAAACCCATCCGTTTACCCCTTTAAAATGATTGGTCTACATTCAAGGACCAAACAAATGGTCCTCTTTAGATCCTTCCCAAGATAAGAAACCAAATCTATTTTTAAGGAAACCATTTTAATTAAAAACAATGTCATGCTAAGTTAAAACGAATCAAAAATAGAAATCTTAATAAGACTAGGAATCTTTATAAGAGTATCTCTAACAGTAGTGTGAAAATTGTTGTGTAAATCCTTTGTGTCAAGCCACTTTGAACTTTAAAAAAATATACTCTAATGGTACTTTTGTAAATTTTTGTGTGAAATTTGAATTAATCAATAAGATACTGACGCATGTTTGATGTCATTTTGTGTAATTTTTATTATTAATTTTTATATACCTAATCTTATAATATATGATAGTGAATCTTGATATATTGGTCTTGATAAGTAGATTTCAAATATATAATTTTTATTAAAATATATATTTTATATTAAATGTTATTACATTTTAAAGATTTATAAAAACAATTGGGCAAAGAAAAAGCTGATGTGGCATTCTAAAATATTAATTTTAAACAAAAATTAATATATATATATATATGTATAACATTACCCTTTTAAATTTTGCTTTTAGAAATTGACCAATCTACGCCATCTCTGTTAATTTTAAACAAAAATTTACATACGTTAATCATGAAGAGGAGTTTTTTGGTGTAAATAAATTTATAATTAAAATATAGCTTCATATGAAAGTAAATCCTCTAAGACTTAAAAAATTTGTTTAAAAAGATGTATTCTAATCCTAACAAGAATTATGATTTTAAATATTAATAGGGTCTTAACATTAATTTAAATAAACATGTTAAATTTGTAATAGAGTTATTTTTGTCCAGAAAAAAGGGAAGAATCACTTAATATAATATATATATATATATATATTAGATTTAAAGATATAGATACAGATATGGATATAAATATAAATATAGATATATAAATAATATGTTAACATGCAAGAATTAACATTATGATTCATGTGGCCCAGGGAATGTTCGAGTACGGTAAATTTAACATATATCTTGAGGCTAATGGAGACCGACCAGCAGCTCATTTCGTGAGTGGGCTTCCTACTCATCGGAGAACCCAATGCTTGAATGTGTGGTGTAGTATGTCTGAGAAAGCAGAAATCTATAGATTGACATTTGATGACATCGAGAATAAGACATGTGATTATACCTGGATACGCACCCCTAACTACTTTCCAAAAAACGAAAATGTGGGATGGTTGAGCAGATGGAGGTTTGGGAATCAGTTGGAGGCTGGACATGAAAGTACTGTTACGTTTGATATTAAAGATGAATATGAGGTAAAGGAAGGCTTCAAAATTGTGTATCGTGACACAGAAGCAACGAATGGAAGTGCCTCAACCAAGGAGTCCCTTCGCATTTTTCCTAAACAGTACAATGTCCACCGATACTTTGAGAAAAATCCCGACGAAGATTTTTGGTTCCCGAAAAGATTAAAGCGGTTTGCGACTTTTACCCTTGTTTTAATTTTGCAGTTATAGAGATAAGCATTAAATTTTCAAAAAAAAATAAAATAAAGGAAAGAATTTTTTAGATGATGAAATTATATATATTTAATCAATTTCCCAGTTACAGAGATAAGCATTAAAAAGGGAAAGAAAGATTATATATATATGATGAAATTATATTTAATTGACACCCTAAACTCTAAATTTTATTTATTTATTCCCGCCTAAAGATTATGGGTAAAATTAGACAAGGGAAATGGGTCGGCTCGAGTCATGTTCATGTTTATTGTGTTTTGGGTGCTATCGGTTCGGGTCTAAACGAGTGACTTTTTAATAAGGTGAAAATATCGTATTCAAACCCAACACGACCCGTTATTACCCGCTTACTAAATGAAACGATTTGTTTCAAGTCAAATACGAACACATGTATGCATATATTATGAGCTAGACACACTTTTAAAAAATTATACACATACATATATATACATTATAATGAACATATGTATGTGAATACATAATGTTATAAATTACATAGCAACTATATTAAGAAATGTAAGTGTTTATATATATATATAATAATAATAATAATATGCGCGCAACATATTTAGAAATATGTGTATTCATATATATTATTAATGGGTATTATCGCGTTAACAAATATTAATTCACCCGACTTGTTATCTTATTGTGTTAGCACCAATATGACCCATACTCTTAAGGTTTCACCCAATAACTTATAATTTCATGTCGATTCATGTCGTTTTATCATCTCGTGTTTTGCTTTGCCAGGTCTAGGTAGAATCACCGGCTTATACAGTTAAGTGTGGTGATCCCATTCAATAATTACATTAATTCTTGTATGTGTATTGATGCACATTTTATTTTATTTTTCGAATTTTGATCCTTAATATTTTCTTATATTGACAGGAAGCCTGGCAGACTGAATAAGTGAGAGACATCAAGGGTAACTATATTGCAAAGCTATAACTTTTTTAATGGAGTTCTTATGAGTAATCTGTTTCAAGGAATTGTTGTTGATGGTACCAACCCGTGAACCTTTGACCTCTATGTCCCCCACTTACGTAGGTACAACCAAGATGACAAGGAGAGTTAGGGTCCGTTCGGTAATGTTTTTAGAAGCCATTTTTTGTTTTTTGAATTCAAATATGGATAAAAAATGCATTCGGTGGGATGTTGACAAAAACAAGAAAAATATTTTCGGAGAATGAATTCACGCTTAAAGCGTAAAACGCGAAAACGCCAAAATGACGTTCTCTCCATTCTCACTTTTGCAATCTTCGACTTCACTGTTTTTGTTTTCGGAAAATGTTTTCACTGTTTTCGTTCTTGAAAAATTCGTTTTCCCATTTTCATTTTCTGAAAATATTTTCAGAAAGCATTACCGAACGGACCCTTAGTGTTTCAGGGAACTGTTACTTGTTTTGAATGTTCGAATTTTATGTAATGGTAGTGGACATATATATGTCCCAATAATAAGGAGATGGGGATGCCTTTATGTGTTGTCCCAAAACTCGTCCCTAATATACAATTTTCTTGCAGTGGTGCATCTTCTCCTCCCTTAACTGTACTTATTTTTTGGTTTAGTAGTACTATTTTGTTTCCTAAAAAAAATAATACATTGTTCTATTTGATCTGCATATATTTGATATGTTGCATTATTGTTATTATTTTTGTCATTGTTGTTTTTGTTAAGATTATAGAAAAGAGAGAAATATTATTGAATCGTATTGATTAATTACATAAAAGGAGGGCTCTATTTATAGAACGAAATAACTAAACCAACAAGGAAAGGAAACTAATCTAACCCAACAAAGAAAAGGAAACTAAACTAATTCAACAAGGAAAAGGAAATAACTACAGAAATAATAAGAAATAAGAAAATATAATTTAACACCCCTTCTCAAACTCAAGAAGGCTTAAAGAGTCGATGAGGATGACTGAGTCTTCGAGAATTCTGATAGGCTAAGCTGATGAGGATGACTAGTTCTGGTGTAGAACATCCAAAGTAGAAAGGCTGGGTAGAGAATTTGAAATAGAAAATTTGAGTAGGAAAACTGGAATAGAAAATATGAGTAGAAACTGGATCTGAGAAAAGAAAAACTGGAATAGAAAATATGAAATCTGAGTAAAAACAGGATTTGAGTACGAATAAAAAAAACTGAGTAAAACTGGACTGAGTAAAATTGGAATAGAAAATCTAAGTATGTGACGCCGCTTAAATAGCGCGTTGCGATAGAGCCCAAGTGCAGGCACGTCAAGTTGTAATATAGTCTCGGAAGTCCGAGTGTCGAACCACAGGGATAAGTGAAAAGGAATGGAATGGATTACGGATTAAAGTGTTTTCTGATTCTTGTAAGATGAAATGGTTATCGAACAACGTAAATGTAAAATGGTTGTGAAAATTAATAAGAAAGCACTAAGGTAGTTGGAGGTTAGTTATGATTAAAGAGACGGTGATCACTCGCTCATACAAAGATTATAACACAAGATTTCTCAAAATATGGGGAATGTTGGTGTATCTCTCAATAGCAAAGGGTGCGACGCTAGGCGACTCATTCCCGAGTTGAAGCTATATCGAGAAAGAGACAAACGACATTCCACCAAAGACGGGGTTATCATTCCTATCTCTTAGCTACGGGTGTGAAGCAAGGCAACCCATTCCCGATGAAGCTAATCCGAGATAGATATGACAAACTCATCATAAAAAGATTTAACATTAAGCAAGTGTGGTAATCTCATGATTTAAAGAATGAAAATTAGAAAGTGAATCCTAACAATGGAACGGAATGAAGTTTATGGGATAAATTAGTCAACTCATCGTTTATCACATATGGTAGAACATAAAGAGTCTAAGTATCACATAAAGTGTAAGAAGCACTCAATATATCAATAAATGAATCAAAGATAAGCTAAACAAATTTAAAATCCATCTATGGAGTTTTAAGAACTATTCATAATTTCTATGAAGAGGGAAAAACTCCATGGATGGGGGAAAGGGGCTACAAGCTTTCTAGAACCATAGAAATATGTTGTATGCTCATTAACAACCAAGAACTAAATATACTAGGCATATAAAGTCTTAACTTAATATGAAAATACCTAGAAAGCTTGAAATAATGGAAGATATGATGAAGAAGAAGAAGATTCACAAATATTTATCAAACTTTAGATATGGATTGAGCCATTAATCACCAAAAATCATATCACAATCAACCTCCGTAACCTTAGAAATAGACTACTCCATAATAGATGCAAGAACAAATATCATAGAAGAAGAAATCATTCTTTACAAATTAAACACTTACAATGGAGAAATGAAGAACAATCAACAAGTGAGCTCTCCTCTCTCTCTAGAACTCTCAAGCAATATGTAAAAAAACTAGATGATAATATCTCTTAAGGTAAAAGAAATAATATATATTAAAAGGTAGCAAAATATCTAGCTAAATATCTAAAATAACTTGAACCACTAAAATAGCCCATTTTGGGTGTGAAATGGCCAAGTTTCCAGGGCCATGATCGATCATGGCCAACCCATGATCGATCATGGGGTCTTCTGCCTGAAGATTATTTGCACCATGATCGATCATGGGATTCCATGATCGATCATGCTTCTGGAAATTCTCTAAATCAGCACTTTTGTAGCTTTTGGCTAGTAGTTGATCAATTCCTCGAAGGCCATTGCATCCTATGCCTATAAACACACAGAAACACAACAAAAGCACACCTAGCGGGACAATATTAGATACAAAACTCGCTAAGACACTAATCTCAAGATAAGCGGATAATTAGGCAGAATTAATGCAATAAACGCGTCAAGCGACTCTGAGAGAGAGCTTATGCATGACAATATTAGGCGTTTATCAACTCCCCTCAACTTATCTCTTGCTAGTCCCTTAGCAAGACAAAAATATATAATTACAAAAGCACTATGCTAAACAAAAAAAATTGTTAACTTCTAAGTTCCCAAAGAAGACGAGTTGCATCTCGTGAAGGTTTTCAGAAATGATACCTACAAACATCAGAAGTTTGATGATGAACGATGAGAATGAAGATTCAAATTTCAATTTGCAAAGCAAGAGGCATTACTATCAACTTTCCAGAATGACGGACTTTTGAATGATCATCTAATTCGCCTATCTCCTTTAGAACACAATCCCATATTCTCCAATACTCACATACTAGACTTTGATTCAAACAATTCAATATAAACACAAAGAGTCATAATCATTCGAGAAGGAAGAGAGAACTTTTTCAAAAACAAAAGCTCCGAGATTTGTCAATTCTAAGCACTTTCTTTATCTTTTACTTGGAAATTTCGCTAAATTAGTTCAGGGCGGTTTTCATCTCTATGGGGGGCAGCGGTCTCACTTATGAAATTTTCTCAAAATTATGCTCATTCATTGGAGCTTAAAGGAAGCTATTCACCCTTTCCCATATGGTAACCTTTACCCATCCGTAATATTAGACAAAGAGACTTAATATTTAGTCAAGTGAAGCTTTAAGTCAATATTAGGATAAAAGTCATCCAAGTTGTCAAAGTGCTATGCTTTTGTCCTCTCATTGGAGGATCTTTTCGAAAGAGCTTCCATTATTTTTGGACAAAAATTTCTCTTCTCTCAATGAAAATAAATCTAAGTGTTATTACCGAAAAGAAAACAACCGAAGCAATCTAGCATGAGGAGCATGAGAATATAACGGGATATGAGACTAAGTGGAGCAAGGCAATTTAGATTATCATTCAAATTCCTATCTTGATCAAAGAATTCATGCCAAAAGCTAATGAAACAATGGTCTTCATTGAACAAAGTCAATCAATCAATCATCACTTTTCAAACTTCTCAAAAAAAAAAAATTCTACTACACATGGAAATGAACAATAGCAAGCCAAACAAAATAAACACAAAATAACGTACCCCCCTCAACTTGAAACACACATTGTCCTCAATGAAAAGAGAACAAATAACAACGCACGGAAGGGCTACTTTGGCTTTGCTTCCCATGAGACAAAAATAAGACATAAACAAAAACTATTCACAAAACGGGTTAGAATTAGAATTCAAAAGCAAAAACCATAACATTCAATCATTAAAACCAAGTTTTAAAGTTAACATCATGTCAAAGTTCTAATACAACCCAAAAAGAAATAAAATAAAGCTAAGCGTAAATATAACTAATAAAAGAGTTTTCAGGATTTGGCAAATCGCATCACATGTCGGGAGGTGGGGGAGGTTGGTAATGGTGTTTGGGGAAGGTTTGGGATCAAAAAGGGGGGGGGCTAGGGTTTGGAAGAGATTTGGGAGAAGGGGAAGTGCAAAATGGGGGTTTTAGAAACGGCGCCCCTGTTTTATTACGGGACCATGATCGATCATGGTATACCCATGATCGATCATGGGTCATTCTGCCCAGTTGATCTTTTGTACAATGATCGATCATGGGATTTCCATGATCGATCATGCTGCCTTCTGCCCAGCTGCTTCAATACCATGATCGATCATGGGATTTCATGATCGATCATGCTCTAGATTTCTTGAGAGAATTTCTACTATGATCGATCATGGTGGGGGCATGATCGATCATGGTCCAATCTGCCAGAAATTTCTCTTTGCCTTCCTTGCTCTTCTACACCTCAATTCTTCCCCTCAACTTGTTTCAAACTTTCCCAATCACACCCGACTCTCAGATGGAAATTCCTGAAACTCAAACATACTAACAAAAACATTATTTACAAAATCGACCCATGCTTGTTAGGCATAGGTCGGTTCTTCGAGAGGGGTGGACTCCTCTCGAACTGGGAATTCCAAAAACGGCTTAAGACGTTGACCGTTCACTTTGAACACGAAGCCTGTTTTGGGATCCTCAACTTCCACAGCCCCAAAAGGAAATACGTGACGGACAACATAGGGGCCGGTCCAACGAGACTTTAACTTCCCGGGGAAGAGATGCAATCGAGTGTCATAAACAAGAACTTTGTGCCCAAGTTTGAATTCTTTCCTCAAAATGGATTTATCATGAAAGATTTTGGCACGTTCCTTGCTTATTTTTGCATTATCATAAGCATCTCTTCTTAACTCCTCAATTTCATTAATTTGCAACTTACGGTCAAGCCCGGCTTTTGTCAAATCGCACTTAACCATCTTAATTGCCCAGTATGATTTGTGTTCCAACTCTACTGGCAAATGACATGGTTTTCCGTACACTATACGATAGGGAGACATATCTAGAGTTGTTTTGTACGCAGTACGGTAAGCCCAAAGTGCATCGGTCAGTCTCAACGACCAATCTTTGCGGTTCGGGTTTACCGTTTTCTCTAGAATCTGTTTGATCTCCCTATTTGCCAACTCGGCTTGACCATTAGTTTGAGGATGATAAGCGAGCGATACTTTGTGATTTACACCGTACTTTTGCATTAATGATTGAAACGGTTTATTGCAAAAGTGAGTACCGCCATCGCTTATTATTGCCTTGGGGGTGCCAAAACGTGCAAGAATGTGTTCTTTCAGAAATCGGATCACCACTTTGTGATCATTTTTCTTGCACGCTTGGGCTTCTACCCATTTTGAAACGTAATCTACGGCAACTAAAATGTAAAGGTTACCGTAGGATGATGGGAAAGGTCCCATGAAGTCGATGCCCCAACAGTCGAAGATTTCGATCATCAGAATTGGGTTGAGAGGCATCATATTCCTCTTGGAGATCCCTCCAAGCATTTGGCATCTCTGACATGCCTTGCAGAAGCGTTGTGCATCCTTGAAGAGCGACGGCCAGTACAATCCGCTTTGCAAAATCTTAGCGGTTGTCTTCTTTGCTGAAAAGTGTCCTCCGCAAGCTTCGGAATGGCAGAAGGACAGAACTCTCTCCACTTCTTCGTCTGGGATGCACCGTCGGATGATCTGATCCGCACAATATTTAAATAGGTACGGTTCATCCCAGTAAAATCGACCCACTTCCCTCAAGAACCTTTTTCTGTCTTGCGCAACCCATGACTTCGGTATCTTGTCGGTCACCAGATAATTCACGATGTCTGCATACCATGGGAGTGTTGAGATTGCTAACAATTGCTCATCCGGAAACGAGTCTTGGATCGGGCTTTCTTCGGTGTTGTTCGTGAAAGTGAGTCGAGATAGATGATCGGCCACCACGTTCTCGACTCCCTTTTTGTCCTTGATGCTTAAATGAAATTCTTGCAACAAGAGTATCCATCTAAGAAGTCGCGGCTTGGCATCCTTCTTTGTGAACAGGTACTTCAATGCTGCGTGATCCGTGAAGACAACGATGGGCGATCCTATCAAGTAGGATCGAAACTTGTCCAAGGCGAAGACAATTGCCAGGAGCTCTTTCTCTGTCGTGGTGTAATTCATTTGCGCATCATTCAAAGTCCTACTTGCATAGTAAATTACACCCGGTTTCTTGTCTTTCCGTTGACCAAGAACCGCTCCAACTGCATAATCGCTTGCATCACACATGAGCTCGAATGGCAAGCTCCAATCCGGTGCCTGCATAATCGGTGCAGTGGTGAGCATATGCTTCAGAGAGACGAAAGCTTCCTCGCACTTGGCGTTCCACTCAAACGGTGCGTCCTTGAGAAGCAGATTGCACATTGGCTTGGAAATGGAACTGAAGTTCTTGATAAACCTTCTATAAAACCCGGCATGTCCCAGAAATGATCGGACATCTTTTACATTCTTGGGTGTAGGAAGTTTAGAAATCAGTTCGATCTTTGCTTTGTCTACTTCAATTCCTTCCGATGAAATGATGTGCCCCAATACGATTCCCTTGGTGACCATAAAATGGCACTTCTCCCAATTCAATATCAATTGCTTTTCCACGCATCTTTCCAGGACCTGTTCCAAGTTAGCTAAGCAATTGTCGAATGACTTACCATAGACGGTAAAGTCATCCATGAAAACTTCCAAAGTCCTTTCCACCATATCACTAAAAATACTCAGCATACACCGTTGGAAAGTGGCCGGTGCATTACATAGACCAAAGGGCATTCTTCGATAAGCGAAGGTACCAAAGGGACATGTAAAGGTGGTCTTTTCTTGATCATCTAGGTCAATCTCAATTTGATTGTACCCGGAAAAACCATCGAGGAAAGAGTAATATTCATGGCCCGCTACTCTTTCTAGAGTTTGATCCAAAAAGGGTAGTGGGAAATGATCTTTACGAGTTGCCTCGTTGAGTTTACGGTAGTCAATGCACATTCGCCACCCGGTGGTGACTCTTTGCGGAATCAACTCATTTGATTCGTTCTTGACTACCGTAAGACCTGATTTTTTCGGTACCACTTGAGTTGGACTAACCCATTTACTATCCGAGATTGGATAGATGATCTTTGCATCCAACAATTTCAACACCTCGTTCCTAACCACTTCTTGCATGTTAGGATTCAACCGGCGTTGAAATTGTCTCGATGTTTTTGCCCCATCCTCCAAGTGAATTTTATGTGTACAAATCAAAGGGCTTATGCCTTGAAGGTCGGCCAGAGTCCAACCAAAAGCTTTTTTGTATTTACCAAGCAAATGGACTAACCTTACCTCTTGGTCATCCGAAAGTTCGGACGATATGATGACAGGGTAAGTGTCTGAAGCTCCCAAAAAGGCATACTTCAAGTTGCTCGGCAATAGCTTAAGGTCCATCTTTCCTTCGTGCGTTTTGGTGGACGACGATGTGTTTTCCTCTTTCTCCGAAGATTCAACCTGTTTGTCAGACAAAGAAAACACTTGCATACAATCCTCGGGTTCATCGGAAGTGGTTAGATAACCTTCCGTTGACTCCGATTCAAAATTTGCCACAAAGTGGTCTTGGATACATGACTCTATCATGTTCACGTGTTCATTTTCCTCATTATCATCGTCATCTCTTTGATTGCTCAAAGAGAACACGTTTAGCTCTAGAGTCATGTTGCCAAATGTTAACTTCACGATTCCATTCTTGCAATTTATTATGGCATTAGAAGTAGCAAGAAATGGTCGTCCGAGAATGACCGGAATCTCATTGGTGGGATTTGACACAGGTTGCATGTCGAGGATGATGAAATCAACCGGAAAATAAAACTTGTCGACTTGGACAAGCACATCCTCGACTATCCCTCTTGGGATCTTAACGGATCGATCCGCTAATTGAATAGTAACCCTCGTGGGTTTCAACTCACCCAACCCCAATTGTTGATATACCGAGTATGGGAGCACATTCACACTTGCTCCCAAATCTAACAATGCATTCTTGATCCTACAATTTCCTATGATACACGAAATTGTGGGACAACCGGGGTCTTTGAACTTGGGGGCTCTCGTGCCTTGCATGAGGGAGCTCACTTGCTCCGCCATAAAGGCCTTTTTCTTGACATTCAACCTTCGTTTGGTAGTACATAAGTCCTTGAGGAACTTAGCGTACGAAGGTATTTGCTTGACCGCGTCAAGCAATGGAATGTTGATTTTCACTTGCCTAAAGACATCCAAAATCTCGGTATTAGACTTGGACGGTTGGTTCAATCTCTCCGGAAATGGGACTTTGATCCCATTTTTGATCTTTTCAAGATCCTCCTTCCCTCGTCTCTCTTCCTCTCTTCTCTTTTCGTCACTCACAACTTGTTCAACCTCCGACGCCTCAACACTTGTAGATTTAACTATGTCCGCCACCTTGGGGGTTTTAGGAACAATAGTCTTGTCCACCTCCTTTCCACTTCTCAGGATCGTGATAGATTTGAGTTCTTCTATCTTGGTGCTAGACTCTCCTCCCTCTATGACTTGAACTTGCCCTCTAGGATTAACTAAAGGTTGAGAGGGGAATTTTCCCTTCTCTTGAGTAGCTAGGGCGGTGGTGAGTTTAGACATTTGAGTTTTTAACTCACCTACATCACGATCCGTTTTGTCCACAAATGACCTCAACAAAGCTTCCAAGTTTTGGTTGGGGTTTTGATTTTGAGGTGGAACAAAAGAGTTTTGAGGTTGTTGTTGCCTTTGGTTCTGATGATATTGGTTGTGGTTCTGACTTTGATTTCCTCCCCAACTGAAATTGGGGTGATTCTTCCATCCCTCATTGTACCTTTGAGAGTAAGGATCATTTTGGTTACGATTTTGGTTGCTATTTTGGTTGTACTGGTGCAAAACATTGACTTGGGCGGGATCTTTAAGGACTTCCCGAAAAGCGGGAATGGTAGGACAATCCTCGGTAGTGTGTCCTGAATTTTCGCAAATGACACACAACTGACTCGAGGATACTACATTGACCTCCTTAAACTTACTTGCTTCCATTGCCTCTACTTTCTTAGACAATTGGAATAACCTCGCACCCATGTCATCCTCATTAGACACTTGGTACAACCCACCCCTTCCTTGAGTTTTTGCTTTGGGTTCCTCGGAATAGGTGTTCCAATTTTGGGCACCTTCCGCTAATTCATCAAAATACAATAAAGCCTCCTCGGGATTCTTACTCAAGAATTGACCATTACACATGGTCTCAACAAACGTACGCATCTCAGGGGTGAGAGATTCATAGAAAAAACTAACAAGGCTCCACGTTTCGTGACCATGGTGAGGGCATGCGTTTAGAAGGTCCTTGTATCTATCCCAACATTTATAAAAGCTTTCATGTTCTTTTGGTGAAAAATTTGATATCGCCCTTCTTAAAGCATTGGTTCTATGAACGGGGAAGAATTTTTTTAGAAATTCCGCTTGAAGCTCTTGCCAAGACCGAATTGATTGCGGTCTTTGAGCATTTAACCAAATTTTTCCTTTGTCTTTTAGGGAGAAAGGAAAGAGCTTTAAACGCATGACATCCTCATTAATATTTGCCTCACGAAATGTGGAGCAGACTTCTTCAAAGTCTTTCAAGTGCAAGTATGGGTTTTCCGACTCCATACCATGAAAAGAAGGGATATGTTGAAGCATACCAGGTTTGAAAGAGAACGCTCCGGCTTGGCCAGCAGGAAGCACGATGCATGAGTTTGAAGTTGCCCGAGGCGGTTGAAGGTAGTCTCTCATGGTCCTAACAGGAGGAACATTGTTGGCCCCTTCCCCTTCATTATCGCTCTCGAGATCCTCGTTTCTACCTTGGTTTGCCATTCTTGGAGATGTGGGAGGGCTAATTCGAATATCCACAAACAGTCGCCCTTGCATGGGCTTGGACAATGATTCGAATCGCTCCTCGGGAATTCTACAAAATCAAACAAAAATAAGGGAGAAAAATAAATTAATTAAAAGGAGAGAAATACTTACAGAATGGTTTTGTACAAAACCCGAAATTCGCCTTTTGCCTTATTCCCCGGCAACGGCGCCAAAAACTTGACGCCGCTTAAATAGCGCGTTGCGATAGAGCCCAAGTGCAGGCACGTCAAGTTGTAATATAGTCTCGGAAGTCCGAGTGTCGAACCACAGGGATAAGTGAAAAGGAATGGAATGGATTACGGATTAAAGTGTTTTCTGATTCTTGTAAGATGAAATGGTTATCGAACAACGTAAATGTAAAATGGTTGTGAAAATTAATAAGAAAGCACTAAGGTAGTTGGAGGTTAGTTATGATTAAAGAGACGGTGATCACTCGCTCATACAAAGATTATAACACAAGATTTCTCAAAATATGGGGAATGTTGGTGTATCTCTCAATAGCAAAGGGTGCGACGCTAGGCGACTCATTCCCGAGTTGAAGCTATATCGAGAAAGAAACAAACGACATTCCACCAAAGACGGGGTTATCATTCCTATCTCTTAGCTACGGGTGTGAAGCAAGGCAACCCATTCCCGATGAAGCTAATCCGAGATAGATATGACAAACTCATCATAAAAAGATTTAACATTAAGCAAGTGTGGTAATCTCATGATTTAAAGAATGAAAATTAGAAAGTGAATCCTAACAATGGAACGGAATGAAGTTTATGGGATAAATTAGTCAACTCATCGTTTATCACATATGGTAGAACATAAAGAGTCTAAGTATCACATAAAGTGTAAGAAGCACTCAATATATCAATAAATGAATCAAAGATAAGCTAAACAAATTTAAAATCCATCTATGGAGTTTTAAGAACTATTCATAATTTCTATGAAGAGGGAAAAACTCCATGGATGGGGGAAAGGGGCTACAAGCTTTCTAGAACCATAGAAATATGTTGTATGCTCATTAACAACCAAGAACTAAATATACTAGGCATATAAAGTCTTAACTTAATATGAAAATACCTAGAAAGCTTGAAATAATGGAAGATATGATGAAGAAGAAGAAGATTCACAAATATTTATCAAACTTTAGATATGGATTGAGCCATTAATCACCAAAAATCATATCACAATCAACCTCCGTAACCTTAGAAATAGACTACTCCATAATAGATGCAAGAACAAATATCATAGAAGAAGAAATCATTCTTTACAAATTAAACACTTACAATGGAGAAATGAAGAACAATCAACAAGTGAGCTCTCCTCTCTCTCTAGAACTCTCAAGCAATATGTAAAAAAACTAGATGATAATATCTCTTAAGGTAAAAGAAATAATATATATTAAAAGGTAGCAAAATATCTAGCTAAATATCTAAAATAACTTGAACCACTAAAATAGCCCATTTTGGGTGTGAAATGGCCAAGTTTCCAGGGCCATGATCGATCATGGCCAACCCATGATCGATCATGGGGTCTTCTGCCTGAAGATTATTTGCACCATGATCGATCATGGGATTCCATGATCGATCATGCTTCTGGAAATTCTCTAAATCAGCACTTTTGTAGCTTTTGGCTAGTAGTTGATCAATTCCTCGAAGGCCATTGCATCCTATGCCTATAAACACACAGAAACACAACAAAAGCACACCTAGCGGGACAATATTAGATACAAAACTCGCTAAGACACTAATCTCAAGATAAGCGGATAATTAGGCAGAATTAATGCAATAAACGCGTCAAGCGACTCTGAGAGAGAGCTTATGCATGACAATATTAGGCGTTTATCAGTATGTAACACCCTCCCTCACGTGCGACCCCAACTCGCACATGGAGAGCATACGGGAAACAGACAAATTTTGGATTAATAGATGGGGGATGGCCTTGGGAATAATGTGAAATTAATTGGGTTGGACAAAGGGGTTAAAAGAAAAAAGATTAAGATGGGCCACAGCTAGTTGGTCTTTGATGAACATAAGGCTTGGTTGGTAATTAATGGTTGTAATGGTGGAATAATGGAGGTACAACGGTGATGGTTTGTTAAAGATGGCATTGGTTGATTTGGATACTGGACGGCTGAGTAGACATTCGTGGATAAAGCTGGTGGTGGTTTTTGATGTTACATAGACGGTGGGTATGGATAATGGGTTTAAGATTGATTAATGGTTTAGAACTTTTAAGTTGAGAGTTAAGCCGAAAGGATAAGGCAAGGCTAAAGGATGATGATAGATTGGTTGAGAAGCGATTGCAATTTTGACGATGACGGAAGAGTATGATATGACTGCAATGAAGGTGATCCAGTGGCGAGAGTGGTCCGGCGGGCGACATTATTAATCGCCCGCTGGCGGCAAAAAATAATAATTAAGATCTCAGGATTGAAAAATCTTAATGCTCTGATACCATGTTAAAATTATAGAAAAGAGATAAATGTTATTGAATTGTATTGATTAATTACATAAAAGGATGGCTCTATTTATAGAGCGAAATAACTAAACCAACAAGGAAAAGGAAACTAATATAATCCAACAAAGAAAATGAAACTAATCTAATTCAACAAGGAAAAGGAAGTAACTAAATAAATAATAAGAAATAAGAAAATATAATTTAATAGTTTTTACAAAATTATGTATGTTACTTAAAGTCTCATATCTGATTATCTAAAATTCATATCCAATTTAACTGGATTTGTAAGCATGAATCCATGTTTATCCAAAAAATTATAGAAGTCACTAGAGACAAATTGAGTAAGCGTTGCTGATCTGTACATAATTGGAAATGATTCTCGAGCCAAAGATATAAATACGTGGTTGCAAGACGGATTAACATTGATGTGAGTACGTGCTATTTGTGGGATGGGTGGCATGACAACAATCACGTAATTTGTCTATATTCAAAATTCTAATAGTTTTGACGATATGTAGTAGCTTTCTGGGAAACATCAGGGAAGTGTCAAACCAACCTAATGGTACACTTTGTTTACAACAACAACTTCTATGAGATATTTCTAGGAGGAATCATGGAATGATGCAGAATGTACATTGTTGAAAGAGTTGACAAGATTAAACAAAAGGGGGTAAAGGCACCCTAAAAAAAATAGTTTCAACACCTTTTTCAAAGCACCCATGGATAATTTTTAATTTTGTTTGAAAACGCACGACAATAACAACACCCTATCAAAATCATGCCTACAACATAAACTCAATCTAAATATTGATAAGTCCTCATACATGATTATAGAAACACTATGCAAAAGTTAATGTATGTTTAGATTGGATTGCAAATTATAAACCCTCCAAACGTAAAACTAAATTGTAGTAGATTGGGTTTGACAATTTCCGTATACAGTAAATTTAAGAATCAAGAGCAATATATTCTTTTATAAACTGGTTAAAACATTAATGGTCGTTGTATTTAATGATCATGTAGAGCAAATCATCATATAGTTAAAAAGTTCTTGTTACTATACTTTGATATTTATACTCCAAGAAATCCACATGTAAGAGTTATTCAAACATAGGCGTATGAGTATATATATATGTAAAGAAAATATACATTTGTGATACTTTACTAAAATGGAGAACAATAATGTTTTTGTGAGTGTGTTTTTCGAGGCGGTAAAAGGATATAAGCAATTAACACTTGTACTTAATGCAGTTGTATAAGTGCTGCAAAGGCATTTTGGTTTGTTTTTGCTGGTTGAATAAATTCCTGTCTTGAATAAGGGTGCCTTTAAAGAACACACAAATTATAAGTGACTTTTCTCGTTTATAAAAAAAGGTGTCCAAACTAACTTATTAGGGAGCTTTTTACCAACATCCTAAAAAAAACCTTATATATTCTAAAAGGGCGCTTCTCATTCTTAATGATGCAGAACAAGCAGATCAAATATATGCAATATTTGAAATGCAAGATTGGTTTTTGCCATGAAGTAACTATTATGTTTGGGAGGTTGCTAAAACCTCAACAGGTTTATAAGGTGAAAGAATTGGGGGCAAGTGGAATCAATTAAGCTCTTCATTTTTTCATGAAGAATAAGAGGATGGAAGTAGTAGATCCTTAACTATTGACAAGTCACATCATGATTTTACAGCTCTTCAGTTAAGCATTGGAGCGTAATTCATCGGCAAAATGTTTTGAAAATTTTCCAATGGAGATTATTGGTTCTTGGAAGATTACAATGAACGCTATTGATTCAATGGTTTTTGCCTTTGATCCTTCTATTTTACTTTGCAACAATAGAGATAAGCATTGAATTTGAGAAAAATACCAAGTTAAAGAAAGATTATGAACATGATGATATTGTATGTAACTCTAAAAACACTAACATTCTTACCCCTTTAATATTTGTGCACAACACAAATGCTAAGGGGAAAACAAATGCATGCGAGAGGATTCTAATGAGACCTTGTAGATTTTGAACTCTGATACCATGTTAAAAAACCATCTCACCCAAAAGGTTAAGTTGTTAGGCAGTGGGCTAATAATGTATATTATGTTGTTCAACAATTACGTATGAAAAGTTAAATCTAAATAACCTATCCGAGAGAGTTTTGAAAATTATAACAGGTATGAAAGGAGAAAACTCATTACTTCTATTGACGAAAGCATAAAGGGAAAAAATATAAAAACACGTGCGGAAATAGAAGAAGTGATGCAATGCATTGTTACCGCCGGGGAGGCTAGGGATAAACTCTAGTGGCATAGGTCATTCAGAATTGTTAATAAAATTTTGCAGTAATTCTTGACAATAGTTTCTTCTTCCTTTTTCAAGTGAAATAAAAAATCAAGAACAAATGCTATACATTGCTACCATAATGTCACTAACAACATTAATTTTCAGCCATATGAAAAATTCTCTTTTTTCCAAAATCATATGATATATAAATTTATATAACCTGTAGATTCGTAATCTTGTCCTAAAAGGGAAAAATCTTGTAGATTCATAAAGAGTGAATAAATTATTTGGATATAGCGCTAAGCAATGTTAAGTCAAAAAAGACACTACATTATTAGCGGAAACACCTGATATTTCCCCAAACTCGACCAAAAGAAAAATACACCTTTTATAGGCTGTAAATATATATTAGGAAGTTAGATAATTGAGGCATCCTAATTAGTAGGATTGTTTCCTTACTTAAGTAGAACTTTTGTGTATATAAATGTGTGTGTAATCATTCTTCTAAGGATATACAATTTAATTTTCCGCTCATCTTAGATTACATGGTATTAGAGGAGTAGGTGTTTTTCATCCTTGGTTTAAGCTGCTAGTTGAAGCAGACTAGGGTTTGTTAGGGTGTCCACTTTTGAATAATAGTTTAGCACTCCACGGAGATCGTTTAGTCTCACCTCCGGCCTAGGAGAAGCGTCTGCTACCATTTAGGACTCGCCCAGAATCCGGTGCCGGAAAACTCCGCCCGTGAGCCTCACACGCAACTCACTGAGTCACCGATCTAACGCACCAACGCTGATTAAGCCCAAATATTGCATTTTTATACATATTTAGATGGCTTAAAATACATGAATTTGATTCTAATTATCCTAAATTGTCAATAATTGAGTTTTAATTATGAAATAGGATAATATGCTTGTTTCTAGTGCATTTTACCCTTTTTACAGGTTAAAAATGAAGAAGAGCGAATCCAGAAGCAAATTCTCCCAAAATTAGTCATTGCCAGTCAAATTCGGAACTAAATTGTGTTCAAGAAGTGAATCGAAAGAAATTCCCAAGCTCAAGCATGAAAGGAGTAGTTGGAAGAGACTAATAAAAGCCAATAAATCATCTCAAAATAAGAAAAAGTCATTTGAATCAATTCGGAAAATTTTCGATTGAAGAAGATATTCACCGCGCCCATTGCCTCTGTTCCATCCAATTCTGGTATTTATCCGTACAGAATTTGAAAAAAATTCCAGAGACAAAAGTTGTAGAGCTCTGAGTTAGCTACGCTTGGGAGAAAACCTAGCGTTAATCGGAGTTTAGAGTACAAAGTTATGGAAGAAATACGAACAGTGCGCTGGAAGAGCAGATTCTAGCGTAAATGAATAAAATAATATATTTATGTATATCATCGATCATAATCAAAACAGCCGTGCAGCAGCCACAGCAACAGCCGTGCCCACCCCCCTCTCTCTCCATTAATTTCTTTTCTTTCTCTTCATTCTTCTTCTTCTTTCTTTATTTTATTTGTTTTAAACATTAAGACTTTATTCGTATTGCTTCCATTATTATTCTTTAGCATTAATTTAGAATTAGAGACGAAGTATTCAAGTATATTATTGAAGAGTAATTTCAGAATTTATTATTAGTTTACGAGTTGGATTAGTGCTTCAATTCCATGTTCTTAATTTATTTTTTGCTTTGTTAATTGTTAGTATAAATTTTGCATGCCTTTGATTTTATTTAAATTTAAATTTATAAATTATATAGGATTTTATTAATGTAATTTATTGTCCATGAATTTATTAAATGTGTTTGGCTAGTTCCTTAGTTAGGGGTCTATAAGGAATAGGTATGCCGACGCGATAATTTTTCGGGCCCGAATTCAATTCAAATTAATTTTTTATTGGTTAATAGGTCATTATAAATATGATTTTTGTTAAATTATTATTCTAGTATGTTAATAACATATTTTTATAATAAATTTAATAAAATCTTTTCGACAAAAGAACCAAACTAGTTTGAATCGTTGTTTTTGCGCTAAACCCTAATTAGTTGACTTGGAGAGCAGTCTATGCTCTCTAAATTAATTGGTTTTGTATCTTTTTAATTTCAAACTAGAGTGGGCTATTTTTGGTATTAATTTTAATCCTTACTTTTTGATACCGAAATCGGCAATTTTATGTTTCCACCGCCCATTTTAGTTCAAATTTGATTTTATTCATGTTTTAACCTATTTGACTTAAATTGTGGCTTTTACTTAATATTTCTAAACTCACTTTTAATAAAAGGTTTTGTAGTGTCAAGCACTACTTCACTTTAATAAACAAGTGTTTTTGGTAAAATTAAATAATGCGAATTGATTCCATAATTAGTATTGATACGTATAGTTCATGTCATGCACGAATTATTGCGAAAAATACATGTTTTTGAGATCAATTAGCTTGTGGAAAGTAGACTAATTTTTTAAGAAAAATTAATTAGAAAAAGATTCCTGGTCCACCGAATTGCCCGTTATGTTACTCGGAACTTAATGATACCCCTAGCACTTTTTATTCTTAATTTTAATTAAAGTTTTTCACGTGTTTAATTAATTTAATACACTATTTTTATTATTTATTTTATTCAGCTTTATTCCATGTTTTACTTATGCTAGTTTAGTTTCTTTTAGCATGCATAGTAATGTTTCACAACCTTTAGGTTTAATTTTATTTGCATGTTCTACTTAGTTATATTGCCTTTAGTTAATTTAGTTATTGATTCTCATTCCATTTCCTCCCTATTTCATCTTTTCTTTATTTTTCTCATCTTTCTCCTGAAAGAGACTTTCCTAACTCAAAGAACCACCCTCTTCCACGTGGATCGACCTTGGACTTACCGAATATTTATTACTTGACCGACCACCTGCACTTGGGTGTAATAACTCGCGTTATTTTCGCCGAGTCAGGCATGTGGAGCCTACATTCATCCTCCGGCCATGCTCGTTTAACTCGTTTCAGTGGATACAGTAAGTATATGTGTTCGGTTTGTTTCAGTTTGCCTCAGTTTGATACAAATCTAAGTTTGGTTCGGTTCGACCTTCGTCGTAAACACTTGGTGATGTGGTTCAGTTCGATTTTTGCCTCCTTTTTGGTTAGTACTCCAGATTTGTGACTTGTTCTTTGGTTTGCTTAGTTTATCTGAGATTTGTGTGGCTTGATTTCTACTTTCGGTGTGTAGAACGCATTCTAGTATTATTTCGTCTCTAGTTTACTGTTCACTAGCTCGTTTCTGGTTTATAAGTAGTTTTGTGCGCTGTTTTGTGACCTGCTCTATTTGTAGTAATTTTGAGTTATTGTTATAAAATTATTTAAGTATGTCAGATCAAAAGGCGGCAGTTATTTCTGATGTGGTTTCCGTAATGTCAAAAATCACCGAAAAATCACCGAACATAAACTTAATGGCTCCAACTATCATGATTGGAGAAAGACCATTCGAATCTATTTGTGTAGTATTAATAAAGATGATCACATAACTAGTGATCCACCTTCAGACGGTTCGAGACAGATGTGGCTGAGGGAGGATGCTCAATTATTCTTACAAATTTAAAATTCTATTGACAGTAATGTGATTAAATCACTGTGAATTGGTTAAGGAATTAATGGATTATCTGGATTTTCTATATTCTGGGAAAGCGAATATTAATCGCATTTATGATGTGTGAAAAGTGTTTTACCGTGCAAAAAAACAGGACAGGTCAATTATGAGTTACTTTATAGATTTTAAGAAAACTTTTGAAGAACTTAATATGCTGATGCTGTAAAGTCCTGACGTAAAAGTTCAACATAGTCAAAGAGAGAAAATGGCTATTATGAGCTTTCTAGATGGCCTTCCGTTCGAATTTGAAACTACGAAGAATCAGATTCTTTCTAGTCCTGAGATCTTTACTTTAAAGGAAGTGTATACTAGAGTTCTTCGCACAGAAAGGAATACATCTGTTCAGAGTCCACCAATTTCGTTCAATAGCTCTGGTTAGTAGAAATACTGAGTATGAATTTGGGCAGTCACAGTATCGTGGAGGCAACCAAGGAGGGGGATCGAACCAAGGAAAGGGATTGAACAGTAATAGTTTTGATACTCGTGCACATGATTCAGGAAGACATGTGACTCGGGGACAAGGCCCTTGTGGGATTGTATGTCATTACTATCATACTCCAAGGCATTTAAAGAATGATTGTAGGAATTTTTGATACAAGACTAAAAAAGTTCATTCGGCCTATATTGTATCTACTAATGATATAGTTGAAAAATCAGTTATGATCCCTGCAGACGAGTTTGCCAAGTTCTCTAAATATCAAGAATCTCTAAAGTCCTCATCTACTCCGGTCACCTCCGTCACTATTATTGCCGATTCAGGTAAACCAAATATATGTCTTGTTTCCTCATCATCCAAAAGGGTCCTTGATTCTGGTGCCACAGATCATATGACATGTAATACTAGCCTCTTTTCTACTTTTCAGTCATATACATCCCCTTCCAGTGTTACTTTAGCAGATGGATCACTATCTTCCATTCTGGGGTTTAGAACAACCACACCAACACCTTTGCTTCCTTTATCATATGTCCTGTATTTACCTAAATTGCCCTTTAATATAATTTCAGTAAGCCAGCTTACTCGCACTCTTAATTGTTGCATCTTATTCTTTTTTGGTTATTGCTTATTTCAGGATCTTATGATGAAGAAGATTATTGGTAAAGGACATGAATTGGGAGGCCTCTACCAACTTGACATATAGATACCTAAATCTGTTGCATGATTGTAAGTCACATCTACTTTCAAAGCTTATTGTAGACTAGGTCACCCATCTCTTCCACTGCTCAAGGAGTTGTGTCCACAGTTTAGCAAGTTGTCTTCATTAGATTATGATTCATGTCAGTTTGTCAAATATCACTGCAATAGTCTTAGTCCAAGAGTCAATAAGAGAGCAAGTGCTCCGTTTGAATTAGTTCACCCATCTAAGAGAGCAATTGATGATTATTCTCGTACCACTTGGTTATATTTAATGAAAAATCGTTCTAAATTATTTTCTCATTTTTGTGCATTTTGTGCTGAGATTAAAACTCAATTTGCTACTTCTATCCATATATTTCGCAATGATAATGCCAAAGAATATTTATCTTAATCTTTTCAGTCTTACATGATTCAGAACGATATTCTTTATCAAACTTCTTGTGTTTATACCCCATCCCAACATGGAGTAGCAAAATGGAAAAATAGACATCTTCATGAAACTACAAGAGCCCTATTATTTCAAATGAATGTTCCTAAACCATTTTGGGTTGATGTCGTTTCCACAGCATGCTTTCTTATTAATCGATTGCCTTTATCTGTTCTTCATGGTGAGACTTCTTATAATGTTCTCTTTCCAAATAAATCCTTGTTTCCTATTGAACACAAAATATTTGGTAGTACTTGCTTTGTTCAATATGTTCGTCCACAGGTTACTAAGTATCCCAAGTCTTTGAAGTATGTTTTTCTTAGGTATTCTTGCCTTCAGAAATGATACAGATGTTATTGTCCAACTATAAATAAGTACCTTGTCTCAGGTGATGTTACCTTTATGGAAGACATACCGTATTTTCATCCTCCACCTCTAAAAGTCAGGGGGATGATGATGACTTGTTAGTCTATACTATTACGATCCTTGAACCTGTTGCTGAACCAGCGCTCGTCAAACCTCCCATTCATCAAGTTTACTCCAGACGGCAACCTTTTGATCCATATCCTCCACCAGTTTCTTCTTCATCAAATTCAATGATAAGTGATGATCTTACCATTGCTTTACACAGAGGCAAACGTCAATGTACTTATCATGTTTCTTCCTGTGTTTCTTATGATCATCTGTCACCTTCTTCTTATTCATTCATTACATCTTTTAATTCTATATCTATTCCTAAAATTGTTCATGAGGCCATATTACATCATGAATGGCATAATGCAATGCTGGAGGAAATAGATGCTTTAGATTAGAATGGTACATAAGACTTGGTCACTTTGCTTGCAGGGAAACAAGCTATCGGATGCAAACGGGTATTTACCATCAAGGTTAATCCTGATGGGTTTGTTGCTCATTTAAAAACCTGTCTTATTGCTAAGGGTTATGCTCAGACATATGGAGTCGACTATCAGGTTATTTATATCTTTGGCAGCCACTCATCACTGTCCTTTGCATCAGTTAGATATAAAGAATGCTTTGCTTCATGGTGATCTTTAGGAGGAGGTTTATATGGAGCAACCTCCTAGGTTTGTCGCTCAGGGGGAGTATGGGAAAGTCTGTCATCTTTGTAAGTCTTTGTATGGCTTAAAACAGAGTCCACGTGCTTGGTTTGGAAAATTTAGTCAGGCTATTGAGACGTTTGGCATGACGAAGAACAAGTTTGACCACTTTGTGTTTTACAAACAATCTGAAGTGGGCATTATTTTGTTAGTTGTGTATGTAGATGACATTGTCATTACTGGGAGTGATGCTACGGGAATCTTTTCTCTTTAGTCCTTTCTTTATGCTAAATTTCATAAAAAGGACTTAGGGACGTTAAAATATTTTTTGGGTGTTGAAGTCACAAGAAGTAAGAAAGGTATTTTTCTCTCTCAGAGGAAATATGTCCTTGACTTATTAGCTGAGACAAGAAAGTTGGGGGCAAAGCTGTGTAGTACTTCGATGATTCCTAATGTACAGTTGACAAAAAATGGTAAACTATTCGAGGATCCTGAGAAATATAGAAGATTGGTGGGGAAGTTGAACTATCTTACATTGACTCGCTCGGACATTGCGTATTCTGTAAGTGTGGTGAGCCAGTTTATATCATCCCCGACAGTTCAACATTGGGCAGTATTATAACAAATTTTGTGTTATCTGAAAGGAGCACCTGAATGAGGTATATTGTACGCCAATCATGGATACACTCGTATCGAATGTTTTTTAGATGCTGATTGGGCAAGCTTCAAAGTGGATAGAAGATCCACATCACGCTATTGTGTCATTGTTGGAAGCAATTTGGTTTTATGGAAAAGTAAGAAACAAAATGTTGTGTCACAATCCAGTGCAGAATCAGAATATAGAGCTATGGCTCAGTCCATGTGTGAAATAGTGTGGATACCTCAGCTCTTAACTGAAGTCGGGATTGAGACTTCGGTGCCAGTAAAATTGTGGTGTGATAACCAAGCTGCCATACATATCGCGTCTAATCCCGTGTTCCATGAACGAACAAAACATATTGAAATTGATTACCATTTTTTCTGCGAGAAGATACAGCAACAATTAATTTCAACAGGATATATGAAGACTGAAGAGCAATTGGGTGATCCTTTCACGAAAGCCTTAAATGGGATTTGGGTTGATTATCTTTGTAACAAGCTGGGCATGATCAAAATCTATGCTCCAGCTTAAGGGGGAGTGTTATAGGCTGTAAATATATATTAGGAAGGTAGATAATTGAGGCATCCTAATTAGTAGGATTGTTTCCTTACTTAAGTAGGACTTTTGTGTGTATATATATGTGTAATCATTCTTCTAAGGATATAAAATATAATTTTCCGCTCATCTTAGATTACCTATAACTTTCATGGCCCTATGTGTGGTGTTTCGACAAAGGAGGAGATTACAGACATTACCTTAAAAACAAGGACAATAGCCATCCTACATTAACTTAAAAGCCGATTAAAAATTAGGTGCTCTTCCGAACTAAGCCAAATCGAAATTCATTAAAGGGCCTGTTAAGCTATTCTGGTGTAGTGTTGTTATTACCCCATGTACAAGCCTAAAATCTCTAATGTTGGTATATATACATAAATCGTACTAAAAATACGCACCGCTAACTGATAGATGAAATGGATTGTGACAAAAACACAATGATTTAAGACATTAAGACAAGACTTAGAAGTTGGACACAATTCCACAATCCAAACATACAAAGGCAATAAATGATCCATTTTTCAAGCAGAGAAGGCTTTATTGAACATTGAAACGGGAACAGAGAACACGATGAAACACGCAGCTGAAGATCCTTTAATTAATTCCAGAAACATTATCCTGCACCATCAGGAATCAATCACAAATATCAGTTTGAAATACGTGTATATGTATAGTTTTACAATAACAACAGAAACACAGGGCAAAGGGGAGGAGTAAAACAAGTTGTTAACATGCAATCTAAACCTAATGTGCGCATCAATAGCAAAATGTCATACTTATAACAGGATTGCAATATTTTGTTTCTTATCTCGAGTTTTAGTAGGTTGATTATGTTTTGAAAAAGGAAAGTAGACTCTTAATTTGGGACATTTCAATTGACTCTTAAATTGGGACAGAGGAGTACTATAAATATAAAAATAATTGATTCATGTTGACATCCTGAAAAAAAAATATTGTTCCCTTAGGGATTTTGAGAAAGTCGCCCATCAACATGGTTTTCATAATATGATCCAAACTCGATTGGCAACTTTCCTTTAAGTGATATCTTCCCCAATCTTTTGTACTTACGCATCTGCTTTGTACTGGTTAATTTTCCTGATTAATGTCTGTTATATTAGCAGATAATTACATATGTGGACTTGTTCTAATCAGGAAATGCTAGCTTTGGCCTATTATGAGATAAGGATGCATGTTGCAAGCCAGAAAGCAGCAAGTCTCTAACTCTATTATGTTTCGAAGAGCCAAACAAAATAAACAATGTCATTATTTAAGGAAGAGATCAAATAGCCTACACACATGTACCTTACAATCTCCAATTAGAGAAAGTCAACGAAATAGTCTTCACATATTGTTCAAGTTTTCAATGACTTTGACTATCCCAATCGATCCTCCTCCTTCTTAACAACCAATATTTGCAATAATCAACTTAAAAAACACTACAATAATTAGTCAAAACACCTTAAATTACCTCAAACTCAACTAACAAACATTACCTCACACAGGGTCGGCCTTGAGATTTAAGGGGCCCTACGCGAACTTTTCTCTTTGGGGCCCCTTTTCCATATGGTGCCTTTTGATTGTTATGAAAGTTATGTTGGAAAGTTATTCCCAATAATGAAAAGTGTAGTAAAGTGAAATAAAAGAAAAATAAACTTCTTTTATGTATGCGTTTGGTTGGCAGCAAAATAGGAAATTATATTTTTCTAATTAAGCTTTATAAGATTTTTCACTTGAAACATAGTTTTAAAAGTAAATTTTTTTTACGGAAAAAAATTCTTGTAATGAATAAGCTAGCATTTTTATTTAGGTAATTGAGCTTCATAAACTTCTACTTTAACTTAGTTTTAAAAAGTAACCAAGGAATAAGTAAACTTGGTCTTAAAGGAAATTAAAAGAAAAAGAAGTAAAAAATCAAATAAGTTGTCTTAAATAAAATAAAAAAATAATTATTGACGAGAAGGTTTTATACCTCCGACTAACCGCACAAGAACTTAGTAAATGTGCTAATAACCACTAGAGAAAGATATCATCTTCGATATGGTCTCAAACACTTTAGAATTTAATATAAAAGTATATTGTTAAAAAGTCCAAAACAATGAGCCAAAATAAGGGGTCCTGTTATACTGGGGGCCCTAGCCAACCGCCTGGGTCGCATAGGCCCAAGACCGGCTCTGACCTCACAAGTAAGCCAGTAGCTGTTGCAAATTAGCTTAAAGGCCGATCCTGAATTAGGCGCGCTTACAAACTGAGCCAAATCAAAATTTGCTAAATAGGACTGTTCGACTATTCTGAAGTACTGTCATTATTACCCATGTATAAGCCTAATATCTCTAATGTATGGTGTATATACATTAAGACTCCATTTGATAACAACATGGAAAATGAAAAGAAAAACACTTGATTTGAGTAAGATATTAGAATAAGTTGGGGCATGTGGTGAGATATTTTGTTACTTTTTTACTTTTTCCAGTGGAAAAAATTTCTTTGGAGGTTGAGGAAGAATTTTTTTCCACAAAATATAATGAAGGATGGATGACATATACTCATAAAAATGGCCACGAGATCATCACATGCCTCAACTAATTTTTCAACTTCTTACATAAGTCAAATGTTTTTCTTTTCATTTTTCATATTGATATCAAACGGAGCCTAATAGTACTAAAAATTTAAAATGCTAACAGATAAATGAAATGGTGTATTATAGAAACATGATGCTTCATTATAAGAAACAATTCAAACGTTAACCCAATGGATAAATGTATACTTTTAACTATTAGCAACGACAAGACAGGGAAGTCAAAAGAGGAGTAGTAAAAGGATCAATAGCAAAGTCTCCCATACTTGAAATAACAGGATTACAATATTTAGAAATGTAATGCTCGATCCCTCCCTCCCTAACTAAGACTCCATGTTTGACTTTTATATTTTTTTTCTGTGCATATTTCATCACAATTAATGATTTAGAACAAAATTTGTTTCTTATCTCGAGTTTTGGTACCTTGAGGGAGTACTTAAATATCAAAATAGTTGGTTCAGGTTGAGATCTTAAATGAAAAATGGTACCTCAACCTCAGGGAATTTTAGTGCCACCCATCAAAATGGTTTTCACAATATGATCCCAACTTGATTGGAAACTTTATTAAGTGATATTGTCCCCAAACTTTTGTACTTATGCATCTGCTTTGTATTTTTCATGTTTTGAAAAATGTTTCTGCTTCACCATTCCTCTTAATCAATCGTTACACTATTTCACGATGAAAAACCAACGAGATGTTGTTATCAAGTGCATTTTTTTCTTATACAATTTAACAAATTTGAAGCATTTAAATTTCTCTGATTGATGTCTATAGAAGGCCATTATTTAAGCAAGAGATCAAACATCCTACAAACATGTACCTTCCAATCTTCCATAAAGTCAACGGAATAATCTTCACCTATTGTCTAAGTCTTCCATTTTTATCATTTTCGTTTTCTTATTTTTGGCTTGTTATGAAAATCTTTTCATTGACTTTGATTATCCTAATCACTCCACCATTTTCTTGACAACCAATATTTTGACATCCACTCCAATATAAATGCTTTAAATTATGCTTGGGTGATCGATCATTCATTCCCCAAAACTAGCTTTCTGCAAATAATACAATGGCTATTGCAAGAGCCCAAGAAGCCTCTTCTTCCACTTGCTATGACGTGTTTTTGAGCTTTAGTGGTGAAGACACCAGAAAAACTTTTACCGATCACCTCTATACAACTTTAGTCCAACAAGGATTCCGCACATTCAGAGACAATGATGAGATAGAGAAGGGCGACTGTCTGAAGTCAAAATTAGAAAAAGCAATATGTCAGTAAAAGATTTCGGTCATTCATATCAAAGGACTACGCGTCTTCCACGTGGTGCCTTGATGAACTTGTGATGATTCTTGAACAAAGGAGAAACGTACTCTGAACACGTAGTTCTACCTGTGTTCTACGATGTAGATCCATCACAAGTTCGGAAGCAAACAGGAACAATTGAAAAAGCATTTGCTAGATACAAAGAGCAAATTGACACATAAATGGATCATGAAATGAAAACAAAGTTGATGAAAAAGATAAAAGGGTGGAAATGGGCACTTGTAGAAGTTGCTGATTTGATTGGGCTGGACTTGCAAAACCAAGTTGATGGGTACATAAGTCCTCATTTATTCTTCTTACATATACTTGCCATATTTGTTGCCGTCCAAAACCTCTGTTTTTACAAGATCCAAACCAGTAGGGAAAAAAATCTCCTGGCACGGGATTCCACGTATTATATTAACAGCTCCTAATTCTTTTAATTTAAGATAAAGTTTCTTATATTTTCATAACGAATAATTAGTTCTTGAACATTCACAGAAGATTAGTTCCGCGCACCCCCCTTCCCATCTTAAACTACCTGGATTTATCGACTAATTATATGAAAACAATGTATATGTAGTTCGTAAATCCAATTAGTAAAACAAATTGAACCCCTAAAATACCTTTTTGACATTGAGTTGAAGTGAAAGTGCATGTTGGTTAGTCATTATATACAGAAGATTTAAAGGCACATAGCCAACTCTTTTCACCTAACACGCTTTCCATTCAGTATTAAATTACTAAGCAATAATTGTGTGACGCACCAAATCCCGTTTAGAGGTTTTCAGCTCCAGGATCAGTTTGTCACGGGTGCCATACGTTGACGGTGGGCGATATTAAAATTTTATAAATTAATCATTAGTTAAAAACATTTTTCAAGGAATTACTCATTTTATAAAATGGTATGAGTAAAATAAATAAATGAATGAAATAAACATAAGAATGTGCATTTTATATTTAAAAAAAAAATTAGGCATGGTCTCCTCTGTTGACTAATATCCAAGACATGTATAAGTGACACTCCATCAAATCATTTCTCAAATAAAACTCAATCACAATATTCATAACAAAGAATAAAGTCTACTACATCAATGTAGTTCTCAAAAGAGTAAACAATCAACTACAATTTACCATAATTAATATTACATCGCCTCTTCAACTACATAAACCAATTAGTAAATGATGTTTAATTAATACAAATAGAATTAACTAAAAATTACACATAAAAATCAAGTCGTCCCCCCAAGGGAGACTAACACGGTTTCGGAGTCATCAGAGAACTAAATTCTAATGCTTGCCTACCCAGAGAGTGTATCTGCAAAACTGTTTTGAAAAATGGGAATGAGCCAAATGCGGGCTCAGTGGGAACAATAAAAGTTTTTCTGTAAAAATACAACTAGTCAAGCATACACCACATGCAATATCGAAAATAATAGAAACCATGAGATGCATACGATTTACTCCTTATATGTATACCATATACATATATATAGTACTATACCAAAATACTATAAAACCATATATTAAAATTAGTGATACATACTATGCACAACACATGATATCTTCCCCCAAAGGAAATTAGTATACGTAAATATAGGGATCAAGAAATAGGGATCTTACCTCATTTGAAGATCGTCGATAATTTATCCAAATGCACGTTCAGAGCTTGAGAGAGAGGTTGTGAGGGGGATTTGTGGTGATCTTACCCGTCAAGAAATTGAGCTAGAGTTTACAACTTTATTCCTCTTCATTCCATCACCATGGGAGCTTTCAGAGGTTGGATGGGAGTTGTTCTAGCCACATAGATCATCATCAACCTTCTCAAAACTTGTATTAAAGCTTTAAATCAAGTGGAACAATAGTATAAATTTGTTTTTATTACTACTATGTTTTGCATATAGAAATTTGATTAAATATTTGGGGTTTTTGCTAAAAACCTAGGGTTTATATTGTTAAATATTTATTATAATATTTAAGTGGCCCACGTGACAATTAAATATTCCAAGTATCTTTTATAATAATTGTAGACTATATAAGGACCAAATAATAATTAAAACAAGTTCAAATTGGTTAAGAGGGATATTAACGGTTTATTACGGCAGTTATTTGATGGGTGTTTTTTAAAGGAACGATAATTGTTAGTTCTAGATTGGGTCCTCTCTCTACTCCTTATATACTTACATCTTCTCCCATCATAGATGTATGAATTGATAGATATAAACAAAACTGATAGAATTATGAAAGGGGAAAAGTGAGAGAAACACCAATTTTCATCAATAGAAGATTTCAAGAATTACAATACCAAGCCCTAATGGATCAAGGTACGCTTTTGCTTACTTATTTATAATTTGGGTATAACATACAATGATTCTAGATTTATCTTCAAAGAATTATTAATTCTATTATTGATAACATGTGGTATCAAAGGGAGGTTATGAATCATTGTATGATTTTATTAAATTTACAGTTTTGATTATGTAGATTTTAAACTTTAAAATCAATGATATTAAATTTATATTGCCGACTCGCCGACTCATGAAAAATTAATTTTGTTGAAATTCAAAGAAGTGTTTTGCCATTGTTAATCGGTACCGTGCGGTTGGTTCACTGCTTTATCACCATGTATCTATATTAATATTATATAGCATTATGAAATCATGGTCCTATGGTAAATAATTCTTATGGTGAGGGCATGAATTAATAACAATGAATTCATATAAGTGTTATCAAATTGTAAGATTACTTGTTTATTATAATAGTAAAACTTGAATTCGTCTTCACATACATATATATATATATATAATTGAGACCCACAGCTTGTTTGACTTTTGTTCCTGTATATGCACTATGCATATATATACACACTAAGTAATAAAGGAGACTCACGTCACAAACTAAATTCGGAAACTGCTTAGTTGAGTTTTTGAACCAATCGTTTGTGCACTGTAATTTTAATGCCAGATTCAACTTTTAATTTTGCCTTTATAACCAATTACACTGGCATGTTATTCGAGCATTTTTGGCTACTGGAATAACGTAATAGTTTAATGGGTAAACATAAATGGCTCATTTATTTATTTATTTTAATATATATATATACTTACATGATGTCGTGAATTCACTTACCTGCATATTAATTAATTGTGTTCATTATAAGCCATGGTTTTATTGATATGTATATATTAAGGATAATTCTTACTGTTGAGATAGATTTTCTTGGACGCTGGCTATATATAATGATTAATATGCAAGTCAATTAAATTGAGATATGAGTTCATGTATGCTATCCACTGTTTGTTTATTATTGTGTGTAAGCATGTACTGAATATATATATATTAAATATGTTTGGTAGTCGCCAAAGTGACTCAACAATTAAGTAATTATTTGTGGGTTTTGTATTGTGACAATGTAATTTAAATTGTAATTTCTTAATCTTGAAACAATAGACCCAAAGGTGTATTATTATTATGTGATTAAGAAATTAAAGTAAGGTGGCTTGTGTGAAATTTTTAACTGAGTTGGTATGGATTCCCAAAGGTAATATGCCTACTTAATTAAAAATATAAAAGAAACTAGCCTTATTACTTATAGAATTCAAATAAGTGAACAATCAAATTGATTGTGATTTATGTCCAAAGACAAAATCGTAATTGTATTTGTTCTTTTATATTTTTGTTATTTATATGTGTTCATAATTCAAAGAATTAAATTTATTTTATTTTATCGCAGTCCATATTCCTGTTTCACTACACTCGCATGCTTCGTCTGTTCCGGTTTTTAATGGAATTAATTTCTTTGATTGGTGTGAACAAGTCCAATTCCATTTAGGTGAATATTGGATTTGGATTTGGCACTTCAAACTGAAAGGCCCCCTGCTATTATTGAATCAAGCAGTGCAGATGAAATTAATTTAAGCAATAATTGGGATAGGTCGAACAGGCTTAGCTTGATGTTTATGCAGATGACAGTTGCAAACAACATTAAGACTTCACTTCCTGAGGCTAAGACTGCTAAGGAATTTATGAAAAATGTGGAGAATCGTTTCCGTACTGCTAACAAATCACTTGCTGGTACATTAATGTCTAAATTGACCACAATGACATATGACGGGACTCGAGGGATGAATGAACATATCCTGGAAATGACAAATCTTGCGGCTAAATTGAAGAGTTTGGGAATGAATGTTGAAGAGTCTTTCCTTGTTCAGTTTATTTTGAACTCTTTACCTCCTCAGTATGGGCCATTCCAAATCCAATATAACACTATTAAAGAAAAGTGGAATGTGGATGAATTGGCTAGCATGGTTGTTCAAGAGGAGGCAAGACTTAAACAACAAGGAAAGCACTCTGTTAATCTCATGACTCAGAAAGCTGAAAAGCAAGGAAAGAAGCATGGAAAAGGAAAGAAACAAAAGTTTTCACCAAGTAAGGATGAACCCTCAACTTCTACTAAAGTTCAAAAGAAAGAGCATGGCAATGAAAGGAGATGCTACTTTTGTAAGAAACCTGGGCACCTTCAGAAAGACTGTCGGAAACATAAGGCATGGTTCGAAAAGAAAGGTAAGCATTCAGCTTTTGTATGTTTCGAATCAAATCTTACTGAAATTCCTTCTAATACTTGGCGGATTGATTCTGGTGCTACCACTCATGTTTCAAATACAATGCAGGGATTCCTTACGACCTAAACCATCATAAGGTCAAGTGAGCATTATGTTTATATAGGAAATCGGGTCAAGGTTCCGGTTGAAGCTATTGGAACTTATCGTTTATGTTTAAACACAGGCTATCATTTAGATTTACCACAGACTTTTTATGTACCTTCCGTTTCTAGGAATTTACTTTCTTTATCAAGACTTGATTGTGATGGATTTTCTTTTAAATTTGGTAATAAATGTTTTAGTTTGTTTCAAAATACATGTTTTATTGGTTCTGGCGTGCTGTGTGATGGATTATACAAACTAAAACTTGATAATTCATTTGCCGAAACTTTATTAACTCTGCATTCGAATGTTGGAACAAAGCGTAGCTTAATTAATGAGAATTCCTCATTTTTGTGGCACAACAGATTGGGGCACATCTCTAAAAAAAGATTAGAGAGATTAGTAAAAGATGGGATTTTGCCAAATCTAGATTTTACTGATCTAGGAGTGTGTATAGATTGTATTAAAGGAAAACAAACTAAACACACCAAGAAAGGCGCTACAAGAAGTTCTGAGCTTCTTGAAATTATCCACACAGATATTTGTGGGCCTTTTCCCACTTTATGTTTCGGTGGACAAAAATATTTTATCACCTTTATAGATGATTTTTCACGTTATGGATATGTCTATTTATTAGGTGAAAAATCTCAAGCAGTGGACACTCTTGAAATGTACATTACTAAGGTAAAAAGACAATTAGATAGAAAAGTGAAAGTTGTAAGATCTGATAGAGGTGGTGAATATTATGGAAAATATGATGAGTCCGGTCAATGTCTAGGACCTTTTGCTAAATTTCTAGAAAAGCATGGCATTTGTGCACAATACACTATGCCATGAACCCCACAACAGAATGGTGTTGCTGAAAGGCGAAATCGTACCTTAATTGAAATGGTTAGGAGTATGTTAAGTAATTTCACAGTACCTGAATCTTTATGGAATGAAGCTTTAAAAACCGCTATGTATGTATTAAACCGGGTACCTAGTAAGGCAGTTCCAAAAACTCCTTTCGAGTTATGGACTGGAAGGAAACCTAGTTTAAGACATCTCCATATTTGGGGATGTCCAGCGGAAGCTAGCATTTATAATCCATATGAAAATAAATTGGATTTTAGAACGATAAGTGGTTACTTCATTAGTTATCCAAAAAAATCCAAAAGGTATAGGTTTTACTGTCCTAATCATAGTACTAGAATTGTGGAAACTGTAAATGCTAGATTCATTAAAAATGGTGACATTAGTGGGAGTGTTGAAACCCGAAAAGTTATTTTTGAAGAAAATATGATAAATGTCCCTTTACCTTTATCTTCTAAACAAGTTGTTGTACCTGTTATTATTAATGAAACTAACAATAACGAACAACAACAGGATTTTCAACCACTCCATAACGAAACTGTTCCTAATGAACTGATAGTAGAAGAGCCACAAGAAATACCTTTACGAAGATCTCGTAGAGAAAAGAAATCTGCTATTTCAGATGATTATGTGGTTTATCTACAAGAATCTGATTTTGATATAGGGACAAGTAAGGATCCGGTTTCATACACAAAATCCATAGAATGTACTAATTCTAGTAAGTGGATTGATGCTATGAATGAAGAGTTGATGTCAATGGACCAAAATGGAGTTTGGGATATCGTCGAATTGCCTAAAGGATGTAAGAAAGTTGGGTGTAAATGGGTTTTTAAGACCAAACGCGATAGTAAAGGCAATGTTGATAGTATAAAGCTCGACTAGTGGCAAAAGGTTTTACTCAAAAAGAAGGCATTGATTATAAAGAGACTTTCTCACATGTATCCAAAAAGGACTCATTTAGAATTATTATGACATTGGTGGCTCACTTTGATTTAGAGTTGCACCAAATGGATGTAAAAACCGCTTTTCTTAATTGAAATTTAGAGGAGGATGTTTATATGGACCAACCTGAAGGGTTCTCTATGAAGGGAAAGGAACATATGGTTTGCAAGCTTAAGAAATCAATATATGGTCTTAAACAAGCTTCCCGCCAATGGTATATTAAGTTCAATGATACCATTGTTTCTTTTGGATTTAAGGAAAACACGGTTGACCATTGTATATATCTGAAGGTTAGTGGGAGCAAGTTTATTTTTCTGATTCTGTATGTTGATGACATTTTACTTGCTAGTAGTGATTTTGGCTTATTGCACGAAATCAAGAAGTTTCTTTTTAAGAACTTTGAAATGAAAGATATGGGTGAGGCAGCCTATGTGATAGGAATTGAAATAACTCGGAATCATCAACGAGGGACTTTAGGTTTGTCTTAAAAGGCTTATATCAAAAGAGTTCTTGAGAGATTTGGTATGGAGAATTGTTCAGCTAGTGATGCTCCTGTTCAGAAAGGTGATAAATTTAGCCTTATGAAATGTCCGAAGAATGATTGGGAACGAAATAAAATGGAAGGAATTCCTTATGCTTCGGCTGTAGGAAGTCTTATGTATGCCCAGACTTGTACCAGACCAGACATCAGTTTTGCAGTTGGTGTTTTAGGTAGATATCAAAGTAATCCTGGTTTTGAGCATTGGAAGGCTGCGAAGAAAGTGATGAGGTACTTGCAAGGAACAATGGACTACATGCTTACCTTTAGAAGGTCTGATAGTTTAAAGGTGATAAGATATTCCGACTCAGATTTTGCAGGATGTCCTGATAGTAGAAAATCCACTTTTGGTTATGTTTTTCTACTAGCTGGAGGTGCATTCTCATAGAAAAGTGCAAAAGAGTCTATTATTGCATCATCTACTATGGAGGCCGAATTTGTGGCTTGCTTTGAGGCCACAATTCATGGTTTATGGCTGCGGAATTTTATCTCAAGACTTGGAATTGTCAACTCTATTGCCAAACCGCTGAGAATTTATTGTGATAATGCTGCAGCTGTTTTCTTTTCCAAAAATGACAAGTATTCAAACGGTGCAAAACACATGGAGTTGAAATATCTTGTTGTTAAGGAAGAAGTTCAGAAACAAAGAATATCTATAGAACATATAAACACACAACTCATGATTGCCGATCCACTAACAAATGGATTACCGCCCAAGACGTTCAAGAATCACGTTGCTAGTATGGGTCTTGGATGTAATACATAAAGTATGTATGAATCTTTTAAAGACTTGTTTCTATAAGATATTTATTTGAGATCTCATTATAAGTTGTTTCTGTTGAATTTCATGTCTTCCCATTAGTATATACATTAAGTGTTATGGATAATTGATAACAGGAAGTCTTTATAAATAAAAGACATTATTGTTGACCTTTTATAGACAATCAAAATTGATCTATATACCTCACTTACGAACTATATTAATAGGTTGCTAATGTTGTAGTACATGGAAGGAACTATGTCGTATTATTGATATACAACCACCATGACTCACACTAGTAAGTTGTTAAATGTGGTATTATGAAGATGACCAAATAAAAGAAAAGGAACTAACAAATAGTATAAATTGTGATCACATAAGTATCGGTCCTTTTAAGTCTTATAAAGTTTATAAATTAAAAAAATAAAAATTTCTTATACATGTCATATAGGCCAAGTGGGAGAAGGTTAAATATTTATTATAATATTTAAGTGGCCCACATGACAATTAAATATTCCAAGTATCTTTTCTAATAATTTTAGACTATATAAGGACCAAATAATAATTAAAACAAGTTCAAATTGGTTAAGAGGGATATTAACGGTTTATTATGGAAGTTCTTTGATGGGTGTTTTTTAAAGGAACGATAACTGTTAGTTCTAGATTGGGTCCTCTCTCTACTTCTTATATACTTACATAGTCTCCCATCATAGATGTATGAATGAGTACATATAAACAAAACTGATAGAATTATGAAAGGGGCAAAGTGAGAGAAACACCAATTTTCATCAATAGAAGATTTCAAGAATTACAATACCAAGCCCTAATGGATCAAGGTACGCTTCTGCTTACTTATTTATAATTTAGGTATAACATACAATGATTCTAACTTGATCTTCAAAGAATTATTAATTCTATTATTGATAACATATATTGCATGCATTGGGATTGGGTGTTCTTAACCTTTAATTGATGATATAATATTGTTATCTATGTTGATCATAACCAATTAAAACAACCAATTCAGTTTGTATACACCAAATTTATGATTTGGACTAAACCCCCCCAATTCGATAACTATTGCTACTAGTTTTTAAGATAATGCATATGATAAGTATAACAGGTATAAATTCTAGAATTTATAAATAGAAAAAGTTGATTTTCATTGGTTAATGAGTTAAATTGATGAATAAACAAGATTTTGCCCAATTTTACCCAAAAATCCATCTATACACAAGTGTGTTTAACTAGAAATTGTATATAACTAGAAAAGGCTTATATGATGGGTCTGATACATGAATACCTATGCATATATTATGTGAATATGATGTTATAGATTACATATGCTAGTTGTTGACAAATGTTAAGAATTTGGCTAAACCCATTTTTCGGCAAAATACTTGCTAGATTCTACTAAACAAATTAAACAAGCAAAATTTGTGGGTTTCTTGTACGATTTCAATATTACCCATATAGGAATGATGTCCAAGAGATATACAAGTCATTGAGAAGTTTGTAATAAGTATTGAGTAAAAATACCACCAAAAGGATTACAACTAATGAGACCATCCATGGAGTTTTATACAAAAATACTTGGTGGGATAAATGTATGTGCCTTATAGACAACGTTGTGATGTGGGTATTGTAATCTTGAAAGTTTTATGTTTTGCTATATACTTGGCATATTTGTCTAATGGTAATCTTGAAACTAGTTGATAATTTGTGAGATTTATGTTAAGAGCTAGTGGTAATCTTGAGCTTGAGAAAGAGAGAGAGAGAGAGAGAGAAAGAGAGAGAGAGAGAAAGAGGTTGTGAGGGGGATTTGTGGTGATCTTACCACACTTGGCATATTTGCTTTGAACATGGTGATCTTACCACGTTCAGAGCAATCTTGAAAATGTGGTGATCTTATGCATTAGTATACGTAAACCATATAAGTAAAATATAATCCTAATCCAAATCCGACCAAAGGATAATAAACAAGTATAGGAACCCATATTTCTACAAAACGATATGTCCTCCCATAGGACTCTTGTCTCACTTTCCATGGCTAGAACCATGAGGCAGGAAAGCTTAAAAGTAAAATCGTCCTCCAATGACGTATAGTCAACCATTTAGGATTTAAATCTACTGTGCACAGTTGATAGCCCCCATGGCTCGGGTATTCCACTTTTATAGCTGGGACTACTACGGTCCACCGAGTGGTAAGCCCCCAAGTCTAAGTTACTCATGTAGCCACATAGGTTATGTCCCTCAAGGACAAATATATCATGTAGCCACCAAGGCTAAAATAATAAGGGTAACTAACCAAATGGTACAATATGATGCCAAAATCATAAAATTATGTAAATCTCAAACCAATTTGGAATATCAAGTATAAATACATCAAAAGCAAACCATTAGCTACGTGGAATTATATATATACGAGATATGTATCCAAAAAAAAAAAGAATGCGTAAATATACTTATATACGCGAACTTAATGGAAAATCCATTAACAAAAATAATATAATAGTTTCAAGTAAATCTATCCATATATCTTATAGGATAGCCACATCATATAATATCAACAATCCCACCATAATTAGAAAAATAGCTCACGACTCAAATCTCACAAATTATATGTTGGTCGGAAAACAACCCTAGAGGGGGGTGAATAGGGTTTTAAAAACTTAATGCGGAATTAAAACGTTTTTAAAATATTTAAGCAAAGCAATTAGCTAAGCAACAATATCAAGGAAATAATCAATTTCAAGTAATCAATCCCAAGACAAGCAAATAAGTAATCTCAAAATACAAGCAATAATATAGCAATAAAAAAAGAGCTTGAGTTTAGAAAGATTAAACCAAATTGAAACTCAAGACTTTTTGTCCTCACGGTTCGGTTTCCTAAACCATACGTCCGCGCTCAGTTAGTTCCCCGAGAATTTCCACTATTCAATCTTCTTCGGGTGAAGATCAAACCACAATACAAATGTTATTATGCACACAACACTCACAATGTAGCTATACACACTACACTTCTCACAAGATATGCTCTCTTACTCTACAAAGAGACAAACTCTTTTTTGAAATAAAGAATGAATTGTTTTTGGTGATACACACCAATACAATAAATCTCAAGTGTATTTGAAGATTACAAATGAAGCTCACGCTAGAGTTATCAAAATTGATAAAAAATATATAGCTTAAAAGATGAAAGATTAATCAAAATGTGTTCTTGAATCTTTGTATATTTGAATATATGAATAATAGAGTATTAGAATGATTCAAAGTATGTTAAAACATGTCTAGGACCTCATATATATAGCTTGAAAAACCATATGGCCGTTGGAGATGATTAAGAAAGGTTTTGGGTCAAAGGTATACATTTTCAAACTTTCCAACAGCTAGTTTTAACAAAAAATTCAAATTTGTTTTGATAATTTCTCCAAATTTGACCGTTGGATCATGCTCAAATTTTAGTCAAAAGTGACAAACGATGTTGTTTAACTACTATTAAAAATTCAAAATGATCGAAAACTGGAAAGGCCTCCATCTTATCGTTATATCAAAACTCTGCGAAAATTGAGCGAATTTTAAATGTAAAATAAAAACATTTTTGCAATTTAACAATTTAGTTCCAAATACAATTCTAATGATTTGTGAACCTTAATGATATATTTCTAAGATACCTATTTTTATTAGAACTTAAAATATGATTATTTAAAATTAATATGAATTTATTTTGAAACTCGGTCTTTATAAAATGATATTTTTCAAATAAATTCAATTTCAAGCTTGTTTGAATCAAAATTAAAAATATGCATTACTACGTTTGAGTTATAAGAATTTGATCAATAAAGTAACTTCACATAAATCTTAAGCACTCACTCAATTACTGAATTAACGAGTTTTCGAATGCTTTTATTTGTTTCTTCGGATTGATCTTCATTTGAAACTTTTTCCTTGAAGCTTTTCATATAGTCTTTTGATCATTTGTGCTTCATGATTTGCATTCAGAGATTTGATCTTCCTTGTCTTGTTCAATGATCGAATAGTGAAAGAGTGATCCTTGTCGTGTTTTTCTTGAATTTTTCAAGTAAATGAACTATATACTTATATCAAGAAACATGTTAAATTACACATGATTGATTTATTGTTATTATCAAAATAAGATTAAGACCTTAGGTCAACATTATCTTCTTACCACTAGTTTCAAAACAAAAAACTTTTCAAGATTACACTTGGACAACGTTCAGAGCTTGAGAGAGAGGTTGTGAGGGGGATTTGTGGTGATCTTACGCATAAAATCTATCCCAGTGCAAACTAGTGGTAATCCTCAAGATTGCTATAATAGATTATGTGTCTAATGCTATACACTTAGCATATATGCTATACACTTGGACAACATGCACTCTCTATTTTATTTTTTTTTGAATTGGGTGGAGTTTTGGGTGAAAATGAGGGTGAAAATGGGTTGAAATGAGTTAGGTCTGGTCAAACCCAATTGACTAAAAGTTTCTGATGAAATGTTCGTATTTTGAGCATAACGTTTCACTTAGAGCTCCAATTTGAATAATCTATATATCAACGGAAAGAGGACTCAAAGAGTTATAACTTTGATCTTCAGAGTTTCTCCAAATTAGAGATGGATTAATGCCAAAAATGCATTGAATATAGCAGTCTGGCAAAATTGCTATAGTGTTCTGATATGATCAAATTTGGCCAGTTGGCTTATTTTGCACACAGATTCGACCCACAAGAAGCATGAATTAAGTCTTGGTCGAAACATAAAAGTTGTAGAACTGATCAAAATCTAACTAGTGGCACAAACAGGGAGTCATTTGGACATCATATGAGGATGTTATAAGCTTTCAAAGTTGGAGAAAAACTCATTTTGCTAAATACTCAATTCTCACCGTTAGACGACCAAATTCAACCACGGCCATCCGAAATAGGTTTCAACCATGCACGCATATGTAATATGATTAATATAACTTGCAGTAAATGTTTGGCTCACAAAAATATGTCCGGAACCAAATTCGAGTACCCAAAGCTAAGTTTAAGGGTAAAATAGAACTAAGGGGCGATTAACGCTTATAATTTTATAAGGATCACTCGAGTAGCAAAATGATCATCCATCCATATGTAATTAAGCTATTAAAACATGCTCGAGGCATCGAAACCATATAATTCTAATTGGAACCAAAAATTACTAACCAAAGCGAGGTTACTCGATGAATCAAGCTTATGATGGAAAATTAATGAGCAAACTAAACACGAGGTGTTACGAATTGATACCTTACGTGTGCATGTAATACAACGAATATGGCACGTGGGAGGTGCCTATGCGATACAAATGTATCTATAAGCTAAATGACAACCTGATGTGGACAAATGAGGAATTAAGCATGATTTTGATGTGATTAACGGGTTAGGTATTACACTCCATCTAAAATTTAGACCATCCTTTGAAATAAAAAAATAAACAGGAAACTCAAAGGGAATTTATGAACCATGGAGGAGGTCTTTAGAGTTAAGGTTTCAAGAGTTTGTCTTCCCTAAAAAGTAAGGTAATTCCTATTTTAGGGTTTCATACGTTTTAATGTAACACACTAAATTTGAGTGTAATCAACGAGCACGAATTAAAGAAAAAAAACTCCTTCCACGGGTTAGCCTTGTAATGTTTTTTGTTTTTCAATTTTGTACCTACCGTAACTATTTCTATGAAAATGTATTTATATGCAAGTACTAATAGGTACAATATCTATGTGCGAGTCGCAAATGCGTGGGGTGTGAAACAAAAACCAAAATTATAAATTTGCTATTGAAATCCACGGTAACATCAAATTTCACTAAAGAAGAAAACTTATATTTTCGAGACAGAAAACACACTATGGCCAAATGAGAGAAGCCCCCTAACAGTCATTTTGGATTGAGGGCGGGGTTGAGAAGGACAAAAAGGGAAAAGAATTGGAGGGATTACGAATCACTTATCTTATCATATAACTAATATATATATATATATATATAACAGAATAATCTCACTAAAATGTGACACGTGTCCCTTGTTCTCAACTCTTTCTCGCTCTACCTATAATTCAAAAACATAATTGTCTCTTTTTAAACAACTCTTAAAGGGAATCTTTTCTTTCCGTGTAGTTATTTTTCTTTCCAATTTTCAAGATAACTGCTACTCTCTATTTTTTTTTTATGCATATACAATCCTTCAATTCATTCATTATTATTAATTTTCTATCCCCTCTTCCTTCAATTACCAATATTTGTAGGAGAGTTCATGGAAATTAACAACCGGCATTGAAGGCGTTAAAGTATGTATTTTATCCATTTAATTAGTTTTTGATTGATTTATTGTAGTAAATGGAAAAAAGGTAGCCATAATTAAGTTTGTATATACGAGAATATATTTCAGTCACCTTTCACTCTATAAAAAGGTAACGTATTATAAGGCAGAACTTTTTTGGTTTTCGGACAATTAAAAAAAAGGTCTTACCTGAGAAAGATTTTCACATTAAAATTAATGAATATTTTTTTGTAAATGAAGGACCTATTTTTTTATTTAATTGATAATATGACACGTGTTTTTTTTTTCAATGTAAAATGACATCCCAACCCTTAAAATAAACTAAAAAAAAATACAAATATGCATTAAAATATGGACTACAATATGAACCTTGTAGTCCATATTTCACTGCAATATGAACTTAGTAGTCCATATTTCTTGTCTATATTTCACTACAATATGAACTTTGTAGTCTATATTTCTGGTGCAAAGTTCATATTGCAGTCCATATTTTACTGCGATGTGAACATTGCAGTCCATATTTCTAGTGCAAAGTTCATATTGCAGTCCATATTTTTTGTGCAAATTTCATAAGAAGGAGGTAATTTAGGAAATATATAACATGTTTTTATTAATTAAATGATATTTAAATTTATTCAAATACCTTCATTTAAAATATAAAACAAAATAGCCTCTTACACTAATCACCAATTAAAAATAAGCCCTTCATTCAAAAAAATATTATTTATTAGATTTTTGATAAAAATCAATGTGTAACAACACCTTCTACCTAATTTCTAGTTTGGTTTTTTTTTTAATGCATTAGCATAATTTTTGTTACAAATATGTGAAACACGCGCATTACTCCTTTTTGACAGATCTCATAATTTCAGTGTTATTCTTATATATTGAAATTAGCGTGTTCCCTTACATGAGTATTCGATTTGACTTTCAACATTTCTTAAAAAATAAAATACTGAATTTGAACTTAATTGTTGCATTTTTAACTTAAAGGAGTTTACAGTTTACTACATAATGATTTGCATGTTAGCAGCAGCATACTGCTGTAGCATAACTTTAATGTGGGTTTGAATCCCCGCAGCGGAATTATATTTTTGAAATTTCAACAGAATTATTTTTTTTTTTTGTTATTTTATAAAAAATAAACACGAATAATCGAGTTTTTAAGATTTTTTGGTTTGGTTGTTAGTTTTATGTTGTATATTAAAATCTATCACCCCATGTGATTATCACATGCATTAAAATATGTGAGTTTTTATACTTATTTTTATTATTCATTTGCTACAAATTTGTGAGTCTTTAAGTTTTAAAATCTAACAAGAGTTCATGTGGTTCAATTTGAGAAATAACAATATAAATTTTCTACAAATACTTCTATAATTACTTTTTGTAATTTACTGGGATTGTTAAATTTCAAATTAAAAGTTGTTCCAAAATATTGATATGTAGATATCCATATGTAATATTTAAAAATACAATTTGTCCAACATAGATATTGTGATATGAATGAGAAAATTACGTCATATAATATATAGTGAAACTTATCTCATACTAATTTTGTATAGAAGTAAATATGTTAACTCTTAATATAAATAGAGCTAACCATTACCCATATTATATATCAGTCAATTAGAGGACTGGTTCCATATTATATATCAGTCAACTAGAGGCCTACTCGAAATTAGGTACAGTAATTTTTTTTTCAATATCTTCATACAGGTCAAATCTATGATTTTCTTTTCTTTCATAATACTACAATTTATTTTATTTTGTCTTCTATTATTGTTCTAAATTTTAAATATTCTATTTTATAAATAATCTAGACCTGAATTTTCATGATTTATACTTCTAGAACTTGAACTTCATAATCATTATTTTGGACATGAAGTTCCATGATTTATATTTTTGGTACCTGGAGTTTCTTATTCATTATTCTGAGCCCGAAAATCCATGATTTATCCGGACTTAAAGTTTTCTATTCATTATTTTAGATCTAAATATCCATAATTTATATTTAGGACCTGAAGTTTTCTATTTATTATTCTGCATTAGAAAATCCATAATTTATATTTGGGGTCAAAAGTTCTTATCTTATTTAGAGACTTGAAGTTCTCTAGTTATAAATTTAGACCTGAAGTTCTCTAATTATAAATTTGGACATGAAATTCCATAATCATTATTTTGAACCTCAAACTCCATAATCATAAATTTGAACCTGAAACTCCGTGATCATAAATTTGGAACTAAATTTTCATAATCATAAATTTGGACCTAAAGTTTCATAATCATAAATCTAAAAATGTTGTTCCAATAATAATGTCTCAATAATCAAATCTAAGGTTTTGACATAAAAGGATATTAACTTAAAGTCAAATGAATTTGATAACCTAAATTTGGACCTAAAGTCGTATGTAACTATTACATTCTTATTTAATTAAAATAATGTGTAACTTTATACATAAGTATGCCGTCGTTGTATTATTTTATATATAAATAAAATATCCCTTTTATTATATCACTTTTTTATAACTGCTCTAAATAGTAAAATAAATTATTACCGCATAATAGATCAATATATAATGTTAGTATTTTTTAGACCGGAAGTTCTTATTAAAACTAGAAGTTATATTATTTCTTACGCATTCGAAGTTTCATATTTGTTTTAATCAAGAACCTATAGTTCTACAGTTTCTCATAAGCCCGAAATCTAAAACTTATTTTAATCAAGAACTTATATAGTTTCTTATGAGACTCATAGCATGAGTTCTTAACTTTATACGTCATCAATTTATACATAGTCAAGAAAGATCTATTAGGCCGTTGGCAATCCCCGAGGGATGTGTGTATGACCACTAAAAGATGATCATCATGCCAATACTCCAAATGAATAAATTGAATATATATATATATAATATTATAAGATGATGACTGAGTATAAATCTTTTATTTATAATACTTTACTCTTGAAGAAGCATTATCAAAGATTCTCCATTTCATATGCCTTGAATGTAATCTTGAAGTAGCACTATCAAGATTATTGTTTTTCAAGTATTATGAGTAAGCTGTTTGTCTCCTTATATCATAATAGAACAACCAAATATTAATGAAATCATAATTTTAGAACAATTAGTTCTAAGGCAATTCTTGAAGAAAGTGCCACTTTTATTAAATAGAAGTCAAGGAGAGGGGTTGGCCCAGTGACAGGCAACCTCCACCCTTGCCTTGAGGTCAAGGGTTCGACTCATGGGGTGGGAGGGGAGGGTTTTTCTTTATTTGTATGATTAAGAGAGAGACTTAGACCTCCCTTAATTTAAAAAATAAATAAATAAATAAATAAATAAATAGGTGCAACAATTCCCCTCAGAAAAGAGGATAATAGTTTTTCATTACTAGAGGTAAACATAATAACTACCACAGCAAAGGAAGTTATACGAGAAAAAATTAATATAAAATTCAAGAACCATCTGAAGTGGTTTGTTAAGAAGCGCTAGATCTTAAATCATAATCCACAAAACAACGTTCGTTATATATGTGAAAAAATATAGATCACATACTTACTAAGCACCAAAACATGTGCTAAATAAATATAATACCTCTACTGATGATGTGGAGACCATCATGCTGAATGGGAAGAGTTTGATAAGTATATCTTCAACTGATATCATATAGTTGAAATTGTTTTTATGAAATTGATGATTGCACTTTTCTTTTGATGAGAATTTGAAAGCAAATCCAATTTAGGCCCAGAAGACCTAAATTATCATTTATTTCTAATTCTTTTATTTAAATGTTTGGATCATAAAATGCATAATACACTTTTTAGATAGTGTCATATAAGATGCTATTGTTGAAAAATTTTAAAAAATTCAACAAATTTGTTCTTGATACACACTAACTATCCACTATAGTTGGACTTATATATAAGAGATTGAAGGTTCCAAAAGAGTCTATATAATATTATCAAATATTACCAACATATTCATTAAAGATTATTATTATTAAGCAATTCTCAAATAAACTTGTTCAACTTTAATGGGTACCAGATTAAAATAAATAGTGAATGTAACAAAAAATTACTGTGGATTATTAACTAATGTCGGAAGTTAGAAGCTCATACTAAAATTAATATTTACTTTCTTCTCAGGTGTCTATTGCACAACATTTTGCATCAATACTAGTGTTAGGAGCCAGAAACTCCCACTAAAAAAATTAAATATTTTATCCTCGAATCTCTATTATATAACACTTTTAAATATTGAATAACACTCCATGAACCAGAAGCTCAAGCCGAACGAAAAGTCCAAAAATTTAGTGATCCCAAAAACCTTAACTCTTTGGCATGATAATTAGGTATATTGGAACTACTATATTAAGAAAAATAATAAACGACTCTTAAGGGCACTAATTAACAAATTAAGAATTGACTATACTAAATGCGTATTTTTTTTTACCATGGCAAATCGCAAAGGTTAACTTGTCACTAAATTATTTTATTTTAATTTTTTTTAATTGACATATTTTTTCTTGAAAGAATGCAAGACGATATTTGTACCTCTATAGATCCCCAAGAGTGTATGCACCAATTAATATGTAAGTTTTTTTTTTCATTCTACTTTGTATTATTTTTGTAAGTCTATTAGCATACATTGTGAAACTTAACTTAGAACTTAATTCTTTAATTTTATTAAGTATATAAGATTTGACAATATGGACAAATTTAATTCTAAAGTCATTCATAATTATTTTCTATAAAGATAGATGTTGAACACCCTATTCCACATGTCTATACCCAAATAATTTGGTAAAAAACCTTAATTAAAAATCTTCTAGTTATTGCAAGACATTATTCATACAATCTAGATTACTTATCAACACATGAATACATTTAATATTGCATGAAAACTAATTAGAATTAAACTTACAAACTTATCATGCGCATTTGAAAACACAACTACTAATCTAATTTGTCCAAAGTTAGTTGTGTTATTTATATATGCTTTGATTTACTTTTCATTATCCCGTATTTAAAATAAATTAAAGAAGATGTGTTTACTGCACATTTTGCAAATTATCACTTTGATGAGACAAAATTCTCACCGTTAGGGGGGGGGGGGGTAAGAAAGTTTGCAAAACTACCCTTTTTGAAAGAACGACAAAAATTATAGTGAAACAATCCCACTATATCTCATCTAGACCTACGTATATCACAATGTGAAAAAAAAGGTACAGAGAATAGTGTTTTGCAAGAAATTGTAAAAATATTTCCAATGGATTTAATGATGCAACAAAATGTAACAAAGTTAGATGTGCTACAAGAATCTGTGCTACACTAGAAGCATGGAAGACCTATAGGTTCCAAAGATTCAGCTCCATAGAAAAGAAAGTTTAAGTAATCATGCCCTAAAAACACTCTTAAAGAAGTTTCCCATTTCACTCAAGAAAAGGTCATGAAAAAATCCACTCTCTCTAGCCCCATAAAAGGTTATTGTCTTGAAAAAGACTCAAGTCCTTGAAGAGACTATATATGTAACACCTTGAATTTCAGTTTCGCGATATTTTTCTCTTTAGCCCGGTGAAGGCAAAAGTCTCCGCCAAGGAGCCAATTTTGGTTTTGAGACCTCGGAAGTCAAGACAATACTTCCAATTGGTCATTTTAATGATATTAAGTATGCGTGTATGGTTAGAACGCATTTCGGGAAGCCGCGGTTGAATTTGGCGATTTTCAGCGAAAAATCAATTTTTTGCCGAAATGAGTTTTTGGCCAACTTTGGAAGGACATAACTTCTTTATATTAAGTCCAAATGAGTCCTCGTTTGTGACCACAGTTTCATCTCACTGTCCTCTACAAAATTCATGTTAAGGCCGAGTCAAATTGAAATCATTTCAAAGGTCGAAATAGGCCTCAAAAAGTGAAGTTTTTAATTAAAAAATGTTGAGCTTCAAATTTTGTGTCCTCTGATCAATCAAAGGGTGCCCAGCAGGTTTTATACCCATTTCCTCATTTGCTTCGTTCATTTTCTTCTTCTTCTCTTTTCCATTTCTTCTCCTTCCTCTTTCTTAGCTTAAATGAGAGATGTGAGAGAGCTCAAGAGAGATGAGAGGGAGCTAGAGAAGAGTCTCCTAAGGCATCCATCCATTACAAAACCTCACCACCACTTTCATCTTCTCCTTCATCAAAGTTTCCACCATTGTTAGGGTTTGAGCTCGAAAATTTGGGGTCTAGCAATTTAGTGGTTTGTGGCTTGATCCGACTTCTGAAATCTTTGATTTTCGGCCTATTAAAGGTGGGAACATTAATACCCAAACTAAATTTTTACTCTTATGTGTTGAATCTTCATTTTTAAAGTAAATTGGAGGATTTTTCATCAAAATGATTAATATATGCATACATGGGGTATTGGGTTGTAGATTGGGGTTATTTTACTTGGATTACACATGTATTTGTTGTTACACCTCCTTATTATGAAGGAAACTCATTGTGTTTTAAATGATTATAAGTTTGAGTCGATACTTATTAGCGCGTAAGCGCGTATACTTGTTTTGGGACTGCATACTTACTATTACGATTTACAAAAGAGGATATTTGTACGTTTCGCACCTAGTACTAAGTATCTTATGTGTGTGTACGTTCGGAGTTGTTAAGGGAATTATTTAATAAGTGTACTACTACTAAGAGTATTGGATATACATATATGCTTAGTAAATGAGTCAGTACTATATATATTAGATTTGCTTGATATATATAATAAACATATGCCTTTGGTTTCTTAACATCATGACGTTGATGAAGATCCATTCTTTTGGAAATAAACCAGTCTTCTAATTTTAACTGTACATTTGAGATATGTTGGATTTGATATATATATACACATATGCTTTCCTTACCAAAAGTCATGATGCTTATATCTATAAGAGACATCCGCCATTGAGTGGACAAATTTCACTATGAATGATACATTAACAAGTTCGAGGTTTATTACGAATGGATTATTACTCTACTCATTAGAGTTATTCATTTCATGGATGTAGTCATGTGAGGGATATTAGTTACTTAAAAGGCACATGTATATTAGATATATCATAAGATGTATGTACCTATCTATCTATATATCTATGATTGTGAGAATCCGCAAATGCGACCCCCGGGTCTTACTCCCGTCGTTGGGCGTCTGAAACATCGAAAAAGATTCCGTCATTCCATTTGCTTCTATAGGTGTTGATAATTCATATCGGGTGTCTTTTTTATCCTATTTCTAGATACAAGGGGGGTTCGTTCAGAATCGCCAGTACGTTTTACAAGAAAACGGACAAAAATGGTTGTGTAAGAGGAAAGGCTACAGACAAGCCTTTCTTTACACATTTGTCTGTGAAACCAGGATTCTATAGGGTTCGGAAACTAAATTACGATTTGAGAATGTGTTAAGCACCCATTCCTCCCTTTCGGTCTCTAGTGGTCTTTTATATGTTTATTTTATGTTAAAAAACTTGGATGCTTTTACAAACAGTCTACTACTTTCCAAGTGAAAAATCCTAATTTCTGGGAAAAGCGGGGAAAGGGATAAAATCCTTTGTGTTCCGAGATCCGATGTTTTTATTATTGAAAAATGTAAATACAAATGAAAAAACCTTTTTATTTTAAATGACGGTTTTCTCGTGTTGTGATTACTTTTGTAAAAGTTCGGATTTTGTATCAGGACTAATTTAATATGGAACTAGAACTCTTTGAGGAGAGTTTGGTCAGACAAGTCGCAGTCTATAGAGAAGATAGGATATGTTGATTTCGATTCCTAGATAAGTCTTATCAGTCCGGGTTTTGAAAATAGAATTTTATCTGGATGATAATGTACTTATTCTTCTGATTTTTGAAATGATTTTATCAAGGTCTTTTGTTTTGAAAACAGTAGACTATTTGTAACTTGGCAACAAGTTTATTCAAATAAAATGTGGACAAAACAATGGAAATAAAACAAGTACACAGATATCTTATTTAAATACTAGAAGAGGTTTTTCTTTACCTTCCCGACGAGAATAATAATAAGAAAGAAAATATACTATAGCAGAGAGATCTCCGGCGATAATGATCTTTTCCTTCTTCAGATATTTCCGAGAATTCGATTCCAGAGACGGGACACGTCGAGTGTCAAAAATAGATTCAATAATTCTTCATAAATAAGACGATAATAGAAAATGCTTGACGAAAGAATAGAAAATCAGATTTAAAGCTTAGAATTCTCAGATCCCAAGTTGCTGTCCCTGAACCCTTGGGGGTGTTAGCCTATTTATAGTGTTGGAAAGAGTATGTCGCGCGACACTTCCCCAAAAGGGGCATATGTCGCGCGACAATGTGTCCAATGTCGCGCGTCAAACGGTTGAAGTGATGTCTCTGACAGACTGATTTGTCAGAGAGTAGATGGTCAGGGTCAGAGGGGTTTGTCGCGCGACATAGGAGTGATTGTCGTGCGACATATCAGTGATTGTCGCGCTACACACTGATTTGTAGTGCGACAATCCCACTTAAAAACAGGTTTATTGGCCAACAAACCCTTCCGGGGTAGTTTCGGGTGCTCGGGTGGGTCTCGGACTCCAAAATTAGTAGTTCTCGAAGGTCGTTAGGGTTCTTGCGGGGGTCACGGATCGAGGTGTCTACAGACCCTCTCGACTCAAGCTCCTTGCTTGCAAGGAATTGAGGCGACTGGAAGAGACTATGATCCATAGCTCCCGCAAAAACTCTAAGGAAGTGTGCGTATGCAAAAAGTGTTCATGAGTGCCTCCGGAGAGGGCTTTGTGTTTGGTTTTGCCTCTGGAGAGGGCTTTTGTTACCTCATTGCCTCTTTCGAGGACTTTCATTTGCTCCACTCTCCTCAGATGGGAGGGCTACCATTGCTCCATTAGCCTCATGTGGGAGGACTACCCTTGCTACACTGTGCCTCTCTGGGAGGGCTTTGCTCTTCTTGCCTCAAGTGGGAGGACTATCATTCCTACACTGTGCCTCTCTGAGAGGGCTTCGCTCTTCTCGTCTCAGGTGGGAGGACTACCATTGCTACACTGTGCCTCTCTGGGAGGGCTTCGCCTCAGGTGGGAGGACTACCATTGTTACACTGTGTCTCTCTGGGAGGGTTTTGTTCTTCTCGCCCCAGGTGGGAGGACTACCATTGCTACACTGTGCCTCTCTGGGAGGGCTTTGTTCTTCTCGCCTCAAGTGGGAGGACTACCGTTGCTATACTGTGCCTTTCTGGGAGGGCTTTTGATCTGTAAGAAAAAAGAAAATTGCCTCTGGGAGGGCTTTTTGTGAGTATTTTTGCCTCTGGCAAGGGATTGTGTTTGTGATTTGCTTCTGGCGAGGGCTTGTGTTGTACTTTGGTGAATTTGTTTGTTGTCTCTCTTGGACTGCTAGAGTGAGAGAGAAAAAATTTTACGAGGGTGAAAAGAGCTTCTCTGGGTCTAATTTTTATCTGGATGTCCGTTTTCCTGTATCCTTCTGAACTTTACTCTCATGTTTTTCTCGAGTGAAAATATTTCTTTCAGAAGGCAGTTTTCGGATTTCTTTTGCTCTCCGCATAGTGATGGTCCGAGGTTTTCCAAACCATCTCCTCTGTATTGTGCTGAAAAGAAAATTTGTTGGAAGTTCAATCTCTGATCTCTGTTCTTTTCGTAGTTTTCTCTTTTGGTGAGCCCACATCGTATTCTGTTTTTCGATGCCCTTATTTCTCCCTCTTTTGGGAAAGACTTTTCCTGGCCTTATCTGTTTTTTGACCGGGAGTCTTTTTATCCCTTGTGATTAGGAGACTTACTCGTCCGAAACGAAGTCCTGAGCCGGTTTTGGCCTAGCTGTCACTTTTGGTGTGGCTCTCCCTGTCATTCTGCATTTCTGTTTCTCTCGCTTGCTTTGGGCGCTCATGCGGGTTCTTTCTCTTTTCTACTCTTTTAATTTTTTCTATTCTCGTCTTATCTTGATATTTTGCTTTTTCTCATTGATGGTCTCGGTCCTCTTGGGAGATCAGAGATTACTTTCAGCCGTTGTATTTCGTCCTCGCATTTTCGGAAAGATGATTTGGAAGTTCTTTCTTTGAATTTTCATCCTGAGTCTGCGGTATTTAGCAAGTTTTTCGAAAACTATTTCTCTGAAGTACCCGTGCTGGAGATAAAATGAGTCAAAGGTCAAAAAAACAGGGGAGGGGACTAGTATGTCGCGCGACATTTCGGTGCAGGATCTTTGTCGCGCGACAATGAGGCCATTTGTCGCTCGACAAACTAATTCACTATATAAACCCCATGCTGAGCTCATTCCACCTTATTCTCTCTTTTGTCTTTCTCTCTCTAGCTTTATTTTTCTCTTCTCTTACGAGCGGAAGCTCTGCCGCTTTTTTGATTTTTCGAGTTTCTCATTTACTTCACTCATACACAGATGGACCCTGCTCAGCCTGATAGACTGGAGGGTGACCAGGAGGAGGTTACATTTACTGATGCTCAGGGTATTCTCCGCTGCAGCCCTCATAATGATGACTCGGAGGACCTTGACTGGTATGGCTAGGATAGGGTGGATCGCGGTCGGGCGGTGGTCTATCGAGATGTTACCCGGGATGCTCCAGTCCTGAATGTTCCTTGACTCTTGATGGAGCCTGTTTCTCATGAGATCCGTCAACGGTCTCTGGTATGTTTTTGAATTCCTTTCCTTCGTGTGTTTATTCGTTCTATTATTTTTGTCGTTTCCTGCATGTATTTTAATCAATGTTAGTATGCATGTCTGCCTAGAAGTAACGTCCGATTTAGAGAACACATACTTTTTACCTATGATACCCTTTAGGTTTTTAGAAACTACATAATATACCATCATAACTCTATATCTCTATAATTACACCAAAGTACCCTCAGGTTTTGAAAAATTATATATTTTACCCTTATAACCCTATAACTCTCATAATTACACCAAAGTACCCTTAAGTTTTGGAAAATTACATATTTTACCCTTATAACCCTATAACTCTCATAATTACACCAAAGTACCCTCAGATTTTGGAAAATTACATAATTTACCCTTATAATCCTATATCTCTCATAATTACACAAAAGTACCCTCAGGTTTTGGAAAATTAGATAATTTACCCTTACAACCCTATATCTCTCATAATTACACCAAAGTACCCTCAAGTTTTGGAAAATTACATAATATACCCTTATAACCCTATACTCTCATAATTATGCCAAAGTACCCTCAAGTTTTGGAAAATTACATAATTTATCCCTATAACCCTATGTCTCTCATAATTACACCAAAGTACCCTCATGTTTTGGAAAATTACATAATTTACCCTTATAACCCTATATCTTTCATAATTATGACAAAGTACCCTCAGCTTTTGAAAAATTACATAATTTACCCCTATAACCCTATATCTCTCATAATTACATCAAAGTACCCTCAGGTTTTGGAAAATTACATAATTTATCCTTATAACCCTATATATCTCATAATTACGCCAAAGTACCCTCAACTTTTGGAAAATTATATAATTTACCCCTATAATCCTATAACTCTCATAATTACACCAAAGTACCCTCAAGTTTTGGAAAATTTACATAATTTACCCCTATAACCCTATATCTCTCATAATTATACCAAAGTACCCTCAGGTTTGGAAAATTACATAATTTACTCATATAACCCTATAACTCTCATAATTACACCAAAGTACCCTCAGGTTTTGGAAAATTACATAATTTACCCCTTAACCCTATATTTATATATTCATCACTCTCTGTTGTCTGCAGTGGGTTGACCGCTGTTGGGGTTCTCCCAACACTATTTCTCTGGAGTGGCGCTAGGCACCGACCCCTATCCAGGAGTTGCTTCTTTCTACTCCTTTTGGTTCTCTCTTCGATGCCCTCCCGGAGCGGGTATCTAGGGCGACTGTATTGGTGTCGACTCTGGCCTGTCACTGTTGGGACACCACTCATACTTTTCACTGGAGTTGGGGGGAGATGACGATGACCCCCCTGGACCTATTTGCTCTGACTGGGATTCCTTCAGGGGGTCCCTATCCAGATTGATGTCCCTTTGCATCTGACGGCAGAGGGCATTGTGGGTGCACTCGGGTGGTTTCCTGAGCGACGGAGTTCGGGCTACACGATCCTTCGGGCGATTTTGGTTACACGGCTAGCCACAGAGAGAGCCCGGTTAGTTGCTTCAAGGGTGCCGATGAACCGTCAGGAGGCGCGCCAGTATGTCCGCATCCTTCTTCTACTGACGCTCCATGATCTGTTCGAGGCCTGTTGGGGGACACGGCCATCTCTGGTGGCTGCCCTATCTCCGGGATTTCAGCATCATGTTCGACTATGATTGGGGCGATTTTATTCTTGCTGTCCTTTATGATGCTATGGACCAGGTTTCTCGCCGCCGAGCCCTGAACCTTAAGGGCTTTTCTTTGCTGTGGGAGGTATATACTTTTGTCCCTTTTTGATTCAGTCCTTTATACATCATCAGTTGATTGTTGCTGACATTCCTTTATGTCTTCTTTTTAAAGTTGGTTCGTGGCGTATACCCGTCTGGGTCGCGCTCAGGTGGATCTCCTCGTTGAGAACGAGAACCAGTTTCCTTTTCTCTGCCGATTCATCGCGGAAAACTATAGAGCTGCTTATGTGTATCGGACTCGGGAGACAGGAGCTACCGCGGTCCACGACCTGTTAGAGGAGCATGTAAGTATTTTAGTATTCTTTCCTTTCAAATAGATAAATGGTAAATAAAATACAATAACTGAAATAAAATTTTGTTTTTGTTCAGATTGAGTGGGCCCCCTGGGTGATTTGGGCCTCCACTTCGGATATGGCCGCGCTCTGACTGCCTCGAGGACCAGGCGGCTTATCAGGGACGAGTACGGTCTTTACTTTTACTTGGGCGAGAGAGTCATTCGCCAGCACACACCGGCCCAGTGGCCTCGAGTTCCTTCATTTCCACCAGTTCTGATGAGACGGACGGGTGAGATTGACCCGGTGATGGTGCAGGCATTGGTTGTCGGGCTCAATTTTTAGACATTCACCGAGGAGGGAGATTATACTGTCCTTACTGCCCGTTACTTGATGAGGGAGCCGAAGGGGACCCGGGAACGAGTCTTCTATGAGAGGTATCGGGCGTTGGGAGGCGATCCCAACTATATACGGGGGCAGACTCACTTGTCCAGGACGGTCCCCGGTCATCTGCCGCCTGTCCCTGATCAGAGGAACAACATCTTGGACTCTGATGATGACAACCCTGAGGGAGAAAGGGACGTCCCTACTACTGCTGAGGGAGGTGACGACAGGCCTGAGGGAGGCGATGATAGACCCGAGGGAGGTGAAGGAGGTGGGGCAGCGGCTGTTCCAGAGCAGCCTCCTCAGACTACGCCTAGAGAGGAGCAGCCTGCCAAGGGTTTTGAGTTTCCCACTGATCCGTCAGTATCTCCGGGGTTATTTTTGAGGCTGCTGAGGCTGCCAAGGGAGGGGCAGCAGATTTTTTGGAGCGATCCTGGGAGCCTGCAGACTTTGGGGTTGATTATGAGCAGTTTGGGCGGACCCCTCCTGCTGCCGTGACTACTCCTTCCAGCGGGGTCCCGCCTCTGAGAGTGACCGCCATTGCCGATCCTTCGGGTGTTCGTACCTATGCCACGTTGACCCCTCTTCCATCTATTGTTATGGGCCCTCCGGCTCGCTCTCCTGGACTTGCTGGCTCTTCTTCCCGGCTCCCTTTGTTCCCGATTCGTGAGGAGGGTGGATCTATTTCTGCAGCGGTACCGGTGGGCCCATCCATTCCTCTGGTTGACATCCCATCCCTTCCTCGGGACATTACGTATGTTGGTGCCGGTCTTCGCCGCTACACGGTGCCTGAGTATTCTTTACCCGAGGATACTTTTGACTATCTGGGCGGCCGCGTGGGTGACGAGGTATGTCTTTTCTATTCTGTCTTCTGCTGTTTTTTTATATATGTTTATCTTTTAAAAAAGTGTGCTAACTCCCTTTCTTATGTCTTTTTGTAGCGGGTGAGTGTTCGTGCAGCTGATCTGAGAGCTCTCCATACCCAGTCTCTTTATAACTAGAACCTCCTCTAGTTCGTTGGTCAGGACCCTACTGCATACATGCGTGATTATCAGAAGGCGATCGACGTATCTCTTCGGGTGGACGACCCTCTGTCCTCTTCTCGTGCTTGGACCGAGTCTCGGAGGAGTAGTAGCCGGACCTCTAGGCGTTCACGGTCCTCTGTGATTCACCCCACGGTACCGGTCCAGTCGAAGGGGCCTTCTCAGGCAGTAGTTCCCTCTCATCCGGATGTCCCAGCAGTCAATCCTACTCTGGAGTAGGGTTCGGGTGACAGTAGGAGCATGTCGAAGCGCGCTCGGATAGATTAGCTTTTATTTTCCTATATTTCGTTAGTTCAGACAGATATGTAGTTTTATTTTTAGATATTTAGACAGAGATTTAGTTTTGAAAAATTGTTCTTTTATTGGATTTATGAAAAATCTTTATTTTTGTGTCCGATGATGCGTTTCTTATTCCCTATCTGTGAAGAAAAGTTCTTTTTAATAATAATTACATGAATCGATAATTTTAGGAGTCATACCTTGTGATGTGGCGATACTTAGGGTTCCTGTAAAAGAACAAAGTGAGCACAGTGCATGCAGAAGTCATTCTTTTGGCAAAAATGACTCTTATGTGTAAAAAAACAAAAATAGGGTGACACCACAAGGGATTGTCGCGCGAAAATCCCTCCTGTATATGGGTTTGTCGCGCGATAAACAGGTACAGGACCCTCTTTTTTTGCTATAAATACACCTATCCTCCTCCTTTCATCCCCACACTTTCCCAAAATGTCTTCATATCGCACAAATTCTAATTTTTCTTATGTTAAAGCCCGAGATGCTCTGATATCTTTTGAGAATGACTTGAACTTTGGGGCATTCAGCCCTTTAGCAGGCTGGTGCCATCGTCCTATAAATTTTTCCTTTTTGTTAGGCGCTTTGCATTTCTGGAGCCCTGCTGATCATCTTTTTCGCTTCGGGCTGGATGAGCTCTGCCCTACTTATGAGGAGTTTTCTTGGCTATTGCGTTCTGATGGCTGTTCCCATAGAAGAAATTGGTCATCGAGATATGCTGATTGCTCTGTTAGCTATCCCTCAAGCGGCATGTGATGGTTTTATTATCAATGGTCTTCTTGATCTCCACAAGATGGTGAGATTCTTTCACCGTTATAAAAAGAGAGCCTCTTATAGCGTGGGGCGTACTGCGGCAGCCTTGATCTGTCTTATTTCTAATATGCTACTGGTGACGGGCTCTTCCCGTGTTGATCCGACTATTCTAAGTTTAATTTATCATGCTAGGAATGGGGAGTCTATAGTGCCCATCGTTCTTGCAGAGACTCTGAACGGCCTGAATGACGTTCAAAGGGGGGCATCACCCTTTTTTTGGGGAAGTCCGCGATAGCTATACATGTGACTATTGGAGCGTTTTCGATCAGTGGGTTTCAACGGGGTTCGTCTTAACAACCCGACACACTTCTTTCATCGTTCCCTCTTTGGTGCTTTGACCATGTCTTTCTCTGATTGGATGGTGTGGTTTTCGGAGAATTTTTAGGCTATTCAGTGGAACATTTCTTGGTAGAAGTTGAGGGCGATGGTGCTTAGTACCTGGGGGCAGAATTATGTTCGACTCCATGGGTTCTGGTTCACTTCTTTTTATCTCCCAAGACGTCTTCTTTGGCAGTTCAACGTTCATCAGGACATTCTCCTCGGCCTGAACAACTTCTCTTCCGAGTCTAAGTTTGTAACCCAGCATGTTTCCTTATTAGTGGAGAGAATGTGGCATGTCCGGCTAACTCATTAGTTCAACTATGCCCGTTTTGGTATTTTCAGGCCCCTCCAGGCTAACATCATCCGTTCTCGTTGGGGGTCTCTGGAAGGAGAGTTGATTGATGATCCCTTCCAAATGGAGTGGTTCCGATTTATGGATTCTGAGCCTTCAGAGGAGAGCATTGTCTTTGCATACCAGATCCTTGATGAGGCTCGAATTGACTTGGCTACTGAGGATCCTGCTTGGCCAACCCCTAGGGATTAGGTTTTTCTGTATGCTGTATTTCCTTTGTAACTTTCGGTGTTCTGAACCACCTTTAAATAAACGAAGGACTGTTTATGAGAAATAAATTTCTTTACAATGTTTAAACCGGGCCTGATGTCACTTCTCAGGTTGCCTACGTTCTCCTTTTATATATATATATAAAAGTATAAGTTTGAGTTGGGGCTCAGGTTTACGTAGTTCTTATCTATACATTTACATTTATTGATAATACTTCTTCAGTCGATCCATGTTGACCGGTGAATGCAGTAACTGTCCGTCTAAATCAGCGAGTATAGCGGCACCCCATGTATTAATCTCTTTGACGATGTATGGCCCTGTCCACTTTTGCCCGAACTTCCCCCTTGGGTCTCTGGCTGGTTCTCGAATTTCTTTCAGTACGATGTCATTCTCATTGATACCCCGAGTCTTTACTTTCTGGTTAAATGCTCGAGCAATTCTCTTTTGATATCCTTGGTGGTGATATGCAGCTTTCAATCTCTTCTCATCTAATAATGCCAATTCGTTATAACGTGCCTTGACCCACTCCAGTTCATTGACTTGTTTCTCTAGCATTACTCTGAGGGGGGAACCTTTAATTCAACAGGGAGGACTGCTTCCATCCCGTACGTAAGTAAAAATGGGGTTGCCCCGGTAGAGACCCTCTCAATGGTGCGGTATCCACACAATGCATATGGTAATTTTTCGGGCCAGTCTCGGCAGGTGTCGGTCATCTTGCTTAGAATATTCTTCAGATTCTTGTTGGCGGCTTCAACTGCCCCATTGGTTTGCGGTCTGTATGGCGAAGATCTGTGTCGAGTAATACCGTATTCCTCCATGACTGTATTAGCTTCTCCTTCGAAATGGGTGCCGTTGTCCGAGATGATCTCATGTGGGACTCCATACCGACAGATTATATTCTGTCTGATGAATTGGGCAACCTTCCTGGCATCAAGGGTTTGGAAAGACCCGGCCTCTACCTATTTAGTGAAGTAGTCGATGGCTACTAGTATGAATTCATGGCCGTTGCTGGCTTTGGGCGAAATTTTTTCGATGACGTTGATTCCCCAGGTTGCGAAAGGCCAGGGAGCAGTCATATTGTACAACTCTTTCGGAGGAAGTTTCTGAGACTTAGCGTAGATTTGGCACTTATGACAACGGTGTACGTGGTTAACACAGTCGTTCTGCAGGATAGACCAGTAATATTCTTGCCTGATGATTTTACGGGCAAGTGTATGACCGCTCATATGAGGTCCACAATCACCCCCATGTATCTGATCTATCATTTTAACAGATTCTCCTTCAGTGAGACATTGGAGATGGGTCCCATCGTAATTTCTCTTATACAGCCTTCCGGCACAAAGTATAAACCCTGCTGATAATCTTTTGAGTGCTACCCGCGTTCTCTTGTCTATTTGTTCGGGGTACTGGTGATTCTTCAGCAGGTTCCAGATGTCATAAAACCAAGTGGTTGAGTCCCCATTCTCTTCATTCTCTACCTCAAGGGCCATGCAGTGTGCTGGTCCTGATCTTTTTTGTACGGTAAGAGTTATCTCTTCTATCCCCTCCGGGATATCGATCATAAATGTCGGGTTGCTAGTGCGTCAGCAAAACTGTTTTGTGACCTGAGGACATAGTAAAACTCTGAATGCTCAAATCTTCCTGCGACATCCTCCAGTCGGCCGAGGTATGGTACTAAATTCTCATCTCTGATCTTCTATTCTTTTAGCACTTGGTGGAATACTAATGCCGAATCTCCGTATACTTGTATTCTTCTTATACCTCTTCAGAGTGCGGTCTCTAATCTGATTATACAGGCTTCATACTCGGCCATATTGTTGGTGCAGAAAAAGTCTAGACGATATGATACCGGGGAGTGAGTTTGGTCTGGAGAGACTAATAAGATGCCTATCCCGTTTTTGTTTTGGTTGGCGGCCATGTCAAAGTACAATTTCCAGTCTTCATCGATCTCAACGTTCATGATAGTTTCATCTGGGAATTTAGCTTCTTCTAACATGTCCCCCGATATCGGATTGTGGGCCAGGTAATCAGCTATGATCTTGCCTTTAACTACCTTCTGGGTCATGTAGGTGATGTCAAATTCGAAGAGTAAAAATAACCATTTTGCCATGCGATTTGAGAGAGCTGATTTCTCGAAGAGGTATTTCAACGGATCAATTCGTGATGCCGGAATGACCGGGAAAACCAGCATGTAGTGCCATAATTTTTGTGTTACCCAGACGAGAGTGGTGCATGATTTCTCCAATGGCGTGTAGTTTATCTCAAATGGGGACAATTTCTTTCTGATGTAGTAGATGGCCCGTTCTCTCCGTGTATCGGTCAGATGTTGGGCTAGCATGGCTCCTGCAGCCGAATCAATGACGGTCAGGTATAAGATTAGTGGCAGTCCGGTCTGTGGTGGGACTAATATTGGAGGTTTGGAGAGGTAGTCTTTTATTATGTCAAAAGCTTCCTGGCACTGATTGTCCCATTCTCCCGGTGAAAACTTTCTCAGGAGTTTGAAGATGGGTTTGCAAGTCTGAGTAAGCTGAGAGATGAACCAACTGATGTACTGCAAATTACCCAAGAATCCCTGGACTTCTTTCTCGGTACAAGGCTCAGGCATTTCTCGGATAGCTCGAACCTTGGCAGGGTCTATCTCGATTCCCTTTTTACTGACGACATAGCCTAGGAGTTTTTCTTTGGTTACCCCGAACACACATTTCTGCGGATTGAGTCTCATCTAGTACTGGCGGAGGCAATCAAAAAAGGCTCGTAAGGTAGGCACATGACCTTCTCTCTCTTTTGACTTAATTATCATATCGTTTACATAAACTTCTACTTCTTTATGGATCATGTTGTGGAAGATAGCGGTAGCTGCCCTCTGATACGTTGCCCCGGCGTTCTTCAGCCCGAATGGCATAACAGTGTAGCAATACGTTCCCCATGGCGTGAGGAATGCTGTCTTCTCCTGGTGATCTGGATACATTTTGACCTGGTTATACCCGGCGAAACCATCTACGAATGACTTCAGGGCATGATTGGCGGTATTATCCACTATTAAATCAGTGTTGGGTAATGGGAAATCGTTTTTTGGGCAAGTTTTATTGAGATCTAGGTAATCTACGCACTTGTGGACTTTCCCATTTACTTTTGGGACGGGTACAATATTGGTTAACCATGAAGGGTATTCGATCACTCGCAAGAACCATACACTTAGTTGTTTCATAACCTCTTGTTTCACTTTCAGGGACCACTCTGGCATAAACTTTCTTAATTTCTGTTTGACAGGTCTAAACTCCGGCTTGGTGTGTATCTCGTGCATGACTATCTGGCTGTTCAAACCTGGCATATCAGCATAGGACCAGGCGAAGACATCCACGTACTCATTCAGAGTTTGTGTGAATTTCTCTCTTTCTCTTTTACTTAGACTTGCCCCAATACGGACCTCTTTTCATTCCTCTTCTGACCTGAGATTAATTACAAGCGTGTCTTCTTCCTCGCTCTGTATACGTTGTTCATCCCATTTAGGGTATTCATTTAGTCTTTCCAACTTCCAACTCTATATAGGCAATTACAGAATTAATATTAACAGGATAACGTAAAACAAAGTCTTCTTCATCGATAATGGTGCTTACAGGTACAAATTTAAAAAGTGAATCTAGGAATGACTCTTTCTTAGCCTTACCCTTACTCTTATCTCTCACCCTTACAATTTCACTCTTTCTCCCTTTTCTTGGTAATCCGGATCAGCATGTATCAAGTGTATAGGGTCGTCTCTTGGCTCGTCATCCTCTAGAGTCATGATGTCGAAGAGATCTCCGACCAGTTCCTCCTCTTCTTCACCTCCCTTGTCTTCATTTTCTTCTCTTGGCCCGATTGTTAACTTGGTGGAGAAGTTATGTATAGTGTTCTCTTTGAGGAAAAGGTCCTCTTCATAGAAGATTTCTCATCCTGGAAGGTTATCTCCATCGCTGTTTCTCCATGGCTCCTGAAAGCCGCAAAAGGGGAAGTCCTCTCCTTCTTTGACAAAAAACTCATTGAGAGAGCTAAAACTCGGATACTGATGCCCTTGACCCCTTTTTTCTTGGTTGTCCTCCTCGGTGCATTGGTACCCCAAACCTTCTCTTTCATGCCTCATTACTGGTTCTAAGGCCTGAAGTAATCCTGGCTGTCCTATTCCCAGACTGGCTCCAAGTAAGTATTTCATCATTCTCAGCATATTTGTGACCTTGGTGCTGAGACCGGAGATATTATCAAGGGGAAGGTACTCGATTCTCTGGGTGGTGAGAGCTTGTACTTGAGGTTCGCAAGAAAAGCCTCATAACTGTATGCTTTGACTCCCGATGCCCAAGACAGGTAATTCTAGATCTGCCAAGGTCCTTTCAGGATCTCCTTGGATGGTAATTACATTCCCTTCGAACGATATCTTGATCTTTTGGTGTAAGTAGGAGGGGAGTGCTCCTATGTCGTGTAGCCATGCTCTTCCCAACAGGAGGTTAAAACTGGAGTGAATGTCTATAATTTGAAAGTCGACTGAAAAGTTTCCGGGACCGACCATGATATCGAGCTTTAGAGAGCCCAAAACGGCCCTCCTGGTGTTGTCATAGGCCCTGACGGTTACGGCTGATGGAGAAAGCTCTGAATCCAAGATACCCAAGCATCTGGCAGTCTTCAGGGGGTAAACATTTATAGTCGACCCGTTGTCGATGAGGACATGTGGCAAGATTTTTCCTTAGGTCCGGACAATAATATGGAGGGCCAGGCTGTGTTTCCTTCCTAAAGGGGATAAGTCTTCATCTGAAAATGACAGACTTCTTTGAACTGTAAGCGACCCAATCATGTTTGGTAGTTGTTCCAACATAGAGTCTGGTGATATGACTGCCTCATCTAGGAGCTTGATGAAGGCAGTCCGATGGGGTTTGGAGGCAACCAGGAGACCCCAAATGGTGATGTGGGCCTGAGTTGTCTTCAACTGTTCTAGTACTCGATCCTCTCCTACTTCCTTAGAAGGAGGTGCTTTCTCGACATTTATTGGTGGTGGCTGATATACCCTTCCTGAACGGGTAATTTGTTGTATCCAAAGGGATGCTGGGTCTGATCCCTCTGAGATTTTCGATGATTCTATTTCCACCGACCAACTGAAAGGGGAGGTCTCTGTCATACATATTGTCTCCTTGGGGGGGCCTCCGGGCTTTCACGGCTGTTTCTTTTTATCCTGGGTCCATTTTATCCCAGATTTTTCGGGATTGGTTTTGATTGTAAGTGGTTGTGATATCCCCTGGTTGGCCTTTCCTAACCCTTGCCCAGGTAGGAAATTTATCTTAGCCATCCATTGATCAATTATCGGATTGAGGCCTAGCTGGCAGCGCAGCGGGTGCCTTGTAGGCTGGGTCATCTCGGATGAGTCCCACGAGATCAAAAATTTCTTCATCAGTGGTTAAGGCGTTAATTTCCGCAGGTGGAGCATGGTTGGGAAGGGGGTTGTTGGTAACATTGGGCCCGACGGGTTTGGGGATGGTTCCTGCTTTAATGAGGTCCTAGATACGATGGCGAAGAGCCAAGCAGCGTTCCGTGTCATGACCCGCTGCTTGATGATATGCACAGTTCTCATTCATTCTCCAAGTGCTGGGAATAGGGTTTGGTGGGGGCCGTGGGTTAAGTGGAGTGATCAATCTGGCCTTTTGGAATAGTTCCAGACTTTTGACCAGGGTAGTGGGAAGGGTGCAGAAGTTTCTCCTTTTCTTGGCCTCGGTGCTCGAAGAGTCTCCTTGTGCAGGCCAACTCATCGGAGGGGCTTGTTGTGACTGTTGAAATGGGTTTTGTTGATATAGATATGAGCTTAGTTGATTTACGGCTGAAGTGGCCGTCTTTCTCCCGGTGTATGAGGCTTTCTTGGTATCAGTCTCTGCCTTCTTGGCTAATTCTTCTTCTACTTGCGACCCTATACTCAACAGGGCCCTGAAGTGTGGGAATACATGCTTTCCCATGCAACTCAGTACAGCTGGAGTGAAATTCTTCTGTATGATCTCCAACTGCTCTTCTTCATCAGGCCGTTTGGACATTTGGGAGGCCATCTCTCTCCAGCGTGTGACGAAATCATTAAAGCTTTCCTTCTCGCCTTGCTTGGCCATTTCGAGGTGTTTGCGGGTAATCTCCAAATCTTCGTTGGAACCATACATGTTCATGAATTCCTTGACGATATCTCCCCAAGTCTTCGTGTGGTGCCTTTCCAGATCGAAAAACCATCTCAGGGCGGTCCCCATGAGAGTCATGTGAAAGGCTTGAGCTAATTCCAGTTCTCCACAACCAGAAACTTGCATGGATCTGATGTAGGATTGGAGGTGAGTTTTCGGAGGGGTGGTTCCTGTGAATTTGGTGATGGAAGGGAGCTTGAATCCCTGAGGTAATCTCGCTTCTGGGTAGAGGGAGAAGGCATTCATATCTGTAATCTCGTTTGCCCTTTTTATCAGGGAAATCCCCCTACGTAGAACTTTCATCTGCTCTTTTAGTTTCTTCATTTCTTCGCTCTCTCTTAACACCTTGTCGGGCTACTCCGAGCTATAACTGATTCTGTATACACTGCCCGAAGTCAGTTGATGTCTTGGTACTCATTAGGAGGGGCTACTGGGGCCGGTGGTGGGATGGATCTTGCGGGGACTTGTGGCCATGGCTTATATTGGGGATCAAGGCCCGGTTGCGGTTCCGGCCAGATGATAGGTGGCTCTTGTTGTTGATAAGTGGGGCCTGAATCCGGGGCGCATTGATTCTGATTATTGGGGTCAGTCTGAACAGGACCCGTTTGTGGTGGATTGGTTCCTTGGACTGGGGGAAATACTTGTGATGACTGCCCTTGATTCGGATCTCGATTCGGTAATAGTCATTCAAACCCCGGCGGTGCAGTTCGTTCGGCTGACAACTCTTCTATTCGAATACGAGTACCCTGTTGCTCATTCGTGAGGTTTGTTAAATTCATGCTAACGGTCATTAGCAAACGATGCATCTCGACTAAAGTTGGCTGAGGTGTAGACGAAACCACGTGGTGAAGATGAAGGAAGACTATGATGCGACTCGATTTTTGCGAAAAGAACCACTAAAAATTACCGAGAAAAGACTCGGGTTTTAAAAAGGTGTTGAAAAGTAAGCCGTAAGGTGGTACATCCCCTACGGCTGTTTGACAAGTTTTTATTTGACTCAATCTTATATGCAGCGCATGTGTACAAAAGTCCTTTGATATACTTCTTGGCTCCCTTCTCAATCAATTAACATAAGTAGGGAAAGCAGTAAAAGCCAATATTCAACAAATAAACAAAAGTCCACATATAAGAGTCTAGTTTTCTAATGTCCCTAGCAGAGTCGCCATTGTGAGAATCCAAAAATGCGACTCCCGGGTTTCGCTCCTGTCGTTGGGCGTCTGAAACATCGGAAAGGATTCCGTCGTTCCATTTGCTTCTATAGGTGTTGATAATTCATATCGGGTGTCTTTTATATCCTATTTCTAGATACAAGGGGCGTTCATTCAGAGTCGCCAGTACGTTTTACAAGAAAACGGACAAAAATGGTTGTGTAAGAGGAAAGGCTACAGACAAACCTTTCTTTACACATTTGTCTGCGAAACTAGGATTCTATAGTGTTTGGAAACTAAATTACGGTTTGGGAAGGTGTTGAGCACCCATTCCGCCCTTTCGGTCTCTAGTGGTCTTTTATATGTTTATTTTATGTTAAAAAACTTGGATGCTTTTACTGACAGTCTACTACTTTCCAAGTGAAAAACCCTAATTTCTGGGAAAAGTGGGAAAAGGGATAAAAACCTTTGTGTTCCGAGATCCGATGTTTTTATTATTGAAAGATGTAAATACAAATGACAAAACCTTTTTATTTTAAAAGAGTGTTCTGTATTATTTCCTCAAATAATGACAGTTTTCTCGTGTTGTGATTACTTTTGTAAAAGTTCGAATTTTGTATCGAGACTAATTTAATATGGAACTAGAACTCTTTGAGGAGAGTTTGGTCAGACACGTCGCAGTCTATAGAGAAGACATGATATGTTGATTTCGATTCCTAGATAAGTCTTATCAGTCCGGGTTTTGAAAACATAATTTTGTCCGGATGATAATGTACTTATTTTTCTGATTTTGGAAATGATTTTATCAGGGTCTTTTGTTTTGAAAACAGTAGACTATTTGTAACTTGGCAATAAGTTTATTCAAATAAAATGTGGACAAAACAATGAAAATAAAACAAGTACACAGATATCTTATTTAAATACTATAAGAGGTTTTTCTTTACCTTCCCGACGAGAATAATAATAAGAAAGAAAATATAATACGGGAGAGAGATCTCCAGTGATAATGATCTTTTTATTCTTCATATATTTCCGAGAATTCGATTCCAGAGACGGGACACGTCGAGTGTCGAGAATAGATTCGATAATTCTTCAGAAATAAGACGATAATAGAAAATGCTTGACGAAAGACTAGAAAATCAGATTTAAAGCTTAGAATTCTCAGATCCCAAGTTACTGTCCCTAAACCCTTGGGGGTGTTGGCCTATTTATAGTGTTGGAAAGAGTATGTCGCGCGACACTTCCCCAAAAGGGGCATATGTCGCGCGACAATGTGTCCAATGTCGCGCGTCAAACGGCTAAAGTGATGTCTTTGACAGACTGATTTGTCAGAGTGGATGGTTGGGGTCAGAGGGGTTTGTCGCGCGACATAGGAGTGATTGTCGTGCAACATATCAGTGATTGTTGCGCCACACATTGATATGTCGTGCGACAATCCCACTTAAAAATAGGTTTGTTGGCCAACAAACCCTTCCGGGGTAGTTTCGGGTGCTCGGGTGGGTCCCGAACTACAAAATCAGTAGTTCTCGAAGGTCGTTAGGGTTCTTGCAGGGGTCACGGATCGGGGTGTCTACAATGACGCACACATAATTGGTGGAATATATATAGTTTGAATAACAATTAGATGTTGTGTATTTTGAAAGATTAAATGCGCCTTTGGTAGGCGGAGTCTTTATGTAATCGTGAGTCAAGATATATATATATATATACATGCGTGTATTCATGTATGTGTACTATGTATAAATATATTATTTGGAAAAAGTATGTTTTATTGATTTTCCTAATTTTATAAGGCACCAGTGGTCCATGGGGTTGACCTAGCCTTGGCGGCTGCATACACTGGTCCGTGTAGAGGGACCTCGCTTTTAGAGTGGCATATTCTATGGTCCGTAGGGGGACTTCGCGAAGCGGCATACCTTACACCATCTAGGTGGTCCACGAGGGGACCCAGCTTTGGGGGATGCATACCCTAGCCTTGGTGGCTTAGATCCGGACACGAGATGAGCTGTTGAACGAGATTAGTGCCTATGTCTGTTTTATGACTATATTTCTCTTGTGCCTTTACTTATATGATATACTTCCATATTTTGGTTTATCATACTTTGGAAATATTTATACCTTAGTTATTACGACTACGTATAACTTGGCAGTACTTTTGGATACTTTTGGATACCTTAGTTATTACGTCGCGTACGGCACCGTGATTAACCGGATTCCAAAGGTATAAACCTCATAACGGAATTCGGGGCGTCACAATATAAGTCCTTGAAGAAGCATTAATACTAAATAATAAAGAGATCTCAATATTTAATAAGAAAGATGTGGAATAGAAAATAAAAGGTCAACGATGGCTTATTTACATATATGGTAGCTACTGAAATATAGAAGGACAATGATAATAATGACGCATAACCACGTACAATAAATAAATATGGACAAAGAAAAAATTTGCCAAATGAGAAATTGCCATAAAGATAGAATATGAGTTTTTAAATAAACGTGGTTATTTGATATGTAGTACAAACCCCAAAAGATATTAACCTTTTATGTTACAAATCGGTGTTTGTAAAGAAAAGAAATGAGAATAATAATATCACGAGACATAAGGCACAACTTGTGGCACAAGGTTTCTTACAGAAACCTAGAATTGATTATGAGCATTATATTTTCCCCAATTATAGATCCAATATAAAAATTTCAAATATCTAATAATTAGCTTAACAGTTGTTGAAATACTATATATTAGATTTAAGGATGTTGAAATAACTAATTTATAAAGGGACTTGGACTATAACATATATTTATGTGAAAATCCCAAAAGGATTAATTTTATCTAAAGTAAAGTCGAAGAATATGTACTCCAAATAACTAAGACACTAATTATATGGACTTATCCATTCCTAAAGAATGTGGTACAATAATCTTAGCAAAGATTAATTTGTCTAAGGAAGGAAATAGAAATATTTCCATTTGCCACCTGTTTTTACAAACAAAATCTCAAAAGAATTTTCAATGTATATAGTAACAATTTATATGGATACATTAATCGAGACTCTTGAAGAGTTTGAGAAAATTATTAATTATTTGAAGAAGGAAATTGAAATAAAATAACTTGGGAAAATAAATTTTTGTCTTAATCTACAGATCCAAAAAAGCTCTAATTAGGATTAGTCCATCAATCTAATTATACATAATATGTTGAAATATTTAATAGATAAGGCATGACCACCGAGTACTCCCATAGTTGTCTGATCTTTATACATAAATAAAAATACATACCGTCTTAACGAAAAAGATGAAAAAGTATTGGTCCCGAAGTACCATACTTAAATGCAATTGGTATTTATCAAAATGCACTAGAGCAAACATTTCCTTCTTTTTTAACTTGCTTCATATATATAGTTTAGCACCAACTAAACGACAATAGATATGTATCAAACATCTTATCAGATATCCATGAGGAACCAGTTATTTAATTTTATTTTATTTTATTCACATAACTCTTATGTTCTAAGTTGATAGGTTATGTTGATCCATGATATTTTTCCGATTATCATAAGGTATGATCTCAATTACATTAAGTATTTATTAGTGGTAATGTTATTATTTCTTAATGTATAATATACAAATTTTAGTGAATTTCTTCTAATCACTCTAAAATTTTAGCCTTTTGTGAAACTAATCGAAAATATATATAATTAAGATCTTTAATTCAGCATATTCGTATTTCTTGTTAGTTGTCTTCTATTACAGATGTTCCGAGTGTTATCTATGAAGAAAATACAGCATGTATAGCATATATTCAAGAAAGTTTCAAGGTGAGAAGAATAAGACATGTTTCACATAAGTTTTATTCACCCGCAAGCATTAGGCGAACACAAAGATTAAAATTAAGTAAATCCACTTTAATGACAACTTAATAGAGTTTTTTCATGAGTTGATTGTCGAAGCTAATATTATAAAAATTAGTTTACGAGATTGGTATGATTTGACTTCATTATGAAATTATATGTAATTGATGTTATGAAAGAGAGTAAATAATCAGGGGTATCATTCTAAAATATGCTACATAATATTTACTCTTTTTCCTTTAATTAGGTTTTGTCCTATTGGGTTTTTCTAATAAAGGTTTTAACGAGGCAGCATGTTGTTCAATGATTCAGAAGAATGTTATACTCTTTTTCCTTCACTTAGATTTTTTCAAACTGGATTTTCCTTAGGAATGTTTTAATGAGGCAATTGTCGTTGAATTTTGGCATAATTGATATCTAAGGGAGTATTATGAAATATTGATATGTGGATATCCATATGTAATATTTAAAGATACAATTTGGCCCACATTAGTATTATGATATAAATGAGGAAATTGCCTCGTATTATATATAGGGAAACTTGTCCCGCACTTTTAATATCTTGAACATACTTTTTTTATTTAAAAAAAAGAAAAAGGAAAAAAGTAAGGCACAAACTCTATGTTTTTCAAGTTGCGGACTAGCACTAGTTATAACTCTAATATGCACTATCTTGTAGGCACCCATGCTTCAAGGCTGTGTTTGACGAGTAGGATAAAATGGTGAGATAAGATAATTTTATTTTATCCCATGTTTGGTGTTCGACAAGATTAGATATCCAGGCATATTATTTATCCCACTTAACCTTCTTATCCCGCCAAGAGAGGGATTAACAAATCCCACCTTAGAGGTGGGATTGTTTTATACCGTCGGGATGGAATTAAATAATCATATCCGACTTTCTAATTCGGCACATCAAACACGCCCTAAAAGGACATGCTCGCTTAAGAAATCTCTAAATTTTCTTTTTTTAACATTGGTGCCATACACTTCTATATATGTTTATATATATGGATTTTTTTTGAGTCACCCCTTTATTCTTACTAGGAAATTATAGTGGGTTTACTACAAAATTATATATATATATATATATATCACCACTAATTGAACACACACACATATATAGATGTCGCGCATTAATTTAGAATATAATAGATGGTCACCGTCATTCCTCTGTCACCAGCGACGTATGAAGCCTTTGTTTCATAGATTTCGATAGGATTTTATGTTATTCTTAGTTCTGTTCCATCTCATACGGGTCATACGACCACTACAGCTTCGCCTATGCCTCCGATTGGTGGATGTTGAAAATAGGGTTCGTGGATCCAAGTTCGATCCCCTTGTGATTTATTTCACATAATATCAACATATATTGAAAATCTTGTTGAGTTCAGCTATTAAAGTCGGGGATTTGAAAGACAACTAAAGCTTTTTATTATTTAAATATTTTATTTTATTACTTTATTTTTTTTTTCAAAAAAAAAAGGAGGATTATGTATACCTCTTCAACTAGAAATAAAGAAAATCCAACCTCATACTCCTTTGTTGAGACTCAAAATTAAGATCTCTCCCAAGCAAAGTGGGTATCTCCCCAACTGGGCACTTTATGTTGCCATTTTCCTCTATTGCTAGTTGGAGTGATGATGTTTAAAATAATTTTAATTGATGGATATAAAACTAAATTTTAAAATGGGTATAATTTTGTAAAACTTGCTTTAAACTTGCCATAAATATACAATAGATAAACAGTAATAAGTCATAACTAAAAATAAAATCAACCAATGTTTTATTATGTCCAAATAATATTAAATAATTGTATATGACGTATCAAACACACCCTAATAAAGAAAGGGTGATTTTATTTCCACTTTCAATAATACTTGGTTCGACTCTCACTTTTTATTCGGTGCATGAGCATCGAATAAGGACTTGTTATTCGATCCTTGATAACCAAATATAAGTTTGGCAATGCCTTACTCAGTTCCTAATTATCGAATAAAAGGTTTAAACTCAGTTCTCAAAAATCAAATAACTTATACTTATTCAGTGTTCAAGGACCGAATGAAATATGGAAGTAGAACCAAACATTATTGGGGTTAGAAATATAATAATTCCTCCTCACTACCGAGTAATAAGTTTAAACTCAGTCATCAAAAATTGAATAACATGCACTTATTCGGTATTCAAGGGCCAAATGAGAGATGAGAGTAGAACCAAATATTAATGGGGTAGAAATATAATTATTCTAAAAAAAAAACATAATTATAAAACCCGATATGTTGTATTCAATCCAGGTTCGAATCTTGGCAAAGGAAATTTGTTTTTTATTACCCAAGTTAAGTTGTTAGTTTATTTTCACATCATATATCTATACTATAATAGTAAAATGGAGGAAGTACATCCATTAATAACATCATTTATTATATATATTATTAATTATAGTAATAAATGTTTTTTATTATCAAGCCCTTAGTTACTTCTTTTTCAACTCTTTCATTTTCATATTTACATCTATACTTAATATATATGTATCTATTAGTATTATGGAAGGAGGAAGAAGAAGTGGCCTTATTTATTGGACTCTGTAACGTTTTTTTTTTCAAATAATTTTTTTAATCTCAAATTGCATCAATTTTTATTTTTAGCAAAAATGCATCAATTTATATGTGTTATTTTGAGTATTCAATGTTTTTATTATTTAGATTAACTGTGTTTCATTGTATAGTTAGGACTCCTTTACATGGTTTTGTACTAATATCATATTATTTAATATATATTTTTCGTTATTACATAATTCTTTTTAATAATAATTTGAATATTGTCCCGTACATTGCACAGGTTTATAACTAGTTATTATAGTATTATAGAGGAAATAATATTATTTCTCTTATTAATTGCTATAATAATTACCGTAATAATAACACACTTAATACCCTCTCTCTTATTAATTGTTATATTAATTGCCCTTATAATCTATATTTTTTATAATAATAATAATAATAATAATAATAATAATTAATTATTATTATTATTATTATTATTATTATTATTATTATTATTATTATTATTATTATTATTATCATCATCTATACTGTCTATAGTATATATGTATTATGGATGAAGTTTGTAATCTATCTATTACATAATAGTAAAATGGAGAAAGTTCCTCCATAATTATTGCATTAATTATGTTATTAATTATCATAAATTTAATGCATTAATTATTGTAAATTTAATTTCCTCCTTTAATTAATTAATTAATTGTTAGCCATTTTTCATCTTCCTTATCTTCTTATAATTTTTAATGTTGCGATCCTTCCTTTTCATAAATCAAAAGTTTGAAGTATAATATTCATCTATTACATAATAGTAAAATGGAGGAAGTTCCTCCATAATTACTACATTAATTATGCCATTGATTATCATAAATTTAATTTCTTCCTTTAATTAATTAATTGTTAGCCATTTTTCATTTTTCCACTTTCTTATTATTTTTAATGCTACGATCATTCCATTCCACAAATCAAAAGTTTGAAGTATAATATTCACATTAACTATAGTAATTTAATTGTATGATTTGATTATTCGGTTTCTCCTAATATTACTTATTTATTTTCGAGAGTCACCATTAAAAATGCATTGAACATATAAATAAGATATTTATAATAAGTTTGTAGGATAATTAATGTTTGTGTTAATACTCTTAATTAAATCAAGTTTGAGTATCCATAAATAGTTCTAATATAATAATACATTTTTTTTAATTTTGATTTAGTAATAATTTATGAAACAATTATATAAAAATTAAATAATACAACGCCCGCACATCGGGCGGGATACAAACTAGTTAATGTACTAATTATTTCATTCATTTTGATCTTTAATTATGTATTTATTTTCTCAATTTCTTTCATTTTCTCACTTAATTATTTTTTTAATCTCTATATCACATGGCTTTTCACATACTTTTTTTCTTAGTAATTGTCTTTATTTATCATTTCACTTTTCTCTTTTCGTTAAGACAAACCAAATTTCTTTTTAAATTTTATATATACATTATTATCCTTTCTCAAATACTCTTTCACATTAAAAATCATTTACATTTTCTTTCATAAATTTTATTTATTATTTATCTCTATTAAATTCTCCTCCTCTCACTTGGCGTATCATAGAACACAAATGACCATCACACATTTTTAGTTATGTTCTTAAAAATAGTTTTCTAAATTTTAATTCAGTTTTAAATAGATACATCACTCTTTTTTTTTCGTAGATATATAACTATTTTATAAATTTTTTAATTTCTAGATGAAAATGTGTACGTATTGAGATTTTATAATATTCGTTTCACATTATTCTTTATTAATTTTTGTTAAGTTCGTTTATTCTCTTATTTTACTTTATACTTTCCTAGCGATTTTATTATATATAGCTGCAATTAGATAATTAATTTTTTTTAAAATTTTATCTTAATAGCTAAACTTTATATTATACGATGAATTATTTTAAATTTTTTTATTTTATTTTATATATTTTTAACGACTTTATTATAACTTTATATAATACCATTTATTTTATTAAAAAATTCGTGTATTCGCACGGTTGTCAACTAGTTCATTCTACATCACTCCCTCTACGTACATCACTCCCTCCCTCGTTTGATCGTTCGTTCACCAGAAGAAGAAACCCTAATCAATTGCCCAACCTTTTCCGACGTACCGGAGAAATTACTCCGGTGAATCCTCTTCTCCTTTGATTCTGGTGCGTATATCAAAACCATGTAATTTTTCCCTAATTCTAATTGGCCGTTTGATCATTTCATTAATAATTTTCATATATTATTATTATTATTATTATTATATCTCACTCGATCCATCTACCCACAAAAATCTCACTATTATCGTTATTAGATTCGGTAGTTTCCTCTATTGTCATTGGGATTCATTCACTACTATTATTAGATTGGTTAGAATGTAAGTTCATATCAATTTCATCTTTCTCAAAATCTATTCTAACCGGTGAATAATTGCCAAGTTGATATATCTCTGTTTTGTGTTAGATCCCTAGATAGACTCATTTCAATACAGATTCTCGTAAATACTAGCGACCTACACCCTACCTCCCTGCAATTTGTGCTATCGGCCAACCATGCCCGAAATTCCTAATGACGTTTTCGCTGATATTCTTTCGGGATTACCGGTGAAGCTTCTCCTCCGATGCAGTTGCGTATCAAAACAATGGTGTGCCCTTATTGTCAGCTATGATTTCATTAGGTTGCATCTTACATTCTTACTAGATCTATAGAAACCAACACAAATCGCATTATCATTATTAAAGGCGGCGATTGCCTCTATTCTATAAACTTGGATTCACTCGACAATGCCGTAAGACTAAATCTGCCACTGAACCTTAATAAACAGACTGTGAATGGAACTACGATAATCGGTTCTTGCAATGGCCTGCTCTGTTTGACCAATACAGATGCATACATTTTCCTTTGGAATCCAACCACGAGCAAGTACTGGAAATCAGCTGTTTATTGGATTCCTTTGGGGGTTGAATATGTTGTTTTTGGATTTGGATATGATGATGCTAACTACAAAGTTGTGAGGATGGTACAATTTTATGGCAAGGATAAAGAATCATTTAGGTCTGAGGTTAGTGTATACTCTTTGAAATCAGATTCATGAAGAAGGATTGGGGATTTCCCTTATTACCTTAGTTATGTGAGGGTTTTCTGGTGTGCTTGCTAGTGGTGCTTTGCACTGGGTTGTTAGTCGAAAGCGTAGGTGGTTAGAGCGTCCTAGTGGGGATTTAATTGCTGCATTTGATCTTAGAAGTGAGGAATATAGTTTGGTACCACAGCCTGAGTATTCGATTAAGAACTTTGATATGAAGGTGAATGTATTAGAGGGATGTCTGTGTGTGCTTTGCAAGGATTACTCATTGCAATTTGAGATGTGGGTGATGGAGGATTATGGAGTAGAGAAATCACGGACCAAGTTAATTCGTTTGTAGATCCCAATGCATATTGTTTCCATGATATTGTATTGCCTGTTGCTTATTCGAAGAGCCGCAAGCAAATGCTTCTGTTACAAGACTATTGAAAGTTCATTTGGTATGACATTACAACAGAACGAGACGTGAAAGTTGAGACTGATGGCATGCCAAATCATTTTGATTCACCTGTTTGTTTGGAAAGCCTCATTCAGCCCAGAGGTGGTGTTGAAAGTGCTGGGGGAACTGGAAGAAAGTTTGAAAAAACAGGTAAATTAACATGCTTAACATGATTTTTTTTTAAATATCTGAATCACTTGATATCATGTTTGTTGTTGGGTTCTGTGTCTCTTATACCTAGCTTCTGCAGAAAATTCTGGTGTTTTATGTAATGCACATTATGGCTGTTGTAGATTTCTTGCCCTTTTATAGTAATATTAGAGGAGTTGACAATTGTTCGCAACGTTCAAAGGTTCTCATAGAGACAGTTTCCTGTGAAGGGGGTTCAAGCTTCATTGAGTTCCTATAAGCAACTGGAGGAGAAATAATAGAGTACACAGGAATGAGAAGGCGATGTGGTAAGTTCATCATTTTATCACTATTGCCTATTTGGTGTATTCAAGTTTCTTAGCATAGTTAAATAAAACATTTGGGGTCGGAAGAGTTCAAACCCATGTTTTTATCCTTCGTGTGCTCCTTTGCATTATTTTTAAGGGAAAGGGTTAGCTAATTATGATTAGGTAGGTTGATATTTTCATTTTATTATGATAATAGCCCCACATGAAGGCAGTTCTGTTGTCTCTGCGACAACTCTCTTCGGACGCCAAAAAATACAAAGTAGTCGTCTTCGTCTGGAATTAGGATAAATGAATTTTTAGATTTTATCACTTTGCCCCCCAATTTATATGTGAAATTAGCCTCCTCTTTTTTCACGTTAACTCTAATAATCAAGAAATTGTTTTTTTCTTTTTTTTGGCACCGGGGGGGGGGGGGGACTAGCTAATTTCCCATTAATAATAGGGGCAAATTCAAAAAGGCCCGTGAGTTAAACACCCATTGTCACGTAACAGTATTAGATTCCCCTACGTGCTGGGGGAAAAGCCTAATGATTATGAAAACACGGGGATAAGTCTAATGGCACCTTAAAAATAGGGGCAAAGTGTAAAAAGGCCCGGAGAATATCAGGGTTTGAATTCTCTCGGGTGAGTTTATGCATATTTGCATACATATTTTTTGTTGACTTTGGTCCTTGTTCTTTTTTTTTTCCTTTCCTTTTTGTGGGCTCTGTATTATCATTTGTTATTCCATTGTAGCTGTACAATCGTAGAGTGTCTACGGAGACTGGGAAGCAGCTATGGCATAATAGATAGAGCTTTTAGGATTTTCTCGGTGATTGTCTTATGCAGGGTTGGGTAGTAACAGTTTTACAAGGGAGTTTTCTGTTTGATTTGTTTTGGGCTTGTTTGTTTTGATTCCCTGGTTGTTTGTTTTCTCTAGGCTGTGTTGTAGCCTGTGGTTTTTGAGTTGGGTTGTTGTTGCTTTGTTCTGTTTTTCTTGTTAGTTGGTTGTGGACTTCTCGTTCACTTTCAACTCTTTCTCTGCTTGTATTTTTATTTCCATTATATATATAAGCAATTTATTTCCGATAAAAAAAAAATAAAAATCGTAGAGTGTCTTTGGTTTTGCTTTTTGGCTAGCTCAACTGAGAGCCAAGGGCCTCTATTTATGCAAGTAAATTAGGGTTTCAATAAGGATGCAAAATAAATAAAAGGACAAAAAGACTTAAATAACCTATGTAATCAAATCCTATTGAAAGACTATGGGTGGCATTATTGCCAAAGCAACTATCTATATTGTTGGAGCAATTTACTACTTTAGAAGCATACATTACAACTTCTCAAAGCAGTACTGTGCTCTGGCAAAGAGAATATTGCTTTGGCAATATGGCTACCCAATTTTAAATGCATTAGTGAGTATGTGCTATTGTTCTGTACATATGGCTTATGCCTTGTAGTGCCTTTTAAGCATTGTACTTGTGCATCGAAGCCTTATGTATTTTCTATTTTCTTTTGTTGCAAATTGTATATTTATTTTTGTTGAGGATTTCATATTGTTTGCTGGTATAGAGATTTGGGTAGATAAATAATAATTAAATGTATTGTTGCTATATATTCAGACCCTCAAATATTCTGGGAGACGGTAATCTATATTCTATTCATTTTGATTCACTTGGCACTGCAATTGATCTCAATCATCAATTAATGTGTGATGAATTCACAACTCAAGTTTTAGATTTCTGATGTGTGTGTAACCATTACGACGCCAATGCCCTCTGGAATCCATCGATTCGAAAGTATAAGAAATTTTGCAGCTAAGTTAGGGGTTAACGTTAATCAATCCGTCATTTGGAATCTAGGGAATGATGATGTGAATTTGCTAATTGTCCAGCCACTTTGTCAATACCGATTTCAATTTGAAGGTCTTCACACGTAAGGGTCAAGCACTTCAATTTCTATTTTTTCAAATATATTCAAAAAATTTAGTGCAAGTCTCAAAATGACACTGGAGAACATTAAATGCCTTAATTTGTGGACGAAATCATCAGCTTTGCTTGGACAACCATTACTCTATTCCTCCTCTCCCACGCAGGCCCTGGTCAGCAAGTATTAAGTTCCAATTTAAGGCACTGCAATAGAAAATATTTACTTGTTGATTTGTATGCAACTTGTTTTAGACAATTGGCAGCCATCCAAATTTGTCAATCTCCTTTACATTTGAAGAAATTCAAAGTACCTGGCTATTATCTGTATATGTGCCTTGTTAATCATTATGGTGATGCTGTACATGTTTGTTTGTTAGTTAGCCCTGCAATAGGAAATTAGAGAGGTTGTTGGTTCAATTGTACCTACATCTATTTGAAGCTGTAGGTTATGTATTCTGGTCATAAGATTTAGTTATCAAAGCTGATACTTGAGGAAGTAATGTTTGCGCGTATAACAATAACATTTTTATTCTTGTTTTAATGTGAAATTCTATTTCTATGTTAGTTGCTCTTGACAACTTTTTAAATATATAATTAATATGAAAAAATCTCAATTTCTTGCAAAGTTAATTGGGTAGTTTTTGTGCTTATGGAAGCAAGGAAAGAGGGAAGACCGGACGCTATACCTCTTACAAAAAATCTTGTTTTTTAGGTATTGTTAATTCATAAATTGTTAGTTTTGTCTTTTGAGAGTAAGTAGCTAAATGTAATGGTTGTTTATGGTTTGAATTTGTCAACAAATAAGAAACAGAGTACTTCTGATGGTTTGTTGTTGTTTCCTTTTATTTTCTAAAAGAGGCTCTTGATTGCACTTCTTTGTAATAGAAAATACTTGAAGTTTCATGTTTAGTGGTACTTACTTGTTAGCCACAAATACTCTTATGGTGTGTTTGACAACCTAATTCCGAGATCAGAATTGGATTGCCATACACATCCTCACACTAATTCACATATAGTCTTACTGCAATTCACGAATACTCTTTACTAGAGGTCAAACGTACTTTATATCTAAGAATAACTTTTTATCGAAGAAAATCCTAACTTGAATAAACAAGCGCGAAATGGGATCCATGAATTTATACATGAGTTTGGATACTTTTCAAACATGCATTAGAAACAGTAAAATATAATATTATTATTATTATTTTATTTTTTTAGATAAATACCGTGACAGATATTATAGCAAAGTATCCGTGGACAGTATCTTTTAAATTTTGTGTTTCAACTATATCCTTTTAACTTCTAACCTTAGACAAATTTTTATTGAGAAATGCAAAAAGACTTCCCATGGGTTTTTTGTTTTTCGGTTCAAGTTTGTTTAGCTTTGTTAGGAAAACGAAAAACAAGAGATTGAGAATCAGACGCATGGCTACTGTTTTACACAATGAAAACTACATAAATTTATTTCCTACTGAAATTAGTGTTTGCTTACAAAATGTGGGTTAAATTACGAGTGACGATTTTTGAAACAACACAAAAAAACATGTTACGAAATAAAATTGATGTGGGAATTGGTGTTCTTGTTGTTTCTGTCTATAGATTTTAACATGGTTTTGTGACGAGGCGTGTTCATAACCAAATTTAGAATGAAATTGACACGAAATAAGAGGCTTGTCATGTTAATTGTGTCTAAATGATAGAGAAAAAGTTATTTTAATTCATCTAAGGATGTGTCTATTGCGATTTAACAATTATTAATTGTATATGTCAGATCGTGTCATATTTAAGTGACTCGTGTCCATATTACTTAAAAATAACACTATCTTGTGTCATACATGAAGAATCCAACCGGATATTAGAAACCCTTTCACCCCAACTCTCCTCACAACAATGTGATGCCCAACCAAGTTACCATCTCAACGCACATGAGAAAAGGAGACCTCCACTTTAGAAGCAAGCTAAAATATCTGAAATTATAATATACCGACTGGAGCCAAGAAATTGGGAGACAATAAAATCCAATTAGTAACCACTCCTGAATCGCTCTTGACAACAATCTTTCGAAACCCGCTATTAATAACAAAGAAAGCTCCTCCCGAATAGCCATAGCTTGCGCTAATGAAACATTTGAACAGTACCAAAGACAGATAAGCTTTCGCGAGATCCAAGATATCTATAATTATACAGCCAACCCAACATTTACATTCATCAAATCCATCGTTGCATTAGTATTCAATTTTACAAAACCAGGAGGGGGTAACCAAGTTTGGGGACTAGGACTAGACAATGAAAAGCTAGCTGCATTTCACTTGTCATATGCTTCTAAGTAAGCTTCAGCCTTGGTGAGTAACCCGTCCTCGACAAGTTTATTCCTATCAAAATAAATTATCCAACATAGCAACCCAAAAAACCGCATAAACTTTCCCCCATACAGATCCATAAAAAGCCGAAATGCATCAAAAATGCGCAGATTCATATAGCCGGATTGAAAGGCCCGCAAAGACAATGAATCCGACAGCTCATTTAAACCAGTGTACTGCCACAAGGCACGCTCCGGTGATCCCTACTTGTCACCGCATTGACTGCAGTACAAATCAACATGTGAATCGCGATGCTTAAAATTAACTTGCGATGGAATTGCCTCATTGATAGCCTTCCTCATGAAAATAGTATACTTCAGGGGAAACTTCAGCTGCCAAAACTTTGATCAAAATATTCGGACCACCTCTGAATTTGATTCAAAAGAATATTCAGCTCGATTACAGGTAAGGTAAGGTGGTAACCGCTTTAGACCGAGAACTCCCCTGACTTATCATAATGCCAAACTAAGATATCTGGCTAAGCGAACAAACTTTCCAGGACTTGCAAAATCATATCAGCTTTGAAAGGAAGAAATTTTGTTTTCCAACTCTTGAAAGTCATATTTAAGCGAAAGTTATCTTTTTCTCATTTTTTTTCAAATTGTTTTCGGTAATTCATGAGTAATGAAAACTATGATTTGGTCCGTAACTTATGCTCTTTGTCGAAATCAGGATTTGATCCTAAATTTCCTTTTAGTTCAGATTTGAATGATAGTTCAAGTTTTGAGTGGGAATAGATGATTCCTGGAAAAGGAGAATTTTTCGATATTCACCTTTGTCGTTCCTTTACCTTTAGGCCTCGCTTGGTTCACGGAAAGGAAATCAATTCCTTTATTTTTCCCATGGAGGTGGGAAAGTAATTTTCCTGTCAAATTTCCTTTCTTGTGTTTGGTAAACCATGGAAAGTATTTAGGTAAGAGTATTATTGTATAAAATTTGTGTAATAAATGCTTGGAAATCACATGGGAAAATCAATCCCATGTGTTTTGGGAGGAATGGTTTTACCCCCTACTTTCCCCTCTCTCGGGAAAGTGTTTCCGGAATTTGTGCTTACCAAACAAAGGAAAGGAATGACTTTCCTTTCCCGAGTATCAAAATCCGTGAACCAAACGAGGGCTTAGGGATGAAAGCTAAAAACTTTCCGAAGAATCCTCTCCGAGTCTCCGTCATTGAAGAAAAGACGAATAATCTATTCATTTGTTGGCAAATTGTTGGAAATGAATTTTGTAATTAAAGTTCCATTTGATAACAACATAGAAAATGATGAATAAATAAAAACACAACCAATTTTGGCAAGGATATGGAATGTGGTGAGCTGTCCTGCATCCTCTTATGTTTTGTTGAAAAAAAAAAATTTACCCCCACTCAAAGAAAATTTTTGCATGAAAGAAGCTAAAAAGCAATAATAATCTCACCACTTCTCTCAACTTATTTTTCAATTCCTCACAAAAATAAATTATATATTTTTTTTACTATTTTTCATCTTATTATCAAACGGAGCCTAAATTTTTCAAAAGAGAATTTTGACAGCTTAAAGTGCATTTTTGCAATACAAAATTTCTAAAAAGTATTTCTAAAATTGCCATTTAGGCTCCGCTAGATTGAAACATGAAAAATGATATGAATACAGTTGATTTTATAAAAAATTGAAAAATAAGTTGAAGCATGTGATGGGATTAATTTTTACTTTCTTGGTTTTTTTTCATTGAATTTTTTTAGGGGTGAAAACAAAAAAAAATCACAAAAAAATAAAATAAGGAATGATAAAGAACATTAACTCATAAAAGTGAGTATGAGATGTAAAGCATTTTACAACATATATACATCAACTTATTTTTCAACTTTTCTTACAAATTAAATTGTTTATTGTTGTTGTTGTTGTTATTATTATTATTTTTTGATGAAACTTCTATTATTATTATTATTATTATTATTATTATTATTATTATTATTATTATTATTATTATTATTATTATTATTATTATTATTATTATTATTATTATTATTATTATTATTATTATCAAACAAAGCCTCAATGTTCAAAATTTTACAATAGCTAAATTACTGCACTTGTAAAAAAATTAGAAAAGTCAAATTGAAAATTATAATTTCCGAATAAAGGAATAATAGTAAAAGTTCATTTTTCGAATTGGTCAAAGGTAAGAGGCACTATAATTTTGGATATATTAATGATTTGCAAATTAAGTAGGGTATTCTTAAATGTATCCACAAAATCCGTTTTCTCACTCTAGTGCAAGGATACTTTTTTCTCACCACACCAGTTTTCTTAAAAAACTTGCAATTTACCCTAGTGGTGGGGTGTGTTTAGAAAAATAATACAGAGATGATAAAGCTTTGTCACTAAAAATAAAAATATTGAATAATATTATTTTTTGCATTAAAATAAGATATGCATAATAAACTCACCCCACCTTTATTTCACATATCAAGCAGAGCCATAACAAAACTACCAAAATCATCTTTAAATATTCACTAATTACAGACCATGAAAACTATTTCTATTCTAAAAAAGAAACAAAACGATTTCTTTCGATTCAACCACCACAATAACAAAACAAAAAATTCCTAATCCACATAATTTGTTGGTTAGAAAAGATGTAAAACAAAAAAAATGAAAATTAGAAGATCCAAAACACCTTAAAATCTTATTAAATAACCTGTGGAAAAACAGAAAAATATTGATTTGGTTCTAATTTACAAAGTGAGAATTCATATCGCCCCTTTCTCTAGAAATTCATAAAATTGAACATATATATAAATTGAATACATAAAATTATATATATATGTGTGTGTATATATGTATAATTCATATATATACTTATATATGTATAGAATTTATGTGGCCTCTCTCTCTATAATTTCATAAAATTAAACATGTGAATTGCATATATACATATACATATATTTATTAATTAATGTTGTTCCTTTGCTTTACCAATAAACATTTCATCAATATCTCAATGGAGAAACAATAGATGAAGATAAATAGATTAGGGCTTGTGTACCTTAAAACGTTAGATATTTTTTATTAAATTTAAAAATTTAGGTGGGGTGAAAAAATAATTATGTGAGTGCATTTAAGATTATCGGCCAAAAAAAAAAACAAAACCTTGACTAGCGGTGATTTATCTAAAGGATAGAAATCAGGATGAGAAGAAAGGATTTTACACTATTTTTTAGGTTAAGATTGACGTAGTTTTGACTTCTAGTCAGGTGAGAAGACGAATTTTGTGGGTACATTCAAGAACACTCGTTAAGTAAGAGCAAATCTTATATAGCTCAACTTTAAACTTTGTGTGCCTTTCAATTTGGGTTTGAATCTTGGCAGCAGAATTATGCTTTCGAAATTTTGAAGGAGTTTTTTTTTATTAATTTTTTTATGAAAATAAATAAATAAATAATAATCGAGATTTTAAGGTTTATGAATGGTGTATATTAAAATTTATCACCCCTTGTTATTATTACGTGTATTAAAATAACTAGTACTTCAACAAAAGAAATAAATTTTCAAGTGTAACAAACTACAAGTAAGCTATACAACTTTGTGTAACTTCTTATTTTTATTAATTTCTCAACCCGTGTCTACTCACATAAGAGGAAGTTCGAATAATATGTACATGAGTTTCAAACTTGTGACCTCTCTAATATAAGATCAGAGACAGTGCACAAATTTACAAGGCCATTAGCTTATTCGCTACAAATTTGTGATTTTTTATATTGGCGTTTTCGGTCGTATTTTACAATTTATATGACTATTACTACATCAATTTTAAATTTCCTAATAAATATCTAACGAGAGTTTTCGCAGTTTAAATTGAGAAAGGGGCAATTAAAAAAAAGGGCTTATTAGAGAAAGATTTTCACACTAAAGGTAAGGAATAATTTTTTTTTTAAATAAAGGGCCTATTTTTTATTTTATTGATAATATGACATGTGTTTTTTTTTTTTTCATTATAAAATGACATCTCAACCCTTAAAATAAACTAAAATATACCAATATGCATTAAAATATGGACTACAATATGAACTTTGCATTTTATATTTCACTGCAATATGAACTTTGCACTTCATATTTTACTGCAATATGAACTTTGCAGTCCATATTTCACTGCAATGTGAACTTTGTAGTCGATATTTTTAGTGCAAAGTTCATATTGCAGTCCATATTTTACTGCAATGTGAACTTTGCAGTTCATATTTTACTGCAATATGAACTTTGCAGTCCATATTTTTTGTGCAAATTTCATAAAAAAGGGTAATTTAGGTAATACATAACATGTTTTTATTAATTAAATGATATTTAAATTTATTCAAATACATTCATTTAAAATATAAAACAAAATAGGCCTCTTACACTAATTACCAATTAAAAATAGGCCCTTCATTCAAAAAAATATTATTCATTGGATTTTTGGTAAAAATCAATGTATAATAAGCCCTTCTACCTAATTTCTAGATTGAGAAATAACAATATAAAATTTGCAAAAATAGTTCTACAATTAATTTATATAACACAGTATGAATGTGCTAAATTTCAAATTAAAAGTCAAGTTCTAAAAATTGCGTCTCAAAAAATTTGCACTAGCTAATTACTGCTGACTTGAAAATAAGAACCATTTTATTTATAGAAAATTATTTAGTCCAGTTTTATGAGGGTATTTTTATTCAGACCCAGCCCAATTTCGAAATTAGTATTTAGTCCAATTTTTTGTTTTTACCCCAATTGTTTTTCATTTGACCCATTTTCTTTTTTAGAAAAAAATTGTTATTTTCAAGATTATTAATTGTAATATAACCGTGTTGCCCTTATTGTTTAAACTTGTTGTAACAACCATGAAAATGGGCTAAATTTAATTTTATTTTTTTAAATATAAAACATTTTTCATCTTAAAGATAAGTACTAATAGATGTATCACATAAAATTGGTTTCAATTACGCTTATACATTCACCAAGAGGATACGAGGTTTGATTACATTAGCTTGGATGTATCATTCAAGCATTCGATGATATTGTTGACGTGTTGTTCATGTTGGGTTTGGTAGATTGCATTGGGTACTGCCAGCTCGATTACAATGAACAGAAACCCTAGAGCACCTTCAAGGTTAGGTTCTGCGATTGGGTGTGGGTGGCTACATATGGCAGCGAAGATGATGGAAGGGGCCATGGAGTTGATGTAGAGGGTTAGGGGAAGGTAACAAGTATCAGCATAAGTGTCCCCGTCGCTGAAAAAGTGGTGGTTGCAATGGTGGTATGCGCTAGGGTTAGTAGTGGGCACTAGTGGTTGAGTAGCAAAACCACCACTGTTTGTGGCATTGTTGGTATCGGCAAAAAGTGTGAGAATATACAAGTTTGATGGAGCAATCAAATCAACAAAGCATGTAACAAACAAGAGTCGAGGTTTGTTATTCACAAAAATATGTATCAAACATTTAAATATAAAAAATGAGACATATTATCAAGTACCAACATAGTTTTATATCTTTTTGTGCTAAAATATGTCTACGCGTAAGTATATATCAAATTTATTTATGTCAATATGTTTATATTGTTTTTGTCAATATGTCGACATTTTTTTTTCTGTAGTCTATATTTTTATATTACTTCTTAATATATTAGGCTCAAGTAAAAAATTTGTCTTAATATATGTATAAATAAAACTATGTAAATAATACCTTGATTTTGGAAATGCTAATTTCCTTGTTTAGGATATTTTACTACAAAAATTTGAATTCAATTTTTTTTAGGATAGTTCAGTTACAAAAAATTGATTTAATTTTTTGTTTTGTTTTGAATTCAAAAGAAAAGTTAATTAACAACATTGAATAATTTTTTTTAAGCCGAAGAAAGGGCCGAACCCTTAAATTTTATTAAGAAACAAAAGAAAATTACAACTTGATATTAGGAAGACCACGACCATTAGTTCTAACAATTCCTCAAAGCTTTCTCAGAGCATTACTACTATGAAAAAGGACATGCTTCCTTAAGCTGCAGCCTACATTAGCCATGCAGTCTACAGCTGCATTGTTTTCCTGATATGTGTGACTCAATCTGAAGTTTAAATCCTGCATCAAATGTTTGATCCTCCTTATTCATAAGTACTGGTCCATGGAGTGCGAATTTGATTATGTAAAACTTGAACCAAAATCATAAAGTCCACCTCGATATCCACGTTAACGTATCATTTCTCAACACAAAGTTGAATCCCTTGCAATAACGCTTTAGTTTTGGCGACCATATTTGTATTATTACCATAATAATTTCCTTGAGCCCATAATAAGTGACCATTCTCATTTCTCAAAATACTCCCACCCCCACTTTCACCCGGATTGCCCCTAGAGCACCCATCACTATTCATTTTTAATCCGCTAGAAGGAGGATACAACCACTTTGCAATAAGGAATTCTTTACCTCCAACAATCTGTGAATGGATGGAAAAATTACGAAGAATTTTTGCATCTGCATTCGAAGCTTTCCGAACAAAGCATTACTATTCAATATATACAGTGAATTAAAAACATGATTGATGGAATAATATGCACCCCAGACTGCCTTATACCATCAAATCTAGCTTTATTTCTATTAACCCATAATTCCCAGCAAACACAAGTGGGAATGAAAGATAACATAAGCTTTTGACAAAGAGTTTTGCTCTTAGCTAGTTTAACCACGACCGATTTAATTTCAACTTCAACGAGGTATCAGAACTATGAATTTGAATTTTATGCTCCATATTCGACCATAAAGCTTTGGCCATCTCACTATTAACGAAAGCATGATCCACATTCTCCATTAAAGGTTGAGAACAACAATTGCATTTAGAAGCCAGATTAATTCCTTTTTTCTGAATAAAAGAATCCAACGGAATCACTCCATTCACAGCCCTCCAAGTTAGAAATGACCATTTTAATAGAATGGTTGAATTCCACATATTGTTTTGTTAAGAGCCAACGAGCTGCACTTATTTCGATAAATGTCACAAGTAAATTTTATTGTGAAGTGCCCATCAACATTACCACACCAAACACAACTGTCATCAACACCACTAAGAATTAATTTTAAGTGCTCTTTAATAAGATTCACCTTTTGATAATGTAACACCTCGCGTTTAGTTTGCTCATTAATTTTCCTTCATAAGCTTAATTCATCGCATAACTTCGCTTTGGCTAGTAATTTTTGGTCTCGAGTAGAATTATATGGTTTCCACACCTCGAGCATGTTTCAATATCTTAATTAAATATGGATGGTTGATCATTTTGCTACTCGAGTGGTCCTTATTGAATTCTAGGTGTTAATCGCCCCTTAGTTATGTTTTACCCTTAAAAATAGCTTTGGATACTCGAATTTGGTTCCGGACATATTTTGATGAGCCGACCACTTCTGTCAAGTCATATTAATCATATTACATATGCGTGCATTGTTGAAACGCATTTCAGATGGCCGTGGTTGAATTTGGTCGACTAACGGTTATAATTGCGTTTTTAGCGAAATGAATTTTTGGCCAACTTTAAGGGTTTATAACTTCCTCATATGATGTCCAAATGACTCTCCATTTGCGCCACTAGTTAGATTTTGATCCATTCTATAACTTCTATGTTTTGATCAAAACCCAATTCTAGCTCCTTGTGGGTCATAATTGAGCGCGAAGTAAGCCAATAAACCAATATGTTCATATCTGAATCTAAGTGATTTGGCAGACTTCTGTCTTCAATGAATTACTGCTATTTTTATGGTCGGAATTTGGGGATACTCTAATAGAAAAGTTGTAGATATTCGAGTCCTCTTTTCGTTGATATAAAGATCATCCAAATCGGAGTTACGAGCATAAAGTTATGCCTAAAATACGAACAGTGCGCCAGGAAAATTTGGCTACACGGGTTTGACCCGTTTTTTAACCATTTGACCCGATTTTTGTCTCACTTACACCCCAAACCCACCCCAAATCTCGACCATTTTATGGATATAACCAATTCAGAACCCTAGAGTGAGAAAGTGCGGGGATTTAAGGGAGATTTGAGAGAGTTTTCACCATGGGTGCATGATTTATCATGAAATCAACATTATTCTTTATCTCCATCATCCTCTTCACCTTGTTCACTTGGAGGAGCTTAAGGATTCTTGGAGGAGTGTGTATTCTAGCCACCTAAGTCATCATCAAGCATCTCAAAATCATGTTAAAGCTTAAATTTCAGGTGGGAACAATAGTATAAATTTGTTTTTATTACTACTATGTGTTGCATGTAGAAATTTAACTAAATATTGGGGGGTTTTGCTAAGAACCTAGGGTTTGTGTTGCATGCATTGGGTTTGGATGTTCTTAACCTATAATTGATATTACAATATTGTTATTTATGTTGAATATAACGTACTACAACAATCAATTCAGTTTGTACACGCCCAATTTATAATTTGAACTAAAAACCCCCAATTTGATAACTATTGCTACTAGTTTTTAAGAAAATGCACATGCTTAGTATAAGTGGTATAAATTCTGGAAATTTGTGATTATTTATTACTAGAAATAAACTATAAACCATTTGAATGGGATGGAGATGATGTACATATGCCAATTTTTGACATTTGCAAAGATTTGGTAAAAAACCATTTATACGCAAGTGGGTTTAACTAGAAATTGCGTATAACTAAAAATGACTTATATGATGGGTTTGATAGATGAATACCTCTACATATATTGTGTGAATATGATATTATAGAGTACATATGCCACTTGTTGACAAACGTTAAGGATTCGGCTAAACCCACTTTTCAGCAAAATGCCTGCTAGATTCTACTAAACAAATTATACAAGAAAAATTGTTGGTTTCTTGTACGATTTCACTATTACTCATATGGGAATGATGTCCAAGAGTTACACTAGCCATTGGGAAGTTTGTAATAACTATTGAGTAAAAATCCCACCAAAAGGATTACAACTAATGAGACCGTCCATGGAGTTTTATACAAAAATACTTGGTGGGATAAATGTATGTGCCTCATGGACATCGTTTTGATATGGGTGTTGTAATTTTGAATGTTTTATTGTTATTTGATATACACTTGGCATATGTACACTGAAAACATTATATATATATATAAGATAATTGTCTTATATAAGTCTCTTATAGTAATAGAACTAATGGAAAAGACATAAATTATGAGATTTAAATCATGAGCTAGTTGTGTTAATTAAGGTGGAATTATTAATAATATAGGGTGTGAGCATCCTATGAGATATATGGATATATTTCTTTAAATTGTTATATTATTGTCGTTGATGGATTTTTCAACCCAGTTGGAATACATAAGTATATTTACGCATTCTTTTCTTTTGATATATATATATATCTCGTGTACGTATAATTCTATACAGCTAATGGGTAGCTTTTGACGCGTATATACTTAATATCTCAATTGGTTTGAGATTTATACATTTTTATGATTTGGCACCATATTGTATCATTTGGTTAGTTACCCTTATTATCTTAGCCTTGGTGGCTATATGATACATTTGTCCTTGGGGGACATAGCCTGTGTGGCTACATGAGTTACTAGCCTTGGGAGCTTACCATTAGGTGGACCGTTGTAGGGGGTCCCCGCTATAAGAGCGAAAATACCCGAGCCATGGGGGCTATCAATTGTGCACAGTCTTCCTCAGGCCCAAACTTGAGGAACCAATTATAAAACTAGTGGGGAAAGGACTTTAAATCCACTGAGGGCTCTTGGAGAGCTTCGAAACGAAATCACCAAGTATGAGTATTATAAGAATTTTGATAAAATAAAGCTTTATACCAAGTTTCTATATAATCCCAATACATATAAGATTTTCCATAAACAAAAAGCATTCAAGTGCTATTTGGGTTTACACCCCAATCTTGGAAACCATGGAGTTCAATTATAAAACATTTTGAAAATTTTATATCATCTTGTTTACCATGTACTCCAGGGTTTTTATTAACATGGGTAATTTTACAAGAACAAGTTTCATTAAGAATGGCTTCATAGTAATCCATTTTCTTTTCGTTTACAGTATGGAAATCCTAGTCATGCTCAAAATATTGTTTGGCCCGGTGTATAGGATTAGAGAAGAATCTTTTATCATTCTCTTTTAAAAATATAATGAAATCTTGAAAAGATTTTTTAAAAGGAGAGGGTGCTTGAGTATTAAGCACATTTACAAAAGACCCAGATTTTGAGCCTTGAGGGAAATTAGAACCACTAGGATTTCTAGAGGAAGATCCTTGATTAAAAGTGGTTTTTTTAAACGAGGGTTTATAATCAATACTAGTCTGTTTACTGCGACCACAGCCTCATCCTCCCTGCTGTGAGGGATTCATAGTTTAAAACTTGTCAAGAATTCACGAGTTAGGAAATCTGGTAGAGAATTAAACTTCCCTATAATAAACTCAATTTTAAAATCAAATACAGATAAAATAGCCTGCCATCTAGCAAAGATTTGTTTAGAAGCAATGTTTTTAACATCTTTTTCTAACACATCTTTTGCAGCTTTACAATCAATATGCAAGAGAAACTCTTGGTTTAAAAGATCATCTTGGAATTTAGAAATACAACAAACTATAGAAAGAATTTCCTTCTTTATAGTAGAATAGTTTAGTTGTGCTAGATTCCATTTGCTAGATGTAAATCTAAAAAGAATTTCTTTAGAATTGTCTTTTAATTTTTGCTTTAGAATTCCTCCATATCCTATATCGGAGGCATCATTTTCGACGATTTTAAAACTACAGGGCGAAATTAGTGCCAAACAAGGTAACTGTTTAACTTTAGATTTTATAATCTTTACTGCTTTAGTATGCCTCTCTCCCTAAGGAGGAGGGTTTTTACGAAGACGTTCATATAAAGGAGCACAATCTATAGCAAGATTTCATAATAATCAGCTATATAAGTGACACTTCCCAAAAACCTTTATAATTGGGTTTTATCAGTTATTATATCAGGAAATTTATCCGCAAAATCTATAGAATGATTTATAGGTATAATTTCTCCAATAGACATTCATATATATATATATTAAACCCTTAACAATATATATATATAATATTATGTATATATGTACTAACATATTACATACATACATAAATTTAATTAAAATAAAAAGAAGGGCTGAGGCAGAGAGAAAGAACATCTTATTTATTATTGGAGAGATTACAAAAGAAATAAACTTAAAGGAAAAAAAGAAGATGCCTAACAATTTGCATCCTTTGACTAAATAAAAACGGGAAAATGAAACGGATTCAAAAATTGTTACAAATCCGAGAATTACATCATGGCATACGTTTAAAATGAAATGACACCCCTTCGTCTATAAGCGTCGGTGGGAGCTAAAACAAACTTTACAGCTATACAATTATATAACCTTCTTGTTATCAATAATTGGAGACGTAGGACCACTTGCTGGACCGTCAGATTTATCTGTTCTTTCTTTTTTAATTTTGTCGGCAGCTTCCACTTGATCTGCCCAGGATAATCCCATATACTTATCCATATCTTCATTCTCGTTATAGTCATCATCATCATCCAAGTCTTCAAGATTAATGGATGGAGCTTTAGAGGACGCGGACATTGTCATAGTCTAGAAATCCCAACTAAGATATAAAAGCTTTAACCATTTTTCTTTAAATTTCCCCGGGGGAAGCATCTGGGAACTTCTTTTTAATAGAGGCCCTAGTAGGAATCTTGAATTCCCGATTCATAAAAGCCTCTGTTTTTCTCGCCCTTTTTCCTCTTGAACATACAAATTATATTCCTTATATGCATTAATATCCACGATGATTTTAGGAATGAGCTCATTGAACTCATAACGAGGCCACCATTTATAAAAAAAATCTCTGGTTAAGATAAAGAGGTTTTGGTTGTTTCCAGTAGTATATGACCACTGGAAAATCCAAGGTATAGAATACTGACCGAAAAATCATAAGAGGATAGCATTTCGAATATGAATGGTTTCATTTACATGTTTAGGATGCTTGGTTTTGAAATCTTTAAAGAGAGGTTTAATTTTATCATGGAAGAAATCTTCTTTTAGACCGAATTTAATAAACTAATGAGGAAGATCTTTAAAATCAATTATTGGTTCGATGAGAGCTTCGAACCGAAACCACCAGGTATGGGTGTTATAAGAGTTTTGGTATAAAAAGGCTTTATACCAAGCTTCAATATAATCCCAGTAATTATAATCTTCACCATATAATTTAAGAGTTCTAGGGCTGTTAGGGTTAACACCCCAATCTTGGAAATCAAGAACTCCGATTATAAAACATTTGGAAAATTGTATATCCTCTTGTTTACCACGGAAACCTGGATTTTTATTCACATGGTTTATATTACAGGACAGAGTTTCAGTCAATATAGCCTAATAATAATCCCTTTTCTTGCCATTTAAAACAGGAAATTCCTGGTCATGTTCGAAATATTGTTTAGCCAGGTGTATAGGATTGGAGAAAAATCTTTTATCACTTTCCTTTAAAAATATAATAAAATATTGAATTGCATTTTTAGAAGGAGGGGGTGTTGGAGTATTTAGCACATTTGCAAAAGAGACAGCTTGTGACCCTTATGAGGATTTAGAATTGCCACCAATACTCTGTGAAAAAGATCCTTGATGAAATGTGGCTTGCTTAAATTAGGGTTTAAAGTCTATAGTAGTCTGTTTAAAAGTACCGCGACCACGGCCTCTTCCTCCCTACTGTGAGAAGGTCATTGTTTAGAACTTTTCAAAAATTCACGAGTTAGAAAGTTTGGTAAAGAGTTAGACTCTCCTTTTATAAACTCAATTTTAAAATCAAAGACATATAATATAGCTTTCCATTTAGCAAAGATTTGTTTAGAAGCAATATTTTTAACATCTTTTTCTAATACATCTTTCACAGCTTTACAATTAATCCTCAAAAGAAACTCTTGGTTTAAAAGGTCATTTTGAAATCTGGAAATACAACAGACTATATAAAGAATTTCTTTCTTTATAGTAGAATAGTTTAACTGTGCTGAATTCCATTTTCCAGATGTAAATCTAGAAAGGATTTCTTTAGATTCAGCTTAAAATTTTTGCTTTAAGATTCCTCCATACCCTATATCGCAGGCATCATTTTCGATGATCTTAAAACTATAAAGGGAAACGAGTGCCAAACAAGGCAGTTCTTTAACCTTCGACTTTATAATCTTAACAGCTTTAGTATGCCTTTCTCCCCAAGGAGGAGGGTTTTTATAAGGGCGTTCGTATAAAGGAGCATAGTCTATAGATAAGATTTTTATAATTATTAGCTATATAATTAACACTACCCAAAAACCTTTGTAGTTGGGTTTTATCAGTGATTATATCCAAAAATTTATCCGCAAAATCTATAGAACGATTTATAGGTATAATTTCACCATTTGATATATCGTGACCATGAAATTTAATTTTTGTCTGAAATAAAGCCATTTTCTTGGCTGAGAGAACTAAACCTGCCTTTTTAATAACATTTATCAAAATATTCAAATGTTTGAAATGTTTATCAATACTTTGGGAAAATACAAGAATGTTATCGATATAAACTATAATGAAAGTAGTATAAGGGTTAAATATATCATTCATTATATTATGAAATTCAGAAGGGGCATTTTTAAGACCAAAAGGCATAACATTCCATTCATAATGCCCAAAAGGGACAGCAAAAGCAGTTTTATGTTTATCTTTTTCTGCAATTTGGATTTGCCAATATCCAAATTTTAAATCAAATTGAAAAAATATTTTAGCAGCTTGAACTCTAGCTAAGAGATCCTTTTTGTCAGGGAGAGGATATCTTTTCCACTGAATAGCTTTATTTAAAGGCTTATAATTTATAACAAGATGAGGAGCACCACGCTCAATTTCTGAAGCTTTATTAACATAGAAAGCAGTACAACTCCAAGGAGAATAACTTTTTTTGATAAGTTTTTTATCAAGAAGAGACAGAATCTCATTTTTGCAATATTCTAAAAGTTCAGCGTTCATTTGGGCTGGACGAGCTTTAGTAGGAATTTTATTTTTAGAAAATTCTTTTTTATAAGGGAGAGGAACTATATGTTGTTTTCTATCCCAAAAAGCATTAGGATGTTCATTACAAAGTTCAGCAGTTATAACTTTAGAAATTTGTTCAATATTAGATTTAACTATATAATAATTTATCTGGGAAGAAATAGTTAAAACCTGAACATCTTTTTTCAAGAAATTTATTTGTTTTTCTTTAAAAAATAAATGTTCCTTCATTTCATTTATTTCTTTAGTCTGAGGAGTTGTTATGAACTCAAATAAAACCTCAGTATCTTCAAATTTAGTATGAATGCCTTTAGAAGTAATTGTTAGAGTGATATACTAAAAGCCATAATTTTCTTGTTAGTTTGGATATGTTATAAACTTGGTTTTGCTATTTTAATGAGAATCTTTATGGGCAATGGTTGCATTATATTATTTATTTAAATATTGTGCATGTGTGTCTTTTATTCCATATAGTAGATGATTTGGTGTATAAAGTATAGCTTACACACAGAAGATCATATCATCGGTTCTTGTGGGATATAAGTTTAATGGTTCACAGTCTTAAATAGAATTGGACGCCCATCGGTAGGATTGTAGCACAAGTTTTAGTAGTTTATCTTAATTAAGGAAACGGTATAGTTTTAACTCGTTGTGCTAGTACACTTTGTGTGCATTGAATAGGACCAGTTTAGGTTACTTGTTTTTATACTGACTATATAAAACAATTTAAAATCCCATAGTTATTATGATTACTTATGCTCTTAATCTTAAAATAATTAATAGACATATATATGTAGTGTTTGTTGTTTTGACTCATTAAGAGTGAGATTCATTTATGGATCAATAATCTTCGTGAATTGGATGACGACACTATATGTATGATGAATATTAATAATTGACGGAATCCATGTCTCGGTATAGGGATTGATGATAGCCCCTTGAGAAGCTTATAAGTTTTGATTATGTTAAACCCTGCAGGTGGATTATGTTAATCCGACATGTCAAATAAGTTAAGTGGTAGGCTCAAGGATTAAAAAGACATTTAAATATAATTGTCAGTAATTTAATTTAAATGATGGTTGTCTGTAATTTTAACGTGGGGAGAATAATAAGTATTTAATAATAAGGACCTCAAAATATAATTTTGAGATAAGGACGGGAGTGCAATTATAATTCTTTAGTGGTGTGAATTATAATTTATGGAAGGAATTAATTCATAGTGGAATTAGGATTCCAACTTTTCATAGGAAGCCCAAACACTTATTTTTCCTTAAGGTCCCTATCGTAGCCTTATATATACGCCGGCCTTGTCTCTTCTCATTATAACTATAATTCCCATGAGTTAGGGTTTGTTCTATTGAGAGAGGAGAAAATCTTGGTGATACCGTAACCCACACTCGGTGCAAGATTTGATGGCGAAAGGAATAAGATAGAAGATCTTTAGGTTTTTCGGCACAGCAGTCGTAAATCAATCATAACTTTTTATCGCACGGTTGGTTCGGGCTAATTTTTGGATATGTCGTTCGGAACGCAAAGTTAGAATTATTTTGCAAAAAATCAGGACAATCAGAAGTCGTTTCAGTGGCGAAAACAATCTATTTTCGCAACCCAGTGAGAATTGAAAAATCTGACTAAATCGCAATCTGATGCTTTCAAACCCTAGTCTCCTCATATGGATCCTCTACATGATCCAAAAAGGTGAAATCTCTTTATTCTTATAGGGTTCTAGCAAAAGTTTTTTGTTCAATCTATACGCAATATCAAACGATCCTGTATTTATGTCTCCATCAGTAACGTTGAATGGTTCAATCAAACTAAAGAAAGGAGTTCCTACTATAATTGTTTGAGAAAGATTTTTAACTAGTATAAAAGTCGAAGGTACACATAAACCTTGATTATATATATAAGTATTAGAAAGCTTAAATTTAATTTTTAATTTAGAATTATTTGTAGCAATAAGAGTTTGAGTGGTTTTATCGAAATATTGAGTAGGAACTAATCATTCTCGAATACAATTTATATCGGCTCCACTATCAACAAGAGCTACATCTTTTAATATAAATTTTTTATCAACAACTAATGTAATATTTATATACCATTTTTGAAACGTTACTCTATCAATAAGTTGTAAACAATTTTGTTTTTGTTTTTCTTCAGGTGTTGAAGAAGGAGGTGTTAAAGCAGGAAAGGATTTATTATAGCCTTCAAGATTTGAAAGACGAAATTTTATTTCTCGAATTTCCTTTTTTTAAATGTTAATTTCAGATTTTAAATCAGGAAGAGAGGACTCTCTCTCAGATATATTGTTTTTTTTCATATCATCAAGAACTTTCTTTAAGGAATAAGGTTCTTCTGATGAAAGAGGATTATTTTCTTGTTTAAAAGTAGAAAGATAATATTCTATCATTTTTCTTTTTATAGAAGGGACTTCAATACCATCAATACTATTTAGAATATTTTGTTCCTCTTTAGAAAGAACATTAGTACTTAAACCATTAGCTTCAAGTATTGCTTTATAATAATATGTCTGAGCATTACAATTACACTCATGTTCTGAGTTAGAATCACTAGAAACTGAGGACTCAATATCATCGACCTCAAGATAATTACTTTTATCATTAGAATTATCATGTTCGTTATCTGAAGGGTTTAATAAAACATTTATAAGCTGTTTTTGTAATCCTTCGTCATCAATCTCATTTATTTTCTTTTTAGTCGATCATTTATTAGCATAATGACTAGTTTTACTACATTTTTTACAAACAATAGTACTATGATTAGAAGCACACTTTGGAGGACGTTTACTGGATTTTTTAGAAGTAGATGGTTTATTTTTAGAAGTAGAAGTATCGTTTCTTTTAGATTTTCGCTTATTATACTTCTTATTTTGTTTAGAAGGGTGACGATGTGTAAGTTTGCCGGGGATTTTTAAATCAAGACCAAATTGGTCACAAAATTCACCAATTTCTATTCGACCAATAAGGTTTTGAGCTTTTAGTTTAATATCATTACATAAAGCTATAGCTTCAAGAATACATTCACTTATAAGCATACCATAAGTATATTGGGAATAAGGTATAGAAGTACCACCATGTTTACGAACAATTCTATCTTTAACTTTTTGAGCAAATAAAATTGGGAGACCGGCTATAAATTTTTCTTTCCAAAAATCTGCGTTTGCATCAGATCTTATCATGACTTTTGATAAAAAAAAAAAAAAAGTTTCATTATACCATCTAAAGTGTGTTAAAGTAGGACGCTTTAAATTTATAAGGAGATCTCTACTTTTATCTGAAGTCTCAGGGTGAGCACTAATAAAAGCCAAAATAATGCAATTTAAAAGGGAATAAACGATTCTATTGTGTAGTGGGTTCTTGTTTAATCTCACTTGAACCATCAGGATGTTTAGTAGTAACAACTGTTTGAATTATTTTTACAGAATTTAGAACTTCATTACGTTGTGAATCATTTAAAACGTTATCCCACCAGCCACGAAGTTGGCCAGCAAAACCAGCAATTATAAACTCAGTAATCTGTTTATCAGTATTGCCTGCGGCTTTACAAATAGTAGAATACATAGTCATGCGATGCAATTGAGTTAAAATAGCATATTCAGAAAGACCATCTATAGTCCATTCATATGTAGTTTTAGCACTAAAATTAGAAGCAGTTAGATTAGCATCTTCTTCAAATAATATATCTTGAGGCGTAGGCCTAGGGTAATAAAATTTTCCTGGAGGCATAGGGACTTGCCTAGAAGAACTTTGTGGATAATTTACCTCTTGAATATTCATAAACTCATTATGAATTTTAGAAACATTTAAGAATTCAAATTATACGTCTGACACATCTTCATTATGCGTTATAGGCAAAACTTGTTTCCCAATATTCATAGTATCAAGTTTTTCTTTTAAAGCATTTATAATTTCTTAACTCAAAGTAGATTTACCAAGAGAAAAACCTTTAGCGAGTTTAATAGTGGGTTTTAAAAGTGAGGAAGAAACTTCAACCTTTTCAAAAATCTTTTCCTTATGTTTAATTTTAGTATTATCATGAATCTCATCAACATTTTGTTCTAAATGAATTAATTGTTCGCCTATAGTTTGCAAAATTAAATTAACATAGTTACTCTGGTTTATCATACGTTCCATAGTAATTACATAAGAAGTGCCAGGTTGAGCAAAAGCAGTGGCTTCTATATATTTATCTTTAGCTATTTTAAAATTTTGATGTTGTGGAGGCAGATGTATAGCTCTTACCACCCTAGAATCAACTTTCCAGGTTTTATAAAAAGTTTCTAAAACATTTATCTATGGGAAATCTATTTCAGTTTTAATAATATGTTCATAAAACCAAAGAGCAAAAGGAACAACCTGCTCATGTTTATTAATATAAGCATAAAATAAATCTTTGAACATATATTGTTGATCATCAGTATAATAATAAAAAAACCAAGTTCTAAATTCATTATATTTTCTTGGAAAAATTATTTGTTTACTTCATTTCTGTCATATACAAATGGTTCAGAAATAGTAACAACATTTATAGATTTAGTATTGATACCTAAGTCTGCCATATTAACATTTATACCACCAAGTTCTGATATAGTATCCGTTTCATTTTTGTTAATTTGTTGTTCTCCACTAGAACTAGCCGGATGATAGACACCATGGGGTATATCTTGTTTAGAATTTATAATTCCTTCAAATACAAGATTATTAACTTTAGTAGTAGAATTTGCAACTGACGAAGCAAGAGTATAAAATTCACCTTGCCTAGACGACTAGGCAAAAGAACTAGCTAAAGTATTAGCAGGAGTATAAAACTTTTTTGAAGAAGTTTTAAAAGAATGTCTAGAACTAGTTAATAATCTAGTTGTTTTATTATTATCAAATTTTATAAGAACATCGCCATCTTGAAACTGAACGATTTCTTGGACTTTTCTATTTTCTACAGGCTCAGGGGGAGCAGCAGCTTCTAAAAGCCAAGTAGAAGGAAGAGTTATATCTTTCCACATAATAGTTTGAGGGATAGCAACATCAGATTTTAAAAGATTTGTTTCTAATAAAGTTGTCTTATCTTTACAATCATATAAATGAGCTTGAGGGCTCGGAGTATTCATAACTCTGCGATAAGTAAGGTTTAAAGGTTCAAATCCAGGTTTCATTTCATAATCGTGAAGTTGAAGGTTTACAACTAAAACATCTAAAATATTTTTATCAGTAAATGATATAGAAAGGTTTGGATGAGCATCAAAATATGCGGGTCCATTACAAAGACTTGATTGAATCATGCCTATAAGAGAATCATTAAATTTTAAGTGACGGCAGTCACGAAGAGCAATTAAAAACGAAGTATTGAATACTTTCATAGTAAGGGGTTTTAAAGCGACTTGGATTAATCCAATATGTAAATATTTATAACGGTCTTTATATCTATCAATTTCTCTTGTGTGAGCAATCGTGTAAAGTCGAAAGAGTTTCCAACAGTTATAGTTTGTCCAATAATTTTTATTTTAAACAAACGAAGGGCTGAGGCAGAGAGATAGAACAAAATTTTAATTCTTATTTATTATTGGAGAGATTACAAAAGAAATAAACTTAAAGGAAAAAAAGAAGATGCCTAACACTTTGCATCCTTTGACTAAATAAAAACAGGAAACTAAAACGGATTCAAAAATTGTTACAAATCCGAGAATTACATCATGGCATACGTTTAAAACGAAATGACACCCCTTTGTCTATAAGCGTCGGCGGGAGCAAAAACAAACTTTACAGCTATACAATTATATAACCTTCTTGTTATCAATAATTAGAGACGTGGGACCACTTGCTAGACCGTCAGATTTATCTGTTCTTTCTTTTTTAATTTTGTCGGCAACTTCCACTTGATCTGCCCAGGATAATCCCACATACTTATCCATATCTTCGTTCTCGTTATAGTCATCATCATCATCCAAGTCTTCAAGATTAATGGATCGAGCTTTAGAGGAGGTGGACATATTGTCATCGTCTAGAAATCTCAATTGAGATATAAAAGCTTTAACCATTTTTCTTTTAATTTCCCCAGAAGATGCATCTGGGAACTTCTTTTTAATAGAGGCCCTAGTAGGAGTCTTGAATTCCTGATTCATAAAAGCCTCTGTTTTTCTCGCCTTTTCTTCTTCTTGAACATACAGATTATATTCCTTATATGCATTAATATCCAGGATCATTTTAGGAATGAGCACATTGAACTCATAACGGGGCCACCATTTATAAAAAAAAATTTCTGACTAAGATAAAGAGGTTTTGGTTATTTCCAATAGTATATGACCATTGGAAAATCCAAGGTATAGAATACTGACCAAAAAATCGTAAGAGGACAGCATTTCGAATAGGAATGGTTTCATTTACATGTTTAGGATGATTGGTTTTGAAATCTTTAAAGAGAGGTTTAATTTTATCATGGAAGAAATCTTCTTGTGGACCGAATTTAATAAACCAATGAGGAAGAGCTTTAAAATCAACTGTTGGTTCGATGAGAGCTTCAAACCGAAACCACCAGGTATGGGTGTTATAAGAGTTTTGGTATAAAAAGGCTTTATACTAAGCTTCAATATAATCACAGTAAGTATAATCTTTACCAAATAATTTAAGAGTTCTAGGGCTGTTAGGGTTAACACCCCAATCTTGGAAATCAAGAACTCCGATTATAAAACATTTGTAAAATTGTATATCCTCTTGTTTACCATGAAAACCGGGATTTTTAATCACATGGTTTATATTACTGTAGACACCGATCCGTGACTTCCGCAAAAACCCTAACAACCTTCGAGAACTACTGTTTCTGGACTCCGGGACCCACCCGAACACCCGAGACTGCCCCGGAAGAGTCTGTTGGCCAAACAAACATGTTTTAAAGTGAAATGTCGCGTGACAAACACCCCACCACTCCACTTTCTAACTAATCAGTGAGTCAGAATCATCATTAAAGTAGAATGTCGCGCGACATACACCTTTTCAGCACTATAAATAGGCCAGCAGCCCCCAAGGTTTAAGGACACCAACATCACAGCTGAAAACAGCAAGAAAAATCGCCAGAGCAGTGCAGAAAACAACAACAAGCATTTTCGAGTATCGTCTTATTTCTGAAGAATTATCGAATCTACTCTCGACACTCGACGTGTCCAGTCTCAGGAATCGAATTCTCGAAAATATCTGAAGAATGAGAAGATTATTATCGCCGGAGATCTCTCTGCCGTATTATATTTTCTTTCTTATTATTATTCTCGTCGGGAAGGTAACGAAAGTCTCTTCTAGTAATTAAATAAGGTATTTGTATATTAGTTTTATTGTAGACTTTTAAAATTCGATTTTTTTCTAACGGGGCGCTGCAGGTCGATCCCCGTCTTGGTAAGCGAAGTGGCAACATGGTTATGCTAGGTTCCTAACGCGCTCGAAAATCAGGTTTATCTGTGTACTTGTTTTATTTCTGTTGTTTTGTCCACGTTTTATTTGAATAAACTTATTGCCAAGTTATAAATAGTCTACCATCTTCAAAACAAAAAACCCTGATAAAATCATTTGCAAAACCAGAAGAGTAAGTACGTTATCGTCCGGATAAAATTCTGTTTTCAAAACCCGGACTGATATGACTTATCTAGGAATTAAAAATCAAATTATCCTGTCTTCTCTATAGACTGCGACGTGTCTGATAACTCTCCTCAAAGAGTTCTAGTTCCATATTAAATCAGTCCCGATATAGATCCGAACTTTTATAAAAGTAATCACAACACGAGAAAACCGTCATTATCTGAGGAAATAATACGGGATACTCTTTCAAAATAAAAGGTTTTGTCATTTGTATTTACATCTTTCAATAAATAAAAACATCGGATCTCGGAACACAAAAGTTTCTACCCCTTTCCCATTTTCCCCCAGAAATTAGGGTTTTTATTAGAAAAGTAGTAGACTGTCAGTAAAAGCATCCAAGTTTTTCAACATAAAATAAACATATAAGACCACTAGAGACCGAAAGGGCGGAATGGGTGCATAACACCTTCCCAAACCGTAATATAGTTCCCGAACCTTATAGAATCCTGGTTTCGCAGACAAATGTGTAAAGAAAGGCTTATCTGTAGCCTTTCCCCTTCCACAACCCTTTTTGTCCATTTTCTCGTAAAACGTACTGGCGACTCTGAATGAACCCTCTTGCACCTAGAAACAGGATAGAGGGACACCCGATATGAATTATCAACCAACTCCAAGCAAATGGAACGACGGAATCCCTTCCGACGTTTCAGACGCCCAACGAACGGGGACGAGACCCGGGGGTCGCATTTGCAGATTCTCACAATTACAGGACTGAGTTTCAGTCAATATAGCCTCATAATAATCCCTTTTCTTGCCATTTAAAACAGGAAATTCCTGGTCATGCTCGAAATATTGTTTAGTTAGGTGTATAGGATTGGAGATTTTTTTTTATCACTTTCCTTTAAAAATATAATAAAATCTTGAATTGCCTTTTTAGAAGGAAGGGGTGCTGGAGTATTTAGCACATTTGCAAAAGAGCCAGCTTGTGATCCTTGTGAGGATTTAGAATTGCCACCAGGACTCTGTGAAGAAGATCCTTGATGAAATGTGGCTTGTTTAAATGAAAGTTTAAAGTCTATAGTAGTCTGTTTAAAAGCACCGCGACCACGGCGTCTTTCACTCTACTGTGAGGTGGTCATTGTTTAGAACTTGTCAAAAATTCATGAGTTAGAAAGTTTGGTAAAGAGTTAGACTCTCCTCTTATAAACTTAATTTTAAAATCAAAGACAAATAATATAGCTTGCCATCTAGTAAAGATTTGTTTAGAATCAATATTTTTAACATCTTTTTCTAATACATTTTTCGCTGCTTTACAATCAATCCTCAAAAGAAACTCTTGGTTTAAAAGGTCATCTTGAAATTTGGAAATACAACAGACTATAGAAAGAATTTCTTTCTTTATAGTAGAATAGTTTTAACTGTGCTACATTCCATTTTCCAGATGTAAAGCTAGAAAGGATTGCTTTAGATTCAGCATTAAATTTTTGCTTTAAGATTCCTCCATACCCTACACGGAGGCATCAGTTTCGACGATCTTAAAACTATAAGGGGAAACCAGTGCCAAACGAGTCAATTGTTTAACCTTAGACTTTATAATCTTAACACCTTTAGTATGCCTTTTTCTCCAAGGAGAAGGATTTTTACGAAGGCGTTCGTATAAAGAAGCACAGTCTATAGAAAAGATTTTTATAATAATCAGCTATTTAATTAACACTACCTAAAAACCTTTGTAGTTGGGTTTTAATAGTGATTATATCCGAAAATTTACTCAAACAAATTTTTTTAAAAATAAAACAAAAATTTAATTAAAACAAAAACTTTTTTTAAGTAAAACAGAAATTTAATTAAAACAAAAACTTTTTTTTAAATAAAACAGAAATTTAAATAAAATAAAAACTGTTTTTAAGTAAAACATAAATTTAATTAAAATAAAAACTATTTTTTAGTAAAACAGAAATTTAATTAAAATAAAAACTATTTTTTAAATAAAACAGAAATTTAAGAGCTATACATCCGCTTCCAGAACATCAAATTTTTAAATTTGGTAAAGATAAATCAATAGAAGCTACTGCGTTTGCCCAACCAGGTGTTTCTACAACAGTCACTATGGAAAGAATGATAAATCAAAGTAATTATATAAGCTTGTTTTTACAAACATTAGGAAGTCAACTTATAAGAATTGAGCAAAATGTTGATGAATTATATGCATCTAAAAATAAAAAGAAAAAAGAAATTATCCCTAAGGAAACGGATGTTTCTTCTTCTTTATTAAAACCTACTATTGAATTATCTAAAGGTTTTTCTTTAGGAAAGTCTACTTTAAGCCAAGAAATAATAGAGGCATTAAAAGAAAAATTAAATACTATGAATATTGGTAAACAAGTGTTGCCCTTATCTAGAAGTGGTGATATTTCTGATTATGATAATGATTCTGAATTTTCTGATATTTCTAAAATTCAAAATGAATTTATGAATATGAATATAAATGAAGTAAATTATCCTTCTAGATCTACTAAAGAAGTTGTTTTGCCTCCAGGTAAATATTATGTTTCAGAAATGGTATATTGCTGTTACTATTGTTGTAGACAAAACTTTTGTTCTAAAGGATATTATTGCACTCTTAGATACAGGTGCTGATATAAATTGTATTCGTGAAGGCTTAGTTCCTACACATTACTTTGATAAAACTACTGAATCTTTAACTGCTGTAAATAAACAGAAATTGAAAATTAAATTTAAATTGTCTAAATCTTATGTATATAATCAAGGCTTGTGTGTGCCTGGAACCTTTTTTGCTTGTTAAAGATCTGTCTCAAAGAATAATCTTAGGAACTCCTTTTATTAGTCTTATAGAACCTTTCACTAAAGATAAAAGAGGTATAATTACTAAATTTGAGGATACTGATATCATATTTGAATTTATAACCCCTCCTCAAACCAGAGAAATAAATGAAATTAAAGAACATTTATTTTTTAAAGAAAAACAGATAAATTATCTGCGTAAGGATGTTAAAATTTTAAATATTTCTACTCAACTAGATTCTTCTATAATAAAATCTAGAATTGGAGAAATTTCTAAGATTATATTTAATGAATTATGTAATGAACATCCTAATGCATTTTGGGATAGAAAACAGCATATAGTTGCTTTACCTTATGAAAAAGATTATACTAAAAATAAAATCCCTACTAAAGCAGAATATTGTAAAAATGAGATACAATCTTTACTTGTTAAAAAATTAATCCGTAAAAGTTATTCTCCTTGGAGTTGTACTGCATTTTATGTTAATAAAGCATCTGAAATTGAGCGTGGAGCCCCACGTCTTGTTATAAATTATAAACCTTTAAATAAAGCTCTTCAATGGATAAGGTATCCATTGCCTAATAAAAAAGACTTATTAGCCAGAGTTCAAGCTGCTAAAATATTTTCTAAATTTGATTTAAAATCTGGATATTGGCAAATTCAAATTGCTGAAAAATACAAATATAAAACAGCTTTTACAGTTTCATTTGGACATTATGAATGGAATGTGATGCCTTTTGGTTTAAAAAATGCTCCTTTTGAGTTTCAAAATATAATGAATGATATATTTACTCCTTATACTTCATTTACCATAGTTTATATTGATGATATTTTGGTTTCTCCCAAAACATAGATCAACACTTTAAACACTTAAATATTTTAATTAGTGTTATAAAGAAAGCAGGTTTAGTTTTATCTGCTAAGAAAATGGTTTTATTTCAAACTAGAATTAAATTTCTTGGACATGATATATCTAATGGAGAAATTATACCTATAAATCGATCTATAGAGTTTGCAAATAAATTTTCAGATATAATTACTGATAAAACCCAATTACAGAGGTTTTTGGGTAGTGTTAATTATATTGCTGACTATTATAAAAATCTTGTTATAGATTGTGCTCATTTATATGAACACCTACGTAAAAACCCTCCTCCTTGGGGAGATAGACATACTAAAGATGTTCGCATTATAAAGTCTAAGGTTAAACAATTGCCTTGTTTGGCACTCGTGTCTCCTTATAGTTTTAAAATTGTTGAAACTGATGCCTCAGATATAGGTTATGGAGGAATTCTAAAACAACAATTTAAAGCTGATTCTAAATAAATTCTTTCTCGTTTTACTTCTGGGAAATGGAATTCAGCCCAATTAAACTATTCTACTATAAAGAAAGTTCATCAGATGAAGAAGAAGACTATTCTGATAATGAAGCTAGTGATGCTCCTGAAATAAATGATATAGAATCATCCGTTAATGAGTCTGTCAATTCTAAATCTGACTGCAATTGTAATGCTCAAACTGATTATTATAAAGCAATTCTTGAAGCTAATGGCTTAAGTATAAATGTACTTTCTAAAGAAGAACAAAATATTCTGGATAGTATAGATGGTATTGATGACCCTTCTATAAAAAGAAAAATGATTGAATATTATCTTTCTACATTTAAACAACAAGAAAATAATCCTTTGCCAACTGAAGAACCTTATTCTTTAAAGAAAGTGTTAGATGATATGAAAGAAAGTAATATCCCTGAAAGAGAGTCCTCTCTGCCTGACTTAAAATTCGAAATAAATAATTTAAAGAAGGAAATACAAGAAATTAAAGTTCGCCTTGTAAATCTTGAAAATTATAATAAATCATTTCCTACTTTAACATCAACCTCTTCAGTTCCTGAAGAAAAGAAAAAGGAAAATTTCTTACAATTAATAGATAAAGTTATGTTTCAGAAATGGTATATTGCTGTTACTATTGTTGTAGACAAAACTTTTGTTCTAAAGGATATTGCACTCTTAGATACAGGTGCTGATATAAATTGTATTCGTGAAGGCTTAGTTCCTACACATTACTTTGATAAAACTACTGAATCTTTAACTGCTGCAAATAAACAGAAATTGAAAATTAAATTTAAATTGTCTAAATCTTATGTATGTAATTAAGGCTTGTGTGTGCTTGCAACCTTTTTGCTTGTTAAATATCTGTCTCAAAGAATAATCTTAGGAACTCCTTTTATTAGTCTTATAGAACCTTTCACTAAAGATGAAAGAGGTATAATTACTAAATTTGAGGATACTGATATCATATTTGAATTTATAACCCCTCCTCAAACCAAAGAAATAAATGAAATTAAAGAACATTTATTTTTTAAAGAAAAACAGATAAATTATCTGCGTAAGGATGTTAAAATTTTAAATATTTCTGCTCAACTAGATTCTTCTATAATAAAATCTAGAATTGGAGAAATTTCTAAGATTATATTTAATGAATTATGTAATGAACATCCTAATCATTCATTATATTTTGAAACTCAGAAGGAGCATTTTTTAAACCAAAAGGCATCACATTCCATTCATAATATCCAAATGAAACTGTAAAAGCAGTTTTATATTTGTCTTTTTCAGCAATTTGAATTTGCCAATATCCATATTTTAAATCAAATATAGAAAATATTTTAGCAGCTTGAACTCTGGCTAATAAGTCTTTTTTATTAGGCAATAGATACCTTATCCATTGAAGAGCTTTATTTAAAGGTTTATAATTTATAACAAGACGCGGGGCTCCACACTCAATTTCAGATGCTTTATTAACATAAAATGTAGTATAACTCCAAGGAGAATAACTTTTACGGATTAATTTTTTATCAAGTAAAGATTGTATCTCATTTTTACAATATTCTAATAATTCAGCATTCATCTGAGCTGGACGGGCTTTAGTAGGGATTTTATTTTCAGTAAAATCTTTTTCAAAAGGTAAAGCAACTATATGCTGTTTTCTATCCCAAAATGCATTAGGATGTTCATTACATTAATGAATGATATATTTACTCCTTATACTTCATTTACCATAGTTTATATTGATGATATTTTGGTTTTCTCCCAAAACATAGATCAACACTTTAAACACTTAAATATTTTAATTAGTGTTATAAAGAAAGCAGGTTTAGTTTTATCTGCTAAGAAAATGGTTTTATTTCAAACTAGAATTAAATTTCTTGGACATGATATATCTAATGGAGAAATTATACCTATAAATCGATCTATAGAGTTTGCAAATAAATTTCCAGATATAATTACTGATAAAACCCAATTACAGAGGTTTTTGGGTAGTGTTAATTATATTGCTGACTATTATAAAAATCTTGCTATAGATTGTGCTCCTTTATATGAACGCCTACGTAAAAACCCTCCTCCTTGGGGAGATAGGCATACTAAAGCTGTTCGCATTATAAAGTCTAAGGTTAAACAATTGCCTTGTTTGGCACTCGTGTCTCCTTATAGTTTTAAAATTGTTGAAACTGATGCCTCAGATATAGGTTATGGAGGAATTCTAAAACAATAATTTAAAGCTGATTCTAAAGAAATTCTTTCTCGTTTTACTTCTGGGAAATGGAATTCAGCCCAATTAAACTATTCTACTATAAAGAAAGAAATCCTTTATATAGTTTGTTGCATATCAAAATTCCAAGATGATCTTTTAAATCAGGAATTCTTATTAAGAATTGACTGCAAGGCTGCCAAAGATGTTTTGGAAAAAGATGTTAAAAACATCGCTTCTAAACAAACCTTTGCCAGATGGCAAGCTATACTATCTATATTTGATTTTAAAATTGGGTTTATAAAAGGAGAGTCTAATTCTCTACCAGACTTTCTAACTCGAGAATTTTTGACAGGTTCTAAAGAATGACTTCCTCCGAACAGGGGGGTAGAGGTCGTGGTGGTGGCCGTGGTAGTGGCCGTGGCACTTTTAAACAAACCGCTATCAATTTTAAACCTTCTTTCAATACAGGTTTTAACCAAGGATCTTCGTCCAGAAATCCTTCTGCTTCTAAATCTTCAGGTCCTCAACAAGGTACCTGTACAAATGTGCTGAATACACCAGCACCCCCACCTTCTAAAAAGCCAGTTCAAGACTTTGTTATATACCTAAAAGATTCTGATAAACAATTTTTTGTTAACCCTATACACCTGGCAAAACAATACTTTGAGTATGACCAGGAATTTCCTATCCTAAACAAAAAGAAAAGGGAGTACTATGAAGCTATTCTTGTGGAAACAAATTCTGTAAGAATGTCCCATGTAAACAAGAATCCTGGTACTCGTGGAAAGCCAAAGATTCAATTTTCTAAATGCTTTATTAGTAAACCTCTTGATTTTAAAGACTGGGGTGTTAATCCTAATAGTACAAGAAAGTTGTCCAATTATAAAGAAGAATACACCTATTGGGATTATATTGACGCATGGTCCAAAGCTTTTTTATACCAAAATTCTTATAACACCCACACTTGGTGGTTCCGAATTGATGTTCTTACAGAACCTTCTGTTGTTCTAAAAGATCTGCCCCATTGGTTTATAAAGTTTGGCCCTAAAGAAGATTATTTTCATGAAAAAATCCAGCCTATTTATAATGTGTTTAAAACCATTCACCCAAAACATTTGGATGAACCAAACCCCATTAAAAATGCCATCCTTTTAAGATTCCTTGGCCAATATTCTATTCCCTGGATTTTCCAATGGTCTTATACTGTTGGAACTCATCTTAATCTCTCTATCCTTGTTAGAGACCTTTTTTTATAAATGGTGGCCTAAGTATGAATTTGAGGAACTTCTTCCTCAAATGAATCTGGATTTAAATGCCTACAAGGAATATAACCTCTATGTTAAAGAAGAGGAAGAAAACAGAAAAAATGAAAGTTTCATGAATCAAGAGTTTAAAATTCCTTCAGCTGCTGCTATCAAGAAGAGTGAAGGGAAGAGTGAAGGGAAATTTAAAATATTATTAATATTAAAGAAGTTTTACAATTTAGAGAGAGAGAGAGGGACAACGGAAGGGAGAAAGGAAAAGAAAAAGATGAGGAACAGGCTCCCCTTCAATCCTATTTAATCTCATTAAAAGGACGGATTCCAAATTAACTTAAATCCGCACAGTAGCTTACAATAATTAAAGTTTACAACAGGAAACCTAATAATTTAAAAGCTACAGTAGAATCAATAATTTCTACAGATTTGGCCAACAGCAACAAAGTTTAAGGGCCCACTTGCTTTATCCTTTTTCCTTTTTTATCTTCTTTCTTTTCTTTCTTTACTCTGCTGAGAGCCATGGCCGCTTCCACCTAGTCAGCCCAAGACATACCCATGTATTTTTCCATGTCTTCATTTTCATCAAAATCATCACTTTATTCATTTTCTTCATTTTCTTCATTTTCTTCTTCCAGATTTACAGAAGGTGCTTTAGAGGTAATCTTAGAGGAAATAGACATGCTATCATCATCTAAGAAGCCCAGATGAGCTATAAAAGCCTTCAGCATTTTTTCTTTAATCTCTGCAGGCGAAGCATCCGCATATTTTTCTTGATAGCAGCAGCTGAAGGAATTTTAAACTCTTGATTCATGAAACTTTCATTTTTTCTATTTTCTTCCTCTTCTTTAACATAGAGGTTATATTCCTTGTAGGCATTTAAATCCAGATTCATTTGAGGAAGAAGTTCCTCAAATTCATACTTAGGCCACCATTTAAAAAAAAAAGGTCTCTAGCAAGGATATAGAGATTATGATGAGTTCCAACAGTATAAGACCATTGGAAAATCCAGGGAATAGAATATTGGCCAAGGAATCTTAAAAGGATGGCATTTTTAATGGGGTTTAGTTCATCCAAATGTTTTGGGTGAATGGTTTTAAACTCATTATAAATAGGCTGAATTTTTTCATGAAAATAATCTTCTTCAGGGCCAAACTTTATAAACCAATTATAAAACCAATGGGGCAGATCTTTTAGAACAACAGAAGGTTCTGTAAGACCATCAATTCGGAACTACCAAGTGTGGGTGTTATAAGAATTTTGGTATAAAAAAGCTTTGGACCATGCGTCAATATAATCCCAATAGGTGCATTCTTCTTTATAATTGGACAACTTTCTTGTACTATTAGGATTAACACCCCAGTCTTTAAAATCAAGAGGTTTACTAATAAAGCATTTAGAAAATTGAATCTCTGGCTTTCCACGAGTACCAGGATTCTTGTTTACATGGGAAATTCTTACAGAATTTGTTTCCACAAGAATAGCTTCATAATACTCCCTTTTCTTTTTGTTTAGGATAGGAAATTCCTGGTCATACTCAAAGTATTGTTTTGCCAGGTGTATAGGGTTAACAAAAAATTGTTTATCATAATCTTTTAGGTATATAACAAAGTCTTGAACTGGCTTTTTAGAAGGTGGGGGTGCTGGTGTATTCAGCACATTTGCACAGGTACCTTGTTGAGGACCTGAAGATTTAGAAGCAGAAGGATTTCTGGACGAAGATCCTTGGTTAAAACCTGTATTAAAAGAAGGTTTAAAATTGATAGCGGTTTGTTTAAAAGTGCCACGGCCACTACCACGGCCACCACCACGACCTCTACCCCCCTGTTCGGAGGAAGTCATTCTTTAGAACCGTCAAAAATTCTCGAGTTAGAAAGTCTGGTAGAGAATTAGACTCTCCTTTTATAAACTCAATTTTAAAATCAAATATAGATAGTATAGCTTGCCATCTGGCAAAGATTTGTTTAGAAGCGATGTTTTTAACATCTTTTTCCAAAACATCTTTGGCAGCCTTGCAGTCAATTCTTAATAAGAATTCCTGATTTAAAAGATCATCTTGGAATTTAGATATGCAACAAACTCTAAAACCTGCAAATTTCTACGGAAACAATGGAAATCCTAGCTAAGATAAATTAAAAATATAAATAATAAATAAACTCAATTGATAGATTTTGGCATAATAACTTGCAAGTAGACAGAAAATTTTTAATTTTGTATGCATTAAGGGGTAGAAAGATTTTGGCTTTACTTCATAAACCTTCCGATTAAGTAACAATTTCATCCACATCGGTTAATAAAATTATCTATCCCATGATTTTTAATAACAGAGAAATAGATTGGGTAAAGAAATCTCAAATACTTGTATTAACAAAAATTGAAGTTGTATTATACAACATAAAAGAGGGGAAGGGAATCGGTACCTGAATTACTGATATACTGATAAGCAAAGAAAAGAAGACTTAACGGATAAATAGATCTTTGCTTTAGTTTTGAAAACCTTAACAAAGACTACTGGTGATGGAGGGCGGCGGCTAAGGTTTTCTTAGGGTTAGGATTATTAGCTCTGAGCGTGTTGATAACGTGTTGTGGGAACAACTCTACTCAATTCTTTATTTGATGAGCCATAAATACAATAATAAATATGGTTAACAAGAAAGTCCAATATAGCCCATATTGTATAATTTACACAGTAAAATCCTAATACATATTCTATCTATACGATAACACACTATGTGTAATTTCCTTCAATATACAATGCTTATTTTGTCAAAAACAATAAAGTATGTACTTGCTCATATTTATTTTAAATAAAAAAATATTAATTTTTATATTTATAATATAACTTAAATGTCCATGATAGTTAAAATAATTGATTTCTTATTAAACCTTATAAATTTTATAACATAAAATTTTGGATAGTAAAGTATTATAATTTTTGAGTTATATATACGGTGATTCAGTTTAACTCGATTTAGTTTGTTTTGCAATGTCATTACCCAAACCCGAAATAAACATATTTGATTTTGATTCTATTTTTTTGTTTCAGATTTTTTAATTTAGTTTTGTATGGATCGATTTAAATCGATCTTTTAATTTTTGGGTTTGCCACACCGCCTGTTGGCAGATCTTGCGCTCTAATCACGCGCGCTTATGAGTTGATTGACAATTAGTATGACCAAATGCTAAGAAATCCACAAGTTCACATACCCATTTGTTATCAATTCATGTGGAGGACTTGGTTGCCATGTTTTAGGGAAACAGATTCATGGGCATGTCTATAAGTTTGGCTGGAATGGTAATAGTTTTATAGAGAGTTCACAGTTGGGGAACTCTCGGAGAAAGAATTGTATATACAATGCTCTAATAGTAATGTGCACAAAATGTGGCAACGTAGACCTAGCTCAGCAGCTGTTCGATCAAATGCCTCACTGAGTGATTTCTTGGATAAGCGACAATTCGCTGAGGTATTTCGTTGAACAGTCTTTCGGTTTCCTTGGTTAAACCACAATTGAGATACATATCTACTATAGAATTAGCTACCGATCTGTCTAAGCCCCAATGGAACTTTGACTGCATGAGAATGCATTTGCTTCCCTTGTTCTATTAGTGTAAAATCAGCAAATACGACCCATCATGCTCGAGAGAAAAAGCCAGTCCGCTTGGATGTACTCCTAAGCTGCCTATATAAGTCCATGGTGACGGACAAGTTCCCTTCTTGAGCATAACCAAGAACTAGTGCCGTCCAAGGTATCGCACTCTACTTTTCAACATGATTAAACACTTCTCGAGCTTCACGTAAGTACCCGCATATCACATAGAGACCAGCAAGAAACCACATTTCTTCTGGGCATTTCATCAAACACATCACATGCAATATCCATTACACCACATTTTCCCTACATATCTATAAGATAATTGTTTATCGTCCTGTCAAAACCATATCCCATTTTCACTACAGCTGTATGAACTTGCAATTAAAGCTTGCGTATAGGAAGAAGAGGTGTGTTTATAAGGAAGAAGAAGATAAATGGCAGGACAAACTAAGCTGGGGGTATTTTTGCCATTTTAATGGGTATTTCGCGGCCAACTAACGGAACTATAAAAATGGGTACCAAAGTACCCAAAAAACTGAAAATCGACAAAGTACCCTCCTTTATCAATTGGTTAAGCATATATTCTGTACTAATTATAAAATTAAAACTAGCCAAAAAATAAATAAATGAGACATAAAATCCTATTATATTTGGCATTTTTAGTTTGGATTTTAAGAAATCAGTCTTTAAATTTAAAGTACCCTGAGTTTTGTTCCACTTCTATTAGGATTCTAATCAAAAACCTTAAAAATTAACCTCTAAAGGCCAATAATATATTCCATTTATATTAGGATTCTTACAACTGAAATTGTACGCAGATTCCTGGTATTACGGGTATGTTAAAAAGTTTCCACTTTTCACTCAGAAAAATGGTAGTACAGGCCGGTTAGTCATCTTTGCATACATCAACAGATCAAAGCTTATGTTTGAAGGTAATTACTACTTTAAACAAACAAACTTTTATTCATTAGAAAATATAAAGACTTGCATATTTCTGATCTGAAGCTACCTTAGGAGCCCATACAAGAGTAGACTAGCGCTAGCCACACATACCTACTGTGGCACTCATATTCTTTCTTAGTTTTGGGACTATGAAATAGAATTCCAGACCATTACCATGACACCTTCCCTTACTTTTAAACTGAGTGGTATCCACTCTTGGTCCTCTTGATTAGCTGTTTCCGCTGAAAGGAGATTTATCCTGTTGAGTGGCAGCAGGTCGTCCCTCCTCTTGATCTGCTGCTAATGGAAGCAAAGGTCCTTTCCTTCCTAAAGCAAAAGCAATGGCCAACTGTGATAGATTGTGAGCGATCAGGGATCTGTGCTGGATTCCTCCATTGTCACTCCAGCAATAATGCGTGCTGAGGTCATTGATGACGTGCTCAATATGTTTAAGCCTATGGACACGTTCGTAGAGGTTTCTTCCTCCCTGTTGACTATATATGCAATGGAATGGTACCTCTGCTTCTCTGCAGTCCTGCACTTCCTCTAGCACATGTATGCTAGGGTAGATCTCCGGCTTGTGCTCTTCAAACTGTTGAAGCGTTCTCCATACACTGTACTTGTAGAGGGGCGGTGCTGAGTAGATTCTGACTCCCATTTGTTTATTGACTGTAAAGTTAGTCCGATAATGGCGGTTCTTCCATAGGTATTTGAAGAACCTTGAAACGCTGGGATGAACTAGTGTTGCCATACTGGACATATCTTCCTTAATGATAACTTTCTTAATAAATCCAAAGTTAAATAACTCTGAAAATATTGATTCGGGGATTTTGTCGTTAATCACGACTTGATTACCCCCTGGTGGGCTCTTGACAATCTTGGCTGCCAACTTGTAGTTGCTGGCACTCTTTTCGTCGAATGCTGCTTGAAGAAATTTTTCCCAACTCAAACCTGCATTCATTAGGTTGTATAAATTCTTCCATCTCGTTTCTAAACCAAAGAAACATGGGACGAGCTCCTGAAAAAATTCCTTCTTGACTGGAGCTTCTTTGTCAATCATGTCGATCGACTTTTCCTGGTTCACAACTTCCGGCAATAAGCTGTATTCTCCTTCCTTGAGTTTTATTATATCTGTGGAAGTGGAGGCTTCCTTGAGTTTTATTATGTCTGCGGAAATGGAGGAGATGATATGGTTGAGACGGTTGAGTTCCTTCTCAACATTCCGTACTGGTACTGGATCACGTGTTCCGGCGCAGATGTGACTGAATAGGCTGGTAAGGATTGCCTGCTGTTCTTCAGTCACTTGATGTCTGGCTGTAGTTCTCCATGGTCTGACTCGGGTCGGGTCAATAGTCTTTTTGGCTTTTCTTCTTTTCTCATGGTTAACACCGGGCCTATCTTTGGTTGGGCTTTGTGTTTGCTTGTCCTTTGAAGTAGTCTCAGGACTTTTCGTTGTATTCGCATTGAGCTTTCCAGTAGTTTTCTCCCTTTGGTGTAGAGAGGCGAATGGGATAGGGCCTGACGGCGTCATCTTCTCTTTACCTTTGTTCTTCTCGGAGAACTTGTCAGGCTTGTTGCCTTCTTGTGGCCTTTGGGCCTGTTCTGACTTTGACCCTCTTTTAAGAGGGTCTTTGCAGTTATCTGGCTCCTCTCGATTGTAAGGACCTGGCCGTTGGATCAGGTGCCGTTGTGCTTTTATTCGAATAGCGCCCACTTGCTTCTGTTGGTCAGTAGCTGCTTGCTTCGGAATGAAGAGGTTTGACTCTGATAGAAGAGTCTCGCCTTGAACTTGGGGGAATTCTATCATATTCATGAAGGAGTACTTCGCGCAAATTGCCATTTCTGGCGCTGCTTTGCTTGTGCTCATGGTGCACAACCTCAAATGCTGCAAACTTAAAATGCGTATGGAGAGAGTTATTTAGAGAGACCATAGATGAAAATCTAATTCCCCATGCTAAACTAACACTACTTTATAGGAGCAGTAATTCGAAGACTTAGCATTGAAGCTAAACCACCCCCCCCCCCCCCCCCCCTCCTCACATCACATGCAAAAAAGCATTGTGCTTTGTTGATGCGACACTGGCTCACCTTTTCACGTAGGGTCTTATTTAATTCAAGTTTTAAATCGTTCTTAAAATGTTACATTCTATTGCACAAGAATTCTAATATTTGGTTCGAATTTTGGGTTAGAAATTTATCATTTCAAAAATTGAGTATTTGTTTAAAATTCTTCCTCTTAAATAGATGAGAATAAAAGCTTATTGTAGGTTTTCTCTTTTAGATTTTCTACTCAGATTACCTCTTAGGACCAAAATGTCCATTTTACTTATCCAGACAACTTTTGTTTTTTTATTTACATTGTTTTTAAAAGAAATTTTTTTTATTATTTTTTTTTACTTTTTATTATTAAATACATGCAACAAGTTTTTACAATTCTTAACAATAATATTATTAGGACTTGTCTTTTTATTTTAAAATAGAGAACATTTTGGTAATTCACACGTATTTCATTCATATTCTCATTTTAACTAAATATAGAGAGACAATTCGATGTTCTAGAAAAAAGAGTTCATATTTGAACTAAATATTGACACGGAATCATAAATACCAAAAAAAAAATTACAAATTTAAAATGCCGTTCAATTTTCAAAATTCAAACAAAACGAGCATGACATAACACCACAAAATAAAAAGGATGCTACTTTAAATAAAGACACTACATTATTGTCCTTTTGGTGGGACAACCAGGAGAAAATATTAGGAGGGGAAAATATTAGGTGCACCGGGTGTACCACGTGGCCATCCGGCAGTGGTACACCAAAACCAACCAGCGGAAGACAACTCAGCATGCATCAGGGCAGAAGATAATAAAAAAAGTCAGATATAAAGTGTTAATGAGAAAATATTACGAAGAACATAGATGGGTTTCACCCTCACTACTAAGGGAGGATTTTTAAGTGTTAATGTTAATCCAGTGACAGTTTGTAAGAGCAATTTACTCTTACATTCATGGAAAAAATTTCTTTAGTAGTTGAGAAAGAAAAAAAATTCACAAAAAATTATAAAGATGGACAACATCTATTCATAAAATGAGCATGAAATCGAGAATATCTTACTACATGTCTCAATTTATTTTTCAACTTACAAACTCTTACAAAATTAAGTGTTTTTTTTTTTATTTTTTTTATTTTTTTTTATTTTTTTATTTATGTTGTTATCAAACGGAACCTTAGTGATTTACGTTAATTGAGTTAGTTGAATTCATTTATTGTAATGATGATTGACATTAGTTCAATCTTTTATTGTAATAATAAAGATGAATGAATATCAGGAAGAACATTCCATTAATGATGTACTATAGTTGTATTATAACTTTTTGTTCTTTCTTTTTTCAAACACTTCTTGAAATCTAGTTGATGGAGATAGTCTTGAAGAATAATTCATTCATCAGAATAATTCAGAATCCCAAATATGTGCGGAAAAAAGTGTGTAAAAATAAGATGTATTCTCAAGATCAGTGCAGAATCTTAGGAATTCTCAAATGGATGGTCAAGTTGATCAGCCACATTCTTTTGAAAGTAAAGAAAATGTTTTTGTTCAAGACTCGAATTCAACCGATAATTGAATTGTGCCGTAATTAGACCTATCAATGGGTTGGTTTAGGAGTGGGTTTGGAACAATACCGTACCATACTGAATATACCATGTACCGTACCGAAAATTTAGTACACCAAAATTTATTACCATTGCCATACCAAATTTTCGGTATACCGAAGTTCGGTATACCAAAATATTGGTATGGTACGGTGTGGTACGATACATTACCAAAAAATCAATCATAAAAAAAAAGTGAAAATCAACGGTCAAAAGTGAGCATTTTTGGCTAAAATAAAATAATTAAGTTATTTTTACTTACCTTTAATTAAGTTTTGGCAATCAATTGTTTCAAAAACACTAAATCATGTATAAATATTGATGGGGTAAATAATAATTTACTATTGGCCTACAAAAGTAAAAAATAATTTTACCATTGGCCTACAAAAATAATATTCTCCACTTTCTTTATTATTCCACACTTTTTTTAAAATAAATATCCCACTCCATTATAATCCACACTTTTTTTTTAAATAATTATATCACTCCATTATATTCCATACTTTCCTTTAAATAATTATCTCACTCCATTATATTCCACACTTTCCTTTAAATAATTATCACACTCCATTATATTCCACACTTTCCTTTAAATAATTATCACACTCCATTATATTCCACACTTTCCTTTACATAATTATCCCACTCCATTATATTTCACACTTTTCTTTAAATAATTATCACACTCCATTATATTCCACACTTTTATTTAAATAAATATCTCACTCCATAATATTCCACTACATAATATTCTACACACCTTTGTCAAATTACCTTTTTATCATTCTCCATTTACCTATAAATATCTCCTCTCATTTATTCATTCAAGACAACACAAAAAACATACACCAAAAACACACCAAAAAACAAGGCAAGCCAACACACAATTCTTCTCATCCAAAATATACACTTTCTCTCCTATATATTTTATTCATTTTCTTGAAATATTTGTAATCCTAATTCTATACTCATAAATAGAATTAAGAAAATTATAGAGAGAAATTGGTAATCCTAATTCTATACTTATAAAAAGAATTAAGGAAATTATAGAGAGAGAGAAGTTGGTAGCTTGTTTTATCATTCAAATTGATTGCCTTTGAGCTAATACAAAACAAGCACACACAAAAAAAAAACGTACTACCGGAATAGCATAAGCGCTACCGGAGGAACCTACCTTAAAAAAAATGTCATGTGTTCATCATTACGCCACATTTATTTTTTATTCACCGATATTCGCTTATTGATTGGTTAATTATCTATTTTTAGATTTTGACACCATCAGTTGGCGCCGTCTGTGGGAACGATAAGCTCTCTAAAACTCTCATTCTTTAGAAATTACAAGTGAATTTTCGGTGAAAAACTCAGAATCCCGCAAGTCTACGTAGCTCAATATTCTCGGGGGCATAACTTTGTGCTCAGAACTCCAAATTATGCGATTCTGGAGTCCATTTTGGATAAAATTTCAAGAGCTACAACTTTTCAGTTCAAGCTTTTTTAAAATTCGTCCATCTCGGGGTTCAAAACTTCGATACAAACTTTCTGGAATGAAAAAGGCGAAAATCCTGCGGGCCTACGGTAATTCAATATTATTAAGCGCATAACTTTGTGCGCAAAACTCCAAATCACGCGATTCTGGAGTCAATTTTGGAGAAAATTTCAAGAATTACAACTTTTCAGTTCAAGCTTTTTTCAAATTCGTCCATCACGGGTTTCAAAACTTCGATACAAACTTTCTGAATCGAAAAAGGCTGAAATCCCGCGGGCCTATGGTGACTCAATATTATCAGGCGCATAACTTTGTACTCAAAACTCCAAATCATGCGATTATGGAGTCCATTTTGAAGAAAATTTCAAGAGCTACAACTTTCCAGTTCAATCCGTTTTCAAATTTGGCCATCTCGGGGTCCAAAACCGGGATACAAAGTTCCTGCAACAAAAATGAGAAAATCCTGCAGGCCTACGCTAGCTCAATATTTACGGGCGCATAATCATTCAAAAATCAGGTTCCAAGCTCTACGACTTGCATCCAATGTCTAACGAGTTCTACATATTGATGTTTCGAGCTCAACGACTAGCATCCGAGATCTAGCTTCCTTGAACTAAGACTCGAGATCAACGTCTAGCCAACCTTACACAATGATGCTTTGAAACTCTAAGACTAATGATTAAAGTCTAGCTAGATTTATATATTAATGTTCCAAGCTCTACGACTTGCATCCAACATCTAACAAGTTCTACACATTGATGTTTCGAGTTCAACGACTAGCATCCGAGATCTAACTTCCTTGAATTAAGACTCGAGATCAACGTCTAGCCAGCCTTACACAATGATGTTCTAAAACTCTAAGACTAATGATCAAAATCTAGCTAGCTTTACACATTAATGTTCCAAACTATTTATGACCAAAAGTATAACGAGCTTTACATATTAATGTTCCAAGCTCTACGACTTGCATCCAATATCTAATGATTTCTACACATTGATTTTTCGAGCTCAACGACTAGCATCCGAGATCTAGCTTCCTTAAACTAAGATTCAAGATCAACGTCTAGCCAGCCTTACATAATGATGTTCTGAAACTCTAAGAATAATGATCAAAGTCTAGTTAACTTTACACATTAATGTTCCGAACTCCACAAACTTATGGTCAAGGGCTAACAAAGCCCTACACATCGGTTATTCAAGCTCTCCCCATGATTATCTCCCTCGACAGGTGCCCGCTCTCACGCCTCAGCCTTGAAAAAGATTTTTAATAAAGGCAAAAGACCTAATAGAGGCATTGAATTGTCGACCTTGTTCATCTACGAAGGATTCGGGCCTAAGACATCTCAAACATCAGAACTCAGAGCTATTACTAGTTCTCAGGTTGAAGGATATCCTCACCAATCAGCTCATCCGAGCTAAATGATAAGGATAGGGGGCAATTGATGGAGTAAATAATAATTTACCATTGGCCTACAAAAGTAAAAAATAATTTTACGATTGGTCTACAAAAATAATATTCTCCACTTTCTTTTTTATTCCACACTTTTCTATAAATAAATATCCCACTCCATTATATTCCACACTTTCTTTTAAATAATTATCACACTCCATTATATTCCACACTTTCCTTTAAATAATTATCCCACTCCATTATATTCTACACTTTCCTTTAAATAATTATCACACTCCATTATATTCCACACTTTTCTTTAAATAAATATCCCACTCCATAATATTCCACTCCATAATATTCTACACACCTTTGTCAAATTACCTTTTTATCATTCTCCATTTACCTATAAATACCTCATCTCATTTATTCATTCAAGACAACACAAAAAACATACACCAAAAACACACCAAAAAACAAGCCAAGCCAACACACAATTCTTCTCATCCAAAATATACACTTTCTCTCCTATATATTTTATTCATCTTCTTGAAATATTTGTAATCCTAATTTTATACTCATAAATAGAATTAAGGAAATTAGAAAGAGATATTTGTATTCCTAATTCTATACTTATAAATAGAATTAAGGAAATTATAGAGAGAGATTGGTAATCTTAATTCTATACTTATAAATAGAATTAAGGAAATTATAGAGAGAGAGAGAAGTTGGTAGCTTGTATTATCATTCAAATTGATTGCCTTTGAGCTAATACAAAACAAGCACACACAAAAGGAGGACGTACTACCGGAATAGCATAAGCGCTACCGGGGGAATCTACCTTAAAAAAATGTCATGTGTTTATCATTGCGCCGCATTTATTTTTTATTCACCGATATTCGCTTATTGATTGGTTAATTATCTATTTCTAGATTTTGACGCCATCAAATATTGTTACATTATAAACCATGGTACAATACATTACTAAAAAAATTATCATTGTTATTAACTTAGCCCAGTTCATTGAGTTCCAAGAAAAGTTCAAACATTAGCAGTAGAAAATTCCCTAGAAAATTAATTTAAAGGACTGATTCCACTAAAAATACATTGAAAAAGAAAATGATAGAAACAAAATATAGTGGATGGTTTCACTTCGATGAAAAAGAACAAAAGTATATATGATGAAAATTGTTACTAACAAATTGTAATTTTATCATTGTTACTAACAAACTGTTAATTATTTTTCATTTCTTTTCATACTCTAACAATCTATATAAATACACAAATATATAAATATATATATAAAAATGAAAAAAAAAACAAACTGAAATTATTAAAAGCAAGTAACTGATAGACTTGTTTAAATAAAATTGTACACTTACAAGGCAACTAAGAGGAAAGCTGTTGTTTGCATACAGAGAGACACAATCCAACAACAAAAAAAAAGGAACAGCTTTGGAGGAAACTTGTGACTTTTAAAAGGTCATCCATGAACTTGGACAATATAAAAAAACAATTGCAGTAGAATCTTAAGCAAACCAAGAACTAATATATAAATACATAGATATAAATATATATATATATATAAAAATACACAGAGCAAAAGTATATATATTCTAAAAGTATATATGATCAATTCTAGTCCTAGATAATCTATACACAGATATATAAATATATATATACACACACACATATATAAATTTTGGTATTATTTTAGTATTTTATATAATGGCACAATTGGTAGGGTTTGGTACGGCATACCATGGTAATATTAAAATTTTAGTATAGTACGGTATATTGTCGGTAATGAGTTTGAGTACCAATACCGTGCCAAAATAATTCGGTATGGTATAATACCAATTGGTATTGTACTATTACCAAATTTCTATATATTTTGATAATAGTTCGGTTTGGTATGAATTAATACGGTATAAGTGATATATTTTTCCACCCTAGGTTGGTTAGGGTATATGTTCTATATAGTATATACAGTTATTTTTGTTGCCCGGGTGTGCCTTGGGCCCCAACATTACATGCAAAAACATCGTTATTTGTTGATAAAGACACTTCCACTTAAGGCTTACCTTTTCCCATAACATTGACAAAACACCACAAAATCAGGACGATTGCTAATTTAAATAAAGGCATTACATTATTATTATTATTATTATTATTATTATTATTATTATCCTTTTGGGCTACTTTAAATAAGGTAGGTGTTATATGTACCTCACTTTTTTTATTAGTTTCACCGTTAAAAAAATAAAAAAATGAGTCATCTTGGATATTTACACTCACTTTATTATTCTTTTATCCATTTTATATTAGGATAATTTTATTTATATATGCGGGTTTTTTTAGTTTATCTATCCTTAATTTATGTTAACATTAAAATAAATTTCTCAAAACTTTTTTATTAAAATTGAGAAGTATATCCACCAATTAATAATTCTTTTAAATATATTTACTTTTAAAATTAGTTTCCTAATTAGAATACACTTCCTTACTTTTAAAATTAGTTTCCTAATTAGAATACACTTCCTTAATAATATATTTTCTTAATTTGTAAAAGGTATATTGATACAAGTACTATAGATTCATTATTCATCAAAAATATACAACACTACAAAACTGGACGGAATTAATTTATATTATTGCATCATAATACTAACAAATAATTTTTTTCAATAAATGAGTTTACTATTTTCTCTTTCTTTTTTCTATACAATGAGGGCTTTAAATAAAGAAAAATTGGAACTTAAGAAACTAAAAAATAATTACTAGCCGAAGGCAACAAACATCGTTTCCTTCGATCTCAATCCTTTCAAGTCAAAGGAAGAATATTCAATTATAAAATATGTTTGTTTTCTTGTTTGCCATGATAAATTTGTAATTAAAGTTATAATTTTAATTTATTTCTAGGTATGAACTAAATTTTGTAGACGTATTACAAATGTCTCAAATTATGCTTACTGTTTAATTACTATGCCAAGACTAATGTGAATTATTGTATACTCTCAATTCTAAAAACAAATGTGAATTATAGACTATAGTCTAGTCTTATAGTCTAATCTTGAATCCGAAAAGTGGATATAATTAACAATAAATTATATATATTAGAAATATCATTTTATTATACAATTTATGTTTACTTTTTGATGTATTATATGACGGTGGATAGAAGTAAAAATTTGTTGGATAATTTACAATTGAATTAAAAAGAATCATTATTTTATAAAAATTATGCCAATATTGATTTTTATAAGTTTATCCAACAACGTGGTTAAACTTAGTGGGCAATACAGATTATCTCAATAAAACCCAAAAAGAGGGATAGACTAACAAATTTCACGGATAGAAATAAAATCATCCTTGTTAATTACTAATCAAATTGATTAGGTTGTTTAATTTTATTTGATTGTTGAAATTTAAATTTTGAATTATTTGATTTTCTATATTTTAGTAATTAATTAAGTTGTTAGAAGTTATTTGATTGTTTAAATTTAAATTTCGAATTTGATTTTATAGATATTAGTTTCTAGCAAGATTTTAAAAGTTTAGATTAGTTTAATAATCAATTAGATGATAGTGACATTATAGGAATAACAATAATATAAATTTGTTTTGTAGCTATATTAATTTAATTTTAGTTATTTATCCGTAAAAGTTTGTATTTTAAACAAAACTTTGGACTTTAAAGTATTGGTATAAAAGTTGTGTCCTTAAATAGAGAAAGGAATATTCGTCCTTAAAACTAATTGCCCCTATTTTTATTTATTTAATTAAAGTGGGTGTACTTATTAATCTAGTGATTTTTTTAATATTAAATCATTAATAAAATAATATTTATAAAATTAAATCAATAATATTTTTTGTTAGTCTAACCACATTCGTGGATTAATTTAGTAGGCAACGTGGATTAACTACAAGATATCGTGGATAGAAATAAAACCACCCTTTATATTAGCTTAATTACGTCCCTAATTAACACAATCCTAATAATGCTTAACCAAACAACCCAAAAAATCAACAAAGTTAAACCCACAAGAAAAAGCTCATGCATGAGCCATGAAGTGATCTCAGTAAGCTTGATTTTTGAGTATTAGATTGTGTTTATGTCTCCTTATTTAGCATACGTACATACATGAACATTAAAACAGAACAGTAGACGCCATTAATGAAAAGCTTTTAATCGTTCCATCTTAATCGAGTTTGGTCTACTAAAATCTTTGTACATCAAACGACTAAAGTTGTTTGCTGATGGATCTTTAATCACTCAATGACGGCTAATGTTTGTGAATTACATTCATTTAATGTAAAGCGAATGATGTTTGCAAAACTCGTTTACGAAATAGCGAGTAAGAGTTGTTTATTGATGGATCTTCAATAACTCAATAAAGGCTGATGTTTATAAATTCCATTCGTTTAATATAAAACAATTGATGTTTGCAAAACTCGTTTATGATGGAGCGAGTACGGGAAATTTTGTATCCACTCGATCTCATTCATTTAATATAAAACAAATTGAAGAAGATGGCGGCTTGCGAAGATACTGGGGTCAGGGCGACTGCGTGTTGTGTAGAGGTATCCGCAAGTGGATCGAGTTAATGAGCTGGATTGGGAGTTAAGACAGTGAGATTTCTCAGGTGGGGCAGGGTCAATGGTGGGAGGTAAGGGATGGTAGGGAAGAAGGGTAGAAGAATGATTTGCAAAGTGAATCTACGATTTTTTTTAAGTTAAGTTAATACTTGTTAATTACATCTTTTTAAGTTAAGTTAATACTTGTTAATTACATCGGTGGAGTGGTATATGTAATAACAGTAGTGAAACTAATAAAAAGGTGGGGTGTATTTGTCCTTTGGGGGGAACTACTGGGAGAAAATGTTAGCTGCACCGATGTATCTCATGGCAATATCACGCGGTACATCAAAACTCGTTTATGATAGAGAGAGTAATGGAAAATTTTGCATCCACTCTCATTCGTTTGATATAAAATTAACGAGTTGAAGAAGATGGTGAGTTATGATGAGATTGGGGGTTAGGGCGAATGCGAGTTGCGCAAGGGTAGTGGCGATTGGCATTGACAAGCTGAATTGGGAATTAAGGCAGTGGGGTTTCTCACTTGGGGCAGTGGCGATGGCGGGAGGTAAGGGACGGTAGGGAAGAACGGGAGAAAAAGGGTTTGCAATGTGGAGAATGGGAGAAGAATATTAAAGAGAATTTGATTTCTAGATGACTAGAGTTTGCAAAGCGGAGAAGAAAGGTTTGCAAAGTGATTCTATGTTTTTTTTAAGTTAAGTTAATACTGATTAATTACATCTTAATTAAAGTGGAATGGTATAGGTAAAAAAGTGGTGTTCGTAAAAAGAATTATTAACAATAGTGGTATTTGTAATAACAGTAGTGAAACCTATAAAAAGGTGGGGTGTATATTTACACCCACCTTAAATAAAAGCATTGCAATATTATTATCCGTTTGGGGGAACTAGTAGGAGAAAAGATTAAGTGCCTTGGGTGTGCCACATCGCAATCTCACGTGGTACACCAAAACCAAAACTGAAACTGAATATGTTTGCCTTGGGTTTGAGGCGTGACATTGCATAATCGAATCATTGCACATGTGACTTGGAAATAATATAACTTCACTATTTAAAATTTTATGTCACATGTTCTAGTGAGAAATTGACTTTTTAAGTTATCATGAATATTATAGCTAAATTATAAATGTAAGAGTTAAAGTTTTATCATCCAAAATAAGTACGAGCAAAAGGAGAGTTCTTATATTTTTTCTTACAATTTATTTATTTAAAAAAAATATATATGAAAACTGAAATTAAACAAAAAAGTTTAGTTCGAGTTTGGGTTTGGAAGATTTAGAAATAAAAATCGAACCAAACTGAAATCAAAATTTCAAATTCGGTTTGGGTTTGGGTCTTGTAATTTTACCCCGACTGAAACCGAAAACACCCCAACTCTAAATGATAACATGGATATTCATCTTTCTCTCTCTTTCGGATCTCTTCATTCTTTCTCCCCATTTTTCTCTTTATACCATGTTTCTTCTTTCTTCCTTCATTTTTTCTCTCTACAAATAAATGTTTTCAAGCTCTCTACTGAGGGAGGTTTTTTAAGTGTAAATGTTAACCTAATGACAGTTTGGAAAAGCAATTTACTCTTACATTCCTTTCTTTGTAATTATAGATGGATGTTAATCTGTATGAAAAGTGTGAGGTCAAAAAATTCGTGAATTAGTTATACAAAATAAAGATGAACTGTGCTAGGGTATAAATTAGATCTGTACGAAAACAGCATTTTGTATTCCCGATCACCATTATCAATGGACAGTCATGCCTTTTGGATTAAAAAATGCTCCTCCCTCATGTTTTCAAAAGGCCATGATTCGTATTTCCAAGCCTTTGTTATCAAATGCCCTCATCTACATAGATGATATCATTCTATATTCCCCAGATGAAGCCTTAGACTTACTTTCAAAATTTCATGAAATTGTTCAAACCTATGGAATTATGCTTTCTGAGAAGAAAATGGTTATTGTTCAGACAGGAATTGATTTCCTTGGTATGAAAATTTTGATTGGTCAGTTCCAACTCCAACCCCGCATATCCCATGATTTTCTCAAATTCCCAGATAATCTATCTTCCCCAAAGCAAATTCAACAGTTCCATGGTCTTATGAATTATATGTCAAATTTCATCCTAAAACTCTCCCAATTCACTGCCCCTCTTTCAGAACTCCTTAAGAAAAATCAATTTTGGAATTGGTGTAAGATTCATCGAGAATGTGTCATTGCGCTCAAAAAGCTTACATCCATTTTACCACCTCTTCAAATACCATCCACAGGAAAAAGAGTGCTTCAAACATATGAAAGTGATGAATTTTGGGCTGCAGTTTTACTTGAAGAAAAAGAAGGAAAAAGAACTGTCAGTGGATATAAAAGTGGAAAATTCAAACCCTTAAAAGCATATTATCATTCAACTTTTAAAGAAATTTTAGCCATTAAGCGTGGTATTGAAAATTTCAAATTTCACTTAATAGGTCAGAGATTTCTTGTTCAAATGCATATGTCCTCATTCCCAGACATGTTGAAGTTTAAAAGGAAAGTGCTTCCTCTACCCTAACTTCTTCAATGGTATAACTAGATTTCCCAATAGTCTTTTGATGCCATTCACATAAAAGGAAAATACACTGTTTTAGCCAATTTTTTGTCTCGACCTCCAAAAAACCCAGTTAATTCCATTGTTCCATGTCTTTATCCCATTCACCCCATTGATGTGCGTGGAATTAAAGATCTCCCAAAAGGTGTTCAAGAGATAATCTACAGAAAGCTCCAGTCATTGCGCAATGTTGATCAATATAAGAGATTTCTCGATATTACTATTCGCCGCCATGGTTTTGTTTTTCGTGGTTTGATGTTTCACCCAAGTTACCCTTTTGTCTCCTTGTTCCATATACATAGGTTACCTTACCTCCCAAAGGATGCCTTATGTTCACTTCGGTACCTCTGCAAGAACTTCACTGTTGCTTTCATGTTCGATGCCCCAAAGTTGTATACCTACCTCAATGCCAATACCATTGACCTTGAGTTGCCCCAGGTTATCTATGGTCAACCATTTGGTCGTAATACAGCCAAGTTTCTTAATTGGTTCAAACATCTTGAACAATGGCGTTTTGAACTTAGATATCACTATGCCAGATATGTCATGATTAAGTTCAACAATCCTCGCCTATATCATCCTAAAGATGAAGCTGAACTAGTTACAGACTCTCCAGCTTGTAGTGATGCCCAGATTATTGGATGGTATAATTATAATCTTTCAAAGTTGCAAAGAACAACCAGCAATGAAGAATGGATCCAATTTTTGTATAACATGTGTCAATATAATAATGTTGATATGAATTCAATCCCCACAAATGTTTTGTTTAGTCATTAGCCTTGGAATGATCACCCTCTTTGCCAAAGACTTACATATCATATTTTCAGTTATGCAGAAGTTACATCAAATTGGGATACTAGAGAAGATACCTCAAGGACAGATGTTTTGGTTGAGCTAGATGAATCAGACTCAAAAAGTGACTCAAACAATTGACTCAGTGAGTTCGAGTTCCCTCACTGTCGGCATATGAAGACAAAGAAGCTTAGGATTCTTTTATTCGTGGTCGACAAATTGTAGATAGCTTTATTAAAGTGTGTGTATTATTTACTTTGTAATAGTGTTTGCACTGTACACCTTTAGACTTTTATGTTAAAGTTATTTGTATTGTTGTGTGTGTTGTATATTCAAGTTTGTTTGTATTCTCAGCTCTCAGCTATAAAGAGCTTTTAGTTGTACTGTTACGAGATAAGGTTTTTCGAAGAGTGATGTTTGTAATGTGAGAACTTTGTAAGAAATTTTAATAAAAATTCTAGTTAGGATGTCTCATGAAAATATCGTTCTAGTTGTTTTTATATTTTTCGGTGTCATTTTATTCTAATTATACTTCTATTTATGCCTCAGTATTACTTTTGCGATTATGATTAAATGATTTTCGATTTTCATGTATAAACTTTACAAGTAGATTTAATAGATTTCATCAGTTCCCATGGTTCATTGAATTTTAAGTTTTGTGTCTGTCTTATGTCTTTATGTACAACTGTGTAGTCCTCGGTCGATCCTAATAGTCCGTAGCTCCGGTCCTATTTTGCTGGTGTTCTTTGCAACTTTGAAATATTATAATTGTATCATCCAATAATCTGGGCATCACTACTAGCTGGAGAGTCTGTAAATGGTTCTGTTGAAGTTTAAAAGGCAAGTGCTTCCTCAACCCCAACCTCTTCGATGGTATATCTGGTTTTCCCAATGGTCCTTTGATGTTATTAACTTAAAAGGAAAAGAGAAAATAGGACCGTAGCTATGGACTAATAGGACCGGCCGAGGACTACACAGTTGTACACAAAGACATAAGACAGACACAAAACTTAAAAATCAATGAACCATGGAAACTGATGAAATCTATTAAATCTACTTGTAAAGTTTATACACAAAAATCGAAAATCATTTAATCATCATCGCAAAAGTAATACTGAGGCATAAATAGAAGTACAAACATAATGAATAAAAGGACACTAGAAAATATACAAACAACTAGAACGATATCTTTATAAGATATCCGAACTAGAATTTTTATTAAAATTTCTTACAGAGTTCTCACATTACAAACATCATTCTTCGAAAAATCTCTTCTCACAACAATACAACTGAAAGCTCTTTATAGCTGAGAGCTGAGAATATAAACAAACTCGAATATTACAGCACACACAATAATACAAATAACATTAACATAAAAGTCTAAAGGTGTACAGTGCAAACACTATTACAAAGTAAATAATACACACACTTTAATAAAGCTATCTACAATTTGTCGACCACGAACAAAAGAATCCTAAGCTTCTTTGTCTTCATATGCCGACAGTGAGCGAACTTGAACTCACTGAGTCAATTGTCTGAGTCACCTTCTGAGTTTGATTAATCTAGCTCAACGAAAGCATCTGTGCTTAAGCTATCTTCTCCAGTATCCCAATTTGATGTAGCATCTGTATAACTGAACATATGATATGTAAGTCTTTGGCAAAGAGGGTGATCATTCCAAGGCTAATGACCAAACAAAACATTTGTGGGGATTGAATTCATATCAACATTATTATATTGACACATGTTATACAAAAATTGGATCCATTCTTCATTGCTGGTTGTTCTTTGCAACTTTGAAAGATTATAATTATACTATCCAATAATTTGGGCATCACTACAAGCTGGAGAGTTTGTAACTAGTTCTGCTTCATCTTTAAGAAGATATAGGCGAGGATTGTTGAACTTGATCATGACGTATTTGGCATAGTGATATCTAAGTTCAAAACACCATTGTTCAAGATGTTTGAACCAATTAAGAAACTTGGCTGTATTACGACCAAATGGTTGACCATAGATAACCTGGGGCAACTCAAGGTCAATGGTATTGGCATTGAGGTAGGTATACAACTTTGGGGCATCGAACATGAAAGCAACAATGAAGTTCTTGCAAAGGTACCAAAGTGAACATAAGGCTTCCTTTGGGAGGTAAGGTAACCTATGTATAAGGAACAAGGAGACAAAAGGGTAACTTGGGTGAAACTCCAAATCCGAAAATAAAACCATGACGGCGAATAGTAATCTCAAGAAATCTCTTATATTGATCAACATTGCGCAATGACTGGAGCTTTCTGTAGATTATCTCTTGAACACCTTTTGGGAGATCTTCAATTCCACGCATATGAATGGGTTGAATGGGGTAAAGACAGGGAACAATGGAATTAACTGGGTTTTTTGGAGGTCGAGAGAAAAAATTGGCTAAAACATTGTCTTTTCCTTTTATGTGAATGACATCAAAGGACTATTGGGAAAACCAGTTATACCATCAAAGAAGTTGGGGTTGAGGAATCACTTTCCTTTTAAACTTCAACATGTTTGGGAATGAAGACATATCCATGTCAACAAGAAATCTCTGACCTATCGAAGAAGTTGGGGTTGAGGGAGCATTTTTTAATCCAAAAAACATGAATGTCCATTGATAACGGTGATCGAGGATACATAATGTTGTTTTCGGCCTATCTTCCATATGAATTCTAAGTTGCCAAAAGCCTACTTTCATACCAAACTTTAAAAATATCATTGCATTCGAGAGATGGCTAAACAATGACCTTTTCTGGGGAAGTGGGAATTTATCACTGGTAAGAAACTGATTAAGGGGGTGGTAGTTGATAATAAGCCTGAGCTTTCCTCTTACTTGTTCAAAACATTTTTTAACATAAAATGCTTCACAAGCCCAAAGGGATGAGGTTGGTTCTATCAACTGTTAAGATTTTAACGAGGTAAGTTCTTGGACAGCAAGGGCATAAAGGTTTGGGTGCATTCCTGGGTGACTTGCCTTTGTGGGATTGAAATTGTCATTTTTCTTGAAGGGAAGGGAGATAAAGAAATCAAGGTTTTTCTAAAGGGGATTTGAACACTTCTTTAGAAATTCTTGATGGGATTCAGCACAGGAAGTGGAAATGAGGCTTTGTTTAATGGCTTCAATAAGCAAGGCTAAGGACAAAGGTTTTGGAACAACATGTTCTGGAAGAGAATTTGTGAGATAAAAGTTTGGAACTGTGGTCTATGGGAGATACTTGTCTCCACAACTTAAACCTTCTTTCAACCAACGAAGATTTAGTAGTTGGCTGATTAAGTCAAAACCAATAAGCAAATCTTTCTGAGAGAGATCAGAACCGAATGCTTTATGATGTAAAATAACATCAGGAAAGAATTCAATTAAGATCATCTTACTAATTTTATCAGCAATGAATGTTTTTCCATTTGTGATCCTAAATCCTTGTGCACATTTCTTCTAAAGGGTGGAGGGTAAGATTTTTGGGTTTATCACGGTGCAAGCTGCTCCTGAATCAAAGTATGCAATAACTGGGATTTTATTATCACTATACGGGAGGTAAATGTTTATCTTGGCTAAAGGGGATGGTCTGTCTGGGGACAAGGCTAAGGTTGGTTGGATGTTTAGAATTGGTTCGAGGGTTAAAATTAGGGGAACATCTGAACCATCTGACATTTTTCCTTCATAATCAGAATTTGAATATGATTCACCATCTGAATAGGTAATGGAAAGAATTATTTCTGGGGTTAAGTCATCTTCTAATGAAAGGACTGACTCCAAATCTGAATCCGCGATGCCTAGGGTTAACTCTTAAAGATGATTCATGAAATTATTCTTCTTGCTCGTCTTGGGGCAATTCTTAGCATAGTGGCCTGGTTTATGACAAATAAAACACTTATCTAAGCGTTTACCACGAGCTTTCCTTTTCTTTACAAATTTCTATATCTACTTTTTGTGAAACGGCTTCTTGTTTCTGATCTTGCTTTCAGAGTGCTCATTTGATCCCTTGAAATGCCTTTTTTTTGTACGAACAATCATATGACTTTGCGTCCTTGCATTTTATTTTCAAATGATATTTATTACAAGCAATGGATAGTTGCGTATGAGTCCTTTCCATATCCTTGAAGAAATTTATTTGGTTACATAACCTTTCCAGAGCATCAACAATATACTCACTCATAGATATGAGCAATTGTATTTCCCTATAGAGTTTGCTCGCGAATCTTCATTAATTTCTGGGCTTTAGCATTCAATGAGTCATTTGGTTATAATGCATTTCTAAATCTTTTGGCAGAAAGGAACAACACTTAATGACCAAGAATTCTTCTCTAAAAAATCATGTTTATCAGGATGACCAATAAACTCTGAATAAATATAACTGAGAAAATTATCAATTGTCGGGGCCTATTGGAGTTGACGTTGACGATATTCACCAAGACTATCATACCAGTCTTTTAATCTTCCTTCAATTCTGAAAAGAAAACGACGAAGAACTGTAGGTATATCATAGAATTGACGGTCTGCTTTGAGCCATGCAGTGAATGAAACGATTATTTCTCTCCATTGAGAAGGCGAGACATCATTAAAGGTGAATACTCTTGTTAAATAGTTATGCCTACTCGCTTCATATTGCGGAATTCTGACTTCTTCCATAGGATCAGTGTCATCATCATCATGAGGGTTAACAATTTCTGGTTTAGGCCGATTTTGCTAGTTTCTTTTTTGATGAATTTATAAGCCATTGGCGAGCCTATCAGTTTAAGTTTAAAGTTTAAACAGCTTCTATTTAAAAATTTATTTTAACATCCCATGTAATATGTGAAACCTAAATTACATGTCTACTATAAAAATTGCCTAAGCTAAGAACAGCCTTTAAGGAAGTAATAAATTCACTAGCATAACTATCCCCGTATTTTGAAGTGATCACCCCAAGTTTCTTAAGTTGGAAACTTCTAAAGCCATTAAGAGGCGAATCTTGAGCATAGTGCCTATATAAAGTCGAAGAACGTGGTGGTTAGAAATCGGGTTGGTGAAGACAAGATTGTTGCATTACTCGATAAGTTGGATGAGAGATAGATGGTGTATAAGGAAAGTTATATCTTCAGCTACTTCGTTTATGTGAATCAGCTAGTGAGAAACCCCTCGTGTTTAGTCAGTACCTCCTTCCTTTGAAACTCTTAAAGAGATTGTGGCTTGTGAAAGAGATTGAATTAGATAACTTTAATTCTATGGTCTTTCTTCTTTATTGTCCGATAAGATTATTCCTCTTGTTCTGATCCTTGAGTTTGAAATCCATTTCAATCGCGATCATGGCTCTCTATTTCTTAAAGATGGGAGACAGGGTGAGAATTCAGAAACCACGCGTACCTTATTCTCATAACTATCATGTTGGAATTTCGATGATGAAATTTCTTAAAGAGGGGAGATTGTAACGCTCCGTACCTCTATTCCTCGAAAATCACGATACAAGTCACGTGTAAGGTAGAAGTAGACTTCGGATAGCCAAATTTTGTTCCAAAAGGGTTGAAATGACTTGGAGATATTTAGTAAGCCATATTAATATATTTAAGCATGTTGGAATGCCCATAAGTCATTTCGGGTTACTCTGACAAAAATCTGCTCGGAAATTATAAGTTTTGTCCTACGCGATTCTTTGTTTCGGGCCAACTTTGGAGCTCTATAACTTCTTCACCTTTTATCCAAATTGGACTTCGTCTTGGTCTATGCCTAGTTTTTATAGCATTTTACAACTTTCGTGTTTTGACCGAAGGTCAATTCACACTCCTTTCTTGTCAAAACATTGTGCAAAGTAGGCCACTTAGCGAATTCTGATCGTTCATTAACACTATAGCAAAGTGCTGTCTTCATCAAATTTTTTGGAATTATCTATCTAGAATTTGAGGAAACTACCTTCTAAGAAGTTGTAGAGATTCGAATTACCTTTCCGCGGACATAAAGATCATCTCAATCAAAATTCCGGGTGAGAAGTTATGGTCGTTCGAAGTTCAATGTAGCAGGTCCCAAAACCAACTCGTGAAGCGGAAATTAAAAATGGGGTTTCTATATATCTGTTCACCTCCATTTGTTCCTTATTTCACCACCAACTCCTGAGAGCTCCTAGAGAAAGAGAAATAATGAATTTAAAGGCTTTGTGGGAGATTCAAGGTGAGGAATCAAGCTCTTTCATCATACACTTTCCCCATCTACTATTCATCTTCTTCTTCCTCTCACCGAAACACCATGGCTGGGGTTTTGGCGAATTTTGGGGTTTTCGCGGTTGTGCTTCTCTGGCTCGTTTCTTTTACGATTCTTCGAGGGATTAACCCTCAATAGATGGGAACAATAGTATTAAAGCTTGTTTCCAAATTATTATAACATATGTACACCAAATCAAACAAAACCTAGGGTTTTTACTCAAAATGCATACTCATGGGGGTTTGGGCTAATTTTCTACGATTATTTAGTTTATTTGCATCGTATATGACTTCAATATGTTTTTTATGTAAAAAGCCATAATTATAGATGGATTGTAAGAAGACTTGGTGTATGACCCTCAAGTACGTATATGGTAGTATGCACACGGTTATGACACGCATACGTATGCAATGCTATACTTGGAATTAAAAGTATATTTGAGATGCAGTTACACATATATATGGTAATGTTGTTGTACTCGAGCTATCGGTTCATGATTTACAAGATTTGTTACTTGCTAGGCCAGTTCGTAACTATGTTGGGTGACGTTACAAACCTATTTTGAATAAGTATAGTATAAAGACCATAAGGGGGGTTTGTATAAAATCTATAGCTCATACAAATGCTATATCATCCTTGGCTTGGTGCCAAATTTGTGGGAAACTCTAAACCCCCTAAATACTTGATTTTCTTGTTTAAATGTTAGTCAACGAACTTGGCTAGCTTGGTTTTAAGTGTAACAACAATACCACCACTGGATTAGCACTATATATATATATAAATTGGAATGGATATATACAAGTTGTACAAATACATACAAAACATATATATTTACACATGTTGAATTCTATGTTCTTATAATTTCCTTATTTTTGATAAGTTTATTATTCTTTAAATGTTGTTGGGATTTATTATCGGTTGGCCACACCGTTTTTACCAGATAGAGATTTGGTTATCACTTGTAGCGTATAGCCTTGATGGCTACGTGAGTTTATATTATTGCCTTGGGGGCATTCTCCGTTTAGGTGGTCCCTGCCTTGGGGACTGAAGAAACCAAGTTTGATCGCGATTCGCGTGTACACGTAGATAAAATCCTAGACGTGACATTTATATATATATGATTGATGTGATAGATTTGGTTACAGTGTTGTGGCATATACAGTATAATGAAATATATATATTGCCTTTCTTATACTTTGGGGATGGGTCATTATATATATGCATGGCACAAAATGTTTTCATTGTATTGACTACTCCAAAATTATATATATATATATATATTTGTACTAAAGTGCGAGCAATGTATATTACGAAAAATGGGTTTTATTCAAAGAAAGAGTTATAGTCGTGGAAGTTATACGTAAGCATCTCATCAAAAAAATTACTTTCATTATAATGCATAGCATGGCATGCAGGGTTTTCTAACCTATTTTTATATAAAAAAACAACCCTTATAGTTCCCACTGAGCCCGTTTGGCTCACTCCCAGTTTCCAAACCAGTTTTGCAGGTGTTTCTCGGAGATGGCGCGTGTATGAAGTCTAGTTAGCTCTGATGATTTGTAATCACCAAAGTCGTTTGGAAACGAATTGTATTATACTATTCCTTTAATTTATATTATGGTTTCGTACTGTAATAAGTTAAATATTTTACGGATTACCGTATTCTTAAAATATTGTTGTAAAAACTTTTAATGAAATTGGGATCTCGTTGGAGACTTTGTATAAATGATATTTCTTAAATGTGGAGTATCTATTGGAAATGGATTATATATATATTTTTTAATAGGTTTTGGTTTTGCTTAATAAATAAACTCCACATGCCAAATTTTTTCAACAAATATGACTCTGTACGAAATTTTCTTTTATATGAGTTATGATTTTTATATACTTAATACCCGTTGTCGCATACGACTCTGTGGCTAACCGGGTCCCGGAGGCATAATCCTCTAAACGGGGTTTCGGGGCATCACAAAGAATTTCTTCTCTCTTTTCTTATCATTGATGAATTAGAAGACTACAACTAAATATTTAACTTTTGTGGCAACATACATCAATTATTCATGCAATTCCTAAATTTTATTTTTCAACTCATCAAACTAGAGAAAAAGTAACCATCTTGGACTCTATTCTCTCTTGGGATTGAACAATCTGATTGAGAACACGATTTTGAGCAACAACATTGTCAGCTTGCCAATTGATTGCGGTTTCAGCATGAGTAACTTTCTTTGGCTGACCATGTGGATCAAGGAAAATAGGATTCTTGATTTTCCACGTATGCTTAGTACGCTGATTTGCATTCCTGTATTCTTCTAGACTTGGAAACTTTGTAGCATAGTCTGAAGAGATTGGATCAAACACACAGCATGGGATTGGTTCTGGAATATTTTCAAGGCTGATTTGTTTGAGGGCTTTCTGGTAATTTGGTGAAAGAGCTGGGGGGCTTTGGAAGAGTTTGTTTTGGAGGAGGAGGGGGTGAACAAGATGACATTTCTGGAGTAAGTTGAGGTTTATTTTGACCATAGTAAACATAATAATCAAATTTTTTAGAGGGGTCTCCAAGTAATCCAACTGATGGATCACCTGCTTCATACTTCTCCTACATGATTTTCTGAGAGGACTTTTTCTTATTCTTCCTCTTGGGACAATCTTCCATATACTCAATCTCGTACCTGCTATCTTCACAATCCTTATAATAACAAGTGTCATACCAGATATGGCCAGAATTAGGGTCACGGGCTTGATAATACGGGGTTTCATTCTTATCAAAGAACATAATTGGGATTGGCTCATTTTCAAGTTTCTGATCATCAGGATGGGGGAGTAACGGTTCCATCATATGAAAATTAGTGGTAAAAAGACTTATTGGATGGGACCAGGCTGTGGATGAGGGTTTGGGGAAGTTGGCTTCAACTGACTTATCTTTCTGTCGAAATGAAAACAAGTCCAGCTGAATGAACAGGTTCTGGGTTGTTTCTCTCATGAAGTTTTTCATAATTTGTAACCCAAGAATTAGGTAACAACTTTATGACTTCTTCACGTGGTATTTGTCGGGGAACAAAAGTATGGCTTGGGGATTGACCTGCGCAACTTTTAATAGAAAAGCATCCTTAGAATGAGGGTTTGGGATTGATATATCAAAAGCATGATCCTGAACTCGATAAATCATTTGATGGTGTATGGTTACGGCTAAAGAATCTTACACTTGAGGGGCTCCAATTATATGAACTTGGAGTTTCAAAGCAGTTTGAAGGGTGGGATCTATAAGGGGAATGTTTTAATTTAGGAAAAGGGTAAGGAAAAATGTTCCTACATACAAGGTTGTTTGAAGGGTACCAATACAAGCATGTTGATACTAGGGAAAACGGCTATTAAGAAGGGCTAACTGAGAGACTGTTGGTAAACCTTTTCTTCCATGAAAGGTAATGGCTACTCGGACTGCTCCAAAATGAAGATGCGTATAACCTTGAGAAATTGCAATACGAACTAAGTCGTCTAGCAAAAGGAGGGTAATCAATTGTTCTTGACCACCTACAGGAATCTGGAACTAATCCATCTTTGAAGATTGAACATATTCCTTGACAGGAAGTTTTTTCTAGGGACCAAAGATTTTCCTCACATATTTGGTGAAACTTGGAGTGTTTGGCTTACTAAAAACATTATATGGATTAGCAACCGGTAACTCAGTTTCATAATTTTTTTCAGTTTCAGGTGATTTCATATAAAAAGTCTAAATATTTATCTGAGAATTTATTAGAAGAAGATGACGAAGATCTAGTTAATAACTGAGAATTATTAGGGGGACGCTTTAAAATATACTCCATAACTAAAATATTTTTGATTTTTTGGAAGGGGTTTATGAAAGATTAAAATAGATAGAGCTCCAGCCACAGCAGACTAAACCTAATTTCTTTGTGATTTTTTCTTTTCAACCAAGAAACTTAAAACAACTACTCTGAGATATTATAAAATTGAAACAAATCAGATCTTTCCCAAGACAACAACAATGGCACACCACGACCTTTAAAAGCTCAAGGGACTCGTCTAACATGAGTGCTGTTATGATTCCATAAATTATACAATTGTTTTATGCAAAAATCATACTCTTAGTTTTCTGATGTGAAAAATCCATACTATATGGTAGTCACTGAGCATACTAATCAAAGAGATTGATTTTTCATACTTATCCCTGTATAATTGCTAAACATTTGGCTGACATAATAAATCACAGTTGAGACTCGGTTTAATTAGCGGGGCAAGAACCCTAAAGAAGACTACTCACTATACGGGAGGTAAATGTTTATCTTGGATTCAAGGTCGCAAATGGAGAAACATTCATTGTTGATAAACTCAGTAAGATGATCTTAATTGAATTCTTTCCTAATGTTATTTTACATCACAAAGCATTCAGTTCTGATCTCCCTCAGAAAGATTTGCTTATTTGTTTTGACATAATCAGCTAACTACCAGATCTTCGTTGGTCGAGACAAGCATCTCCCATGGACCACAGTTCCAAACTTTTATCTAACAAATTCTCTTCCATAACCTGTTGTTCCAAAACCTTTATCCTTAGCCTTACCCATTGAAGCCATTAAATAAAGCATAATTTCCACTTCCTGTGTTGAATCCCATAAAAAATTTCTAAAGATGTGCTAAAATCCCCTTTGGAAAAACCCTGATATCTTTATCTCCCTTCCTTTCAAGAAAAATGACAATGTAAATCCCACAAAGGCAAGCCACCCAGGAATGCACCCGGACTTTTATGCTCTTTCTATCCAAGAACTTACCTCGTTAAAATCTCAACAATTGATAGAATCAACCTCATCCCCTTGGACTTGTGAAGCATTTTATGTTAAGAAGCTTTCTGAACAAGTCAGAGGAAAGCTTAGGCTTGTTAATAACTACCAACCCCTTAATCAGTTTCTTGCCAGTGATAAATTCCTACTTCCCCAGAAAAGGTCATTGTTTAGCCATCTCTCGAATGCAAGGATATTTTTAATGTTTGATCTAAAAGCATGCTTTTGGCAACTTGGAATTCATATGGAAGAGGTTTTTCCAAGAGTGATGTTTGTAATGTGAGAACTCTGTAAGAAATTTTAATAAAAATTCTAGTTCAGATGTCTCATGAAAATATCATTCTAGATGTTTGTATATTTGTCGGTGTCTTTTTATTCATTATGTTTGTACTTCTATTTATGCCTCAGTATTACTTTTGCGATGACGATTAAATGATTTTCGATTTTGATGTATAAACTTTACAAGTATATTTCATAAATTTCATCCGTTTCCATGGTTCACTGATTTTTAAGTTTTGTGTCTGTCTTATGTCTTTGTGTAAAACTGTGTAGTCCCCGGCCGATCCTATTAGTCCGTACCTCCAGTCCTATTTGGTATTAGAGGGATTTGTGTCTGCGGACAATCCCTGTCTAACGTGTGACAGTTTTTACAATTCTGGCCAAACGAAACAACGGATTGAATAATTTTTAAATCTTGTTACAAATAGTTTATGTGTTTTTCCTTGAATATGCGACGGTCTTTCATTTAATTTATTTCCTTAGTTTGAGGTTTAGTAATAAATTGGAAAACGATATCTTTATCTTGGTATTTAGTAATAATGCCTTTTGTAGTAACAGTAAATGGTTCAATAAGATTGAGAAAAGGAATTCCTAAAATAACTCTTTGTGAAAGATTTTTTATCATAATAAAGGTGGTTTACATACAAATTCCTTCGTTACAAATATAGGTTTTAGAAAGTTTATATTTTATTTTTAATTTATTACCTCCAGGACTAGTTAAAGTCTAAGAGGTTTTATCAAAATAGTGTTTAGGAACATGACCTTCTCTAATATAATTCATATCCGCCCCACTATTAATAAGGGCAATATATTTGAATATAAAATCTTTATCAACAACTATAGTAATATTAATAAACCATTTTTAATAAGGAACACTATTCTTTCAAAATTATAGAAACATATGCTTTATATTTAAGTTATAGAAAAATCCTGAAACAAAAATTTCCTAATAATAATAAAGAATTCTCTCTAGATATACCTCTAGAAAGTGGAATAATGCTCAAAAGAATTATTCTACTATTAAAAAAGAAATTCTTTTTATAGTTGAGTGTATTTCAGATTTTCAAGAAGATTTATTAATTCAAGAATTTTTACTCATAATTGATTGTAAATTAAAACAACTACGGATGTTTTTGAAATGATGTTAAAAACATCGCTTCTAAACAAATATTTGCTAGATGGCAAGCCAGATTATCCATCTTTGATTTTAAAATAGAATTCATAAAAGGAGAATTAAATTATCTTCAAGATTTTTTTTAACTAGAGAATTTTTGCAGGGTAAATGAGTAAACCTCCAGGGCCTGGTCCCTGGTCCTCTCAAAGAGGATGAGGGGGAAGAGGAGAAAGAGGAAGAGGACCCCATTCCCCATCTCCATCTTCTAGCTCCCCTAATTATGGGAAAAAAAAGCAGCAAAATCTTTCAAAGAGGCTCTTGAAGAACCAGCCACTATTGCTTTGCGGAAAACCCGACAAGATTTTGTCATATATCTTAAAGAAAGTGACAAACAATTTATTCTTAACCCATGGTCTATTGCTCAAAGGTATTTGAGTCCCGTATGGAATTTCCCCTTATAGGAGGAAAAAATCGTTTATATTACGAAGCAATTCTTAAAGAAACTAACTCAGTTGGGTTTATTCATATGACCCGAAATTCTGGCCCTGTAATCCATAAATCGCTTTTAGTAAAGCATTTATTTGTGGAGTTCTAAGTATAGAAGATTGGGAATTAAATCCCAATAAAACTCAACAACTTTATAATTAGGTCAATAAATTTATTATAACTATTAGGATTATATTAAGGCCTGGAAAAAGGCTTTCTTTTTATCAAAATTCATAGAATATCCATACTTAGTTTTTTAGATTTGAAACTCTTAAAGAGCCGTTAGTTATTCTTAAAGAACTTCCCTACTGGTTTTTGCAGTGGTTCATCCTTACAGGACCTGAAACTGATTTTGTTTCCCTTCTAAACTACTGGATGCTTTTAATCTCTTTTATATTCACCACCCAAGGCATCAGAAAAAAGAAAATGTTATTCTGAATCTAATCTTAATGAGATTTATGGGGCAATATGAGATCCACTGGATATGGTAATGGTAGTTTAATACAACGAATCATAATGGCCTTTTTATGTTAGTCAGGGATTACTTTTCTAAATGGTGACCCGGATTTGAATATGAAGAAATTATTAGACAAGTTGGTAAAGATATATGTTGAAAATTTTATAAAGTTTAATAAACAGGTTAAACTTGATGAAAAAGCTCAGGAAAATTTTAATTTAGAAAGAACAAAGTTTAAAACCCCTTCCCTTGCCTCTCTTAAAGAGAAATTTCGAAATGCTCCTATTAAAGAGCTTAAAGCTAAAATCCTTGCTGCTTTGGCCTTAAAGCTTGATATGGACAAAGACTATATGTCAACCTCTTCTATCCATGACACTCCATTTACCTCTGATCCAAAAAAAGATGTCTCATTTTTTGACCTGGAAAAAGACCAAGATGAATATACTGGATGCGTTCATAAAAACGAAGATATGGAGGCTCACATGGGAAAATGATTTACTGAATTATATAAAAATAAAAAGGAAGTTAAAAATAAAAGCCAAGAAGAGAAAGGGAAAAATCCAGAATAAAGTCATCATGCCAACATGCATCCATTGCAAAGCTTTAATAAGAGGTTTATAATTTATAACTAATCTTGGATTTCCCCTTTCAATTTCAGAAGCTTTGTTGACATAGAAAGCTGTATAACTCGAAGGAGAATAACTTTTGTAAATAAGTTTTTTATCAAGCTGGGATTGAATTTTATTTTCACAATACTCAAGAAGCTCATAATTCATTTGAGCTGGTCTAACTTTAGTAGAAATTTTACTTTTAAAAAGATCTTTTTTCGTAAGGAAGAGGAATTGAACAATGTGTTGTCTTCTATCCCAAAAAGCATTAAGGTGTTTACTACAAATTCCCCGTAGCATACGATTAGAAATTTGCTCAATACTATTCTTTACTTTAGAAGTTTCTAATTGGGAAGAAATATTTAAAAGTTGAACATCCTTTCTTAAGTAATTAATATGGTTTTCTTTAAAAATAAGATATTTCATCTCATTGATTTCCTTAATTTGAGTAGTAGTTAGAAGTTCAAAAATAATACCTCTATCCTCAAATTTTTTTAAAATCTTTTTAGTTTGTGAAAATAGTTTGACTTTTGTCTGTACTGGAGTAAAGATTACGAATGTTAGTATTGGAACTTTCTAATCTAATTTTTAATTTTAGCTATTAAATGTAATTAATTCAAATATCGTTTTTGCTAAAATGTGTCCTTCTTAGAAACCATTTTTCTTCAAACAATTGGCCGAAAATACTTGTTTTTAAATAAATAGAGAAATCTATTATTGTTCCTTAAACCCAAAACCCCCCATTTTTTATAAAAATAAATAAATAAAAAGACAATGCTTATTTTGTCAAAAACAATAAAGTACATACTTGCTCATATTTATTTTAAATAAAAAAAAATTATTAAATTTTATATTTATAATATAATTTAAATATTCATGATAGTTAAAATAATTGATTTCTTATTAAACTTTATAAATTTTATAACATAAAATTTTAGATAGTAGAGTAATAATATTTTTAAGTTAGATATGCAATGATTCAGTTTAGTTCGATTTTACAATGTCATAACCCGAATTCAAAATAAAAATATTTGGTTTCGATTTAATTTTTTTTGTTTCAGATATTTGAATTTAGATTTTTATGGATTGGTTTGATTCGGTCTTTTAATTTTTGGATTCGCCACACCACGTGTTCGCAGATCTTACGCTCTAAATCGCACTAATGAGTTGATTGACAATAAGTATGACCAAATGCTAAGAAACCCACAAGTTCATGATTCAGTTTTTTCTATCAAATTCACATACCCATTTGTTATCAATTCATGTGGAGGACTTGGTTGCCATGTTTTAGGGAAACAGATTCATGGGCATGTGTGTCAGTTTGACTTGAATGGTAATAGTTTTATAGAGAATTCACTGTTGAGAATGTATGTGAAGTGTGATGATTTGGCCCGTGCACATGAAGTGTTCGAGGAAATGTGTGAAAGAGATGCAGTGTCATGGACTAGTCTCGTTTGTGGTGGGCATATCAACTTATTAAGTTGGGACAAAAGGGGATTAAAGGTCAATGAACTGTTTGAAGAGATGCCGAAGTGAATTGTTTCTTCAACGGCAAAATTTTTTGGGTCTACTTGATACGGGTACTACGCAGATTCCTTGGATGTTTTTCGAAGGATGCAAGTGAATGGTGTTAAACCCGACCGGGTCAGTTTGATTGCTGTACATTCTGCCTGCCTGTGTGCAGTTGGGAGCTCTCAAGAAAGAATTGTATATACAACGCTCTAATAGTAATGTACACAAAATGTCGCAACGTAGACCAGCAGCTGTTCGATCAAATGCCTCAATGAGTGATTTCTTGGATAACCGACAATTCTCAGGTATTTCGTTGAACAGTCTTTCGGTTTCCTTGGTTAAACCACACTTGGGATACATATCTACTATAGAATTAGCTACCCTCTGTCTAAGCCCCTATGGAACTTTGACTTCATGAGCATGCATTTGCTTCCCTTGTTCTATTAGTGCAAAATCAGCAAATACGCCCATCATGCTCGAGAGAACAAGCCAGTTCGCTCAGATGTACTCCTTCTAAGCTGCCCATATAAGTCCATGGCCACGGACAAGTTCCCTTCTTGAGCATAACCAAGAACTAGTGCCGTCCAAGATAATGCACTCTACTTTTCAACACGATTAAACACTTCTAGAGCTTCAAGTAAGTACCCGCATTTCCCATAGGGACCAGCAAGAAACAACATTTCTTCTGGGCATTTCATCAAACACATCACGTGGAATATCCATTACACCACATTTTCCCTACATATCGTCCTATCAAAACCATAGCCCATTTTCACTACAGCTGTATGAACTTGCAATTACAGCTTACATATAGGAAGAATAGGTGTGTTTAGAGCATTCACAGTGGGTAGGGTAAAATGATAAATTGACCCTACCTAAGCCACAGCGGAAAAAAATGTAGGCTAAAATTTTAGCAGGTAGGGTACCGAACGAGTAAATTTACCTTACGGCTAAATTTTATTCATATAAATGTGGTTCATTCGTATGACCTTTTTTTTTTTTTTGATAAACCTCATATAATAGTGGCTCATTCGTATGACCACTTTTTTTTTTTTTTCTTTTTTCTATGAAAAACCTAATACAATAGTGGCACATTTGTATGACTTTTTTTTTTTTTTGATAAACTTCATATAATAGTGGCTCATTCGTATGAGCTCTTTTTTTTTTTTTTTTTTTTTTTTGTGAAAAACCTCATACAATAGTGGTACATTTGTATATGACTTTTTTTTTTTATAAACCTCATACAATAGTGGCTCATTCGTATGAGCTCTTTTTTTTTTTTTTTTTTAACCCATACGAATGAGCTTCATTCGTATGCATCATTTTAATTTTTTTTTTAGCCTATCCGTTGTATTCTCCTCTAAAATGTAATTAAATGTATGTTAAATTTAGCCTAAATTTTTCCACTACGCTGTGCATGATTATAAGGAAAAAGAAGATAAATGGGAGGACAAACTAAGCTGGGGGTAATTTTTGTCATGTTAATTGGGTATTTCGCAGCCATCTAATGGAACGATTAAAATGAGTACCAAAGTACCCAAAAAACTGATTATAAAATTAAAACTACCCACAGATAATTAGACATTAAATTTGGCCCAGACACCATGCGGGGATGAACCCTAGAACAAAAAAATAAATAAATGAGACGTAAAATCCTATTATATTTGGCATTTTTAGTTTGAATTTTAAGAAATCAGTCCTTAAATTTAAGGTACCCTAATTCTTATTCTACTTCTATTAGGATTCTAATCAAAAACCTTAAAAATTAACCTCTAAAGGCCAATAATATATTCCATTCATGTTAGGATTCTTACAACTGATATTGTACCCTGATTCCTGGTATTACTGGTATGTTAAAAGGTATCAACTTTTCACTCAGACAAATGGTAGTACAGGCCGTTTAGTCATCTTTGCATCCATAAACACATCAAAGCTTATGTTTGAAGGCAATTACTACTTTAAACAAGCAAACTTTTATTCATTAGAACATATAGACTTACATATTGCCGATCTGAAGCTAACTTAGGAGCCTATACAAGAGTAGACTAGCGCTAGCCACACATACCTACTGTGGCACTCATATTCCTTCTTAGTTTTAAGACTATGAAATATAATTACAGACCATTACAATGACACCTTCCCTTACTTTTAAGCTGAGTCGTATCCACTCTTGGTCCTCTTGATTAGCCGTTTCCGCTGAAAGGAGATTTATCCTGTTGAGTGGCAGCAGGTCGTCCCTCCTCTTGATCTGCTGCTATTGGAAGCAAAGGTCCATTCCTTCCTAAAGCAAAAGCAATGGCCAACTGTGATTGATTGTGAGCGATCAGGGCTCTGTGCTGGATTCCTCCATTATCACTCCAGCAATAATGCGTGCTGAAGTCATTGATGACGTGCTCAATATGTTTAAGCCTATGGAAACGTTCGTAGAGGTTTCTTCCTCTCTGTGGACTATTAATCCAATGGAATGGTTCCTCTGGTTCTCTGCAGTCCTGCACTTCCTCTAGCACATGTATGCTTGGGTAGATCTCCGGCTTGTGCTCTTCAAACTGTTGAAGTGTTCTCCATACAGTGTACTTGTAGAGGGGCGGTGCTGAGTAGATTCTGACTCCCATTTGTTCATTGACTGTAAAGTTAGTCCGATAATGGCGGTTGTTCCATAGGTATTTGAAGAACCTTGAAACGCTGGGATGAACTAGTGTTGCCATACTGGACATATCTTCTTTAAGGATGACTTTCTTAATAAATCCAAAGTTAAATAACTCTGAAAATATTGATTCAGGGATTTTGTCGTTAATCACGACTTGATTACCCCCTGGTGGGCTCTTGACAATCTTGGCTGCCAACTTGTAGTTGTTGGCACTCTTTTCATTGAACGCTACTTGAAGAAATTGTTCCCAACTCAAATCTGCATTCATTAGGTTGTATAAATTCTTCCATCTCGTTTCTAAACCAAAGAAACTTGGGATGAGCTCCTCAAAAAAATCCATCTTGACTGGAGCTTCTTTGTCAACCATGTCGATCGACTTTTCTTCATTCACAACTTCCGGCAAGAAGCTGTATTCTCCTTCATTCAGTTTTATTGTGTCTGTGGAAGTGTAGGCTTCATTGAGTTTTATTATCTCTGTGGAAGTGGAGGAGATGATATGGTTGAGACGGTTGAGCTCCTTTTCAACATTCCGTACTGGTACTGGATCACGTGTTCCGACGCAGATGTGACTGAATAGGCTGGTAAGGATTGCCTGCTGTTCTTCAGTCACTTGATGTTTGCCTATAGTTCTCCATGGTCTGACTCGGGTCAGGTCAATAGTCCTTTTGGCTTCTTTTCTTTTCTCATGGTTAACACCGGGCCTATCTTTGGCTGGGCTTTGTGTTTGGTTGTCCTTTGAAGTAGTCTCAGGACTTTTGGTTGTATTCACATTGAGCTTTCCAGTAGTTTTCTCCCCTTGATGTAGAGAGGCGATTGGGATAGGGCCTGACGGCGTCATCTTCCCTTTACCTTTGTTCTTCTCGGAGAACTTGTCAGGCTTGTTGCCTTCTTGTGGCCTTTGGGCCTGTTCTGACTTTGACTTTCTTTTAGGAGCGTCTTTATAATTATCTGGCATCCCTCGATCATAAGGACTTGGCCGTCGGATCGGCTGCCGTTGCGCTTTTCTTCGAATAGCGCCCACTTGCTTCTCTTGGTCAGTAGCTGCTTGCTTCGGAAAGAAGAGGTTTGACTCTGATAGAAGAGTCTTGCCTTGGACTTGGGGGAATTCTATCATACTCGTGAAGGAGTACTTCGCGCAAATTGCCATTTCTGGCGCTGCTTTGCTTGTGCTTCATGGTGCACAACTTCAAATGCTGCAAACTGAAAATGAGTATGGAGAGAGTTATTTAGAGAGACCATATATGAAAATCTAATTCCCTATGCTAAACTAACACTAGTTCTTTATAGGAGCAACTTAGCATTGAAGCTAACCCCCCCCCCCCCACCCCAACCCCAAGACACACACACCACATCACATGCAAAAGCATTGTACTTTGTTGATGCGACACTGGCTCAACTTTTCACATAATTACTTGTATGGTTCGAGTTTTAAATTATTCATAACATACTACATTTTATTACATAAGAATTCTGTTATTTAGTTCGGATTTTGGATTAGGAATGTATCATTCCAGGAATTGAGTCTTCTTTCAAAATTCTTTCTCTTAAATGTATGAGAGTAGAAGCTTACTGTAGATTTTCTCCTGAGATTATCTCTTAGGACTAAAATATCTTTTTTACTTATCAAGCCAACTTTTGTTTTTTTATTTATATTCTTTTTAATAGAAATATTTTTATTATTCATTTTTTTCTTTTTATTATTAAATACATACAAGAAGTTTTTACTATTTTTAACAATAAAATTGTTAGGACTTCTCTTTTTATTTTAAAATAAAGAATATTTTAATAATTCACACGTATTTTATTCATATTTTTATTTTAACTAATTATACAGAGATGATTCAATATTTCAAAAAAAAAGAGTTCATGTTCGAACTAAATATCGACATAAAACCATAAATACCGGATTTTTTTTTGAAGAATCTAAAATACTATTCAATTTCCAAAACTGAAAGCATCCCAAGGGTAATAAGCGAAGTCATCTCATGACATAACACCACAAAATAAAAAGGATGCTACTTTAAATAAAGACACTACATTATTGTCCTTTTGGTGGGACTACCAGGAGAAAATATTAGGTGCACCCGGGTTTAACTCACGGCAATCCCGCGTAGTACACCAAAACCAACCAGCGGAAGACAACTTAGCATGCATTAGGGCAGAAGATGAAAAGAACTCACTTAAAAAGTGTTAATGAAGAAAATATTATGAACAACATAGATGGGTTTCAATTTCTCTACTGACGAGGATTTTTAGATGTTAATGTTAACCCAGTGACAGTCTGGAAGAGCAATTTACTCTTACATCCCTTTCTTGGTAATTACATATGGTTGTTAATTAACCTATATGAAAAAAAAATTAGTGTCCGTTTGATAACAACATAAAAAATGAAAAAAAAATTAATTGATTTTTGTGAGAAGTTGAAAAATAAGTTGAGACATATGATGATATATCTTATTACTTTAGGGAAAAATTTTCTTTGTTAGCCGAGGAAAAAAAATCACAAAAAATTATGAAGGATGGAGAACATCTTATCACGTCTCAACTTATTTTTTAACTTTTTACAAAATCAAGTATTTTTATTTTCTTTTTTTTATTTTGTTATCAAATGGAACCTTAGTGATTTACGTTAGTTAGAATTCTTTTATTGCAATGATGATTTACATTAGTTCAATCTTTTATTGTAATAATAAAGATGAATGAATATCAGGAAGAACATTCCATTAATGATGTACTATAATTGTATTATAACTTTTTGTTCCTTCTTTTTTCAGACACTTCTTGAAATCTAGTTGATGGATATGGTCTTGAAGAATAATCCATTCATCAGAATAATTCGGAATCCCTTAAATGTGCCGTAAAAAGTGTGTAAAAATAAGATGTATTCTCAAGGTCAGTGCAGAATATCAGGAATTCTCAAATGGAAGGTCAAGTTGATCAGCCACATTATTTTGAAAGTAAAAAATATGTTTTTGTCCAAGACTCGAATTCAACTTATAATTGAATTGTGCCGTCATTAGACTTATCAATAGGTTGGTTAAGGTATGTATTCTATATACAGTTAATTTTGTTGCCCGGTTGCGCCTTGGGCCCCAACATTACATGCAATAACATTCTATAATAATAATAATAATAATAATAATAATAATAATAATTATTATTATTATTATTATTATTATTATTATTATTATTATTATAATTATTATTATTATAATTATTATTATTATTATTATTATTATTATTATTATCATCATTATCATCATCATCATCATCATCATCATGGGCTACTTTAAATAAGGTAGGCTCCACTTTTTTATTCCTTTCACTGTTTAAAAAAATTGAAAAAATGAGTAATCTTGGATATTTACACACACCCTATTATTCTTTTACCCATTTTATATCAGCTTAATTACCTCTATAATTAACACAATCCTAATAATGCTTAACCAAACAACCCAAAAAATCAACAAAGTTAAACCCACAAGAAAAAGCTCATGCATGAAGTGATCTCATAAAGCTTGATTTTTAAGTATTAGATTGTGTTTATATCTCCTTATTTAGCATACATACATACATGAACATTAAAACGGAATAGTACATGCCATTGATGAAAAACTTTTAATTGTTCCATCTTAATCGAGTTTGGCCTGCCAAAATCAGTGTACATTAAACAACTAAAGTTGCTTGTTGATGGATCTTTAATCACTCAATGACGGCCATTGTTTTGTGAATTACGTTCATTTAATGTCAAGCGAATGATGTTTGCAAAACTCGTTTATGAAAAAGCAAGTAAGAGTTGTTTGTTGATGGATTTTCAATAACTCAATGAAGGCTGATGTTTATAAATTCCATTCGTTTAATATAAAACAATTAATATTTGCAAAACTCGTTTATGATAGAGCGAGTATGGCAAATTTTGCATCCACTCTCATTCATTTAATATAAAACAAATTGAAGAAGATGGCGGCTTGCGATGAGATGGGGGTTAGGGCGGCTGCAAGTTGCATAGGGGTAGTTGCGAGTGGATCGAGTTAATGAGCTGAATTGGGAGTTAAGACATTGAGATTTCTTAGTTGGGGCAATGGCAATGGTGGGAGGCAAGGGATGGTAGGGAAGAAGGGGAGAAGGGGAAGAAGGATTTGCAAAGTGAATCTATGGTTCTTTTTTTTTTAAGTTAAGTTAATACTTGTTAATTACATCTTAATTAAGGTGGAGTGTTATATGTAAAAAATTGGTGTTTGTAATAAGAATTGTTAACAATGGTGGTATTTGTAATAACAGTAGTGAAACCAATAAAAAGGTGGGGTGTATTTGTCCTTTTGGGGGAACTACTGGGAGAAAATATTAGTTGCACTGATGTATCACGTGGTACACCAAAACTCGTTTATGATAGAGTGAGTAATGGAAAATTTTGCATCCACTCTCATTCTTTTAATATAAAATTAATGAGTTGAAGAAGATGGTGACTTGTGATGAGATTGGGGTTAGGGTGAATGCGAATTGCGCAGGGGTAATGGCAAGTGGCATTGACGAGCTGGATTGGGAATTAAGGAAGTGGGATTTCTCAGTTGGGGCAGTGATGATGGTGTGAGGGTAGGGAAGAATAGGAGAAGAACGGTTTGCAATGTGGAGAATGGGGAGAAAAATGTTAAAGTGAATTTGATTTCTAGATGACTAGAGTTTGCAAAGTGGAGAAGAAAGGTTTGCAAAGTGGATCCATGTTTTTTTTTCTTTGTTTTTTTTAAGTTAATACTTGTTAATTACATCTTAATTAAAGTGGAAAGGTATTAGTAAAAAAGTGGTGTTTGTAAAAAGAATTATTAACAATGGTAGTATTTGTAATAATGGTAGTGAACACAATAAAAAGGTGGGGTGTATATTACACCCACCTTAAATAAAGGCACTACAATATTATTATCCTTTTGGGGGAACTAGTAGGAGAAAAGATTAGGTGCACCGGGTGTACCACGTCAATCTTAAGTGGTACACCAAAAACAAAACTGAAACCAAATATGTATGGTTCAGGTTTGAGGCGTGACATTGCAAATCTGAATCATTCCACGGCGACATGGAAATAATTTTACTTCATTATTTAAAATTTTATGTTCCTAAATTTTACAGGTTCTAGTGAGAAATCGACTCTTTAAGTTATCATGAATATTAGAAATGTAAGAGTTAATATTTTACTATCCAAAATAAGTACGAGCAAAGAGAGAGTTATTATATTTTCTCTTACAATTTATGTAATACCCTAGGTTTTGAATTGCAAGCTAGTACTCTTTATAAGCCCGATTAATGCTAAAATTCCGTTAGGGCTTGAATTCTTTCTTTTGGACCTTTCCGAGTCAGTCTGTAACACCCCATTCTTAAATCTCAAGTTTATTTCATTAAAAAAAATTCGCGATTATGGCGATTTCGAGCTCTGAATAATGGAATACTGTTCTGAAAGGAGCGATAAGGTTCGGAGACTTTCAATAAGTCATTTCGGGTGGTTAGAGTCGAAATCGGGATGTAGATTGCAAGTTTTCAATTTACCCGACTTCACAATTTTTTGTTAACTTGGAGGAAGCATAACTCCTTCGTTCCTCGACAGATTGAGTTTCCGTTCACGCACGTTGTACCCTAGATATTTAGGTAATCTACAACTTTCGTGTTTCGGCCAAAGGCAAATTCGAATTTCTACTAGGTCAAAACTGAGCGCAAAATAGGTCAATCGCTATCAGTTGTTCATTCGGTAACATTAACGTGCCGACTTCATTGAATTTCTGGGAATTATCTGTCCACAATTTGAAGACACTTCCTTCTAAGAAGTTGTAGAGCTCCGAGTAAGCTTTCCGTGGACATAAAGATTACCTCAATCGGACATCCGAACGAGAAGTTATGGCCGTCCAAAGTACAGTGCAGCAAGTCCTTAACATAGTGAACAGTAACCGCGGAATTAACAACATTATATTTATATACACGATCTCCTTCCTTTCTTCCTCATTTTTATCTTCACTGTCGAGAGCTCTCTAGAGAGAGTTGGAGAGTTCTATTTTAGAAAAATTCAAAGGATTATTTAAACACATCATCACCAACCAAAATCCCCATTTAGTCATTTACCAAAAACCTCCATATACAATTACTATTCATCTCCTTCTTCATCCTCCTTCATCTCCATAGCTAGGACTTGAAGAGAAGATTGGGAATCTTGCAATTGGTGGATCGAGGGCTTGGAACGGGGCTTCAAACTTGAAAAATGAATTTCGTAGAGGTGGGAATCTATACTAAAATCTATTTTCTTACATTACTATTGATTAATTTATAGTTTTAGCAAATATTAGCATATAAACCCTAGATTGTATATATATGTATATGTTTTGGGTATATGATGAAGCGGTGATGAAATGTTGAAATTGATGAACCTAATGGCTTGCATATTATTAAAATAGCTTGGTTCAATGAGATATTTGCAATGAATTACTTGTTTAAAGTAAAACCACTTGAAACCCAATTTCTATAAAAGTTAACTTTTGAGATGAAGTTCATACTTTCCCCAATGGTTTGGATAGCCTATATATGTATACATGGATATGTTAAAGATACTTGTTTCAACCATTAAACTCTATTTTTCAACTTGTTACCGATTGAATAAAATTTTACCATATATATATAGCTCGTATACATGGGTTTAGAACTTATGTTGAAACATTGTATTGATATTTAAATTAGTGATCCAACTAGTCTATGTATGGAATAAAACACATGTTTCAACAAAGAATTAAAGCTATTCACTTGATTAACACAAAACCACTTAGAACTCATTTGGTTGTCGATGAGCTATTCTACAAATTAAATATCTACTGGTATGAGTTCAAGTGGTGATCTTTATTTCATAAGATGCTCATTTACGAATTATCAAACAATATAGAATGTATGGTACGAGATTTCTTCCGTTGGCATTATGTGGTGTGTATTGATTTAGAAAGGTATCTATATGACACAATTGTTTGATAAATGAGCTAATTCACAAATTTTTGAGATTAGACTGTGGTGCTAGTCCATGATGGTCCCGGGTGTGGTCTCTAAAGATTGAGACCTTAAGTTGGGAGAGAGTGCTCCTGGGTGCAAGACCTAAAACCGTGCATGAAACCGAATAGGAGGCCCTTCTGCCGCGTGGGTGAAAGGCCACGAAACGTAGACCCGGTAGTACGCTTGGATAGTGTGCGAGTTGTGAGATTATGGCTCGAAGTTCACGAAATAAAAATAAGTAAATTGTGCCACAAATTTCCTTTTTAGATATGATTGATTTTTATATAAAGTTTAAAGGGTTTTTTTCAAAATGACACCGATGCCTTGAAATGGGAAAAGGTTTCTTTCTAAACTATGATAATATATATTGATATATCTCTGGATGAATTATTTCATATTGTTATACAAAAGGATTTCCATGACTTTGCAAAAAGGGGATTTTTAAGTATTGTTTTCACACTAAATTTACAATATGATTCCCACTGAGTTCGTTTAACTTACCCCGTTTATTTTACATCAGGTGCTTCTGCAGGTACTTTTGGGAAAAGGGATAGCAAGGACGCGATTTTGTAGAACGCCTCTATACCACCACCTAGTCGACCTTAAACTAGTTCTAGGTCCTTCACGATATAAGGGCCTTTGTTCTTTGAGTTTCACTAAAGATTCATGTGATGCACTAGCAATAGAACTTATTTATACTTTGTAAGCATTATGGAAATTGTATAAGTTGTACTTGGGACCTCGTTGGAGGCTAGCTATGAATTGTAGTAGCCCTATTGGGTTGTAAATAGATTCTTGGTATATTAAAAAATATTTAGCTACATAGAATGAGTTATATTTTTATTCACAGGTTTGGATTTATTGAACCTATAGACTCCTCATGTCCAATCTTTCAGAAATTTGATTTTTGTACGAGTGATATTTTCGCCGTCGGCTTACGGCACCTGTGACGAACCGGGTCTCGGAGGAGCAATCATCTAAACGATATTCGGGGTGTTACAATTTATTTATTTAAAAAAATATATGAAAACCGAAACCGAACCAAAAATTTTAGTTCGAGTTTGGGTTTGGAAGATTTAGAAACCAAAATTCAAAACTCGAATTAAAACAAAATCAAAATTTCAAATTCTGTTTGGGTTTGGGTTTTGTAATTTCACCATGACTGAAACTGAAAACACCCTAACTCTAAATGATAACTTCGATATTCATCTTTCTCTCTCTTCCAGATCTCTTCATGCTTTCTCCCATTTTTTCTCTCTCTACCATGTTTCTTCTTTCTTCCTCCTTTTTTTCTCTCTACAAATAGAGGGGTTTCAAGCTCTCTACTAACGGAGGATTTTTAAGTGTAAATGTTAACCTAATGATAGTTTGGAAAAGCAATTTACTCTTACATTCTTTTATTTGTAATTATAGATGGATGTTAATCTATATAAAAAGTGTTAGGTCAACATATTCGTGAATTAGTTATACAAAATAATGATGAATTGTGCTAGGGCATAAATCAGATCTTAAGGAGAAATATAAACTAAAAACAAACAAAAGAAAAGATTTTTGGTATAGGATAGTTCCTTTACCAATGGATAATAGGTGTAGAGTAGGTCCACCATTGGGGTTGTCTTTTTCTTATATTATATTGAAGAAAAATAGAGTACAAGTTTTCTGGTTATGATGATTGAGGGGATCGTGTGCCAGATCTTGTTTATGGTGTACCATTTTCCTATTTATAATGTATAGAATTAGGGTTTACAAGTTATCCATGTTAATGTTTGATTAGGAAATAAATACATAATAAGGTAAGGATAAATATAAGGATAACTCCTATAAGTTAGCAGTACCTTATCTGTGGTAGTTTTGTGAATTGCGGACAGTGATTATCCTCCTAGCATATTTGAATTTTGAATCATTTCCTTATTTGGTATCTTTAACTGCCTTTAGAATAGGATGGCCGACCAGACTATATTGATCTTCTCGACTATAACTTGCTTAAAAGGAGTTTGACTAGCACCTTACTATAATCAATATCCTGATTGGCCTCTCTATTTTTTGGCTCTCACAATTGCCCCCTGAGTAGGTAACCTCGGCTGCCTAGATGAGGTTGTGTGCTCAGCATCTTGTACATCTGGCCAACCACTGATGTTCATTATGGATATGTATTAAAGAACATTAAACCTTTTAAGCTTTTTTGAGAAGTTATGTATAGCACTTGTTACGTTCCATGTGGCAGCTCATAGTTGGCTTCTGGTCATTTTAAAAGTTAGGCAATAAGACCTTGTGTGTAGGTGCCTTAAATACACAAAACAATTTGAGGGCAATTTCCAAAGGAAGAAACCGTTGTGTGGAAGAGAGAAATGATAACGCGTGAGAGAAATTTTTTTGAGAGTATAAAAACCCTCATCCCATTCATTTTTACTCTTTTATTCTCCTTCTTCTGAGCGTTTCCTTGCAATTTCCCTTGTGTTCTTCATTTTTCCAAGAATGACTCAAACAATTTCTCTTTCAAACCTAGATTTTTACTCTTCTTCTTTATACATCTTGTGTATGTTGATCATTTGTAGAGAACATAAAACTTCATCCCTATAAGTTCCTTTATCTCCAACTTCGTATTACCTCCATTATTTTGTTTATAAATTATATCAGGAAACCCCCAAAAAATTAGAATGGGAAGGCTTTCTTTAGACACTGAAAAGAAGAGGGGTGAGTTTGAGAGAAAATATATTCCTAATGGAACCCCATGAAGGATTGTTAATGGGGTTGAAGATCCTTTTAGTTCCTTCATTCAACCTGGCACTTGCCCCATTTTCGTTTCCTTTTTTGTGGAGGCCGGGTATAGGATCAGCCCACTGGCCACCCACACCGTTAGAATTATTTTAGGGGTGGCCGAATTAAATAGAAGATTTCATATGCAACTGGGCCTAGATGAAATCAAGTACTACTATGGTCTTTCTAGGCATTATGAGGGTAAGTATAACCTGAAACCCAGAGCAAACTCACTAGATTTGGTGAAGGGTCTTCCTACCTCTACTAAGGGCGGTGATCTTGATGCTGTAATAATCTTGGGTATCATGGTGCCTAACCCTATATACAACCCGGTTCCCAAAATAGTTGGTACTCCTTGTCTGCCATTGATCTACACATGTAATTTGTGATTTATTTTATTTTCTCAATTCTAACAATAGTCATGCTAGTTGTGTTCTCCTTTTGTTTTGTGACTGGTTCCACTAAGAAAATCTTCAAGAGGCCGAGTTTATGCCACTTGAATCTTCGGTAACTCAACATCATCATTAACCACGACGGCCCTAGAGACTTTAGGTAGAAAATCACCCAAAGGCTATCCTTAACCTTCTCAACTACACCCCCACTTATACTACTTTTTTCTGAAGGAAGAATGAAAAAAAGTGGGAGGGTGGCCCTTATGAGAAGAAATAGGCAAAGTGGCCCTCTACTGACAGCCAACGAACAAGAAGAGGAAAATGAGGAAAAAAAAAGGCCGATCAGAAGGTTACCATCACAAGCCTTCCGTCCTCCCAGCCTTTAATTGTTATTAGGAAGCCTACTCCCCAAGCTACTTTGCTCGCCCCTACCGCTATTCCTTTTACAAGCAAATACATTGGCATTGCTTTGCCCATACTAGACGATTCTAAGTTCAAGCAAGAGGATTTCTCTCCATTTTATATAGATCATGCTACAAAGGATATCTTCACATAAGGCTTTGCAAGAGCCTCAAGCATGGCCAAACTCACAGTGGCCGATATCCTTAAGAAGAATGCCCCCAATTGCCAAGAATAATAAGGGGGTGATGTAGGTGGCAGCCTAGTTTCAACTAGAAGAAGATTCCACCCAATGGTGGTGGAAGATGAAGATGAATTAGCCGTTGAGGCCACCAAATAAGGCCTTCGCTAAGGCAACTAGCTTGGCTCCTGTGGCCCTAGACTTTGCCGCCATGGTAGTTGCTCCACAGCAGCCAACTATCAATTTGCTAGTCGAGTTTTGGCCAGACTACATCCTTCACTGTAGATCTTTGGTCATGGAGGATTCTGCTGCTGAGAACAAGGAGGTTGCCACCCTCCTTGCCAAGAAGTCCCTCATTCCCAAGGACTATAAGTCCTTGCTGTTAACTCCCAGAGGCTGCTACAAGAGCATGCCCTTCAACACATGTTGTCCGTAATTTCTTTCCTTTATATCTCATGATGACACACTATTACTCCACCAAATTATGTCCTTCTTATCTTGCTTAACTCTTTCCTTTTCCCAGGGGATGCACCATTTCATACTCTTGAAGAATAGGCACATGTAGAATCACGCCAACCGGGTTGTGAATGAAGAGCTGAGGAAATCTTATGATGATGCCGAAAAGAAGGTGTTTGAGTTTCAGGCTATCCTCGCCGAGAAGGGAAAGAGTTAGAGGCTGCCCATAAATACTTGAAGGAGGTAAATAAGTTTAGGGATCAGATCCAAGATACATCCTGAGCTGTCTGAAGCTAAAGCACTTGGCTGCCGTCGAGAAGGCTAATAATGATGGCTACAACCAGGCCCTCACTTAGAGGATGCGTCGGTTTATTCCAATACGCACATGGCTCTAGCTGGTTATAATTTCGACCTAGAGAGGATGAGGTCCCCTTTGACAACGTCCTTAAAACGGATGTCCAGATCTCAATTGACTTCATCGATGTAGTTGACTTCATCAATGTACAAGAGACTAAGGAGAACAAGAGCCCGGGGGGGGGGGGGGATGGAATGGAATATGAGGTCGACCAAGGGGGTTATCCTACTGACGGAGCCCCAAACTACTGAAGTGCATCTCCTCAACCATTGAAGTTTCGTATTTTTTCTCCCCTCGCCGAGAAGGGAAAAAGTTAGAGGCTACCCATAAATACTTGAAGGAGGTAAATAAGTTTAGGGATCAGATCCAGGATACATCCTGAGCTGTCTGAAGCTAAAGCACTTGGCTGCCGTCGAGAAGGCTAATAATGATGGCTACAACCAGGCCCTCACTTAGAGGATGCGTCGGTTTATTCCAATACGCACATGGCTCTAGCTGGTTATAATTTCGACCTAGAGAGGATGAGGTCCCCTTTGACAACGTCCTTAAAACGGATGTCGAGATCTCAATTGACTTCATCGGTGTAGTTGACTTCATCAATGTACAAGAGACTAAGGAGAACAAGAGCCCGGGGGGGGGGGGGGGGTATGGAATGGAATATGAGGTCGACGAAGGGGGTTATCCTACTGACGGAACCCCAAACTACTGAAGTGCATCTCCTCAACCATTGAAGTTTCGTATTTTTTCTCCCCCAATTTTGTTTTGCTTTGTAAGAAATTTGGGCCTTGAATCCCCACTTATTGTAGTTACTTTCACCGTTAATGAAAAGAGGTTTGCTTTACCTTGTCCATTTTCTTTTTAACTTGCAAAAACTATGAAAAGAAGTACCACCTAAGCAATTCTTTTCAAATGGATTATGTTTTATTTATTGTTTGCCTTTGCCCTAGTGGAAAGTTAAAAAACTTTATCAGGTTGGCATGTTTGCTCCATATTAAATTTCTCATTACTTAATTAAGTTGAGACTTAGTTTAATTAGCGCTAGATTGAATGCTTTTTGCCAAGTAGCTAGAAAGAAAACTGACTTAGACTTTTATTCACAACTTTACACCGAAGAAAGTTTAAAACTAGTTTCGACCTTGGCGTGATCGTTAAGTTTAGGTTAAGTAACTTGGAAAAGTTGGACTTTAAGCGATAGAATTTTCACAATTTATTGAAAAGGTTTAATTGATTGTACCAAGATCAGACTTATCCAATGGACTTGGTTGAGTCCATGAACCTGCCTGAATGCTCCTAATTTCGCAACCATTCTCACAAGAGTTTAGCGCTTATGAGTTCGGCCTTGGCCATTGAGCTTGAATGAGTTTGATTTATTTCATAACTCTATCTATGGTAACTTTCTGAGCAAAAGTTTAAACTATTTTTGCTCATTTTTTGGGGTTTTGACTTTTTTCATTAAAAGTCTAAACATTTAAATACAAAAACAAGAATGCTTTTCATGAAAATCTGAAATCTTTATTGATGGAATAATAATGCTACAAAGACAACAGTCATTTGCTAGCCTTATAATTGGCCTTATTGCTAACTAAAAATAATATCTTCTAATGTTGGAAATGCTACATAGGTTTAGGATTGGACGGCCATTTATATCTTTTAAGTCGTATGCCTTAGTTGATCTTGCTAAAGAAACTTTACAAGGCCCTTCCCAGTTTAGACCGAGTTTTCGTTCTTTAGCTTTCACGGTTATTCCTATAGACTTTCGTAAGACTAGATTCCCAACTTGAAACCTTTGCCCCTGTATTAGTTGTACACAAAAATAATGATGAATTGTGCTAGGGCATAAATCAGATCTTCTTAAGGAGAAATATAAACTAAACACACACAAAGGAAGAGATTTATAAGACGGTTCTCTTACCCAATGGATAGTAAGTCTGAAGTACGTCCACCCTTGGAGTTGTCTTTTTCTTATACTTTGTTGAAGAACAATGGAGTACAAGGTTTTTGGTTACGGTGATTGAGGAGATAGTGTGGATTAGATTTTACAAATTGTCCATGTTAGTGTTTGATTATGACATAAATATAGAATAAGGTAAGGATAAATATAAGGATAACTCTGTGGCAATTTCGTGATTCATGGGATAGTGATTATTTTCCTGGAATAATTTCCTTGTTGGTATATTTAACCGCCTCTGAAGTAGGATGGCCGACCAGATTATATTGATTTGGTCAGCTATAATAGGATGGTCAACCAGATTATATTAATATGCTCAGCTATAACTTGTGTAAGAGGAGTTTGACGGGCACATTATGCTAATCAGTTTCTTGATTAGCCTCTCTATTTTTTCACTCCGAGACATTAGCTGAATTCTTTTATTGTAATGATGATTTACATTAGTTCAATCTTTTTTGCAATAATAAATATGAATGAACATCATGAAGAACATTCCAATAATGTACTATTGTTGTATTATAACTTTTTGCTCCTCTTCAAATCTCTATTATTTTTTTTAAACACCTCTTAAAATCTAGTTGATTGAGATGCTCTTGAAGAACAATTCATTCATTAGAATAATTCAGAATCCCATATATCTGCAGGAAAAAAGTGTATAAAAATAAGAAATACTCCTAAGATCAATATAGAATATCCATTGGTTAGAAATTTTCCAATGGAAGGTCAAGTTGATCAGCCAAAATAATGAATATGTATTTGTCTAAGACTCAGAATTCAACTTATACTTGAATTGTGCACAAATTTTGGAAGACTTGACTCTTCTCCATTACCTTTCGGTCCAATTCCGTCCAAGGGGGTTTAATTCGAAGATTAAATGGATGAATTTTTTCATAAAACTTGATTGAGATGATCTTTATGATGATTAGATTATTTCCATTTAATTTCATCAAAAGATTCAATCTAGAAATAGATGTAATGATAATCTAAAATTTGCATAGTCGAAAATGAACAAATGCATCAAATTTTTACTACGCCTACTTTTTGTTTGAATTTCTTGATAAAATTTTGCGGACATGATTTACTCATTATAGAGATCATCTCTACCAAGTTTCATGAAAAAATTCATTAATTTAACCCTTAAATTAGATCCCCGTGGACGGAATTAGATCAAAAAAATAATGAAGAGGAGCCAAGTCCAATTTTAGACCTATCAATGAGTTTGTTGGGGGTATGTGTCTATATATAGTTAATTTTCCTTTTTGACAAACTAATAATTTTGTTGCCCATTGGCATGTCCTCGTCCTCATAATAAGAGACCTATATGGACGTGATTATATAATTTATTATTGCATCTACCCTTGTAATAATTGTATTTCTATTTTTATTGTGGTCGTGTATCCACTTTTTGTGGTATTTTTGTAGTAAAAATCATCTCTTTATATCAAAAATAAAATAAATAAATAAAAATATTAGTTAAGTGGTGGTATGTATTTAGTCAGGTGCTAAAATTCACAGTTTTTGTGTAAATTTTTTTAAAAAAAAAAAAGAAAAAAAAAATTCCAAGAGGGTTCCGGAAAATAAAATCATACATACCTAGAGGCGCTGATGGAAGTAGGCCGGCGAGATTTGTAGTATTCCAAGGAAAGATCCGCGCATTCTTTCCTAATCAGAAGCGTGTTACAACAGCCTGGAAAGATCATCAAATGGGTCTTTTGATTAAAGAGATAATGAGTTATAAGGTCTCGCTCCGTAATGTTTTATAATATTAAGGACGAACTCATATTTAATAAAAAGAGGTAGTACATTTCATAATTTGGTTTTGCATAAGGACACTTTTCTAATATTAATTTATTTTAAGGAAAATAATAAATATTGATGGACAAAATTACCCTAATATAAACATCATTAGTACGCACAGTGCAAAGTAACATGATTTATCCATTCCTGCCACAAGAAGAATAGTAATAGCAACAAGTTCTAAATAACGTATAACCTTTTCATCCTCCTTCCTCCAACTTGCCACTTCCCTCCGCATTCTGTCTTCCGCCGCCTTCACCGGAAAACCCTAAATCCTCCTCCTCCATCTTTGACCTGCGCTCTCCAATGCCCTCACTTCAATTGTATGCCATTTCCTCTCCCTCCCAATCACCTATCTATATCTATATCTACGTGGTAATTGACATCTATTATGCTGCTGCTGTTTGTTTATCTATTTAAATGTTCTGGTTTCAAGGAATTCTCCGTCCTCTCATTTTTCTTTCTTCAATAAATTCAGCATTTCTGATTTCAAATTTGACTCTTGTAAACTATATTATTATTCTCTCTACTCCATTTATTTTTATACCAGCAAAACATATTGGTTTTCAGTAAGAAATTCTTGCATTTAACAACTTTGGTGTTTTATCACTTTCTGGTTGTGGTTTAGCACCTTCTGGTTGGTGCTAATGCATTTAGCACCTTTGGTTGTAGTTTAGCACATCTGGTTGGTGCAAATGCATTTAGCACCTTCTTTGTGGTTTAACACATTCTGGTTGGTGCTAACATTTAGCACCTTCTGGCTACACCTTCTGATTGTAGTTTAGCACATTTTGGTTGGTGCTATATTTAATTTCTGATGAAGTTTAGCACCTCTGGCTGTGGTTTAACTTCACCAAATGCATTTAGCACCTTCGAAAGCATAGCACCTTTTGGTTGCTGTCCAATCAATTTTAGCACCTAAAGCAAAGGAATCAACTTGCAAGCACCTAGATTTTTACATCTCTATAGTGTAATAATGAGCGTGAGACATTTAAGAAAGGGATTATTTTTTTTGTATAGTGTCTTTTTACATAACTTATTTTTAAGTGTCCTTTATAATTACATTATTATTAGAATAAGCCCTTATATCTAATTGCCTCTTTTTTTTATAACAAAACGCCAATATAATTATGAAGTAGTCAACTCACCAAGCACACTCGAAAGCATAGCTAATCAATTATAAAGCAAAGGAATCAACTTGCAAGTAGATTTTTACATCTCATAGGATTTTTTTTATTTTACTTCTGACTTGGAATGATTACTATTTCAATGTTATTTTTGTAACGTGCTTGATTTTAATTTTTGTTCTTGTATATATATACTTTTAAACATAGCAAAATTGATTATCTTATTTCTGATTGTTTAAGATTTTTAAAATTATTGCTTTTTAATTTTGTGTGATTTTGGTTGTTATGTGCTGCAGATAATAATTGTTTTTTTTTAAGTGTTTGCTATTAAATTATTTTTTAAGGAGATTTTTTTGTTCAATCAATTGCTCTTGAACATAATTTTTATATTCAACATCACTCCAAATTTTTATATGTATGATATATATTATATATTTGCATACAAAAAATTCATCTTTTAAATTTTTTGATGTAGTGAATTAAGACTTATATTTACTTATTTGAAAAAAATAAAATTTGTAAACAAATTTCAAATAAGAATAATAACCATCTAAGAGCAATGAATGGTAAAAGATATTATGAAATATCACATAATTGCTAAAATTGTATTTATTACAATTAATATTTTGTATCTTCAAAGGTACTATTTAAACGAAATTTTTAATGAAATTTATTAAGAAATGTAAATTTTGTTTATTATGTTTTATATTAATGAAAAACTTAATATTATTTAATATTTTTACTTTTAGCGACAAAACTTTATCGTCCCCACATTATTTCAGTGAACTCACCCTATCACTGGGGTGAAGTGCAAGATTTTTTAAAGAATTGATGGGGTGAGAAGAAAGTATTCTCACACTGGAGTGAGAAAACTGATTTTGTGTGAGTACATTTAAGAACACCCTTATAAAATAATGCCATATTATAAGAAAAAGATAATTGTTTTAACAATATGAGTACCATCATTTAATGGGTTATGACATCCCATTTTGTACCCAAAACACTTTCACTTGAAAACAAGTCAGAATTTTATAAAAACAACCAAATACCAACTCATGTGTTGGGCTTACAAAATATTAATGTTCGCCAACCCTCGGCAATTTGTCACCAAATATATACAAAATTCGCTATCCTTTAATTAAGGATTGACACAAAAAAATCGAATATAGTTCAACCGAGACGGTGTTCAAAATTGCTGTGCAACATATCGTTGACATTAGACAACAAACTCGGCAACAATTTACCGGAATCAAATGTTAAATTTCAGTAGTCAGACACCCGATCAGTGTTTAAATTTGGGGTGTTTCCATATGAGTACCATGATCAATGATGCTAAAAATTGTGGTGATAAGGCTACAATAATATTTTGAATACAAAATCAAGGTGCCTATATCATCACCCTTATTCAATTTTCCAATGGAATTTTTTGTCTGGGATCTTAGTTTTTGTACCCTAGAATTCAAAATTTATAGAATTAGTGATCAAGATTGCTATGCAACATATTGTTGACATTAGACAATAAAATCGGCAACAAAGTAGCATAATCAAATGTTAAATTTCAGTAGTGAGACCCCCCCCCCCCCGGCCCAGCCCAGCCCAGCCCCGATCAGTGTTTAAATTTAGGGTGTTTCAATATGGATACCATGAACAATAATACTAAAAATTATGATAACAAGGCTACAATAATATTTTAAATACAAAATTAAGGTGCCTATATTATCACCCTTATCCAATTTCCCGATGGAATTTTTTGTCTGGGATCTTAGTTTTTGGACCCTAGAATTCAAAATTTATAGAATTGAGGACAATTGACTTTTGGTAGTAGTTTTCGGTCCTTCTAACATTAACTACCAGAAAATACTTAAAATCGAAATACGCATTTTCCCAAGAAGCCCTTTGCCCCACTTCATTTTTACGTTTTACTTGATTAAAATTCCCACTACTTACATTTTTATAGCGTTATTCAAATCAAAAATTAATTAAAATAAAAAAAAATCGATTAACAACAGAAACCACTAAACACAAACAACAATGTTATGTTACAAAATAAATAATTCACCCAAAAAAATGACACTGAACTTAACTAAAATAAGTCAGACTTGGTTCCACCATTTTCAAATCAAACAGATGAAAATTTATGAATCATAACAGTTGATAACATATAATTCAATAAAACAAAATAAAACTCAATTCTTAAATTCATTAACCAAATACAAAAGCCAAAGCAAATATACAATTAAAACAAGGAGGAGCATGAGTATGGAACCGTGATTTGCAACTCATGCAGAAAAAACAAAGAGCCTTATTTTTTTTAAATGTTTAACGAGCTTATAAGGGATCATCCCTTATAAACGCATTAGTTTTTCTACAAATTAAAGTCCCCATGTGGGAATCAACATTTTCCGTTCCATTTTTCATTTTAGATAATTCATTTTAGGTGACAATTTATCATTCATCCCATAACTATTTTAAACAATCAAATATACGATCTCAACGTTCTCACAAAAGAGAACACAAATTTATAATGACCTTTCACAATCGAGTGAAAGATCCCACTTAAAATTACTTCTCATCAAAATAGTTAAAATTGGTATTTAATATCCATTTTCAACACAATTTATGGAAGCGATGGGGTTAGAGTAGCAGGGGAGGAAGAAGTAAAGGGATGGAGGCTCAAAACAGAATTGAATCCTATTTCCAATTTTTTTCACCAGAGTTAAAAAACTGAAAAATCACTTTCTTTTCACAAAGCCATGTCCTATTGTTAGTCTACATATATATATTGATGACTTGATGCAGTTTTCACCCACCATCTTTTTCCATCATTTTCTATTTACTTATTTGTCACTCCTACAAATTGTGCTAAAGTAAAATTAGTCGTTTGTCTAAAATGATTATAAATTTATATTTACTTTTTAGCATTTATTTGACAAGTCCAAGAATAGCAAACTTAAAATTTTCAAGCTAGATCCAAAATTAAATGTCTTGTGTTATACTTTTATAACAAAAAAAGAAAAAGAAGGTACAATACAATTAAAAAAAACAATGAAATATCAAATCTCGGAATTTAATGCAAATAGAATAGGGGGTGGTAATTCGTTTTGTCTGTCACGATCTAACAAAAAAAACAAAAAAGACACTATAACAATATTTAGTTGAAACAATATGTGGTAGGATAGTTTTGTACATGGGCCTAAGCCCAAGCCCAATGTACGAACTACAGGTCTGGACGAGAGCTAGATGAATGAGTCAGTTCAAGAAACTTTCAAGCCCATGAGATGAGGGGCATTTGTTGATCGGTTAGCAAGCCAATCATCAAACATGGAGTTGTGGATAAAAGACAGCTGAGCTGGAAGATAAACAATGGGAAATAGCCACTTCTGCTAATGTGAACAGGGTTATTAACACCTGTTACCTTGGAGTACAAATCAAGTTTACCCTTTATGGTAATTTTCTATTGCACCAAACCCTATCCAAATTGTATAAATAGATCAAGATAAACCCTTAGCAAGAAGGAGGGCAACTTTCATTATAGTCATAGCAATACACACATACACACACACACACACACTCTCTCTCTCTCTCTCTTTAAACTATATCTTGGGCCATTATAGCCTAGTGAAGAACACAACCACACACCCTGGGAGGACGTACTGTCGGATTGGTCATAAGAGCCACCAGAGAACCTACCTACACAACAAAAACCCATCATCTTTATTGATGATTTACTATTCATTACTACCACGTTTATCGAGTTCGGTTACCGACTCTACCAATTTGGGCTGATTCAATCTCTTTTCAGTTCATTCAGATTTATACCACCTTCAATTTGGCGCCATCTATGGGTATCGGAGACAGAAAAGCAATTTTTTGGTAATCAAATTTGTTTTCTCTCTCTACAGTTAATTTTGCAGTATTTTCGAATTTATCGCTGTTCTTCACTTCCGTGCTATTTGATTTACTTTGGCATTGATATTTTTGGAGAATTGTTTATACTAGGAGCCATCTTATAGAAAATGTTAACCTTGATATAAACCCTGTTGTCAACGCCACTATGAGCCGAACCGCGACCCCAGATGTAGACATGGCTAGACGCCCACCAAGGGGTCCAAGTCATTCCCAAACCCATTCGTCATCTCCTTTCGATCTTAATTATACAGGCAATGGTCTAATGGCTTCTAAAGAACAGAGCTAGATATCAAAACTCCAACTAGAGAAAGACCGGCTACTGCAAATGTTGTGAAAACAGATTGTGGAAAATGTTGTGTTAGGGTTACCCAAACCTTTAATTCCAGCTCCTGCTAGGACCCACATCTCTTCAACCAGGGAAGAGCGTGCGGAGGACAAGGTGAATTCTCAATATCATGACAAAAAAACAAGTAATGGCCGAGGAGCCACGAACTAGAATGCTGGAAGAGAAAAAGAGCCATGACGCCCCGGCCATGTCTGCTCGCCCAAGTGTTTTTGATCTGCTAGGAGACCGAACAATGCATGCTGCCAAAACTGAAAGTCGCCTGAAGAATTGGGCTAAACAAGATCTGAGAAAAATGATTTACTAGGCTATAACAGATAGAACTTATGAGAGAAAGTCAACACCCGAACTGGCCAGAAGGGCTCTTGGAGAGGATAATGGTTCCCCATTTACACGGCATATCCAAGACGTGCCATCGCTGAAGAAATTTGTCCAGCCAAAGTTTAATATCTATGATGGAAAATCCAACCCAACATATCACATCAGGCATTACAAACAAGTAATGGCTTACTGGAGAAATAAAGAAGCCTTGATATGTAGAATGTTCCCGGCAAGTTTAGGGGATTTAGCATTGTGGTTGTTCAATAAATTACCTCCTACACAAATTGATAGTTTTAGGCAACTAACCAAGAAATTCATGGCTAGATTCATCACTATTTGCAGAATGGTTAAAGGACCAGAGGCTTTGGGCCATTTGAAAAATAACATGGTGAAAGCTTGAGGGAATACTTCCAACGAAATTGGGCACTCTTTGGGGAGGTATAGGATTGTGATTTAAAATTTGCAGTAAGCATTTTTAAATTCTGATTACCTTGGGATGGCAATGGTATTTACAATGATTTGCTGTCAAAGGTGGATGAGTTTTCAAGAGTTGAGGATAATGATCACGAGTCAAATAGACATGGTTCCAAAAGAGATAGGAATGGTAATAGTGAACATAAGAATGAACACAAAGGAAAGAAGAATAAAAAAGAAAGGGGTGATAATGGAAAGGGTTCAAATGCATTAAAATGCATCAACACGATTGTCAATAAGCCGATACGCAAAATCATGTTTGAAATACAGGGCAAACAGTTTTTTAAATGGCTTAAGCTACTGGCTGGTGACCCCAAGTACCAGGAACGCTACCTTCAGATGCTCTTATCATAAGGATTAGGGTCATAAAACTGAGAACTGCAAAATGTTGAAATAATTTTTAGAAAGGTTGGTCGAACAAGGTCATTTGGCTAAGTATTTAAAGCCCAACGGAGGTAGCGAAGGAAAGGGCAAAGTTGCCGAGGAGCAAGTTGTAGCCATCCAAACAAATAGACAGGTGACGAGTGTGGTCTAAAGTGACCAAGAACTTTCTCCGAGCTAGGTTAGCCCGTGCAAGAATTTGGTCTGAAGCTCAGCCCATCAGGGAAGTGTTAACGATTTCGACGCTCCCCAAGAGGGACTGAGACAGCCACCTACTTTATCAACTGTCATTCTCCAAAGAGGATTTCGAAGGGGTCGATGTACCCCATAATATGATGTGCTAGTAATAATGGTTAATATTTGTAACTTCAACGTCAAGCGAGTGTTAATTAATCTGGGTAGCTCCTCAGAGATAATGTATTTAAAAGCATAGAACTAGTTGTTGCCGTTCATTTCTGCCAAGAACATAAAATTAGTGGATGCCCCAATCTACAGTTTTAGTGGATACGCCATTTGGCCGATTTGTGTCGTAAATGTACCGGTAAGGATAAGGGAAATGGTTTTTGTAATTTACTTCTTTGTTATGAATATCGATTCTTCGAACAACGCAATTCTAAGCAGGAAATAGTTATGAGATACGAAGGCTGTTGCTTCTCCGTTCCACCAAAAGATGAAATTTCCAACACCCAAGGGTGTCTGTGTAGTGAGGGGAAAACAAGAGTGATGGGGTTAAATACTAATTTTATCATTGGCCTACAAAGGTAATTCAACATTTTTTACCCCCAGTAAAATTCCATTTTTACCCCCGGTAAAATCTCATTTTTACCTCCACACCTACCACACCTGCCACACCTCACCTACCTCCACAAAAAATTACCTTTTTGCCCTTCATTTTTACCAAATTTACTTTTTTGCCATTCTTCATTTACCTATAAATACCTCCCATCATTCATTCATTCAACATAACAAACACACAACAAAAACATATCTTCCTTGTCTCCCAATATCCATCCATCTCTTTCAAGAGATATAAAGCCATTGGCAATACAAATACAAGCCAATTTTCGAGGGTCTTATACTCTCTCTTTTCATACCCCAAAAAATACCAACAACCCTTATACACCCTCTCTCATACACAATTTATTATTTATTCTGTTGAGATATTTGTAATTCTAATTCTATACTTATAAATAGAATTAAAGAAATTATAGAGAGAAAGAGATTGGTAGCTTTCTGTAATCCTAATTCTATACTTATAAATAAAATTAAGGAAATTATAGAGAGAGAAGTTGGTAGCTTGTATTATCACCCAAATTGATCGCCTTTGAGCTAATACAAAGTAAGCACACACAAAAGGAGGACGTCCTACCAGAATAGCATAAGCGCTATCGGGGGAATCTACCTTAAAAAAAATGTCATGTGTTCATCATTGCGCCGCTTTTATTTTTTATTCACCGATATTCGCTTATTGATTGGTTAATTATCTATTTTTAGATTTTAACACCATCAGTTGGCGCCGTCTGTGGGAACGATAAGCTCTCTAAAGCTCTCGTTCTTTAGAAATTACAAGTGAATTTTCAGTGAAAAACTCATAATCCCGCGGGTCTATGTAGCTCAATATTCTCGGAGGCATAACTTTGTGCTCAGAACTCCAAATTATGCGATTCTGGAGTCCATTTTGGAGAAAATTTCAAGAGATACAACTTTTCAGTTCAAGCCGTTTTCAAATTCGGCCATCTCGGGGTTCAAAACTTCGATACAAACTTTCTAGATCGAAATCCCGCAGGCCTGCGGTGACTCAATATTATCAGGCGTGCAACTTTGTGCTCAAAACTCCAAATCATGTGATTCTGGAGTCCATTTTGGAGAAAATTTCAAGAGCTACAACTTTTCAGTTCAAGCCGTTTTCAAATTTTGTCATCTCGGGGTCCAAAACGGGGATACAAAATTTCTGCAACAAAAAATGCGAAAATCCGGCAAGCCTACGCTAGCTCAATATTTACGGGCGCATAATCATTCAAAAATTCGGTTACCCAAGGGGATAAAATCCAAAAGAAGAGATAAGTTATTTTTTAATAACTTATATATGATTTTTCTCTTTATTTTAATATATCTAAAGTTTTATCATTCCTTACAATCAATAATCTTTATTGTAGGTAAAATTGACGAGCTTCCAAAAAATTACAATTTAATCTAATTTTCATCAAGTGCGTCCGACAAACCATAAAAAAGAAATTAAAGAAATTTTTAGCGGATATCAAACTTTCACAAAACTGAATGTAATTTTGAAGTCTATCAGACAACCGCAGGACCACCCCAACCCAAAGAGACCTGGTTGAGAATGATCATCTACTACTGCACAATTGGTCCAGAGATCAAGATTTTGATGTTCCCTGGTAATAAATGAGAAATTTTTTAGAATTTGCCTAAGTCAGAAGGGGGCATGGCTCTACTCAAGACTTGGCAAAAAAGAACAAATTTTCCTTTTAAGAAACCAAGGACTTAAATGAGAAAATTGTCAGAATTTGCATAAGTTAGAAGGGAGTAAGACTCTACTCAAAACTTAGCAATTTGCCTAAATTAGAAGGGAGCAAAACTCAACTCAAAACTTAGCAAAAAAGAACAAATTTTCCTTTTAAGAAACGAAGGACTTAAATGAGAAAATTGTCAGAATTTGCCTAAGTCAGAAGGGGGCAAGACTCTACTCAAGATTTAGCCAAAAAGAACAAATTTTCCTTTTAAGAAACCAAGGACTTCGAAAAAATTCCTATCACCATATAGGTCGGAAAGAAGGGACGAGAGGCCTGTAGCACATATTTCAAAGTCGGAAGTTTTTGAAAAGCAATTTCCAAAAAAACAAGGCCATGCTTTAAACAATCGCAAGTGGAACATCTCCGAAACATTTATACAAAGCCCTCACTAGAGATGCACATTATCTAGTCACTCAAAAAAGGCTGAAGAACCTGAAGATCATCAACACCAAAAGTATAGCGAGCTTTACATATTAATGTTCCAAGCTCTACGACTTGCATTCAATGTCTAACGAGTTCTACACATTGATGTTTCGAGCTCAACGACTAGCATCCGAGATCTAGCTTCCTTGAACAAAAACTCGAGATCAACGTCTAGCCAGCCTTACACAATGATGTTCTGAAACTCTAAGACTAATGATCAAAGTCTAGCTAGCTTTATACATTAATGTTCCGAACTCCACAAACTTATGGTCAAGGGCTAACAAAGCTCTACACATCGATTATTCAAGCTTTTCCCATGATCATCTTCCTCGACAAGTGTCCACTCTCATGCCTCAGGTTTGACAAAGATTTCTAATAAAGGCAAAAGACCTAATACAGGCATTGAATTGTCGACCTTGTTCACCTACGAAGGATTTGGGCCTAAGACATCACGAACATCAGAGCTCAGAGCTACTACTAGCTCCCGGGTTGAAAGATATCCTCACCAATCAGCTCATCCGAGCTAAATGATAAGGATGGGGCAATTGATGGGGTTAAATACTAATTTTACCATTGGTCTACAAAGGTAATTCAACATTTTTTTACCTCTGGTAAAATTCCATTTTTGCCCCCGATAAAATCTTATTTTTACCTCCACACCTACCACATCTCACCTACCACACCTGCCACATCTCACCTACCTCACCTACCTCCACAAAAAATTATCTTTTTGCCCTTCATTTTTATCAAATTTACTTTTTTACCATTCTTCATTTACCTATAAATACCTCCCATCATTCATTCATTCAACATAACAAACACACAACAAAAACATATCTTCTTTCTCTCCCAATATCCATCCATCTCTTTCAAGAGATATAAAGCCATTGGCAATACAAATACAAGCCAATTTTCGAGGGTCTTATACTCTCTCTTTTCATACCCCAAAAATTACCAACAACCCTTATACACCCTCTCTCTTACACAATTTATTATTTATTCTGTTGAGATATTTGTAATCCTAATTATATACTTATAAATAGAATTAAGGAAATTATAGAGAGAGAGAGAGATTGGTAGCTTTCTGTAATCCTAATTCTATACTTATAAATAGAATTAAGGAAATTATAGAGAGAGAAGTTGGTAGCTTGTATTATCACCCAAATTGATCGCCTCTGAGCTAATAAAAAGAAAGCACACACAAAAGGAGGACGTACTACCGGAATAGCATAAGCGCTACCGGGGGAACCTACCTTAAAAAAATGTCATGTGTTCATCATTGCGCCGCATTTATTTTTTATTCACCGATATTCGCTTATTGATTGGTTAATTATCTATTTCTAGATTTTGACACCATCAAAGAGGATGCAAGGTTCTACTTCAATTTGGCGGTCAGAGGATCGCTATTCGAGAAAAATGAGTCAGACTCTAGGGGGAAACAAGTTCGGAGAAGAAACTCAAGGAAATGATGATCGATGAAAAGGAATATGTGCCCGAACCCTCGAACAAGGAAAGGGCAACGAATTGAGCAAATAGCAATCAAAAGGTGGTTATCCCAAAGATGGTGGTGCCAGAGAACTACTAGAAGAAAAGGTCTTTCAACACATTATTCAAGTCCCCGCAATTTTCGGTATGAAAGAGAAAGAGAAGTTTTTCTTTATCGACAATAACTTAGACCTTACTGAGAGGGATACTTTGGCCGAGTTTCTTAGAAAAAATATGGACATTTTAGCCTGGCAGCCTTATGATATGCCAGGGATCCCAGCTAAGGTCATATGTCACAAACTCCACATAAGTCAGAATTTCAAGCAAGTTAAACAAAAGTTGCGACGAACGTCACCTGAGAAAGACTCGACAATCGAAAAGGAAGTCCAAAAATTTCTCAAAGTTGGGGCCATCAGAGAAATAGAATTTTCAGAATGGATTTCTTACCCAGTCATCTTAAGGAAGAAGAATGGGTAATGGAGAGTTTGTTTTGATTTCACAGAACAAAGTCTGCCCGAATGACCGTTTTTCCTTACCGAGGATTGATCAGTTGGTCGATTCAGCAGTCGGGCACCAAAGATTGTGCTTTTTAGACGCTTATTCGGGTTATCACCAAATCCTTTTGTTTGGACCGGTTTAAGAGTGCACAACATTCTTCACTACAATGGGCCTATACTGCTATAAGGTTATGTAATTTGGGAAGAAAAATGCAGGGGCTACTTATTAGAAGTTGGTAATAAAGATGTTCCAAGATGAAATCGATGGAAGTCTATGTGGACGACATGTTGGTAAAAAGCAAGTTTGCGGCCGATAACATTCGAGATTTGGGTAAGACCTTTGATATCCTGAGGCATTATAGGATGAAACTTAATGCTAGAAAATGTACTTTTGGGGGCAGTTCAGGGAAGTTTTTGGGTTTCATGGTGAATAATCGGGGAATAGAAGCTAATCCAGAGAAAGTCCAAATAATTATTGTCGTTCAAAGGCCTACTAACCTGAAAGAGCTGCAAAAACTCACTGGTATGGTTGTTGCATTAAACCGCTTCATATCTAAATGTTCAGATAAACGTATGCCTTTATATAAAGCATTAAAAAAACGAAAGAATTCGAATGGAATGATGAATGTGATAAAGCTCTCAACGAGCTAAAATAATACATGAGCATCCCATCCCTGATATCTATCCCGGAACCCCATGACCAACTTTATATGTACTCAGCTTCCTCTGATCGGGCAGTAAGTTCGGCCTTAATCGGGAACATGATAACATTTAAAAGCCTGTGTATTTTACTAGTAAATATTTGATAAGGCCAGAATTAAACTATTTGATTTTAAAAAAACTTATATTGACACTAATCACAGCATCAAGGAAGTTAAGGCACTATTTTGATGCCCATCCAATCAAAGCTGCTTTAAGATAGGCTGATCTATCTGGCAGAATTGAAAAATGGTAGTGGAGTTGGGGAGGTTCCACATTGAGTATGAACCAAGAACAGCAATAAAAGGACAAGTCCTCGCCGATTTCATAGCTGAGTCCACCAGGGAGGCAAACGGGCGGTGACATGGGCACCTTTGACTTTGAGCAATTTAAGCATACATTAGAACCCCAAAAACTAGAAATCCGACTTCATGGGTGCTGTGTATAGAGGGGTCTTAGGCTAGCTCAGGTTCGGGCGTTGGTATAGTGCTCAGAGCCCCAGAAGGTGGGATCATCGAACAAGCAATTTGTTTGGGATTTCGAGCTAGCAATAATGAAGTTGAATACAAAGCACTAATTCTTGGTATGAGAAAGGCTAAACTAATCGAAATTGAAGACTTGGTTATCCACTGCGATTCTTGGTTATCCATGAGTTACAAAAGGGAAGCTGTGGGAGTCACAATGGTGGAAGGTCATTAACTCATCGAGCCAAATCCCAAGGTTATTGGTGGCCATTCATGCAAAAGGATGCATTACAATATGTTAAACGATGTGATAAATGCCAAAAATATGCTCCCATGGTACACCAACACGCCATGGCCTTGCATCCGATCATTAACCCTTGGCCTTTTGCTATGTGGGGGTTGGACATTATGGGACCATTTCCTTGAGGGCCGGACAACAAGAAGTTCCTCCTAATTAGCATCGACTATTTTTCCAAGTGGGTAGAGGCAGTTCTCCTGGCAAATATCACGGAAACTAATGTGAAAACCTTCATGTGGAAAAATATCATCACCTGTTTTGGTATTCCTAGGGCCCTAGTTTCTGATAATGGGACGCAGTTCAGGAGTCAAATGATTGAACATTGTTGTATTTCTTGCATTTCTTATGGAAGAAAGTTGGGGCAAAGACCTCAGTATCCCCAGGGACCTCATTTATCTGGTCTGACGATTCAAAAATTTGGTCCTTCAAGATCTCCACTAGAGCTGTCCCAGATGGCACAACATCAACCTTAACAATCTCCGAAGAAGAAGATAGGGAAATGCCTTTTGGACTTGGTGGATGAGTGCCAGGCTTATCAACTTCTTATCCGAAGAAGCTGATTTTGTGGACATGTCCCTAGATGTCAAAATCCTCGAACGTAGCCTTTTAGGAGCAGGACCCCTAACACTTCACTTGTAGGGTGAGCCCTTTTTTTGAGAGAGTGGCATCGAATTTGCTGATCAACGTTCTATCTAGCTCGGATTCTCTACTTTCGTGTTATTGCTGACCCGATGTTGACGCCCGGCTCTCTTTCGAGTTGGTTAGTTGATCGACCAATCTTTGAGGGCATTGAGTTGTAGATTGAGCGGGATCCGGCTCAACTTCCTTTTTGGATTTAAACTTTGTTTTCTTTTTGGGGAAGACAGGAGGCTTCTCCCCCCTCAGAACTGCGTTAAAGCTAAGAAACTTGCCAGGACCGTTCCTATTTGAAAAATCTGTAACAGGCTGCTTTGAACTTTTGGCTATGGTAATAACCAAATTTGCTGGGATTCTGAAATGGAATTTCTCATTGTTTGTAAGCTCGACCCAGGGGATGTCTAAGTAGTTTGATTGACAACTGGCATCATCCAGACCGACTGGAGCAAGTGTCGGATCAGGGGTTTTTCATCGGCTCCCTAGGCGCAATTCATTTACTAGCTCTTTGCCAATTATGATGCGTATTCTCGATCCTATATTTCTTGAACAGTGCTTCATTCTGCTAGAAAGTCCATTCAGGCCAAAGCCAAATACTACTCATATCTCTTTTAGAGAATGACATTCGTGTGCAAGGATATCCAAACAAGTTATGTGCTACCCTCAGGTAAAGAGATGGAACAGAAACGATGCTGCCTCCATCGTAGGTACTCAGGAGGCCAATCAAATTTGGTTAAGTCACCTATAGAGAATAACAAAAGAAAGAGCCAGATTCGCAACGATGATACGTGGAACAGATAGGTTCAACCGTAATGAAATACACTACGTTCGGAAGCTCGTCGAAGGACTGGCTTGTAGATCGGACTGGGCTCCTTATCTCCAAACAAAACAATGGCATCTGAATCGGTCCCCTTATGAGAATAAGGCAAGGCTAAAACAAGACTGGAGGCATCGTGCCTAACTTTTAGGCTATATCCATATTCCTTTTTCGTGAGGATATAACAATACCTAAGTTCCTCTAAACCCAACTTAGTACCATAGATTTCATTGAGTTTTTCTATACCACAGATAATCTTAACGACATTTGGGGAAAGTTGCCATAAGGTCAAGTTAATTTTTTTAAGGAAATCAACCATCAACGAGCCTAATGAAAATTTAAGCCCACACTCCCTAAATAATGATATATGGACAGGATATTCGTTGCGAGCGAGTTTGTAATCCTCAGTAAAACGATCCTTGCCTTCGTTCAGTTCTCTCCAACTAATCCCTTTTGGGATATATGTTTTAGTAAACTTGACTTTCTGTTCATCATTTCTGAGTGCGAATCTGCCCATGTCTAAAAAAAACCTACTGCTATGAACTTACGAGAACAAAAAATTGTTCCCCAAACAAACCCAGGAAAAGAAGAAGGTTCAAGAATCGAGGTTAGAAACTTATTTGACTATCGAAATCAAGTATCGAAATCTAAGCAGAGGATCGATTAAAGTCTAAGATGGAAGTGTGAATCTAGGTAATGTCGATAGGAGTTCTTCATTTGGGAGAAAAGCCTTGAAGGATTTGTAAGATAAGGAGGTGAATAGAGAAGAACAAAAGGATTTTTGGAATGATTAAATACTTTTTCGTCTTTTCCATTGCTTCCCATCACATGGGGAATCGAGGCTAATGATAGAATGCATTAAATATGCGAGACCCACTAGACATCCTGCCCATTTTTTGAACGCAAGACTGACCAATCAGATAATCGACAGTTGTAATAGCAGTTGTACACAGCTGTGAACCCCAAATCTCCTAAACATGGGATAATCGTGAACATGGGAATACGCTTCCCAATCAAAGTCCAACTGAAGAGACCAAGGACTTGAATTCATCTTTTAGACCGAATTCAAATGCTTAGGGGGCAATTATGGGAGGACACTTTTGTACATGGGCCTAAGCCCAGGCGCAGTGTATAGACTACGAGCCTAGACGAGGGCCAGATGAATGAGTTGGCCCAAGAAACCTTTAAGCTAATGAGATGAGAGGCATTTGTTGATCGGTTAGCGAGCCAATCATTAAATGTAGAGTTGTGGATAAAAGACAGCTGAGCTGAAAGATAAACAATGGACATAGCCATTTCTACTAATGTGAACAGGGTTATTAACACCTGTTACCTTGGAGTACATATCAAGTTTACCTTTTATTGTAATTTTTTGTTGCACCAAACCTTATCTAGATTATATAAATAGATCAAGATAAACCCTTAACAAGAATGGGGACAACTTTCATTATAGTCATAGCAATACACACATTCTTTAAACTGTATCTTTGGCCATTGGAGCCTAGTGAAGAACACAACCACACACCTTGGAAGGACGTACAGCCGGATTGGGGATAAGATGCACCTGAGGAACCTACCCACACAAACAAAAACCCATCGTCTTTACTCTTGATTTAATGTTCATTACTACCACTTTTTTCGAGTTTGGTTACCGACTCTACTTATTTGGGCCGATTCAATCTTTTTTGGGTTCATTCAGATTTATACCACCCACACAATCCGACGTACACGATTACAATTTTTTATCCTAATAGATGCCTCCTATCACAAGTAAAAACGGAATTTTATCTCTTATTTAGACATGATGACACACAATTAAAACCATTAGATATGATGAATTTGACATAACTCTAATTTCGTGTCCATTTTGTTCCAAAATTTATACACTAACATAATATAACATCGTGTCAAAAACTCTAGACAGAAAAGCAGAACGAATATAAATTCTTGTGTCAATTTCGTTTCATTTAATAACATGTTTTCTCGTTTCTAAAATTGTTACCCATATAAAATACTACATCTTTCATAAATAAAAGCATGTTATACGGTAAACGTATTATGTTATACGGTAAATGTATTATGTTATACTTTTGTTCAGATTTCAAGATCAAAATGAAAAACATTGAAATAACTAGTATCACTAAATAAAATGAAAACAAAGGGTGTAGAGTCACTCGTAAAAACGCATTACACACAACTTAATAAATTAGTTCACTTTTAGTGGGTGCATATGACACACGTTAACATTTTCCAACAAAGCAAGATTTATTAACAATTATTCACCAATACATCCGGCATACTTATACAATTATTCTCACTACATATATAAGAGTAAGGTTATATTTACCGAATATTTTTACCACTTATTTTTATTGACATATATTACATGAGTTGTACTTTCACAAAATATAAAATTATACAACTCATGTAATGTATCCAGTAAGAATAAATGGTAAGAATCGTAAGTAAAAAAAATATTTTCTCAGATATAATGAACTAATTTGAAATTGTACTCAATTAAAACTATAGTTCATATGGCACTGTATCCATAATCAATATAAAGGGTAATATAAATCTGGAAATATACGGAGCAAAATAATATTTAAAATTGATCAACTCATATGAAACAATATTTATATTTTTCATCAAAATGGAGAAAACAAAATTTGAAAAAAAAAATCCAGACCAGACCACTAACTCAAAAAATTCTTTGCATAAAGTAATATAACAGTTCACTCAAACTGGATACTTATAGCCAGCATTAGTTACACAACCAACTACTTAAAGTTAACTAACATTAACATTTGTAGCACAAATGTTAACCACTCATGCCCAGTACTTGAGCCACTAATTAACTCAATAAATTCAAACTTCATTCACTATAACCAAGTCCACAAATATCTACCAATAAAAATATTTGGATAATTTAGATTTTGAATGCTGTTTATTTCTATATATCAAATGTTAGTGTCAAAGTTTTACATAATAGGTGTTTGGGTGTCATTTTGGACAGAATCCGTTAGTCAACGTGGTCAACCATTAACTCAATTAATTTTTTACCCAATTTACCCCTATAAAAAGATAAAACATATTCCTCTTACTTAAGGGTAAAATGGGTAAAAATTAAATGGGTTAACGGTTGACCTCATTGACTAGCGGATTCCATCCAAAATGGCACACAAACTCCTATTATACAAAACTATGGCATCCAACATCCGATATGTAGGAACAAATGGTACCGAAAGTCTAAATCACCCAAAATATTTATTTTGTCGTGGTCCATAAATATCTACAACTCGCAAAATCCCCATAGTCCGTTGTCGATCAGAATTCTCCAACTAGTGTTAAAGTAACAATGTAAATTGTGTTCAGCAATTCTCGCTTTGAGTTTAATTTTGGGTTTGACTGAGAGTTCACCGAATCAAATTTCGGTGATTGCAAAAACATTATGTGAGCAACAGCGAGTGTGTGATCTAAGCTGTGAATAAAGATGAATCAAGATATATGAAAGCTGGCCCACACATCGACTAGCATTAAAAAAAATTAGAAAATTGACAATTAAACAGACTCCTACTTACTAAACAATATATGCCAGTCTTAATTCCAAATCCAAAACTAACCAAAACTAAAAAGCAACTATGATTTTTTTTCTTAACGTGATGCTAAAAAAACTACCGCCACTACTTGGCTTTTGGGAAAACCATCGAAGGAAAAAATAGTCCATCAATTACACAATAAATAACATAAAGTTAAAAATCTACTCAAAAGAGGTTTCAACAATAAATGTTTAGTACCGGTGCTTATTTCATTGAACACTTTAAGTGCGGGACTAAAACTTAGTTTTCCGAATTTTTTTGCATCGTCTTCATGTTCTTTTTCCATTGTTATTGTTGGATATTTTTAATATAAAAAGATATTAATAAATTATTTATTTTGGTTTCCATTTATTAAATATGGAGAACTAACATATATAATAATATATGTTAAAGATTGGGACATTATAACCATTGGTATCTACTTAGATAATCAAATGAATATAATTTAAATTTATAAGCCAATTTCTCTTCATGAAAACATGTGACTATTCATATATCAAAAGGCGTAACTATTCATGAATGAAGGAGTATGGAACGTGCCTATTCATGTACCAAAAGGTACAACCATTCATGAATGAATGGGTGTAACTCTTCATGAACCAACTCCACCAAAAGCTATAAATATATAGAGGGCAATCACTCAATTTTGTTTCACTCCAAAAACACTTGAATCCAAAAACACTCGACTCCATATTTCTTTTTTCTTTTCTTGGCATTATCAACCTTGTAATTAGAGTGTTTTAAGTGGTTGGTATGGGGCATACATAACCTGATACCACCAATGAGGTTATAGGCTTCACTGAATCCTGACGGCAATATTCCAATACCCGTTGTGTACTCGCCAGTTTATAAGAAGGGCGGAATTATTATCTGAAATAATCAAACTTTTTAAGCCTTGAAAACTAATAATGAATTTTCTAATTTCTAGTGTTCTCTCTTTCAAACCCATATTTCCCAACAATTTTCAGACAATAAATTCATTTCTATAATGGAGAATTCATCGATAGCGCACTCTATCCAATTTATGAACCAAGTCTTCATCCGACTAGACCGCTTTGGTGGAGAAAATTTCACAAGGCGGCAAGAGAAGATGAAATTCTTCCTTACTACTCTTCATCTTGCCTATCTACTTGAAGACGATTTAGAGGTGATACCAGAAGAAAACCTAGATGGATCCGAAGAATTAAAATATAAGAGAAAGAAACGCAAGGAAGCAGACTATTTGTACCGTGAACATATCTTAAATGCTTTAGGAAATTCCGTCTACAATTCTTATCGAAATATTGGTACTGCAAAAGAATAATGGACTAAGCTGGACAATAAATACCGCATTGAAGAAGAAAGTAATCAAAGTTTCTTATAGGTAATTTTATGGATTATAAAATAAAAGGGAATAGCTTTATTATGACACAAGTACATGAGTTATTAAATATAGTATCTGATATAAAAGCCGTTAGAGTTAATCTTGACGAATCGTTTTTGGTGAGCGTTATTATTTCTAAACTTCCACCTCCTTGGAATGGTTACAAGAAAAAACTCAAGTATGAAGAAAAGAGTCACACATTAAAGTCACTACAGCATCACCTTCGTATTGAGGAGGATTCTCGAATCTGTGAATCAAAGGATGAAAAAACTAATGTTATTTCTAAGGGTAATTTTGTGGAGGGTGAAAAATCTAATAATAATTTTCTAAAGCATAGAAATAATACTCAGTTTAAGTAGAATGCCAATAACAAGAATAACAAAAGAATAAAGGGAAATTGTTATTTCTGTAATTGTAAGAATCCAGATCTCGAACCCGTATTTCTCTCGGTTTCTTTGCTTTTCTCGTTTTGAAGGAAAATGTATTTTGTAAAGTTGCCAGCTTGTTTTGGGAGAAAACAAACAAAAGATCGTACGAAGGATAATTCGAAAACGAACTATCTTTCATACATTTGAAACCAGAGATTTATTTTGATAACTTGTTTTGCTAGGGTTCGGGAACTATGTTACGAATTGGGAAGGTGTTAGGCACCTAATTCGCTCTTTCGGTCTCTTAGTGGATCATGTATTTAATTCCTATTTTAGGCATCTTGCAAGTAGTTTGAATAGTTTTCAGAATAGTCCTTTCTAGATAAATTTGGTTTAAAATTGTATTTTAAAATCAGACTCGAGCTTTGAGAGCGCCTACGTATTCATTCATAGAATGAAATTAGAGTCTCGTAGCTCCACTTGTTTGGAAACTATTTTTTTGTATTTTAGTTTGTTTTGAAAACGTGTCAAAACGGATTTTAGTTTTCTCGTAAAACTTAAAAAGGATTGATTTTGAAAGTAGCGAACTTCTTTGCATGTTATCTATGTTTCTATATTAAAACATGTGCAGTAATTAAAACTAGAAGAGTGGTAGAAAGACGTACCTGACGCGCTTGAAGAATAAAGACTGTCTGCTTGCTTCTTTCTTTAAAACTTTATCTCTCTGACTTTCTCTCTCTAGAACTTTCTCTCTCTAACTTTCTCTCTCTAGAACTTTCTTTCTCTAGAACTTGCTCTCTCTAAAAACTCTTTTCCTAATGATCTAGACATAGTTTTCTCTCTCTAAAACTTACTTCCGTGTTGATGCCTAAAATGAGATCCCAATGGTCCTATTTATAGGAAGAAAATGCAGAAAAATAGCTTGGGTAGCCGCCTGGCTAGGAGCTAGCTGTGCGGTTGGGAGGGCTGCGGCTAAGGCGTGCGGCTCGGGCTTACGGTTAAAAGCCAACCGTGCTGTTGGGGAGCGTGCGGCTGTGATGTGATCCAACCTAGCCTCTTTAGCCAAGAAATTAGCCTTATGTTCTTGCGTGTTCTCACGACCACACTACACCAAAAACAGGTTTTTGTGACTTTTTGGTTCGCTGAATTTGTGACTGCCATTGGCAGTCACAATGTTTGTGACTGTCAATGACAGTCACAAAGGTCAAAAAGTCATAATTTTGAATATTTGTGACTGCTAATGGCAGTCACAAATATTAGTGTTAACAACTATTAGCCTTTGTGACTATTTTTGGTAGTCATAATTGTAACAAGTTTGTGACTGTTATTAGCAGTCATAAATGTTAATATGTTATTGACTAAAATCTCCCACCCACATAGTGATAGGAATTTTTTACCCCATCATAATTCATTTTCCACCACTTTTCAATTAAAGTTTGAATCATTTTATGCCTCCCGCTCATAATTTCCTAAACTTTTAGAAATAAGTAAAAATATCATAATTTCCTATCACTCTCTCACTCTCCCATCTCCCATCTTCACTCTCCCATCTCCCATCTTCACTCTTCACTCTCCCATCAGTCCATCACTCTCTAATCCTCACTCTACCATCTTCACTCTCCCATTTCCACCACCAATCACTCAACCACCGGCCACCAGTCCACCACCGTCGAATCTAGTAACATCTCGCTCTTCTCCTACTACGTTATATACATGTGTGTGTGTTAGGACTTAGGATTTTTTTCAGATCTGTATATATACATGTGTGTGTGTGTGTGTTTATTAGGATTATATATATATATATATATGTGTGTGTGCGTGTGCGTGTACATTTTTGGATCTGTATATGTGTATGTGTGTTTGTGTGTTAGGATTATATATATATATATATCTGTATATTTGTGTGTATTTATGGATATGTATATATGTATGTGTGCTAAGTAAAAGTAAAAGAAAAAGTTAAAGAATGATGTAAAAGTAAAAAAGTAAAAAAAAAATGATGTAAAGAATGATGCAAAAGTAAAAGTAAAAGTAAAAGAAAAGTAAAAAAAGTGTTTAATTTAAAGAATGATGAAAAGTAAAAAAAAGTGTTTAATTTAAAGAAGTGTTTAATTTAACGGGATGCTTTGGATGAAATGGAACACATTGAAAATATTGATTAAGGTAATATATTTTGTTACTTTGTAATTATTTTTTAAGCATTATTTTTTATGTCAATTTATAATAATATTTTTGTGTTGATTTTTTAAAAATGCTGGGTTCAACATCGGACAAAACGATTCTTGATAAGGTCATAAGGAGGAGCTGCAAAGATTCAAAGAAGTGTTTGAATGGAGACGGGAGAGTACAAAATTTGCCTTATATTTTCATTTTTGGGATGTGCTCGAAATAAATATGTATTTGTTGTCTTATTTTATGGATTGTAATTTGGGATGTGCTTGAATTTTTGGCCTCATTTTTGGGATGGACATTGTATAGTCACTGTTGTTATTTATTATATAGTTTGAATTTGGGCTTTGTAAAAAAAAAGAAATAAATAAATTGTTGTGAAGAAAATGAATTATTGATAAATGGGCTTTACATATACATAAATAAGCTATGAAAAATGGGTTGAATAAGTGTGAACAAATAATGGAAATTATCTTAACAATTATCAACGGTCTGATACGACTGACGATTATGACTGCTATAAATAGTTATAAATTTTATATTTGTGACTATTTCGAACTATCACAAAGTATCACTATTGTGATTGTTTATAGTAGTCACAAGTATAAAAACTTATGACTGCCTCTAACAGTCACAAAGAGCTTTGTGACTGCTTCTAATAGTTGGCTTCAAAAGTCATCTATTTTGGTGGTTGTGACTGTTATGTGACTGTTATAAACAGTCATAATATTTTTTGTGACTGATGTTTTTATGACTGCTCTTTGTGACTGTTTTTAGCCTTTGTGATTGTTTTTGGCAGTCACAAATAGCTGATTTTGGTGTAGTGCCAGCTGGCTGAAGAATTTAATTAGTTTTAATTATTTATTTTATATTTCTTAAAGCCCAAGGATTATTATTATTTAGAGTTATTGTCATGTTAGCAATGTATTGGGCTTATTTTAGAGTATTTATTAGTTTCCTTATTGCATTAGGAATATTCTAGGTGTTATTATTTTTCTTTTCTAAATAAGAAATAGTTTCCTTTTTGAATTATGATTCTTAGGCTTGTTTACTGCTATTTAAATGAGGCACATTATTGTTTTATTAATATAAGAGTTTTGATGATTAAATAATATTGAGAGTTTTATCTTTGTGTTCTCTAAGAACATGTTGAACATGTTAAATTGATTAATTCAATTGTTCTTGACTTATCAATCAATTCTCCATCAATTGATTGTGGCGTCTTCGATCATACTAAAGTTCGCGCTTCTTTAAGCGTTGGGTTGATGTTTTCGCCTTCCATCTTTTCGACATATTCCAAGGTTCTTGCTACGTTCGTAGTTCAAGGGTTGAGGATCCATTAGCTTGGCTAGGAAAGACGATCATACCAAGGTTCGCGCTTCTTAGTTTCTTATTCTTTCAATTTCCTAGTAGATTCTTGAAACCCTAGATCTTTATTATTGTTGAATTTATTCCAAATTGTGTTAGGGTTTTATAGATTCTGGAAAAAAAAATGAACAGTACCCGATGAACAGTGCAATGAACATTCTCCTCTTCTTCAAGAAGATTCGTCCTCGAATCTGGTCTACCCATCCTCGATTTAGCCAGTCTTTAACAACTTCGACATTCGAACACTGCTTTAGAACTTGGAATCTCCCATGCCAATAGAACAGATATTTTTAATACTTTCCATTCCTTTGTCGGAACTCAACATGAGATAATTATGTTCATCCCTGCCATGAAAACAAATATTTTGAATATCTTCGACACTTAATCCTCCTTGCAAAGCAAAACACCTTGATGTTCAAACCATACTGCAATGCGATCCTCCGCAAATTGTTGAAGAAATCTAATAACATAAAATTTGGATGGACATCAAAGAGATCCACTCCAATGAAATAAATATGCTCTATCTCGTCAATCTTCAACTCATCTCGAACCTCATCTTCTTCCTCGATAGAAATATTATCCAAATCAACAACGTTAGTTGAAGTCTTGCTCATTGACTCGCCCCTCAATTAAAATCAATTGGCCTTCCTCGATGCAGTTGTCACCCATATCCACACTTATGGAGGAAATTGCTTGCACTTGTGGTTCTTTAACTTGCACTATAGCTTCTTCATCTCCCTCTTCTTGCAAGCTTGGAATTAAACCTTCAACTCATAACTCACCTTCTTCAGCCGTCATTTCAATTTCCTCGATCTCTTCGGTTTTCGGCTTATTATCCAATGGCGGCTTAGATATGGTTGCTTTTTCCTCATCATTACAATGATTTGATTTGCAAGAGAATGCATTCGGACTTGGCTCTTCGCTGCCCCTCATATAGAATTCAAGAAAAGCCTCCATCATCTTCCCCAATTTATGCCATTCTTCGGGATCATTCAAAGGAGTCTTCTTCTTGATACTATCCATATTGTTGTCCTGAACCCGACTTTCTCCAACCTCACTACCATGTCTTCTATTAGTAACACCCGAATTCCATTCATCTTCAAATTTAACTTTACGAGGCTAACTTTTCAATTTCTCTTTAGGAGCTTTATTCAACCACATGCGCCGTTCTATCTCTAATTACTTTAATCGCGCACTATCGCATTTAATCTCCTCTTAAAGCCACTTTTTTCCATGTTCAAAGTTTAGACAAGACATACTTGCTTTAATCGCGCATTACCTCTCGTATTTGCCACTTAAGTAATGATATACTCACAATTTTCTTTTTGGAACTCCAAAACAAGTTAAATAATATGAATATCACAAGTCCTCAACAACCAATCGTACACCCACAATTAAATTGGACGCGTTCAACAATGTAATACCAAGGACTAAATAAACCAAATTCTAGCAATATTAATAAGCTAAACGAATTTCTAGAATTGCTAGAGTATGCAAAGTGGAGTTTTCAAACAAAACAAAAAAAAAACCAATGAATTTCAAACCCTAGCAAGTATAGCCGCAATCAAACTTTTCCTAGGGTTTTCTAGATTTTTCCCAACCAAACGGAATTTATATGATCCAAAATCACAAGATAAAAACCCAACAAGAAGTACCAATGAATAATCTAGGGTTTTTTTTTTAGATATTTAAAACTCCACAATTGAAACTTTATTGCAAGAATATTCACAAACCAACGCTAACAATAATCAAAATTCAATTCTAGGGTTCTTCCAACAAAGAAATTTTTTAAAAAAATTTTTTTTTCCAGAAAACACTGTTCAAGATTACTGTTCATCGCACTGTTAATCGGGTACTGTTCACTGCATTGTTCAATTTTTTTTCCAAGAATCTATAAAACCCTAACAAAATTTGGAATAAATTCAACAATAATAAAGATCTAGGGTTTCAAGAATTTATTAGGAAATTAAAAGAACAAGAAACTAAGATAGAAAACCTGGATAGAAAAGTTTGCTCTAATACCAATAACGCGAACCCGGATCGTCTTTCCTAGCCAGGCTAATGGATCCTCAACCCTTGAACTACGAACATAGCAAGAACCTTGGAATACGTCGAAAAGATAGAAGGCAGAAACCTCAACCCAACGCTTAAAGAAGCACGAACCTTGGTATGATCGAAGACGCCACAATCAATTGATAGAAAATTGATTGATAAGTCAAGAACAATTGAATTAATCAATTCAACATGTTCAACATGTTCTTAGAGAACACAAAAAGAAAACTCTCAATATTATTTAATCGTCAAAACTCTTATATTAATAAAACAATAATGTGCCTCCTTTAAATAGGAATAAACAAGCCTAAGAATCCTAATTCAAAAAGGAAACTATTTCCTATTTAGAAAAGAAAAATAATAACACTTAGAATATTCCTAATGCAATAAGGAAACTAATAAATACTCTAAAATAAGTCCAATGCATTGCTAATATGACAATAACTCTAAATAATAATAATCCTTGGGATTTAAGAAATATAAAATAAATAATTAAAACTAATTAAATTCTTCAGCCAGCTGGTCGTGAGAACACGCAAGAACATAAGGTTAATTTCTTGGCTAAAGAGGCTAGGCTGGATCACATCAGGCTGGCTAGTAAGCGAAGTGGCAACATTGGTTGTGGTAGATTCTTGACGCACTCGAAAGTCAGGATTTTCCTAACGGTCTCCTATATGCATGACAACTCAAAACTTGATGCGGAATGCTCGTTTTGTATGAAAAATCAGGTTCACACGAGAGTCGTGGATTGGGGTATTCACAGTAATAATCTCGGTCATATGGCTTGAGACTGTCGTAAAAGGAAAAAAAGTCTCAAGAATTAGGGAAATCAAGCAAACATGGCCGAAGAAAAATTTATTGCTATTGTGTGTGAGGCTAATGCCATTAGTACAGATAGCGGGTGGTGGCTAGACACTAGAGAAACCGTCCACATTTGGCACAGTGGAATTTTCTTTTACTTCTAGGAAGACTCTTACATTACTAAATGTTCTACATGTACTTGATATGTGTAAGAATCTTGTTTTTGGAGACCTTCTCAATAAAAAAGGCTTCAAGTTAGTGTGTGAGTCTGATAAATTTGTATTGTCCAAGAATGGTACATTCATTGGGCAAGGATATTCTTGTAATGGTATGATTAAACTTAATATAATAAATGACGTTTCTTCTGTTTATATGGTTGATTCTTCTATTTTGTGGCATGTTAGATTAAGACATGTTACTTAAGGTACTATTAAAAATATGTACAGTTTAGGTTTAATTGCACACTACAATTTTTATCATTCCAATGAATGCCACATTTGTGTTCAATCTAAATTACTAGAAAATCTCATAAATCCGTTGAAAGAACATCTGATTTGCTTGGTTTAATTCATAGTGATGTTTGTGATTATAAGAATCATATTACTTGTGATGGTAATAAATACTTTATTAATTTTATTGATGATAATTCTAGATTTACATACATTTATTTGTTAAAAAGTAAAGATAAAGTTTTCGAAAAATTTGTGTCTTTTGAGGCTGAAGTTGAAATGCAATTGAACCGTAAATTCAAAGTTCTACATTCTGATCGATGCAATGAATATTATCCAAATGAATTCATAAAATTTTGTAAAGTTTATGGAATTTTCACCAATTCACGGCGCCTTATACGCCAAAACATAATGGAATGGCTAAGAGGAAGAATAGAACTTTGACAGAAATGATTAATGCTATATTACTTAGTTCAGAATTATCATTATGTTGGTGGGGTGAAGTCCTACTATCTTCTTGTTATATTCTGAATACAGTTCCCTTAAAAGACTTGGTGTTTTGCCATATGAATTATGATTTAATCGAAAACCAAATCTTAATCGTCTTAAGGTTTGGGGATGTCTTGCATATGTGAAAATACCTGATCTGAAAAAGCCAAAACTTGGTTATAACACTAATAGGTGTGCTTTTATTGATTATTCTCAAAATAGTGTTACTTATAGATTTCTTAATCTTGATACTTTTGAGATTATTGAATCTATTGATGTTGAATTTTTTAAGAATATCAATAAGTCTAGTAGCTATAATAATTTGTTAGGAGATTTTAATGTTCCATCTAATTCATTGCCTGAGAATGAAACTTCTAGTAATTCTAGCCCTATTGTTCAACAAGAAATTGAACCAAGAAGTAAAAGAACAAGAATTGAGCGTAATTTTGGTCCTGATTTTTATGTTTATCTTGTAGAAGGAAATAAGAATGAAATCATCAATATTATTAAATTTGTCATGCATGTAGAAGATGATCATGTCACTTTTACTGATACTATGCAGTCTCATGATATTTGTTTTTGGAAATAAGCCATAAAAGATGAAATGAACTCAATTATGACAAATCAAACTTGGGTTTTAACAAACTTACTGTAACACCCCCACCTTAATTATCAGGACAACACCCGTAATTAAGGCATGGAGTGTCACTAACCTATCTTAGATTAACCAAAATGGGAAAATGTATGTAAATGCACAAAGAAATCCAACAGCGATATCACACATATCAAACAACTACTTCAAAATCATATTAATGATGATAATAATATACATAAACATACAAACATGTATGTAATCGTTGTACATAACCAACTAAATAACACAAAATGATAAAGTACATTCCAGGCTAGCCGTGGCTTCTCTTGAAAATATTTACATGACAAAAAATGAGTTCGTATCAGAGCCTTTAACTCGTCCCTGGTCCCGTCGTGTCCCTGTCCTCTTTGAACTCCTGAATACCTGTATGTTTTAAAAAAACGGGGTGAGCTTATTGCTCAGTAGGGGGCATAGAAGGGAAAGTTTTAAAAACATTCTTTAAGTCATTACTGTAAACCAAGTAAACCTTTTCATCATATAGTCTAAACATTATTTGTAATATATCACAAAATATAACTAGTCATGCTGATGCATATGCAGGTTACCTTCCTTTGTGTCAACCCATTTTCGAATCTTGATAACGCATGCCGATGAGAAACCAAGCTAAAATGGCCATATAGAATCCATTCGCTCCAAAAACATACAACTTAATCATAGTTCTTGTCGACGAGAACCTGAACTGGAATCTCATGATAGAATCCATTGCCTCAAAATGGCATACCATCATCATACCCAGGAAGTGAAACAACTCGTCCATTTTCCTTATAAATGAATCGAATCCATGGTGGGTTGCCAATGCCTAAGTTCCTGGATCTTTCACCGGTGGCTTATAGGCGGCCAAACAATTCTCCTCGGGGGGTTTAGGGATTTTCAACCCAAGGGCACCAGGCATTACCATTTTCTATCCCGACAAGCACCATTATATAGATTCCCATATGTAATTCACCTCATTGTGGTCATCCAAGACCACTTATATAACCATTTCAAAAAAAATCGTTAACCGATTATCTCTAACCCAGAGATATTAAGATAGTAATGAAGTCTCCATAAATCATCATAAGAAATAAGATCCGGGTACTCTGCTATGAGCACCAGTTATAGATAAAGAAATATAAACTCCTCGTGAAACAACATTCGTGCCATATACTATAAGAAGGATCCGAATTTGCCAAAATACCGCCATGATGCCAGGTTGACAGAACAAAGATGCATAATATGCATTTCATGCTCTATATGCCAATTAGGAACAACCTATGCCATACAAACTCTATCCAACACGCATTCACATCCCTTGGTATACACAACAGTCATATATAAATATATGTTAATCCAATCAAGACGTGTGTATCCAAGGAATATCCCATATAAATCAACAACACGTGAATATCGAGTTTGGATAGCATAGCTTGTTTCTATTCATGTATTCATGCCATTCAATAAGCATTTGAAACAATTTATGCTACATACATTTTCACAAATCCAAACCCGTACCCCATGGTGTATATAGTTCAACAAAAACCATTTTCAGTGTCATTTGAAAATCATATATCAATGGAATACCTCAAATGGTTTAATAATATAGGAGTATAATGTGTAGATGGCATCTATTGCTTCAAATCTCAGGTTTAAGTCTATGTGGATCATAATGCATGTATATATGCAATTAAAAAGGGGACGTGAACAATCTATGCCATAGATACTTCAAGAAATCTCAATCCATATTTCAAGATGTATGATCTCATTAAGACTTCAAATTTTATCAACATATAGTATTTATACAAACATGGATTATATCATAAGATCCCAATACCACATAAATTTCAAATGTGTATGGCATATATTGCTTCAAATCATGCTTTTGGAACTTCATAAAACATGAATCATGTATTCAATAATCATGTTGAAATCTTTAGAGAAAACATGGTGAAACGTAATAATTTTCATCAAACAAATCATATTTCAAGTTTTAAAAACAAATAAACCCCTACCTCAAAGTGTGAGCCGAAAGAAAGGAAGAAAAGCAATAATCGAAACCCCGTCCTGCAAAACCTCAAAATCCTTAGCTCACCTCGATCCCCGCGATGCGTAGAACAATTTTTCTTTAAGCCAAATCATGATCCGAAGTGTTTTTGAAGATGAAAATGTAGAGAGAAGATGGAGAGAAAAATGAGAGAAACCATTTTTCTCAACCAAGGATAACTTATATATATAAAGGGAGATAGAAGAGTCTAGAAATCTCAAGAAACTCACTAACCGACCTATAACAGTCACCTGTTTTTTCCCTAACAGGCGCCTGTTGAATCACGAGAGGATTTGGCCTCGAAAGTCTCCCTATAGGCTCCTGTTTGGACCCCAATAGGTGCTTCTTAGGCGCCTAAGATGAGTAAAAAATATGTGTCAAAATAAAGCTCATTATCTAACATATAGCTTTGGATTCACTTGAAAAGGAGTTAAAATGAATGTTTGGTGAATTTTGCAAATTTGGTCGATGGTATCGGATTCTACGCGGGAATGCTGAAACTTTTACGTACATTTCCGTCATTTACAAGGCTTTATGATACGACCTACGGTGATATCGCACGAAACCCGCGAACACAACGAATTGGTTGTGCGAACCTCAACACAGACACACATGAAAACCGTAGCAAATTAAGAACCTAGATCGTTTCTACAATCAGATTAGGATGAAAATCGAAGACGCCACAACCGAGTGCGGAATACCGATTGATAAGTCGGGTGAACGTCACGGACAAACCGATAAGTTTAAGTAGTTCGTGAAGAACCAAAGAGGATTAAAATCACTCAATATTATTATGAATAAAGTTTTAGATAATAATAAAAATAATACAACGAACCCCATTTAAATAGGGTGTAAAAAATACTAATCCAAATAGAATAAGAAAAATACTAATCTAAACACAATAAGAAAACTACTAATCTAAACACAATAAGAAAACTACTAATATAAATCCTAATTGACTAAGAAAAATATTCCTAATTGAATAATATTAATCCAAACACAATAAGGAAACTATTAATCTAAATCCTAATTGAGTAAGGAAAACATTCCTAATTGAATAATGAAAATAATAAATAACTTTTATAATTAAAATTACTTAAAATAAAGCTTCCAATTTATTCTAATGGGACTCCACGAGTTGATTTGAGCCCATGTAGCCTTGTTCGCATCACTTTACCCATGCAAAGCAAGAGAAATAGAACTTAATTACATTAATATAAACACAGAGTGTTATACTTACCCCCTGGTGCTAAACCCATTAGTTCAAAGTGGATTTTTAAGAAGAAATTGAATGCTGATGGCTCCATAAATAAGTTTAAAGCGAGACTAATAGTAAAAGGTTTTAAACAAAGACATGGCATTAATTATTTTGATACTTATGCTCCTGCTGCACGCATTTCATCTATTATAATTTTAATTGATCTTACATCTATACATATATAATTTAGTTGTTCACCAAATGAACGTTAAACCTACCTTTCTAAATGGTGATTTAGAAGAGAAAATTTATATGGAACAGCTTGAAGGGTTTGTAATTTCAGGTCAAGAAAAGAAAGTGTGCAAATTAGTAAAATCTCTTTATGGTTTATGGCCTGAAGCCAGCACCCAATCAATGGCATGAGAAATTTGACATTATTATCTTATCTCATGGATCTGTCATCAATGATGCGGATAAATGTATTTATTGCTAATTTTATTTGTTTATACATTGATGATATACTAATTTTTTGCACCAATTTAAAATATGTAGAAGAAACTAAAAAGTTTCTATCCTTTAATTATGATATGAAAGATCTAAGTGAGGCTGATGTGATTTTAGGAATTAAAATCATAAGAAAGAATAATGGATTGTTTCTTACACAATCACATTATATTTAAAAAAAATCTTAAAAAGATATGGACATTGTTGTTATAAGCCTACCCCTACCCCCATTGATCCAAGTATCAAATTAGTGAAGAATACTAGTCGTACTAATGCACAATTAGAATATGCCAATGTTATTGGGAGTCTTATGTATGCTATGCACTGCACAAGAACAGACACTACCTATGCAATAGGTATGTTATGTTGCCTTACGAGTAATCCAAGTAATGAACATTGGAATGCAATTTCAAGGGTTCTTAGATACTTGAAAGGAACCATAAATTATGGTTTATATTATCAAGGGTCCCTCCTCTTATCCTAGATGGATTTAGCGATGCAACCTGGAATAGTTTGGAGACAAAATCCAAGTCTATTACTGGCTGGATTTTTATATTAGGAGGTGCTGCAATTTTTTGGAGATCAAAAAAGCAATCAATGGCTTCAGATCCTTCCATGTTATCAGAATTGATTACATTAGCGAATGAAAAGTAAAGAAGCCGAATGGCTTAGAAATCTTTTAGTAGATAGTCCTCTTTGAAAAAAGTCATCGTCGGCAATCATGATAAATTATGACAACAAGGCAACCATTTCCAGGGTTGAGAATAAAACTTATAATAGAAAATCTAAACATCTTAGTCTAAGACATCAATCAATTAGGTAGTTACTCAAATTCGGAATATTACAGTTGACTATATAGAGTCAAAAAAAATTTGGCAGATCCTTTTAACAAAAGGATTAGGCAATGAGATGATCTATAAGACATCTAAAAGAATGGGGCTAAGGTCTGTGAATGACGTCGATCGCGTTTGATGGGAACTCAACTTATGTCTTGAAAATATAGACAAAGTTTAATCTGGTATTAATAAGTCAAATATGTGATCATGAAAACAATAGAAAATTTTAATTACCCTATTTCTTATTCTAGTAGTGTTTTCTGAATGTACGAGGTTGGATTAAGTCCTTAATAAATTGAAAAGAGTGACTCGCAGGATCACTCAATAAATTTACCTTATGAGTAATGGAAGTCAGGCCGCTTCCTAGGAAAACAAGACCGTTTTCGAGAGTTACTCACAAGATTGGGATTTATGCACAAGGCCATTAACGTGCAAAGCATTCAGAACACTCTACCTACAAAGTTAGTATGTGCGATAATTCCGTCTAATCTCTAAAGGCTCTAGGTTCAAGATTCGTTCACCTCACTGCCTTGATCAAGCTTTGAATTGTTTGCGCTAAGTTGCTAGTTCAAGTCCAAATGACACTTATCATTTATGTACCGATTTCTACGATGATGCCTTGTATTCCGTTTGTACTTTTTTAAGTTTTTCCTTCAAAATATATTATTATTATTTTATTTTTAAAATTGCTTGGGATTGTTCGATATTTTCAATATAAAAAGATATTAATAAATTATTTATTTTGGTTTCCATTTACTGAATATGGAAAACTAACATATATAATAATATATGTTAAATATTGGGACATTATAACTGTTGGTATCTACTTATATAATCAAATGAATATAATTTAAATTTAAAAGCCAATTTCTCTTCATGAAAACATATGACTATTCATGTACCAAAAGGTGTGATTAGTGTAACTATTCATGAATGAAGGGGTGCGGAATGTGCATATTCATGTACCAAAAGATACAACCATTCATGAATGAATGGGTGTGGTTCTTCATAAACCAACTCCACCAAAGACTATAAATAGAAGGCAAACACTCAATTTTGTTTCATCCCAAAAACACTTGACTCCATATTTCTTTCTTCTTCTCTTGGCATTATCAGTCTTATAATTATAGTGTTCTAAGTGGTTGGTACGGGGCGTACATAACCCGATACCAACATTTAGGTTATAAGATTCATTGAATCCTGACAACAATATTCCAATACCCACTGTGTACTCACCGATTTATGGGAAATGTGGAATTATTGTCTTGAAAGAATTGAACTTTTCGAGCCTTGAAGTCTAATAATCAATTTTCTAATTTTCGGTGTTCTCTCTTTCAGACCTATATTTCCAAACAATTACATTTTAGATGGTTTTTTTTAATTCATTATCGACGTATCATATGGTCACTTCATTTTTTTCCAATTCATAATTGTATTAGAGATGTTCTAATGACATGAACAAAATCAATATTAATTGAAATAAGATTTTACAATTATACCCATATCAACATAAATTATAAGTAATTGTGTATATATACAGCACATATTATATATATATATATATATATATTTATTTGATGATTAAGTTGACTTTGCATTGTTAATAAAAGAAAAATGACTCGCTTAAAATGTATCTCTTCTCTATGTTATTCTCGTTATAGAGATTTTTTTTCTTACTCAATCATCATTGTTTTGAATGATCAATTAATGGATTCCTCAACCTCTTAATCTCTTTCTTATGATACCAATCTCACTACCCATCATCTCCACTGTTGCCACCACAATCAGCTGCTGTTAAACACTACTAAATCTCGATTCAACATTACACTTCCCTCACCGATGGGAAGTCTTTTAGGGTTTCAATTCACTCTCTTTATTCTTCAAAAATTCTCCACATTGTCCTACTACCTTGCAGTTGCTGAGAAATTTACTAAGTTGCAGTTGTTGAGAAATTTAATTATGTTTAAAACAAAAAATTGTATATATATGCAAATACTATTACATTATTCAGTTAATATGTAAGTTTTACTACAAATTTTGCATAAAGTGGTAGTGAAAATCTTGTAGAGAAATTTTGTACACATTTATGTTCTTATTATATATATTTCTTTGTAATTTTGTAATGAAAATTTTAAATTTTACTAAATTTCACTACAAATGTGTAGAGAAATTTTGTAGCTCTTCTTGCATAAATTAGCGAAAACACTATCTATAAATTTCTCTTCCAAGTTTGTAAAGGAAACTTGCAATATAGATAAATTTCACTGTAAATAATTTAACCATAAATGTTTTATGGATTTCCATAAAAATCGAAAATACATATGGTAATTACATATATGCATTAAAATAAAAAAAATGGCAACTATGCATATTAAGATGTTTATATATAAATAAGAGGGGGACACATATTTAACCTTGATATATATATATATATATATGAATGAGTTTTCAATGGTTACCTTTTCTTTCTACCCATTGATAAGTACTGGCAATAATTAATGCACATTGATGAGGTGTCAAATCCTTTAACCTGTTATAGCATGTTGATGACCTATTATATTTTTATTTTTTTATTAAACAATAGGTGGTGTTTGGTTGAGATTTTAAAATCAAAATTTTAAATTTTTTACCAAAAAATCAACTTTACTTCATACTTCCCAAATCAATTAACTTTCTCTCTCATAAAATTTTTAAAACACCATAAATTTAAATTCAAAAATTGGAATTAGAATAAAAAAAACATTTGAAACCTAATCATTGAGATCTATAAAACAGGATCCATTGTGACTATTTTTTTAATTTTTTTTACAAGTTTTTTTGAATTGGTTGAAAAAAACTTCAACAAAAAATAAATTTACTTTTCAAAACATGTTTTAAAATCTCAACTAAACAAGATTCCTTAAAGATTTTATTTGCCAAATAGACTTAGGATAACCCAATTCTAAATTAGGATAAGTGTTTATGGGTATTTTTGTCATTTTAGTTTTATAATTAATTAATAACATAAGTTTTTAAAAAATAACACTTTCAAAATATATTTGACTTTAAAGTTTCATCTCTATATAATAGGTATACAAATTACATACAACTCAACTATTTCAATAACACTTTCAATTTAATCATTTTATTAACATTCGTAACAAATCATATCATAATAAAAATCGAAAAATTAATTTGAAGCATCTTATATAGCCTGTGCTACTGGTTTTATTAGTCACTATTCAACTAAATAATAATTTTAACATAATAACATAAAATAATATTAAAAGAAACGTATTTTCTTAATTTAAAGTATTTCAAACAAACTAAACTTTAATAATTTGATCAGATACGGAGGTATGCGCGTGACTTCCTAAATAACACTTAAAATATATCTTATTCAGTATTAAATAATTAATTATTTGGTTCAATAATCAATGTGTTGTGTTTGACAAATAAATTTTGTACCATTTTCAAAATTGAGAAGTATATCCACTAATTAAAATTAATTTATAATTGTACTAATTTAGATTGCATTTTAGTTTAGATTCCTAATCAAAATCTACTTCCATTTTAATTTATTTTGTATTTTCTTTTAAAGTGCGTTTGAATTATATAATTGAATTTAGCTTTAAAATTCAGAAATCTAAGATTCAAAAATTATATATTTGAAATACAAGAGTTTAAAATTTTGTGTTTACTTAACAAATATAAGGAAATTGATTTCTAAATTCAAATATTATTCCGCTAAAATTTATATTTCGTTGATTAATAAGCTATTTTTATTTTTTTATATCTTGGCGGAACTTAGGCTTGCACAAAATTAACCCGTTTGACTCGACCTACCCTTATTATAGTATTTTATTCCTTATAATATAGCATAATTACTACGGGCCGGGAGTGGGTTTATGCGTACACTATTCACGATGGATTTAGATTTAAAAAAATAAAACTTGCATCGGGTTGGGATGCGTTTATAATCTTGTTGGGTTTGGGTTTGGATAACATATGACCCTTTGTCATCCCTCGTATTATTATTATAATTAATATTACAAGTATTTTTATAATAATAAAAAACAATAATTTTTTAAAAAATTAAATAATTTTTTTTTCAAATTCGCAAGTTTAGGATCTATAAGAAACAACTCTATCTCTAAAATTTGAAAGTTATAACTTTAAGATAAGTATCAAATCTCATTATTTGAATATATTTATAAATCTCAAATCATAATTTTACACCAAACAAAAATATTTAGATTTGAGATCCAAATCCAAATCTCATGTTAAAATCTTCTCTTAAATCCACATTCCAAACACACCCTTAAAGAATTTTAAAGGGTTTTATTAAAAAATATTTTCAATTAACTATGTTATTAATACTTCTACCCCTTTCTTTCACAAATGCATAATAATAATAATAATAATAATAATAATAATAATAATAATAATAATAATAATAATAATAATAATAATAATAATAATAATAATAAAGATTTAAGAATTAAGTATACATATTCTTCTACGTCGACAATCATAGTAGATTTATTTCATGTTTATCAAATTTTCAATATATAATCATATAAAGTATTCATAATCATGTAATTAATTAGCTAGCACGACATTTGGTACTGTAGTTTATAATATGAATAGTATTTTCTTTCACCGGAATGGTTTGTGAGAGGATAATTATGCAAACAACATACCATAAACCTTTGAATTTATTTTGTGCTTAAAAAATTATTTTTTATGAAATTATGTGAAATAAATGAGCCTACAAACAATTCTAAAAAAATCATCAAAATTTTAAATTTTTTTTTAAAAGGATCACCATTTTCAAGTATTTTTATTTTTCTTTTTTTATGTATATAAACTTTTTTTTCTTTTTAAAATTGTAGTATCTTATCATTTGATAATTAATTTGAAATTTAAAGTTTTTGGAATTAATAATATATATATATATTTAATACTTATGTTCTTGGTTGACCTTTGTGATAAGATTTCGATTACGTGTTCAAATTTGAAATATTTTTTTGAGATGTTTAGATTGAATTTGAGCTTTTGTTATTTATATTTTTTTATTTTTTTAATAGTTGTTATCTTTAATAAGGGGTAGTTTTGAAAATGACTATCTTATAAAGGGTAGTTTTGAAAATGACTATCTTTTATTTTTAATAAATTAAATTTTATTTTGTCTTCGATTAAAAAGTTGTCCTTGAAACTAACGCTAAAAATAGAATGTCATTTGCTAGAATGAGAGTAATTGATTTGTACTTTAAAAAAAATATTTTTATTTATTTAATTAAAGTAGATGTACCTATTAATCTAATTTATTTTTTAATATTAAATCATTAATAAAATAATATTTATAGAATTAAATCAATAATATTTTTGGCTTGTCTTAATATTTTCCATCAAAAATTTCTCGGTTTGATTCAAATGACTCTTCTCTGCTTGGGACTGCTTTATTGGCTTCTTTTAATATCTTTCATCAACTCCCTTCATGCTTGAGCTTAGGATTTGCTTTTGGTTCACCTCTTGAACTCAATTCAGCTCCGAATTTGACCGGTAATGATAACTTTGGGAGAATTTGCTTCTGAATTCGTTCTTGTTCATTTTTAATCTGTAAAAAGGTTATAATGTACTAGAAACAAACATACTATCCTATTTCATAATTAAAACTCAATTCTTAACAATTTAGGATAATTTAAATCAAATTCATGCATATTAAGCCACCTAAACATGTATAAAAATGTAATTATTTTGGCTTAATCAGTAACCTAAAACTTAAGTCATAAAAAAAATTATATATACACCCATACTGGCATAACACATAAAACCTTAATTTAAACTAGTAAATATATATATCCACAGCAATAGTAGCTTTTCTTTAATATATATAAATAAAATACATTTTAATATATATATATATTAATAAAATGCAAATATCTATAATACAAATTGTTGGTGCTAAAATATGGAAAGGTATTTAGACCACACAGTTAATAATTGTCTTACATGATTGGAAAAATAAAATGCGCAAAATGTATGAGAGACAGATTTATAGGGGAGGTTGGCCTCGTATTAAGATATGTGTTAGTTCTCCTCTATGGAATAGAGTTCGGAGCTCGATTTGCCTTATATTGATGATGATCAAATGATTAGTACAAACTCACAAAAGCCTCTTTGGTTATTCTATCCTTAAGGCATAACGACAAAGGGGTATTTGAACAACACAGGCTCTGGCTGTCCTACACTAGCTACTCTGCTAGATGTCCTAAATTTGATTTCTCTCTTTATCTTTTGCTATTGAATGTTAAAAATCTCTCTTGTTCTTGGAGTAAATGTTTGTCTTGGGTAGATGAACTTTGTTTTCTTTTTCTCTCTTAGTTTGTTACCCCCTGTCGTAAATGTCGGATTCTTCCCCTATATATATATATGACTAAGAGGAGACGTGTGGTAGAGCTCTATGGGCATGTCCGAGACCATGCCTTGATCATCACTAACTCTGATCTTGCTTCTCCATGAATTCTGGTGCATTAAATGCAATTGGTATATATTTAATGAATGTGAGGAATGTTTTGCGTTTTCTGTAGGGCAGGTGGCAGTCGCCCATACTATTTGTCAGCTGCTTTATCATAACAATTAGGCGAGGGAGCTCCAAAGCTCGTCCAAGGAGCTCTGAGCTCAGGGTCTCGTAATTTGTACTGCGACATTGATCTCTGAGGGAATGGTTAATTGCCGAGGAGCTTCGCCTTCATCGTTAAGCTCGAGGGAGCTCCTAAGAGCTCCTTTCGCCACATCGGGACAGGTCTTTGCCTTGAACGGTCACGTGTCAGCTCGTGATTAGTTAGATAAATTGTTTCATTAATTTACACCATCACAAATCAAGAAAATACTATTTACTAATTTGATCGTTATATCTAGAGAATTTAAATAGTTCACTTTTTTTTAAAATTATTATTTTAATAGTGCTGGATGTCACGAATAACACCTAATATATATATATATATACACCTAATATATATATATCACGGCACCTTGAATTTTTCTTAAACCATGTATATGTCAATTTGACATGTATATGTCGATGTGACCTATAATATATATATATATATATAAATACTTGTAATCGTTAATCCTACACCAACACAAATGACAAAACATATATGATCATTTTAGTGGGTTCATAAATGTATACAGCCATCACCTAGTGAAAAAAAATCAACAGACATCGGAAATTGTCACATCTGAAATCGACTGATTTGAAACTTTTTTTTTTAATGATAAACCATAGATATAGCTAATAATAATTTTTAAATATAATAATTTTAAAATAATACCAAAATTATCATATTCAGAAATGCGTAAAATAATCATGGATCGAAAATAAATTTGATTATTAATGATTTAATATAAAGATCTCTCTTATATCACTTGTTAAATTTTGTTGATTCAAAATAACTATAAACTTTGAGATCTTTCATGTCATGTCATGTCATCAAAAATTAAAAAAATTAATATGCAAAAATGTACTTGAATATGTAGCCTGTGATTTGTATTCGAGTAATTAGCCTTCTAGATTTATAGTATTTCTTTAGAAAATCTTTTAATTTTTCTCTATAATCTATGATGATGGAAGTTCTCATTGGATTGAATACGTATGTGCGATTTAGAGACCATAAGCATAATATATATAGATAATAAACCTTACTTTCTTTCTTGTATTTCTACTTTAATCCATCATAAAAATGAAAATTATCTTTAAGTATCAACACATTAAAAGTTCACACCCTATTAAATACATTTAAACCCAAATAATTTAAACCATATTTAATCATTTTTAAAGTGTGCTTAACCATTCAACAGTTCACAGCACATAATTATTTCACATATAAATCCAATATTAGATTAAAGATTCAACAGATATACCACACACTTTATATATAGAAACGCGTACCCCTCTCCTATGCGCATTTCACATATGTGTTTGGTAGCCAAACTCATTCGTAAAATGTGTTTGGACTACTCCCTCGAGCATTTATATCCATAGACACCTCACTTAGGGTAAGGAATTTAAGAAAATTTAATTATACCATACAATTATCTTACGAAATAATGTTGTATTCTACCCTAACCACTACAATATATATATATACCCATAAGCAAGCTAGGGCAGGCCTAGGATTTTAAATGGAGGTGGTAGGGCTGATTTAATTTTTTTTTTTTATGAGATCTAAAAAAAAATTTGCAAAAGTTTAGTCTTAACCTTAAGTAGCAAATCAACTTGCCTTATTGCTAAACATATCTGAACGAATTTTATATTACATTAGTACACACATCACACATACAAATTAAAATATACATAAAACCCTATGTTCTATCCTAGTCATTGCTGCCCAGTGGGTAAGCTCATAGAACATATTTGCCCCAGTCTAATTTGTTAACTCTACTCTAATAAATGAATCTCTTAATTATTATTTAGAGGTGATATTTCCATACAAAACACTCCGTTTCCTTTCCAGTTTCATTCAATCATTGAAAATTGACTAAAGTGCCTATTATTTAATACTTTCTTTAAAAAAAAATAAAAAATTAAGGGAGGTCTAAGTCTCTCCCTTAATCCTACAAATAAAGAAAACCCCCCACCCAATCTCATGAGTCGAACACTTGACCTTAAGACAAGAGTGAAGGTTGCTTACCATTAGGCCAACCCCTCTCCTCACCTATTATTTAATACTTAAAATCTAAGAATAAACTTATATACTTAACGCTTAGACATCGTCAAAGTTATAACAGATTATTAAAAGTCGGCTAATATATATCTTACTAAAGTGTTGTTCACTTGCCACTTAAATTTTAAAACTTAAAATAGCAATAAAAAAATTATTTTATAGGATAAAAATATCACCATCGTAATATTTTAATTCAATTGTCATATTAATTGTTCAACAAATTTAGACTTTATTTGTCCTTCGTACCTTAATTGCATTATCCACACTAGGTTTTAATTGTTGCCGTGGACGCTGTTAGTGGCCCCAAGGGAAATGGTAGAACATTCGTGTAACCCGTTCGGAAAGCCGCAATATGTGCAAGGTCAAACTTGTCTCCTACTCCCGAAACTAAATATCTCGCCATTAGATTTAGTGGCAAACAGATATATATATATATATATATATATATATATATATATATGTATTATGGGAAACGATCTTAAGTGGACCAATTTTTTGATCCTTAAATGTGGACCTGTCATTTTGAGGTCGTAAATGAATGAATTTTTTGATGAAACTTAGTAAAGACGATCTCTATGTTTAGCAGATCACCTCCGTCAATTTTCATCGAAAAATTCAATCCGGAAAAGAGTTAACTAAAAAATTGATATATATGTGCATTTTTAGCTGTTAAAATTTAAGATGTTTAGCTAACCCATTTTCCGGTTGAATTTTTTGATGAAAATTGGCGTATATGATCTACTAATCATAGAGATCATCTTCACCAAGTTTCATTAAAAAATTCATCTGTTTGCCCCCTCAAAATGATTGGTCCGCATTTAAGAACTAAAAAAGAGGTTCTCTTTAGATCTTTCCCCTATATATTATATTTTTCTAAACTAGTTTGTACGGATCGAAATTTTTTATAACAATTTTTTATTGTAAATATATTAGAAATATTTTTTTAAAAAATCCTGCTTTATATACTAATCTGCATGAATTTTTTTTTATATATGTATAAATATACAGCAGAAATATTAACATTAAAAAAAAATATTTATTAACATTCTTATTTTATGTGATCATTTGTAATTAAATAAATATTTGTTACTGGAATTTTTAGAATCGAGCACAAGTTTGTATGCCTCCTCAAATGATATAAAATTTTGTTAAATTTATACTTGGCGACTGAATGAAATATTAGAATACTAATATCTTCTTTAATTAAATATATATTGGAATAATAATATCTTCCTTAATTAAATATATACAATTAGCAATTTGAATGCTATAATCATACCGTTACCTATTGAATTCAAACTAGTACAAATATAAATAGTATTTCAACCAGATAGGATTTTTAGTTGTCATAGTTTTTGAGAGAGAAATTGCTAGCCTTTTGATATATAGATAGATATATATTTTGTTTCGAGTTGAGATAGAAATAGAAGAAGAATGGAGGGAGAATCGGAAGGTTCGAATTCGCCGCTGTTGGCGGTGGTAAGCAAGTTCAGGAGGCAGCTTAGTGGGAGTGGGAGTGGGAGTGGGAGTGGGCGGCGCCGCCGACTGAGTCGCCGGAACTCGTTCACTTCGCTGAGGAACGATTTCGTGGCGCGTTTGCCGGATAAGGTCCGGGAAGGGGTTGATCTGGAGTCTTCCTCTCTCATTCATCTCTCTAAATCCACTCCCTTAGTCCGAGGTTCTCTCTTCTTCTCTCTCTCTCTCTATATATATATGCAAATTATATATAATTGATTTATGTATTTGGATCATTGGAATTTCAAGTCTTAATTAAATGAACTCTGTTCTTGTTTGTTTTGTTTGTTTCTTTAGTACATCAACTGAGCGGAATCTCTGAAAATGTTTTTGGTTTTATTTGACCTAGATATATGTCCTAATAGAAGAGTAGGGGTATTACCGGAATAAAATTATATTAAAGTCAAATTAAGTATCGAAGGCAAGCGTCTTATGTTGAATGCTGAATTTTAATTCCATTTAGCACTATAATACGAAAAAACAAACATACTTTCTACTTCTTAGTGCTTAATAAATTTCGATTCAGTATTAAGAGATAAAAACAAATGGTCTCTGAAAACGTGTTTGGTTCTATTTGACGTTAGATATACGTCATTTTATAATTTTACTCTTATCATATGTATAATAGCTAATAGAAAGAGTAGGGGTAGTATTGGACTAAAATTATATTAAAGTCAAATTAAGTATTGTGCAAAGAATTAGATGTTTTGTGAGTGTACATGAGCCCATGTGCACCCTTATTAGTTGATTTTCAAGTCCAAGTTCTATATTTCTATCCATGGGTTCGTAACAACTTGTATTAGAGTAGATACCATCCTGAGTATGGGACCGGTTGTAGCATGGCCAAACAACAGCCTGGACCATCCTTTGTGAAAGGGGCGATACTCAGGCTGGATTAAATACCTTGGCCCACCAAGTAGGGGAGCGGATGTAGTGAGGCTCATAGCTCGGGCCCTGACCATCCTTTGTGAAAGGGGCGATACTCAGGCTGGATTAAATGCCGTGGCCCACCAAGTAGGGGAGCGGATGTAGTGAGGCTCATAGCTTGGGCCCCGACCATCCTTTGTGAAAGGGGCGATACTCAGGCTGGATTAAATGCCGTGGCCCAAGTAGGGGAGCGGATGTAGTGAGGCTCATAGCTTGGGCCCCGACCATCCTTTGTGAAAGGGGCGATACTCAGGCTGGATTAAATGCCGTGGCCCACCAAGTAGGGGAGCAGATGTAGTGAGGCTCATAGCTCGGGTCCCGGCCATCCTTTGTGTAAGGGGCGACACTTGGGCTGGATTAAGAGGTCTGGCATTATATGCCAAGTCATTGAATGCTAGTAGATGAGTTAAGCCATATAGAGTGGGTCCACGTTTGGCATATAGTGGTTCTGGTTTGCGGAGCCTGGTGAAATGTTAACAACTCAAGTCACATACGTTCCGCATAGAGTGGCTCTGGTTTGCAGAGCCTGGTGGAATGTTAACAACTCAAGTCACACGTGGTAAAAATAGACGATCGTGTATGAGACCATGAGCACTCTCCCCTTGTTACCTGGTTTTCTAGTGCAAGTTCTACCCTTAGGTTCATAACATCTGTTATTCGTTAATGGCTCTTGTAGAACATATTATATGTAGATGATGTAGTAACATTGTTCTTCAATGAGAGTTACTTCGACTGAGATTATAACTTTTTAGTAGTTATTTTAAGGAAGCAGAAATGAGTGTCAATATTTAGAAAGTAATCATGATTATATACATTTAGTACCTACATACATGTACTATCATTTATGTATAGATAGATTAGAAAGGAAAAAGAAAGGCAAAGAAAAACAATCTCAGTGAATACACGTTTGCCCCCAAATGCTTGTATAAACAAAAAATGTTCTACATTAATGGATTATAGCTTAGAAAAGTTGGATGTCCAACAATGTGTTTACACCAGCCCAAATTTCCTGATGATGAGCGACACATGGCATTAAGCGAGCGGCGACAGAGACATTTAGTTCGAGCCACATGGCATCAAGTATTAAATGACATATGGAGAGCTGAAAAAGAGAATCAGTTGATGGACGTTAAAGCTACAATGTTGACAGAATTGATTAAAAAACACACGGAGAGCCGAAAAAGAGAGTGGTTTTTCTTTGAAGATTTAGGTTTATTTCATTGTAATTTCCTCAACTCATAGTTGAATCTTCTAATTAGGAAAAGTTGATCTTCTAGATAAAACTTTGTTTTAGCATTAACTTAAATACTCTGTTTTAGCATTAACTTAAATACTCTCTCTCTCTCTCTCTCTCTTATTTCCTTGCTCATATGTGTTTTCTTCACTTGATATTTTATAGGAGAAAAGGACTACTATGAAAGGCAATTTGCAACCTTAAAATCATTTGAGGATGTTGATTTTGTGGTGTCATCTGATGGCAATGAAGAGGAAGATCTTGGAGAACAAGCTCAAAATGAAAGTGCAATGAGGATCTCTAATTATGCAAATGTTCTGTTGCTGGGTTTTAAGGTCTTTTTATCTCTAATTTTTATATCAAAATAATATGTTCCCAAATCAAGAGTCACTATAAGACTTTCACACATTTTAGTAAAAAAAACACTAATTTCAGTGTAATCAATTATAAAAATAAAGCTTCTCTTCTATTATGACATTCGGTACATTGATTATATCCAATCCCAAAACTCTTTGATTCAAATGTACCACTAAATGCCATTCCACCTTGAAACGTCTCATAGTGACCAATAGGGTTACTGTATCCTGTGTGAAAGTTTAGATGGCTCTATACAGTCTGGCCAGCCATCAAACGGCCTTCTCTAATCCGTATGATAGTGAACTTTGCCAAACTTAAGTTTATAATTCATTATTTCTACTGCACATTGATTTAACCTACTTATACTACCCTTTGTAATAATCCTTGTGGATGCTTTGATAAGTGAATATAAGGCATTCATCTGTCTCATATTAAGAGATCACTCTATAGTATAGTAGTAGTTTTGGACCACTGGTTTAAAAGTAGATGACTTAATATGTGTAGTAGTTTTTGGCACGGGCGTGGAGGACTTATTAAATCGGACACTAATTTGAAAATCTGAGCCATCAACCACAAAGTATGAGGCAAGTGGCAATCTTCGCTCCAAGTGGCAAACCATTCTTGCACTACTGGATTTTGATTCCTGCTGGAAGCGCTTGTGGCTAGTGATTGCCAGTTTCCTGAGCGGGTGTGGGGATATCTCGTGGCAAACACCAAAAAAAAACTCTGAGCCATCCACTTTTAAACCAATGGTTCAGATACCTTCAACTCTCCTCTAGAATGATTTCCATCACTTTAGAGGAGTCTGATGCTACATTCTCTCTTACTCTAAGCCTGAGTTTTGAAATGAAATCATATTAGTAAATTAACTGTTATAAATACCATTATGCTTTGTATTATGCAGATCTTAGCTACAGTAAAGAGTGGATCCATGGCCATTGCTGCATCCACTCTAGATTCGTTACTCGATGTGATGGCTGGTGGCATACTTTGGTTCACTCACCTGTCAATGAAAAACATTAATATTTACAAATATCCCATTGGGAAATTGAGGGTGCAGCCAGTTGGAATAATTATCTTCGCAGCCATCATGGCTACACTCGGTATGTCTTCATGTTTTTTGCATGACTAATGTTCCATTAGTTTTGAGGGTGATAGTTGTCTACCATCTTTTAACGCTGAATTTTTTAGATTAAACTTTCAGTTTCGATCCTCCTCTTTGTCGAATTTTTTGATAAAAGAATGAAAATGTATTAATTATGCGATGTGCGTTTTAGTTATTCAATAAGAAGTTGATGATAAGCTCACAAGTTTTTAATCAATTGAAAGAGAACAACTGCTTAGGAGGTATACCGATTGATAGAAACCACAACTGGAGAAGAAGAGTAAGGAGGGAACACACGATAGACTCATAAGCTTTTGACCAATTCAATATTGACACAACACACTAAATAGGAAAAATACCCTAAATTAATACTCTCTCTCTCTCTCTGTCTTTATCTCAAATTAAAAGTCGCACTTCAATTTTCCTAATTTTTAAGAAAACATTATTATGAACTCAAACAACTTATTTTCTATTCTGAGATCGGATATGTTGATTATGTCCTAAAGAGGAGATGTCGCTCTTAATCTGCAACATCTGGAAAGGAAACTGGGACTCTTAATGTGAGATAGAGGGAGTAATTAATAAGTAGTTAGTTACCAAGGACGTTTAACATTGTGCTTTAAAAGGCAATGATGCAGGTCGAGTTGTTTTCTTGTCAAAAGGCCAGGAATAAGTCTGAGGGCACTGGTGCCTAAGCCTTTTGCACATGAGATTTTTAAATTAAAAATATTAATAATTAATTAAAAGACATGACTAACAGTAAAAACAAATAAATAGGAATCACATAATCATATTTTTATGTAACATTCAAGGTAAGTATATATTTATTGCTTGGGTTTTCTAATGGCAACAAGAGTACATATGTTCGCAACAAAGATAAAATCACATCAATATTTAAGTTTCAGATAAGTGGCAGAAATGTATATACTTTTCAATTGACAGCTATGTAGCAGCAATCAACAAGAATTCATGAACAAAATAATACATACATGTGAAAGTTGCATCAAAGAGAAAAGGCACAAAAATAAATAAATAAATAATCCAAAAGGTGTAAAGAGCATATGAGGAATACAAAAAGGCATAAAAAGCGCAAAAGGCTTGCAAGCCTTTGTGTGCATCACACTCTCATTAATGCGCCTTGGCGTGCGTTTTAGAAAAAGAGCCCTAAGGCTTGAATCAAGGTGTAATGACATACAAAGCCTAAGATAATTATATAACTAATTATGATATTATGCAATATCTTCATAATTGATATTATTGACATACTTCAAATTTTCTCTTAGGCTTTCAAGTGTTGATCCAGGCGGTAGAACAACTAATTCAAGATGAAGCTTCAGAGAAGATGAACTCAAGTCAATTGATATGGTTGTACACAATCATGTTAACTGCCGCAGTTGTGAAACTTGCCCTCTGGCTTTACTGCAAAAGCTCGGGAAACGAGATTGTCTGTGCCTATGCAAAGGTACTTCACTATTCACTCTCTTTTATCTCGACACTTTTCTTGTGTTAGAATGATATTAGTCTTCCCAGCTGCTTAACAGCTTAAGTTTTTGGTAGTAATGCTTTGTAAGACGATATCAGAGGCTGGTTATCTAGAAGGTTCAATCCTTGTTTTCTCCATCCCCCAGTTGTTAATCATGTTTCTGTCTATTCTCTGCTTGATCCTATTCATGTTCACGTCTGGTCTCCATGTGCGAGTATGGCCATCACCCATCTGCCAATCCTGTTTCTGTATGTTCTTTGCCTGATCATGTTTCTGTCTGCTCTCCACGTGAGAGTATGGGGTCGCACATGAGCGATGTTCATATGGTATTCATTGTGGTCTCTTTCTAACAACTTAAGCTTTTGGGAGAGATGGTTTCTAATATAATATAGTTCTCTAACATCTTTTGAGTTGTATATTGACCAGGATCACTTTTTTGACGTGATAACAAATATAGTGGGATTAGTTGCAGCTGTTCTTGGCGATATGTTTTACTGGTGGATTGACCCGGTTGGTGCTATTGTCCTTGCCATTTATACTATAGTAAACTGGTCTGGAACTGTTCTGGAAAATGCAGGTAGCTGCTGTAGCCTCGTTTCAGTTTTAAAATTTAATTCACCCTACTCAATCATATTCAAGAATTTTGAATATTGACATTTTCTTTCTTCAGCATTTACTTCAACGTACTTACCCTTCTTGTTTGGTTACAATCTTGTCCCTACAAAAAGGGTGGCTTTATATCCAGTGCACAAATGGCTAATGCAAGAGCAATATAGCGTATTGAAAGCATAATGTACAATCATCCAACATACTATCTACTCTGGCTAAGTCTGGCAATAGCAGTTCCCTGTTTGAATTGATCGCCAGTATGATAGTTTTCTTTATGTTGGACTTCTTCGTGCATTGGAGAATGGCATTTTGATGTTCAATATGTAGTTTTTCGATGATTTTTCAGAATGCCTTCACAACTTTTCATCTGGATGCATGAATTAGTAGTTTAAATTACTCAATATATTAGAAAGAGTCATTAAAGTTTCTCCAGGTTTGAGATATTTGTTTGGTTGCGTTCTTAAAAATGATATTTACTCCCTATTAACTTTTAATCCACTTTCAAATCACAACGAAGAGATATAACTTGATAAATGTTCGATGTATCTTGAATTTGCAAAGAATAATCTTCTGCTGAAATGAGAGAAGAAAAACTTACAGGTCACTGAACTCAACGTGTTCTGAGGCTTTAAAACCCAAATACTCCTATTGCCTTTGATGCAGGGCTTCAAAATTCTGCATTCTACACGACCAAAACCTGTGAAGCCCTTTGCTCAGTCGGGCTCTCTCATGGGGGATCCACTAACCACCCTCTGATGTGAGTGCTTGGCGTGACGTTGGATAAGGGCGGTTGAGTCTGCTTTGACATCACTTCACAAGTGGAAAAGGTTCTTTGTTAATCTTGTTTCTGTTTGTTCTTTGTCTGATCCGATCCCCTGGTATATCTCTTCACTATTGCTAAAGTTTTTTTTGCTGGAGATGTCTTTTTAACATGATGTAAAAGGTTTATGGGATATTTTGGAGCATACTTTACCGATTCATTGTAGCTTCTTGTTTGGCTAATTCTCAACATAGGGCTCTTTTGATGCAGTGTCACTCATTGGACAATCAGCCCCCCCTGAAGTAATGCAGAAATTGACGTATCTTGTCATAAGACATCCCCAAGTCAAGCGCATTGACACGGTTCGCGCCTACACTTTCGGTGTTTTGTATTTTGTAGAGGTTAGTATTATGCCATTTATCAGTAATCTTAAAGGGTCTATATGATTGCAAAGTTAGGTTATGATTTGTAAAAGCAATTTGAAAATGAGAGCTATCTGGTCACCATATGCTTTTCGCATTTTCAAACTTTTGATACAAATGAATTGCTTTTCTGATAATTTTCCAACTTTGCAACCAAACGGATGCGAAGTGTTAGAATGTTGTCTTGCAACCATAACATAAATTACAAGTACGCATAACTATAGTGCAATTAGTTTTATATGTTACGTCAAGTCCTTTTTCTTGTGTATTAAACTATTAGACGAAAGGCTTTACTAATATTGAGTGCCAATCTATTTACACAAAAGAAGAACTACATGGTAATGAAATTCCTGATGTGCGACAAGAAGTCATATAATTAACGGAATTTAAATTTAATAATATAAAAAGATATCAAAATAATTTAAAATATGTAAATATCCAACATATGTTTTCTTTCTTTTTGATCAAAGTAGGTTGACATTGAGCTCCCAGAAGATTTGCCCTTGAAAGAAGCTCACACCATAGGAGAGACCCTACAGATAAAACTTGAGAAACTTCCAGAAGTAGAAAGGGCATTTGTGCATCTCGATTTTGAATGCGAGCACAAACCAGAGCACAATGTTCTTCGTCGGCTACCCAATACCGAGCCGTGAGAAGCACATCATATAACAGGCAAGTGTACATTACTCTTTGTAAAATGGTGATATAGTTGGACATTTTCTATTTGTATATAAGCAAGTATACGACTAATAATAAAGCCAAAGAGGCATTTCAACCGTTTTTGAGACTGTCATATATTTGAATTCCAATTTTACCCCTACAACCATGAGAAGATCGTCATATTACATGCCAGTGTACATTACTCCTTGTAAATGTCTGATAAAGTCAAGTCATTTTCTATTTGTATAGAAACAAGTACGTGACTAAATAATAAAGCCAAGAGGCATTTGATTTCAACCACTTTTAAGGCGTTATTGCATTTCTGAATTCCAATTTTACTTGTGCAGTCTACTTTTCATAAAAATAAAATAAAAATTACACGGGCGACAAGATTCGAACCTTTGTTTACTAAGCAAGTTAAACTTAAGCCTAAAAACTGGGTCATTTATAATTTTTTTGCATTATCTCTATTCAATTAAATATATACAAGTTGCACACGCATTGCTTGTATAGATAAGCTCGTGACTAAATAATTTCCCCTTTGATTTCCAAATTTTAAGGCTATAATCTTTTTGCTAGTTTCTAGTGGTTGGTTTAAATTGTGTTTACTCATTATTTTGAAGCCTGAATCTGTCCTCTTTTCATTTTGGAAATATTTCTTTGTTGATTTGAAAGAGTATGAAACATTATATATATGCTGTATTCATCTTTCGTGGAAGGAGATTCATATATATAATATAGGATTTACAGAAAGTCATAGAAGGGAAGGACAAGATTTCATCATAATTTTTTTCCCGAAGGATTGCATAATTGCTTGTCCTTCAGCTAGGCCTACCTTGTCTAAGTTTACAATGTTGGAAAGGCAAAATAAAAGATTGCGAAACAAAGTAGTATAAATTACTACAAAATTGAAGTTAATTTGTGGTTTGAAAGATCAATCCCTTTGTTTGTGACGCTCCGAATCTTGTTATGATATTTTCATCTCTGGGACCTGAATCACGGATGCCGTGTGCGATGGCGGGTTTATAATATACAAATCATGACTTTTTAAAAACCTTTCTTTATTAAAATATAATCCACAAAAAATCCTGTTTAAAAAAAAATTGGCATGTGGAGTTCATTTAATTGACAAACCAACCCCTCTAACATTAAAACCATTTTCATATAAGTACATCCACAGCCAATTACATTTAAAATCCATTACACAACTAGAAACATTCACACAAATTTACGTAAAATATTGTTCATACGGTAAAACCGAAGTGAATACTTTATACAAAGTTTCATGTACAATACGATGAAAGCAAGACAATTATACATTATAATCCTCCCCATGAAAGGACTAGAAATCGGTCAGTGGACATCAGAAGTTTCTAGACTCGTAAATTGCATTCCAACCCCGAAGCCTGTCCTGCAAAACTATAAGAGAAAAGGGAACGAGCCAAATTCGGGCTCAGTGGGAACTATATAGTTTTTATATAGAAAATACACCTTATAGAGACAAGCATGTGCAATTTTGTATAAAAGATAAATACTTTACTTTAATATGATGATTTGAAAACGATGTAACGTAATGTAATGTAATGTAGTCCACACACAAATGCATGTCAAACCCAACTAAGATTCTTATCGTAACTACAAGAAGCTATACCCGACACCAGCTTCCTAAGGTTTGTCATGCTACGGTGGACTCCCCCTAGGGTAATCCAACACTATCCTTCATTATATGGTACTATAACGTAAGTCGGTAATTAATGGCCAAGCATTTATCTTTTCCTTTTTATAGTGTTCATTATGAATTCCATGCTTGACCGACTAATAGGCATTTCCTTGGAATCACCCATTTAAGGTGTTACCTCATGGCGTTCTCTCATTTAACTGTCCATTAGTCATACTTGCCACTTTGATCATTAGTCTTTTATGTTCATTATGATCTGGCTATCTATTCTCACAATTGTCACGGGTTTCCATGTTCTGTATTTCCTATCTAATGATTAGTTATTATTCATTCCCACTTTACATTTCGTTTGTTATGAAGGGTTTCGAAGCTTTCCTATATGTGTTATGATTCATTTGCTAGTGTCGTCATACGTTCTTATATCATTTACATCATAACTGAGGCAATATAATTAACCATACACCAATAGATATGATAACATCAATAACAACAACATAATCAACGATCTCACATCAATCCTTGTATCATATCTTTAGCATAATGCCTTAATTTCACCCCGCGGTCTGACCAAACTTAGAACAACGGATCCAGCGAATCTCGAAGAATTCTAAGATTCTTATCTACGTCTCCTCTAGGTGGGGAGGTGGCTTAGGGACTTAATTCTCTAGATAAGTCGTTCGAAGATAACCCAAGCCAGACATTTTATCGGGGACGACACTTCTAATAGTTAACGAGGATAACACCTATACAAGCCTCCAACAACACCCGAGAGGAACTACAGCAGAAGACACCCTAGCAGAGTGATGTCCGTTAGTAGCCCAACTACTTTCCGGGTTACTTACTGTTGGGTAAGTAGTGGCACATGAGACTTACTTTGCTTGCCAGGAAAACTCTATAGCCTGGGGGCACATTGTCAGCCAGAAAGCAAGATGCATAGAGTGAACTCTCCTTTCGTGGGATTTCAACCACCAGGTGAAATACACCGATCCTCTTTTTCAGCGCACGGTTTAGGGGCTTTCACCCAGGGGACGGCAAATAGGCAGCCCGCCTTCGAGTCATCGGGCGCTACCCGATACTCGGTCCATCATATCCAGCCTATACATGTAATCACAACAACAAGAATATACTAATTCCTTTCTTAACAATATGTATATATATCATCAATCATATCATCCATCATACGTATGGCATTCCACATGTATATACACAATTTTACAATCACATATCATTTATATATCATCATTATATGCGTCGTTTTCACGCTTTGCATCCATAACCTTATCGTTGCACTATTATTCTCATTTTATAGCCAATTAGTGCATTAACGACATCATATATCTCTTAGTGTGTCAAGGGTGCACAACCAAAGCCGTACGTGTCTTATCGAGGTTCTTTTGTCATTTATCAAGCTAAGTACTAGCCATTGCAATTCTCGCCTAATCGGAACACTTACGACTCGCTTAGATATGTTTGATTATGGCCATTACACCTTACACTTTACAAAGTTATATGTTTCATATTATTTAAGTATAACTAGGTAGGGTTCTAATTACGGGTGGCTTTGGTACAATACCGTACCATACCGAATATACCATGTACCATACCAAAAATTTGGCATACAGAAATCCATTACCATTGCCATACCAAATTTTTGGTATACCAAAATATTGGTATGGAACGGTATGGTACGATACATTACAAAAAAATTAATCCTTAAAAAAAATTTAAACTAAATAGTCAAAGGTGAGCATTTTTTGCTAAAACAAAACAATTAAATTACTTTTACTTGTCTTTAATTAAATTTGAGCAGTCGATTGTTCCAAGAACACTAAACCATGTATAAATATTATTTCATTACAAATTTTAATCAACACATACACATCTATTAAATACTTGAAAGTCGAGGGATTGAAGTTTCATATGATTAGAAAAAAATGAAGATAAATATTTAATAGATTTAATTTTAAAGGAAAAAAATGAAGATAAATATTTGATATTTGAAGTTTAGTAAAATTAGCCTTTGATTGATTAAAGGAAGTCGGGGGATTGGTGGATATGTAATTTATTTGGCCATTACAGACGCTAATTCGTCATCATGGGTTCGTACATAGGATATAGTTAAAAAGAAAGAAAGAAATGAAAGTGAATAATAAGAAATAGCGCAATCATTTGATAGGTATGAATGTATGATGAATGAAAGAGAGAATATGAGTGAGAAAAATAATTAATCTCAAATAGAAAAGAGTCTTGAAATGGGTTCAATAAAATTGGAAAGGGGAGGAATGAAATGATTAAAATTTGAAATTGTGTGTGGTGGTGGTGGTAATGCAACAATGGGTATGTGACGGTTTCAGATTCACAGAGAATAAGAAAGGAAGATGAGTAGAAGATAGAGGAGTGGAGTGTTTGTGAGTGAGGGTGTGAAACCCTAAGTTAGTGTGAAAGTGAAATCTTGGTAGCTTGAATATAGACACATAATCTAAACGTTATTGGTAAATATTATGGTAAAATTAGTAATATTTTTGTATTTGGCATGATGGTACAATTGGCAATGGTATGGTACGATAAAATCATGGCCATATCAATATTTTGGTATGATACAATACGGTATAACATGGTAATGATTTTGAGTACCACTATTATGTCAAAAAAATTCGGTATGGTACAATACCAATCAGTATTGTATCATTACCAAATTTTGGTACATTTTGGCAATGGTACGGTATGGTATGGTTTTGTACAGTATATTTGGTACAATTTTCCACCCCTAGTTCTAATCACTAATGTCAACCATAGCCTACAATAGGCTCTAAATCCAAAGATTGTTGCGTATAGTTTCACCTTAGTGGGTTTAAGGTACAAATACAGTACATAAGGCTTCACACTTGGAACAAATGTTATTTCTATGTATATATATCACTTCTAACCAACAAACAATCACTTATTATATAGGTCATACGTATAACTATGAGATTTTGTAAGGATTATTGTATATATAAAGGAAAACATGGATCTACATATTAAATCATTCAATGAGTTATATTCTACCACTACCAACCTTTAATCGAAGTTTTATCGAGCCCAAACCCCATTGTATGCAAACAAACTAGTGTTTTTAGAGAAATCTCCCAATTTGAATTGAAAACTCTAATACAACACAATCGTTTGAAGAACAAATTATATAATAGCATTCCTACCTTATAAAAGCCAAATCTTGAAGTTGACGAAGCGCATATTCTAATTAGCGAAATACTTGCTCGAGCTTAAGCTTTTATAGGAGAGGAGGAAGGTTGAAAATAATGAATAGTAAATGGGATAGAGGTTTGGATGATTTAGACCCAAATCTTGGGTGTGGGAGGATAGATGTGTAGAAATCTCTCTATTTCTCTCTCTAAAGCTCTTTAGAACTCACCGTGGGTGTGTGGACGTGTTTAGCTCAAAAATGGGATGAAATGAGGTGAAACCCATTTTAAAAGAATTAAAGTCGCTGCACTGTTGAACTGGCGGACTGGTATGCAAAAAATGGGAGACTAATCCGCAGTCTCCATTTCCCCCAAATTTTAAAGGCTGGACCGATATGCAACAGTCTGCGGGTTAACTTAGTCCTGATGCACTGTTCTTGATTTGGGCATAACTTTTCGCTCGGGACTCCAATCAACGTGGCCTTTATGTTCACGAAAAGGTAATTTAGATTTCTACAACCTCCTAAGAGGAAGTTCCCCAAATTGTGGATGATTAAATTTCGAAAGCCCATCCAAGATAGCACTCTAACCAAAATTAAGTCTTAGCAGGGCTTAAAACAAGGTCAATGCATAAAACATAACATGGGATATTACATCGTTTGCAACACGCCGTATTTATTTAATGTTAATTATGCCATGTTGGGTTAATTTGGTGTGGGAATTACTTTTAGAAAATTTTCTATTTATAATTTGGAGAAAAGTTCCTCCCGTAAAATGTAGGTCTCTGAATTACTTTTCCATGGACATAAATATCGTCTCAATCGGAATTCCGAGCGAAAAGTTATGGCCAAAATAAAAATAGGGCATAATGGCAGAAAATTTGCCTGCGGACCAGTATGAGGATTTGGCATACCAGTCTGGCATATACAAATTTGAGAAATATTTGGCTGCGGACTAGTATGCAGTTTTGGCATACCGGTCCGGCGTAAAAAATGTTGGGAGGATTTTGGCTACGGACCGGTATAGGCTTTTTGCATACCGATCCGGCATTTAAAATTCTGGGAATTTTTGGACTGCAGACCGGTCTCCTATTTTGGCATACTGATCCGCCAGTGTGAATAGTGCACCGACTTAAGTTGATTTAAGATTGCTTTATCTCTTTTCTTTCCTCTTTTTTTGACCAAACACCCCCCCTAGAGAGCTCTAGAGAGTTCTAAAAAGATAGAGCAAGGAATCTCATCCATTTCATGTCTCTAATCCAAGGTCTAAGCTCCAAATCACTTGAATTTTCATCTTATTCACTATTCATCATCATCTTCATAGGATTCACTTGGGGAAGAGCCGCAATCTTCACCTTTCCTTCTTCTTCGCACATAAGTCGAGGTAGGGGTTTCTTTGTTTATAAAACTTGATAAAATAGTTTTATTATTCGATAATTTCCATATTATATTCACATTTGATTTGAAACTTGAATAGAAAGAAGCTCTATGGTGATTTATGACTTGTGTACCCATGAACACTCTATTTGGGACATGGTATGCCATATGTACTTGATATAAGTATTGTTTGAACTAAACGAAACATCTCTTGGAGGTGTGTTTTATAATTATTGATGAAAATGGTTTGTTGAATAATTGTGCCTACCAAGGGATATGAGATGGAACTTTGAGAGTATATATGGCATACACTTCTTCATATATGCATAAATGTCATGTTGTGCATGATACATAATATTATTGTGTCAACCGTCGACTCGGAGATTCTTATGGCAGACTCCTGAATGGATTTGTGATTTCTAGATTGGCAAGTTATCTCACGAAAGGCTTATATTATAATGCATTGATTGGAGAGCTTGTGTCTCTGGGGAAATGAGTTCTGTTACAGATGGATAGTGCTTGCTGGGTTGGGAAAATAGGCAGGGCCCGGTTTCCTTGGGTTGAAAAGCCCAAAACCCCTGGGAGAGAAATGTTTGGCCACCTGTAAGCCACCGGCGTAGAACCCGGGAACCCAGGCAGATTGGCAATGCACTATGGTTTGGTTGCTATTAGTGTGTATATGGGATCGAGATGATTGATCCCAGGACTGTTGTTATCTATATTCATATGGGATCAGGGTAATTGATCCCAAGTTATCAGCTTGATTATCTGACTTCTCGGTGGTATTGGTTTTTGTTTATCTTATCGATTTAAAAGTAGTTTGAAAGATATGTTTATATACTTGTTTTGAACATCTGCCTTATACCCCCTACTGAGCAAATGGCTCACCCCAGTTTTCTTTAAACATTCAGGTACTCACGAGTCCCTCAAAGACAAGGATACGACAGGGTCAGGGACGATATAAAAGCTCTGATACAATAAGCATTTTATTTTTTTGATATAGATATATTTTTTTCGGGAAGCCACGGCTAGCCCGAGGATTTGTATTTATATATTTTGGGAACGCAAGTGTTTTGGATTGTGGACATGTGATGAATGGTTGGATGTTATAATATAATTTTGGTATCCCATGCTTAGTTATTACTTGATATACCTGTTGTTGTTGAATTATTTTCTTTCTATACACATATCTTATTCCTACTAAGATAGGTCAGTAACACCCTAGGTCTTAATTACATGTGTCATCTTATAGACTGAGGCGGGGTGTTACATCGTTAGTTCAAGAAAGTTCAATGATTGAGCAGTAATTGCATTAAGAAAGAATGTGCTCTTGAAGATGTTGAATTGGAATGCAGTTCTGGTATTGCAGCATCGAAACCATTAGAATTCGAATATATTGAAGGATAAAGGTAAGTTTTGATGATTTGAATGGTACAACGCATCAAATTTTGTTGCAAAAAATATTCAAAATTTTGGAGCTAGTAGATGGGCCCCAAAATCCTACCCTGGCCCTAACCAAATCTTAGTATCCACCATGTTCGGTTCGAAAACCCTCAGGGACCCAAAGTTGCGGTTTGCCATCCCTAATTTATACTTAGGGGTTTTATCTTTTCAAAAATGTTGTGGGGAAAATACTTATAATAGTGACACAATAAGAGATATATACATTCTAGTATAGTTGTAAAAAATTATCTAAGTGGACTTTCTTTAAATACCCCCAATTTGTGACTCTAGCAAGAATTCAGTTTTTTTCCCAAATGAGAACTTGCATTGAGTCCCAAACTTGTTAAGACGCTAGAAAAGCCTAAAGGACTTGTTCATGCATAAATAGTTCATTAAGGAAGTCCCAGTTCTATGTAAGTCAAAATCTTACACAAGCATTCTTGTTTTCAAGTTCCAGTCTTATGGAAGTCAATATCTTGTGCAAATATCATTGTTTCTTCTATGGAAACCTACCTTCTCAAAGCCGAAATGAGAAGAACATATGCAGCAAGAGGTGTAGTGCAACAAACACCTATTCCACACCAACTTGCAGCGCAACATGCATAATTTTTAACTTAGCCTGCCGCACAAAAATTTAGGTTCCACGCAGCACCCATGCTCAGGATGCTTGATTTATGTCGTATGGGAGAATTTTATCTCTATAACTAGAGCCCTTGGGTCTCATTTTGGAGGCTTAAGGGATTTACGAGTAAGTGTAAGGAGCCTTTCGAGAGGCTTTTGATCATTTTGAGAGAGAGAGATAGAGAGAGAGAGAGAGAGCCTTTTAGAGAGAGAAAGCTTGTAGAGAGAGGAATTAAGTAGAATAAGAGAAAGAATAAAATAGATGGAATCATCAAAGGAAGAGTTCTCCACCAAGGTAGCCAATATCACGTATCAGATGCATATCGCTTTGTCAAAAAATAGTATTGTGTATCGCAACGTATCGTAAAATATGCTTTGATTTTGATATTCATACGAATATACATTTTAATGTAAACAAACCCATTCACACACACACACCAAACATGCATACAAATAAAAAATATCTATATTTTATACATATTTCATTAAATATTAAAAAGCCCAATCCAAAAAGTCAACGGGCTCCTAAATAAATAAAGTCCAAAACCTAATAAAGTTCCATTTAGTACTAATGTTTTAAATACATAGTAAAATATTGATGATAAAATTGTGGGCCCTAATGTTTTGACCTTGTTCTCCTTTCACATTTTTGTTTTATACTCATTTATGTCAAAAAAGAAAAAGAAAGAGTAGGTCAGGTTCTCTCTCTTTATTTTTATATTATATATATCTTCCCCCTTTCCTCTTTTTCGTTTCCATCGACATCCTTTTTCTTCTTCTTCTTCTTCTTCTTCTTCTTCTTCTTCCTAACTCGCCGCCAGCAGCAACAAATCAGGTAGTCTCTCTCCTCGCTGCCTAGATCGCCATTTTTGTCTCTCTATGTGTTTCTATTGTAACATTTTGGAGCTTTAAGGTTCAAATGAGTTATTTTTTGGTCAAATCAGGTACTCTCTCTCTTATCCTTCTTCCTGTATTTGGGGATGGAAAAGCATTTTATTTAAAAAAAAACCTCGACAAAACGAAATCGTTTTGCTAAAAAATGACAAAAAATAAAATTTTCCAATACAAGATCATCTCGTGATACATTAAAATATCTTAATAAATTGACGTGTATCGCTTGATACACTCCCAAACTCAATACATTTAACGATGCATATCAATTTACTCACGAGACGATATGTATCATGTATCATACGATATCTACTACCATGCTCTCCATGACAAGGCAAGAAAGCTAACTTTTTCTAATTGCTAAATGTACTAATTTACTTTTTTCTGTGTTTAATTACAAGTTTTAATACGTAAATTTAGATAATTTGCAAAGAAATTCAAAGTTTTCAAAAGAACTCCATTCAAAATGGTTTTTCTGAAATCCAAAACTGTTTTGACACGTTTTCAAAACGAAACCCCACCAAAAATATTTTTGGAAACAAGACAAACTATAAAGACTTTGATCCTGTTCTGAACAGATACACGGGCACTCTCTGAGTTCAAATCTAAAATTTTCAAAGCATTGTTTTCTAATTAATCATTCGAAAGGACATTTTGATAACACTGATAACTACTTCCAGGATATATAAATAGCTATTGAATATATGCTCCGTTTAAGAGACTAAAAGGAGAAATTTAGTGCCTAACACCTTCCTAATTTGTAACATAATTCCTGAACCCTGGTAGAGACATTTCCAACTCTGTTTTTGACGTGTAAAGGATATCTCTTACACATTCTTTTGTTTGTTTTCTCATAAATAAACCGATGACTCTTAAACATGATTTTCTTGGAAACCCCAAAACACTTTTTAAACTAGAATTGTTATTTTCAGAAGAGGTAAAACCCTAGATTCCCACACCACCCCCCAGATCCATCATTGATAATTTTATCCAAGGGATTAGTAATAAGGGTGTGGAAATGATTCATTGCATACAAGGGTGGTCTCCATGGTGTCTCTATTTGTCTTTAAGGTGGCTAGGTCACTATTTGACCTAATGATCCTTGTGCGTAATCTTTCAAACCAATACCCTTTAAGCTTCCTCGAGAGATGGACGAGTCTACGAAGCTCTGCGTACTTTTATCGTTATTCTATTTATGCAAACAAGTTTTGGAATTTTAGTCGCCATACCTACCGGTAAAGCTTAGTCGATATGGTCAAGCTACATTTGCCTCCTTTTACAAAATACTTCTTTTTTATGAGCTTCCTTTAATGAAATAAACCAAACATTTCCTGCATGCAAATAACTGCAAGACAAAAATAAAAAAAAGACATGTGTCTAGTGACAATTGATGGCTCGTCGTATAGTCAGTTTATCATTTAGCGGAAGTTGGTACGTCCTCCCACAAATAGGGCGCTCCACATATCAGTTTTTTATTTTAAACCTTTGAGATTTGAGAGCTCGAATGGACGGAGTCCCTTTATTTTCGTCAATAACATGACCTTCACAAATTTGGAGGATGTCATATACCATTGTTGACATTTTCGATCCTCAAGGAATGAATTAACTCTTAAATAGTAAAAGAATATGCCATTAGGGCTAAACTCGACAAATGGTACATAAAGTATAAAATTATGTTCACCTCATTCAGCTAACTGAAGCAAGAAACTCTACCTTTTACACCTTAAATCAAATCGTATAAAATGTGTTAAAGGTCCTGCCACATGCTAAGAATCTTATCTAAGTTTTTTTTGGTTGAAGCGAGAACAACTTGTCATGTAATTTATAGAGTTTAATTGAGACAGAAAACCTAAAAACAAACTCATGAATTGTGGTATGTGAGAAGACTTAACTTGAAATAATTTGATATTCACAAGGATAAAACCACTTTTCTAAGCATTCAACAAACAATAGTTCGGATAATATTTTAACTTTTTTTAAGGGACACCAAATACGCTCTCAGCACATGATAGTTTAACATGCTAACTTGCCCTCTTTTTCCTTTCCCATTTCCAAACAATGCAGTCTCCACTGCAACCACTTCCACCGACCACCATTTCCACTAATCTCACTAAAACCACTAGCTACACACCGAGGAGAACCTACCCTTTTTTTTTCTCTGAAGAAGATATAATAACTCTTAAATTAGGGCCACTTTTAAGACATTTGGTCTAAAATTTGCTTACACGATCAGGCTTATGGATCTGAGGCATATCCTTATTCATTTTAACTATGAGGATGACTATCACCAAGTTTGGCTTCTGGAGCAATGGTATTTAAAGACGTATTCAATGAAGGGGTTTAAATGGACCTTGGAATTTAGACTGGATGTAGAATCTTCATTAGCCCCGGTGTGGATAAAGTTTCCCCAACTTCCAGTTCATTTTTTCTCCAAGCACAACTTATTTTCAATTGCTTGAACAATAGCGGCTCCGTTGACGTTGGTTGTTTCTACATCTAAATTAACTAGGCTAGGTGTTGCTTAGATCTGCATAGAGGTGGATTTGGTTCGCAAATTTTTGAACAGAGTTTGGATCGGTTATGGAACATGTGCTTGGGACAAGAACATGAAAGGGCTGAATGTAAATTCGAGGAAAAATAAACAAAAAACTACTGAAGTAGGTGAGACTAGTAAAGGAGGGGATAAGGTTGATATAGGGGGAATAAAGGTCGTTACTCAAGTTTATAGGCTAGCATAATTGGCTATAGTGGGGGAGAATGTTCCAGGTGGAGGTAATTATATGTTTTTGAAATGATGAAGAGGCAAAAGATCATAGAGAGTAAACATGTGAGGTAATACTCTAATAAGGGATATGATCTTAGTTTTAGCGCACCATGTATTGAAAAATTAGTATATTCAAGTATTTTTCATGAAGAACATGCTCCTTTATTAGTTAATGATCTGGTAGAGGATAAAGAACAATCTAACTCAAAATGTACTGAAGTTAGCTCTATGGCTCAATCAAATATTGTCAGAGGCTTGAAAGTGAAAGAAAATGCAAAACCTAGAAACATGGATGATTTAGGAGTTTCTCCCAGGCATATATATAGGTTTTCCTATGCTTAACTCCACTACTTTTGAGATGCATGAATTTAATGAATTTCTTCAAAGGTAGTTGGATACGATTAAGGAGAGTTTGAAAGTTATAGATGCTATTAGAATTATGGACGTGGATACTCCATCACCTAGTAAAGTTCATCAATCTAAAAAGAAGAGGGGGAGGAAGAATAAAGTTGCGTAGAAGGGGGAAAGAAGTTTTAAACTGCAGGTGTCCAAATTTCTCATGATTAATGCTATATTTGGGAACATACGAGATATTATTAATACCTCCTCGGTTATAAGATTAAAAATATTAGTGCAAGCTTATAAAGTTCATTTTGTTGCTATTATGGAACCAATGATTGATAAAGATAAAATTACTTTAGTAATTCTTCAATATGGGTTTGATTATGCCACTGGTAATGATTGTAGTAGTATATGGGTATTTTGGAAATCTGAATTATCTTGTAATGTAATTTTTAATCATGTTCAATGTATATTGTACTCATGGTGTGGCGGATGGGCAATTTTGATTTCTACTATCTCTGGTAAATGTAACAAGATTGAAAGAAGGAATCTATGGCAGTGTTTTAAGGGTATAGCTCCTATTAATGATGCTTGGCTCATTAGAGGAGATTTTAATATTGTCAGGGCTGCATCAGAAAGGCTTGGAGGCAATTCTATTAATTTTACTGCTATTTGTAAATTTAATTATTTATTATTTTTGGATGTGGTTTAAAAGAGTTTGACTGTTTGGGAGGTGCCTATACGTAGAAGAAATCAGGATAATGATTGTGGAAGAAACTGAATAAATGCTTATGTAATGCTAAGTGGGAGATGGTATTCATTGCTAGTACTACTAATTTAAATAAGCAATTTTCAGATCATGCTATTTTGATTGCAAATTTAATGCCGAACATAGTAGGCATAAGGGGTGTTGGAATTAAATCACTTAAATCATCATGTCAAATTATCAAGATCTAAATTATAACAATGAAACCGCGTACCTGGATCCATGATAAACAAATGCGGAATGCACGGATCAATCACAATAACAACACGGATCGAGCGGATATGTGGTCTTCCTCAACCAAATCGCCTTGGTGTCTTGATGGGAATTTTGGTTCTTTTCCAGATGGGAAGAAGGGAGCCGTAATTTGATTTGGTGTATTGGGGACCATAACCCTAATATCAACTTTATATACAAACTAATTAGAGTTCCCATTAAACCCTAATAAGCCCATATGAGGTCTCTACACATTTGGCCCACATTTATTAGAGTAGTCTTATGGGCTTAACTAATAATTAATTAGACCACTAAAAATTAGCCCATTAATTAAATAGCAAATATAATTGAAATATTATAATATGTTGCCCACATAAATTAGAAAATATAAATTTTCTAACAATCTCCCACTTGGGCTACATATTACTCCGAAAATAATTGTATCACTGAATTCTTTAAGCGCGCATCCATATGTTATTTATCCTTAGATTTCTCCTTAAACAATCTGGTCTATCTCATGTACGAGTAATGGAATTACCGCAACTTTTATCACAGTAAGGTCGTGACTAAACCACGATTATCACCATACTAATACACTTAATAACATAGATCAAATGTGGATGAGTAGCATGGAAATTACATGCAATGTGATTTTAGACATGCCTATTTCCAACTAGCCCAACTTTAATGAGATCAACATTAACCGTTCAAACTTTATTTTAAACTACAATGGAAGGAAAAAACAAATATTCAGAGTTAAGACGAAAATAAACCATCTTCTTTATTCTGCAGAAAATATACGTCTAAATAAAAGAGCATCCATGATACAAACTCCCACTAAACCAGCACTTTATTAGATAACACAAAACCCATATGAGCAATATGCTCATGAAATACCTTATGTGTTAAGTTTTTAGTGAACGGATCCGTAATCATGGAGTTTGTACTTATATGCTCTATAGACACGACAACTCTGAACTCTTCTTTAACAACAAAAACCTTAATATCTATGTGCTTTAGATTTTCGAAAAATTTCTGTTGTTGTCGAATATAGCACAATCAATTATTGTCACAAAATATCTTTAATGGTCTTTCGACACTATTTATAATTCGCAGCCTAGTGACAAAATTGTGCAGCTATATCCCATCCAAAAATCAAAATCAAAATACCATATGATCTCCAACTGATCTGATTTTCGATACGTAAGTATATAATCATTTTGTTCTCTTTAAATACCGTATAACCCTTTAATTGACTGCTTTCCGAAGATATATCATAGGGTTACATAAATATCTACCAAATATCTTTACTATGAACGATAAACACAAATGCGTACATACTTTATGATGCATCAGACTCCCTACAACTAATGCATAAGGAATTTTTTGCATCTCTTTATTTTCAACTTTATTTTGGGGCACTGGTTGTGACATAAATTGTCTCCTTTAATAATGGGAGTATCTCTTGAACGACAGTCTTTCATGCCAAATCTGGTAAGAATTCTTTCGATATATCTCTTTCGTGAAATCCCTAAGATACCCGACAATAATATCGATGTATTTGTATTCCTAATACAAAAGAGATATTATCAACATAAAATATCAAAAAAATAATGTTACTCGCACTGAACTTATGAAATACATAATCATCAACCGGATTTACTTCAAAACCGTATGAGATAATAACTTGATGAAATATGTAATAACATTGACAGGAAAACTTCCTTAAGGCCATAGATGGATTTCTTTAATTTCACATCTTCTTGAGATTGTTAAGTTTGCTATATTGGAAGTTTTTCAACATTGTCTTGATGATCCTAATTTGCATTTGAAACAATGTCAGAAATTTGATCATAATCATTGTCAATAGCAGTACTTGGAATTTGAATAAATTCATTTTTAAAGACAATGTTTCTAACTTTATCTTCCCCCTCAAACTCAATAATCTTCAAGAAATTTGGCATTTTCCGTCTTAATAAAGGATTTATTCAAGGGATCATAAAATTTATAATCTCTCGATCTTTCAGTGTATTTAACAAAGTAGCAGCTTATTATTTTGAGTCCAATTTATGTTCTTTATGGCCTTACCACAACTGGACAGCCTATTTTAGCAACTGCTTTGATATAACACTGCTTAAAAAATATGCTGCAGTCTTAAGTGTTTCTTCCTATAGTCATTATGGTAGATAAGAATGATTAGTCACGCTCCTTACCATATCCTTAAGCTTCTATTTTATCTCTCAGTAACATTGTTCGTACTAGGTTTGCCTAGCATGGTGTACTGTAAGACGATTCTGCATTTCTCTAAGAACTTCACAAGGGTCTAGAACGTTGTTTACCTTATCCGTTATATCTACCGTAGTATTCACCACCATGATCAGATTTCACGGCCTTAATTTTCTTGCCTAATTGATTTTCAACTCCGACTGTGAAAGTCATAACAACGTTTAAGGATTGTAACTTCTCATTAATTAAAAATAGGTACCCTTAATAATTGTCTTGAACATAATAAAATACTGTTAACCATTCCTGAAGGCCGTAGAGAATAGTTCACAAATATCCGCATGAATTAGTTCTAAGACAGTTGAACTCCTTATGACACCTAGTTTCCTTATGTTTGTCCATTTTTCCTTTACACATTAAATACAGATTTTAAAATCTGTTAAATCAAGGGATTTCAAGAATTCCACAAATCTCTTAGTTCTCTATTTAGAGATTTATCCCAAAATGCTTGTGCCATAACATGAAAGAATTCTTATCAGATAGTTTATACTTTATATCACGTGAATCAATTTACAAGGCTTCATTACATGAGGTGATTGTATCCGTATATAAGTTATCAATTAAAGAAATAGTAGCAAAATATTTGAATTTTGAAAAAAACTTAACTTTATTATTTTCAAATGAACAATAATAACCGTATTTGTCCAAATAAAAATAGAAATTATGTCTAAATGACAACACCATATAAGTCTCTCTCAAATTCAAAAGTAACTAGTCTTTAATGATAACTTAAAATTCTTTAAAACCTCAATTGTAACTGTTTCGCTACTGCCCTGACAGATGAATCTTTCAACATCAATTGGCTTTAGGCTCCACATATAACCTCTAAACACACTTATGTGAGTAGTATCACTAAAATCTACTCACCAAGTAATTACATGTATATAAGTTAAACTAACTACCGAACAAACTATAATGAGAAGTATATCATACTTTACATGCCAAGTGGCGTATTTAGAGCATTACTATGTCTATCCTTCTTGCAAAACTAACTAACAAATTCTTTTGCAATTACTATAGTGTTGTTCCAATTGCAGCTTTTTAACTTTTATCCTTTATCCTTTGTCCTTTAGAGGTGTTTGCTTGTCTTTTATCGCTAAATCTTTTATTCTTCTTTGCACACCATAAGATATGAGCTCATTAAGAGATTATTTATCTTTATGAGTATTGTAACTCAACTATAAGTTAATTATATTGTGCAGGACGATAAATAAAGAACTGGATGCATGAACTAGTCATTAGACAGCCTTAACTTAAGTGCCTTTAGTTTGAAAGTGATATTAGACATTTCCATAATGTACTTCCCTTATGTTCCTTTTCCTTATACCTTATTGAAATAAGACTAATCAAAAGGTTACTTGTTTCAGCCATTTTCTTTTGGCAAAATATTTCTATAATTTCTTTAAGGAACTAAGTATCATTTTTCTCATAAAGCACCAAAAATTCTTGGAATAGAAGCGTTCTATTTTCAATTCTTAAAATCCGTACCGTTAAGTACCGATACCGAATTTATATTGGCAGATATATAAAGCATAACTTAAAATTGAATAGAGAACAAATTATAAAAATTACAAACTTACAATTAATATACATGTCATAAGATATTAACAAACAATATATATGAATGACACAATTATCCAAATTATCAATAATAGGTCCCCATCACAAGATACCTAGCACAACATTGATATTTTGTCTTTGGACATAAACATCAACTTGTAATTGGCCTTCTCAACACAGTAATCAAATATAAATGACAAATCCTGTCAAATAATAGGACTTTCTTTGGACCGACGTATTATTCACATGGAAAATTTAATTATCATATTATATTTATTACCAAAAGTGTCCATGTTAATCGGCCAAACAATAACCTTCCTTTGGGCTGATTATTATTCGTATAAATAACAAATGCACACATCTTAATATTCCAAAACAAACAAATTTACGAGATAGAGGTCACTTTAGCAACTTATCGATTCAATTCATCTATTTCAAAATATCAGACGATTTGTGCTTCGCATCCTTATAATCTAAAAAAAATAGATTTTCTGTATTAATGAGATTTGCAAAGCATAAACCTTATCTTTCCCATATTGACGCGTACTACAATTTTGGATTACTGACAGTCTAGCGCTTTCGTGCCCAAACAAGACTGTAATAAGTACTCTCAATACAAGAATCAAATGTTGATAATAATTTCTGTCAAACAAAAAAAGCCTTTCTTTGGACTGACTTATTGCTCACATGAAAACCTGACAATTATCACACATTTATTCTCGCATGTGTGTTTATTATTCTGCCTAAATAATAACCTTCCTTTGGGCCGATTATTAAATGCGTAAATAATAACCACACAAATATCGAGAAAAAATAATGTCTATTATTTGGCCAAATAATAATTTTCCTTTGGCCCAATTATTATTTGCATAAATAATAAATATTAATATCTAAATAAATAATAAGCTTAATCCAAACCCTCAATCACAATAAATACTTAATCAAATAAGAACTGCAAAATAATTAATTAATTAAACCAAAGAAATTACACAAATTAAATTCTTTAATCTTAACCAAATATTTAAATTTATCAAGTAAATTTAATCCTTAAATATACATGTATAAACAAAACTATAATAGACAGAATCTTAATTCATATATATATATATACACAGCACAACAGCCATGAATAAATAATTAAAGTACCTATGTATATACCAACCATGGTCACATCTCATCACATCAAATTAAAATTAATATGTATATATATTGAACCAAATTTACTTGTAAACCATACAGTCAAACCAAAATAAAAGCAACCATATATATATAATTAAAAGCAATCATCTAGAGTAGCAATAGCAGCAATAGCAGGAACCGCTTATATATATATATATATATATATTGTTGACCTAAGGTCTTAATCTTATTTTGATAATAACAATAAATTAGTCATGTGTAATTTAACATGTTTCTTGATATAAGTATACAGTTCATTTACTTGGAAAATTCAAGAAAAACATGACAAGGATCAATCTTTTACTATTCGATCATTGGATAAGACAAGGAAGATCAAATCTCTCAATACAAATCATGAAGTACAAAGGATCAAAAGACTATACGAAAAGCTTTAAGGAAAAAGCTTCAAATGAAGATCAATATGAAGAAACAAATCAAAGCATTCGAAGACCCGTTAATTCAGTAATTGAGTGAGTGCTTAAGATTTATGTAAAGTTACATTATTGATCAAATCCTTATATCTCAAACATATTCATGCATCTTTTAAAAGATTGATTCAAACAAGCTTGAAATTGAATTTATTTGAAAAACATCATTTTACAAAGACTGAGTTTCAAAATAAATTCATATTAATTTTAAATGATCATATTTTAAGCTATAATAAAAATAGTTATCTTAGAAACATATCTTTGAGGTTCAAAAATCATTATAATTTTATTTGGAACTAAATTGCTAAATTGCAAAAATATTTTTATTTTACATATAAAATTCGCTCAATTTTTGCCCAGTTTTGATCTAACGGTGAAATGGAGGCCTTCCCAGACTCCAATCATTTTGAAATTTTTACAGTAGTTAGACAACATCTTCTGGAAATTTTGACTAAAATTTGAGCATGATACAACGGTTAAATTGGAAGAAATTAACAAAACAAATTTGAATTTTTTTGTCAAAACTAGCTGTTAAAAAGTTTGAAAATGTATACCTTGGAGCCAAAACCTTTCTTAATCATCCCCAACGGCCATATGGTTTTTCAAGCTATAAATATGAGGTCCTAGACATGTTATAACACACTTGAATCATTCTAAAAACTCATTTTACATATATACAAAGTTATTCAAGTATTCAATTCATTTCATTGATCATTCTTTCATTTTTGAGCTATATACTTTGATCAATTTTGATATCTCTTAGTGTGAGCTTCATTTGTATTTTGTTATATACAAGAGAGATATTGTACATTGGTGTTTGTCACCAAAACTCATTTTGAATCATAATTGTGAGAGGTGTATCTCATAGATTAGCAAGAGGGATTTCTTATGAAAGTATTGAAGGTGTTTTCAATACTTGTGAGAGTGTGTGATAAGAATACACTTGTAGAGGTTTGATCTTCACCTGGAAGGAGATCGGTTATAGTGGAAATTCTCGGGGAACTAACCGAGCGCGGAGTAGGGGAATAAGCCGAACCGTGTGGATAAAAAATCTTCGACTTCGATCGGTTCAATCTTTCTATCTCTTGCTCTATTATATTGTGTTATTTATTCATTGCGTTTGGAATTAACTTTTTTCTTGATTGCTTGATAAATATAGACATCAAATATTTTTAAATCATTTTTAAAAAATCGATTAAGTTTTAAAAACCCTATTCACCCCCCCCCTCTAGGGTATTTTTCGACCTATAATTGGTATCAGAGGTTGTACTCTTGTTTTGATTTAACAATCTTAGAGTTTACGATCATGTCTATTTATCAAGGAACTGAAATCAACGAAGGTTCTTCCACCACTAGACCACCTCTTTTTGATGGCAAAAATTATAGTTTTTGAAAAAGTCGTATGTGTACTTTTCTTCAAGCTAGTGATTTTGAACAATGGAAAGTTACACTCATTAGACCCTATGAGATTACCAAAACCGATGAAAAGGGTAAAGTTACTCCTAAATCTATTTCCGAATATGATGAAAATGATATTAGGAAAATCCAATTTAATGCTAAAGCCTTGAATGCTCTACATTGTGCATTGACTATAGATGTATACAACAAAATTTCTAGTTGTAAAACCGCCAAATAAATTTGGGACAAATTAGAAGTTACCTATGAAGGAACCTCACAAGTTAAGGATGACAATATTAATATGCTCGTTCATGATTATGAACTTGTCAAAATGGAGCCTAATGAATCATTTGCCTCTATGTATAGTAGGTTCTCTATTATCACTAATACTTTAGATCTTCTTGGAAAGGAATATTCAAATGAAGACAAGATTCGAAAAATTCTTAGAACTCTTCCTAAGAAGTGGAGACCCAAAGTAACGGCTATTCAAGAAGCCAAGAATCTCAAGACGCTAAGCATGGATGAACCCTTGGGTTCACTTAAAACCCATGAGAATGAATTGGCGAGAGAAGAAGAAAGTGATTCAAAAGCCAAAAGGTCTCTATCTCTCAAAGCAACTCAACTAGATGATGATGAGGAGTTGATGATAGAAGATAAGGATATGGCTCTTCTTTCTAGAAAATTCATAAAATTTCTAGCCAAGAAGAAGAAATTTCAAGGAAAAGGAAACAACTTTGATCCTTCATCAAGAAGGAACAATGATCGATCTATTCAACCAAGAGTTGAAAACGAGGAAGAAAAGAAGTGTTTCCATTGCCATGAACCAGGGCATTTCAAAACAAATTGCCCGGTTAGAAGAAAGGAAAGAAGAGATAAAAGAGACAAAGCCTTTAAGCAAGTAAGACACGCCCTCAAGGCACTTGGAGTGATTCCGAAGAAGGTGAGTTCAATGTTGATTCTAGCGACGAGGAAACGACAAATCTTTGTCTTATGGCAAGAGATGATGATGTACACTCTTCTTATGATTCATCATATACATGATGAGAATGACTATGAAGAATTATATGATATGTTTGAGGAATTGCATAAAAAGTTTAAAAATTTGTCTAAAATGTCTGCAAGCCTCAAAAAGGAAAATTTGATTATTTCTAACAAGGGTGAAAACTTTGAGAAAGAAAATGTATTTTTGAAAAATGAAAACAAAACTTTGAAGAAAGGAAAGGAGAAAGAAACTCCAAATACACTTGTATTAGAAAATGTCAAATTGAAAGATCAAGTGGATGACTTAACTAATAGTCTAGCCAAGTTCACCAAAGGAAAAGATAACTTGGATAAACTATTGGGAGTACAAAGGTGTGTCTTTGATAAAGCCGGTTTGGGTTACAATCAAATCCATAACCAAAAGGATTACAAAAATTTCTTCAAAATATACACACTGCATAATCCCACTAATCTTTGTTTATTTTGTGGAAGCAACACTCATAATGCACATTCTTGTTATTACAAAGAAAAAGATTTTACTAAGAACAAATTTGCTTAGATTCCTAAAGGAACCATTATGTACGCTAACCCCAAAGGACCCAACTTATTTTGGGTACCAAAAGAAAAGTTGTTTAAAATTTTGGTGTAGATTTGTATGAGAGTAAAAGCTAGCAAAATAAAATGGTTCTTGGATAGTGGATGCTCGAAACACATGACGGGAGAAAAGAGAAATTTCTTGAGTCTCACTCCTAAACAAGAAGGCAACGTCACATTTAGAGACAACGTCAAAGGCAAAATCATTGGTGTAAGTAAAATTGGTAAGAAATCTTCTTATATCGATAATGTTTTACTTGTTGACGGTTTAAAACATAATTTACTTAGTATTAATCAATTGTGTGACAAAGGTTATAAAGTTATTTTTAAATCTGAATGTTGCATTGTTAAAAATATTAGTGATAATTCTATCTTGTTTGTTACTTATAGATCTAATAACGTATATACTCTTGAACTTGATGATTTGTCTCAACAAGATGTTAAATATTTATCCGTGTTGAATGATGTTTCTTGGTTATGGCATAAAAAAATTTAAATAAATTAGGTTATGCTAATATGGATTTAATTCACAAATTATCTAAAAATGAATTAGTTAAATGATTGCCCAAAACTAAATTTGTTAAAAATAAAATTTGTGATGCTTGTCAACTTACTAAATAAACAAGTCTTTATTTTACATGTTATTATAAACTAACAATAATTTTGCAGTCTAAAAATCATTATTTGTTATCCAAAGAAAAGAAAGGAAAAGAATATGAAGATCATCAGAATCAAAATTCAAAACAGCATCGAGACTAGAAGAAGAATAATCAACAAAATTATGCTCCATATCTAATAGAGTTGTCCAATCAGGACTCATTGGCTCGTCAACTTCCGCAACAATACCACTTTGAGAAAATTGCGAGGAATAGCCTTCCAAAGCAGCTTAGTAATCTGACAGAGTCAAATATGCCGGCAAACCCACATTAGTTAGAAAAGCACTATGGTCTGAAATATTCCCGATAATCGGAAGAATTTTAGGTGCAACATTTTCTGCTAATGATAGGGGCCCTGTAGAACTTCTAGGAGGAACAAAAGAAAAGCATTGATTAGCGCTAGAAGACTCTCCTAATCGAGCCTCTAATGTTGTCACTCGTGATTGCAAAGCCTCTAACGCTGTCACTCGTGATTGTAACTCTTGTACTTTATGTTCAAGAGAAATAATGAGCGCAATACAGCCTTTACTGAGATTCTCGACTCTCGCCTTAGCTTCAGAAAGAAATGAATAGAAAGTCTCAAGATATTGATGTTCGGGAATATTTTGTAAAATATTTGCAACACTCTTTACCCCAAAAACAGCGAAAATAGTACGATAATCTTGAGGACTAATCACATCCTGAAAATTTTGTGCATATTCACACCATGACTGACATTTCTTGCGTCTATAAGTGCAAGCAGCACAAGAAGAACCTGTACAACGGAAGGTATTCGGCATACTTGTGATTTGCTTTCCCTTACTCATGGATACCCCATAAAAAAAGTTATAAGAAAAAAATGGATCTCAAAGAAGACAACAAGAAAAAAGGGACAAAAGGCATCTAGCAATGAAAAGAATCCCGAAAATAAAAAGCTGTCATCCTAAAAAGTCAAAAATACAGCGCCCCGCCCCCCCGTGCATCTAAAATTCAGCGTCCTCACATAGTCTAGATCCCTTTTTGATGTTGACATACGGGGAAAAAATGTGTGTATGATAACTGCGGTAAAATTTTCTAAATGATTGGAGTCCGAGAAGGCCTCCATTTCATCGTTAGATCAAAACTGGGCAAAAATTGAGCGAATTTTATATGTAAAATAAAAATATTTTTGCAATTTAGCAATTTAGTTCCAAATAAAATTCTAATGATTTTTGAGCCTCAAAGATATGTTTCTAAGATACCTATTTTTATTATAGCTTAAAATATGATCATTTAAAATTAATATGAATTTATTTTGAAACTCCGTCTTTGTAAAATGATGTTTTTCAAATAAATTCAATTTCAAGCTTGTTTGAATCAATCTTTTAAAAGATGCATGAATATGTTTGAGATATAAGGATTTGATCAATAATGTAACTTTACATAAATCTTAAGCACTCACTCAATTACTGAATTAACGAGTCTTCGAATGCTTTGATTTGTTTCTTCATATTGATCTTCATTTGAAGCTTTTTTCTTAAAGCTTTTCGTATAGTCTTTTGATCCTTTGTACTTCATGATTTGTATTGAGAGATTTGATCTTCCTTGTCTTATCCAATGATCGAATAGTGAAAGATTGATCATTGTCATGTTTTTCTTAAATTTTCCAAGTAAATGAACTGTATACTTATATCAAGAAACATGTTAAATTACACATGACTAATTTATTGTTATTATCAAAATACGAATAAGACCTTAGGTCAACAATCTCCCCCTTTTTGATGATGACAATAAATTGATGTGTGTTAACAATAAGAAACATAAATAGCATAGAAATGTAAATGAATAATATGCTCCCAAATTACACATGATTGATTTATTGTTATTATCAAAATAAATTATAACAATGAAACCGCGTACCTGGATCCATGATAAACAAATGCGGAATGCAAGGATCGATTACAATAACAACACGGATCGAGCGGGTACGTGGTCTTCCTCAACCAAATCGCCTTAGTGTCTTGATGGGAATTTTGGTTCTCTTCCAGATGGGGAGAAGGGAGCCGTAATTTGATTTGGTGTATTGGGGATCATAACCCTAATATCAACTTTATATACAAACTAATTAGAGTTTCCATTAAACCCTAATAAGCCCATATGAGATATCTACACATTTGGCCCACATTTATTAGAGTAGTCTTATGGGCTTAACTAATAATTAATTAGACCACTAAAAATTAGCCCATTAATTAAATAGCAAATATAATTGAAATATTATAATATGTTGCCCACATAAATTAGAAAATATAAATTTTCTAACAAGGGGTGTTTCAAGTTTCAAGCTACGTGGATTAAATATAAACAGTTTGTGGACGTGGTGAAACAAAGATGAGAGGGGAATGTATAGGGTGATCATTTAATTCACTTTTTCGAAAAATTTAAGTCGTGGCGAAAGGTTCTAATATAATGAAATAAGCGAACTTTTGGGAATATTTTTCAGCGTGTATCTGTGGCAGAAGCTCCTTTACATAAGGTAGAGGTGCAAATGGAAATTGATGATTAAGAGGAATGCGTTGCTAGATATAATAAAGCTAAGGCGGGTTTAAATCACTATTTAGAGCAAGGAGAGAATTTCCGGAGACAAAGAACCCAAGCAAAATGGTGGGGTGATATGAAGCAGAGAGATATAGTAAATGCAGGCATTCAATATTACCAACAGTTGTTTAGTAGTACTCAGCAGGATTATGATTTTTCTCTTATTCAAAAACTTATTCCTTAGTAATTAAAGCTCAAAACAATGGTTTGAACATAGTACCGAATGTGGAAGAGATAAAAGTGGTAGTTACATCCATGAATCCAAAGGGTGCTGCGGGTCCTGATGGCTTTGATGGTAATTTTTATGTTGCTTGTTGGGACATTATAAAGTCCGATTTGACTTGGGCTGTGCAAACTTTTTTTCGAGGAAGGCCTTCATCGAAATCGTGGAGGATTAGTACTCTCTTTGTCACTATCCCAAAGTTGTGGTGGCAATTGAGGATTTCTAATTCTCTTTTAGGCCTTGTTTATGAGAAGTAAATACAGTCATAACACGCATTTGGCTAATTGTGATAAAAAAAGGTGGGGTTTTACATAATTGGTTACAGATGATCAAAGTTAAGGAAATAACTGAGATTTGCACCAAGTGATTATTGGGAAAAGGGAAATGATGTTTTAGAAAGATTGGTGGTAGGCTGATAATAAGTTAGGGGAATTGACTAGGATAGTGGATCATCATATTTCCGTTAAGGAAGCTATCCAAAACTCTCAGTGGTAACTTTAGTGCAGTAGTACTTTGAACAGTAATATGTGACAAAAATTCAGAGTATGGAGAGAGTCAGGGACGGAGCTAGGACTTTAGGTTTGGAGGGACGAGAATATAAATGAACTGACGGCAAGAAATAATTATCGCAAAAATTATTCAAACTAAATTTTACCATCAAATAATAAAACAAGTTAACGCAAAAATATAACATATATAATATGTCAATATGTACAATTACAAAAAATACATATATACATATACATATGATCACTCGTGTGAGCAAGTTATATTGAACACATTGACTTACAAAAAATAATAACTATGATTACCCTATTGCAATTATTTATTAAACTTAAGCATTTGAAGTTGTGCTCGCCTTTCTTTTATGATATAAAATGCATCTATAATATTATTAACATCGAAATCACGAGCAATACCTTTCTCAATATATGTGATCAAATAGTTTGTTAAAAAACCATCTTGCATCCTATTACGAAGTGCGGTCTTAACAATTTTCATAACTGAAAATGCACATTCAGATGTAATTGTTGAAATCGGCAACATCAAAACAAGGTGAATTAACCTATCAATAAAAGGATAAATGATCGATTTTCTAGTTTTTACCAACACTTGGCACAACTCTAAAATTGTTGATAAATTTTGAAATTCTGAATGGACCAAAATATCAAGCTTATAATTTTCTAATTTAAATTCCAAGTTTACTTTTTCTTGCTCAGTGAAATCCACAGGATAAAATTTAAAAGCAAGATTGCAAATATTATCTATTCATAAGCAAGATCGTAAATTTTGATGTATAAAAGGATATACAATTTTTATTTATTTTGTTTCAAAAATGTAAATCTTATATATTAGTCCGGTTATTTAACTTTCTTAAAAAATAAATAATTGAGGGGGGGCATGCTTAATCTTTTCAAAATAATTTGGGGGGACAAGCTTTTATAATTTTTTTATAAATACAAAATTATTACTATATCTAATATATTTTTAAAAAAATTTGGAGTGGCGACTGCTCCCGCTCACCCCCTAGATCCATCATTGGAGAGAGTGCTTAATGCTGATGAGTATAAATGCGTATAGACGGTTTCTTCAGATGGTGATTTCTTGTTAAAGTCGGCACAGGAAGGAATTATATGAAGAATAATGTAATTAGATCTTCCAAATTTATATGGCATCATTGTGTCCTCTAAAGTGTCAATTATCACCTAGAGGAGTTTGCAGAAAGGTTTACTATCAGATGATTGTATTATTAAAAGTGGATTTCAACTAGTTTCTAAATGCAATTGCTATCCCCACTCCTCAAGTTGAAACCGCGGAACATGTTTTTGTTAGCAATGATACAACTAAAGGAGTGTTGAATCATTTTGAAGGCATGTTAGGGTTCAAAGATATAATTCTTCTCTTCATGTTAAATTGACAACGTGGTGGTTATGTAAATTTAGGTCTCCATGCCATAAGGTTATCTCAATTGTAATTTTTAATTGCATTCATTGGGAGTTGTGGCTAAACATAAACAAAGGATAGTATGACAATCAGTCTTAATGGGCTAAACATATTATCATGAAAATGAGGGATCATTATAAAGCTATATCAAATTGGATTTGGCTCTTCTCTTGATTATATTGGAGGACACGAGAGCTAAGGTTTGTGTCATCATCGAGTAGAGAAGAGGGAGAAAATCTTAAAGTATATCGCAACCCACACTCGGTTCAAGATTTGGAAGTAGAAGAAATATGATAGAAGATCTTGAGGTTTTCAATAGTACAGTAGTAAATTAGTCATTACTTTTTATTGCACTGTTGGATTGGGGCGATTTTTTCTTATGTCGTTCGAAACGCAAAAATAATTTTATGGCGCGAAAAATTACAATGACCAGGAGTCTTTTCGGTGGCAAACAGTCTCATTTTCCGCAGCCTAGAGGGATTTGGACAAATCTATCAGGATTGCAATTTGATTTTATCAAACCCTATTCTCCTTATATGAATCCTCGATCTACATGATCCGCAAAGGTAAAATCCCTCTCTGCTTATAACGTTTTACAAAAGAATTGTTTGGGCCATATGCATTGTCAAACGATCTAGATTTTCATATCCCATCAATTAGTATCTGAGGGATTGGTTTTTATTGATACTGTGTACGGATTGAACTAATTATATTGTTATAATACTTGTGTTCTGTTTCTATTTTGATCCTCACCTTAAGCTCGATCAAGGCTTAATCTCCGCTTTCGAGGATGAATTCATGACCCGAGTTCTATTTGGTGAACCAAAACTTACATCATATCATATTAGGTTATTCGTGACCCGAGTTCCACTTGACTTTTACTACTAACTTTTAGTCCTTATAATATTAACTACCAGAAAAAACTTAAAATCGAAATAAGTATTTTCCCAAAAAGCCCTTTGCCCCACTTTATTTTTTACCTAAATTGATTAAACTTCCCACTACTTACATTTTTATGGCGTTATTCAAATCGAAAATTAATTAAAATAAAACAAATCAATTAAAAACAAAAGCCACTAAACATATACAACAATATTATGTTACAAAACAAATAATTCACCCAAAAAAATGGCACTAAACTTAACTAAAATAAATCAGACTTGGTTCCACCATTTTCAAACGTATCAAAAAGATGAAAATTTTCGAAACATAACAATTGATAACATATAATTCAATATAACAAAATAAAATTCAATTCTTAAATTCATTAACCAAATACAAATGCCAAAGCAAATATAAAATTAAAACATGAAGGAGGAGCATGAGTATGTAACTGTGATTTCTAACTCCTGTAGGCCTGGGGGGAGGGGGCATGGCTTCTTGGTTTGGGGCATTTTTTGGAAAAATAAATAAATTAGGGACTTATTTACATAAAAATAAACTTGAGGGGGCCTAATTGTAAGGGGCAAAAATTTAAAGGACAATTTGAAAACCACAAACTTAACCAATTAAACCAATCATCCACCTCTCTATCAAATAGACGAATTTCACATTTCACCTCTCAGCTTCTTGCCTTCTTCTCCATTTCCTCATTTCTAGCCCCTCTAAGCTCTCCTTGTCTCACACACTAGCCCACGGCCCACCACTACAACGCCACCACCAGCCCACCACAACCCACTGCGCCCGCCACCACTTCTCCATTTCATATGCATATTTTTCACATCTACTTCTAAAAATTAGGGATTGTTTTATTTCTTGAATACTTGCATAATATTAGTTTTGTTTCTTTATTAATTGCATAATGTTATTATAATTAATCGTAATTATTCGTATTTTTTATTTGAGATGTATGAATTATTATTATTACTATTATATTTGCATTCAAATTTTATGTCTTTAAATTTGATTTAGTGCATTTTGAATTTCGACCAAATTCCGCCCCCCATTGGTCTAATTTCTGGCTTCGCTACTACTTGCGAGCACAAAAAAGAGCATTATTTTTCTTGAATGCATAGAGCATCTCCAATCGTCTTGTATAAATTTTGTGTAAATCTTACGTGTCAAAGTGGGATTTACACAAAAATAATAAAGAATTCATTTTGTACTCAACAGTCTGTTTTAGACTTTTGTGTAAATATTAAACTACCAATTAAATACGCACAAGTGAAATTTATCCTATATTTATTCTCTTACTTTTCAAATTCATTCATTTCTTGATACGGAATGAGAAAAAATAGACGTGAGATTATCTAACGTGATTGTGTAAATTGGGTTTGTATTTTACACAATATTTTTACACAAATCATAGGTGTCAAAGTTTCTTAAAAGACTGCTGGAGACTTATTTTTTTACAAAACGTGTAAATTTTACACAAATCAAAATTATACACTACGGTTGGAGATGCTCTTAACAAGCTTATAAGGGTTGATCCCTCGTAAACCCATTAGTTTTTCCACAAATTACAGCCCTCATGAGGGACTAAACATTTTCCGTTCCATTTTTCATCTCAGATAACTCACTTTGGATGACATTTTTCATTCATATTATAACTATTTTGAACAACTAAATATACAATCTCAATGTCCTCGCGGAGCAAAACATGAATCTATAATTACTCTTCAAAATGGCTAAAATTGGTAGTTAATACCCATTTTTTCAACACAAAATGTGTAGTAGCAACTGGTTTAGAGTAGCAAGGGAGGAAGAAGAAGCAAAGCGATGGAGGCTCCAAACAGAATTGAATCCCTGTTTCTATTTTTTTTTCCGAGTAAAAAAAACTGAAAAAAAAATTTGTTTAAACAAACTAGCAATATCCAATAGACTAGGGGGTGGTAATTGGTGTTTTTGTCTTACACGACCCAACACAAGAAAAAAGATGCAACAAAGACACAATAACAATATTTAGTTAATTGACTTGATTTAACATACACATTTATAAATTTGTTTTCCTAATAGATGGCTCCTACCACGAGTAAAAATAGAATTTTATCTCTTATTTAGACATGCCAAAACATGATTAAAACGACCAAATATGATTAATGCAATATAACTCTAATTTTGTGTCCATTTTATTCCAAAATTATGACACAAATATAATACAATATCATGTTGAAAACTCTAAACAATAAAACAGCACAAAACACGAATTTTTGTGTCAAATTTGTTTCTTCTAATGACGTGTTTTTGTGTCGTTTTTAAAATTTCTACCCATTTAAAATACCACGTCGTCATAAATAAAAGCACGTAATAAATGTAATCCGTTATACTTTTGTTCAAATTTCAAGATTAAAATGAAAAACATTGAAATGACTAGCATCAGTAAATAAAATGAAAACAAAGGTTGTTGGTCAAAGGTGAAAAACAGACTCCTACTTAGTAATCAAAACACACTGTTAATTCCAAATCCAAAACTAAAAAGCACCCATCATTTTTTCTAAATGTGATGCTAAAAAACTACCGCCACTACTTTGGCTTTTGGGAATACCAACAAAGGACAAAAGAGTCAATCAATTGCACAATAAAATAACAAAAAGCTAAAAGAACCTACTCAAAGGGGTGTTTAACAATAAAAGTTTAGTACAAGTCCTTGTTTCTTTGAACACTTTTAAGTGTGGGACTAAAACTTAGTTTTCCTAATATTTTTAATAATATAAAACTTTCTCTCTTAAAATTTATATCTTCTCTCCCTTATCGTCGTTGGTAGAGACTGTTTTTTTTCCCCAATCATTATTGTTTTGAATTATCAATTAATGGATTCTTCATCCTCTCGATCTCCTTTTTTTATGATACCAATCTTATTGGTTTTGGCAATTGTTCCACCAAACTCCAAATCGCGTTGCCACCCACATTCCTTATCTCCACCCTGTTGTCACTATTGTGCTAAGATAATGCTAGAACAAGCCTTAACACAAGCGTACTATTGACCGGATAATTATGCTTACAATAATTAAAGAAACAAGTACCACTGATATTCAAGCAATACGAAAAACATGGGATTAAAGAATAAAACAACTAACCAAGCACGAAAGCAATTAGGTGGTATCAGCAGAACCACCACTAATTAATCCACCAGGTGATAGCTATTATTGATGGGACTAATTCTGAGTACAACGCATAAAGCAAACCCTAGCCGCCAATTAGAGCTCTCAATATTATCTCTCAAATGTACTCTCTAATCTAGCTAGTAAATAATACAATACAACTCATGAATACAACCTTTGACAAAGGGTCTATTTATAGAATATAAATCCTATAGGTCTAGGATTGTACAAAGCCAAATCTTACTATAAATTAGATAATAGAAATTCAACTAGGATTTGGACAATACAAAGCCAATTAAGAATTGGATAATATAAAACCCAATAGGAATATGATTCCTATACAGAGCCAAATATTCAATTCTCCACCTTGGCGATATTCCACAAGACCTCAACGCATTCTACCATGATGAATTCATCGAATAAGACCCTATCACCCCTGCCGGTCCCTTAGGACCACCGTGTGATGCCCCAAATCCCGTTAAGAGGTTTTCACCACCGGAATCCGGTTAATCACGGTGTCGTACGCGATGACGGGCGTAAATTATAAGAAATTAAGTAAAATCTATTTCAGAAAATTTTGACATGTGGAGTTTACAAAATCTAATATCCATCCTGTAAATCAAAAGAGAATTCTTTGTCCAAATCATTTCAAAGTCAATCACTTAATAAAAATATTCCACATACAAGATTACTTTTAAATATAATCAATTTCAAATCATTTTCAATAAACACAAAGTTATACACAACACCAGTGTCTTATTATATAATATAAAAGCCTCTATGGCATGGTCCTTAAGTTAAAGGACTGCAAAGTAGTTCGAGGTCATCAGAGCTTCTATAAACATACAACGCATGCCATCCTCGTGTATGGACCTGAAAAACTGTTTGAAAAAAGGGAATGAGCCAAATCCGGGCTCAGTGGGAACTATAAGGGTAAATATAAAAAATAAGGTTTTTCTTTTGAAAGCCCATGCATCTATTATACAAAAATAGGTAAGTCGTTCAATGCAATCATATGGAAGACATGCTATGCAACCCAAGAACCTCACTAGAAATCATATTCTATTCCTCGGTTGATTCGTAAAGGTATAATGGCAGTTTATACTCTAAGGCGAAGTAATCATGGTTATCGCTTTAATAGTTTAGTATATTATTACGTCCATACTTGGGTTACTATGAGGCATCTCCACCTTTGTAACTTTCTTAAGCGTGTGCTCAGTATGATAACCCAATATCTCCTATGAATAATTAAAATATGCTAAAGTACATATACATACACTTGCATAACTATAGTATCCAGCCTTAGCTTACCCCCGCAGTACACTAGGCTTAGAACTCAGGTTCCTGAAGGCCTCCAAGCTCTAAACGAATCGTGTATCCTCCCAACGAACGAACTACCCAGGGACTTGGTCTTAACTTGTAATTTATTTGGAGTTAAACCCATGCAGGCCATTTTCCCAGGGACTACGCTCCAAACACTTAACAAGTGGGACACCCGTGCAGGTATGTCCATCAAAGGACAAAACAACACAAACTACTCCGCAGTCGGGAAGGCTATAAATCCTAGGACTACATCTCCTCTCTAATCCATCGGGAGGCTGAATATACTGGAATGAATGGCAGCTATATTACCATTATATCTCATATCCAACTATCTTATAACCAACATCTAGGATTTTTCGACTGTGCACAGTGATCGTGGTCCAAGCCCCAAGGCTTGGGTATGCAGCCCCCGAGGCTGGGTCCCCCCGTGGACCACCTAGATGTGCAGGGTATGGCGCCTCGTGTGGTCCCCCTAGTTGGACCATAGAGTATGCCGCTCCCAAAGCAGGATCCCTCTACACAGATCATAGAGTATGCCGCTAATATAGTGGGGTCCCTCTACGCGGACTAGGGTATATAGCTACCAAGGCTAGGTTAACCCCATCGACCATTAGTGCCTTACGACGTAAAAATATTAAATAGAAATATATACGTAAAAGGATATTCTCAAGAATATCATAATTTACCCAGAGCTGCCTTAACTCTTATATTCCATACACAAACCACACATGTAGTCCAATCCACATCTACACCAGGTAGATGGAATCAATGACCATAACAATATCTTCGGTTAGGGTGTATCCAATATACGGGTACCATCAAAGCAACGGATATCATTGCGTAAGCATATTCAAACAAACCATGTTTGAATATCTCTAAAGAGAAAGTTATGGGTTTATTTTGAAATGATTTTTCATTTCTAAAATAGCAGGTTTTAGCCAAAGTAATGATATTAAAGATTAATGGTACGCGCACATTATTGACATCAAGTAATTTAATACATTCACATAGCCCCGCCTCACCAAGTAAGATTATATGCATCCAAGTTCTCTATAGTTGTACAATATTATTAAATTAAATTTATTAATGCATAAGCGGGATTTTTTGTATATTTATCAATTATAATATATATATATATATATGGGAAAATTTGTTTATATATAGAGAGGTTCCAATATACCGAGTTCACATTTAGACATAAGCTAAGTCGCATCTAGCCTATCTCCTCGTTTTTAGTTCAATACATGATGTATTTCACCCTTAAATGACGTATGTGCGCACACGCGCTACTAAGCTATATCTAAGGCTCCTAACACACAACATATATCTTATATCTACAACAATAACCATGAATCAACTACAAAAATACGAAGAAAGCAAGGAGTGTTGCGTAATCATAAGCTTCAACCCCAATGTATACAAATAATAACCATTTATAGGAAACTTTCCATTTTTTATGTTGAAATTGAAGATGCAACACATAATAGTGGAAAATGAGATTGAGTACTAGTGTTCTCACCTTTAAAAGGTCAATCCCTCGAAGATTTACCACTGAAATATTATAGGTATCGGGTCAAATACGAGATGCTCAAGATCCAATGTTCATGATCTAACAGCGATAAAGCCTTAACCGGGCTTAATGGGCGGATTAATTCGCAATTGAAAATACGGGGTGTTACAAACCGCCCCCTCAAAGGTATTAAAATCGAAGGACATTGACAAACGTCAAGTAATCCTCAAACTTAGCCAACGGGACAACCTTTGTCAACATATCTATCAGATTATCTTTGGTACCTATCTTAACCAGATTTACAACACCGTTTTTTTATTATTTTTCGAATAAAGTGATATCGAATATCAATATGCTTGTTTTTTCCATAATGAACTTGATTCTTCACCAAGTGAACTGCACTCTGATTGTCACAGCACACCACCACTTTTTTCAGCTTTAAACTAATATTAGTAACTAAACCACGGAGCCAAACGGCCTCATTGACCGCTTCCGTTACAGCAATATATATTCACCTTTGTGGTAGATAACGCTACCACACTTTGAATCATTGATCTCTAATTCAACGAACCACTATCCAATGTAAACACATAACCCGTAGTCGATCTTTGCTTGTCTAGGTCGCCCGCGTAGTCCGAATCCACAAAACCCTTAATAGTTGACATTTTGCATTTTTCAAATACTAACCCTTTGTCCATCGTAGCTCATAGATATCGTAGAACCCACTACGGCTTGCCACTATGGTTTTCCGGTCGAGTGCATACCATGGCATACATCAAACTCCCAACCGCACTTGCATAAGGAACTTTAGTCATGTACTCCACTTTCATCTCAGAGTTAGGAGTCGTCACTACAAGAAATTTGATCATTTAAGTCTCTTAAAAGGTAACTTAAATGATCATTTAAGCCATATTGAAGTTTATCCCCGAGTGACTTAATAGGCAGTGTCATAAAAAGTTCATAAAAGTGACTTAAAAAATTCACATGTTACTGACATAACACCGGCTTAAAAGTGACTTAACACTTATAAGATATATAATTTTTTCACCCGCCCAAAATATACCTTGCTACCACACAATTTCATCAATCAATTCAATTAATGCATTTTTTAGCTAGAGAATTACTATTCCAATATCCAAATCAATACAATCAATGAATCAAATAATATTAAAAACAACTAAATAATTCATGAAAACAATTTCAAGTAAATCAATACAATGAAAAAAGAATAAAACATGAAGCCTCAAAGGATATTATAATGACCTCTCCCCAATTGATTGATGCCACTCAATTAGCAAAGAATTTTTACAAAAATAAAAGAAAAGTACCATTAATTTCTGTTTCTGCTCTGTCTGATAAGATAGTAGGGTAGTAATTTATGTTTCTGCTCCATCATCTACTCCATCAGAATGAGAGCTATATATCATTATAAGAAGTAGAGGTAATATAAATGGTCACACCAATGTATAATCTTTTTAAGGGTCCAACAGACTTTGACGTTGACTTCGATTGCAAAACTCATATTGGTGTTATATGTAAAATTTATTGCAACATTAAGAAATAATAATGGCATTATGCCAGTTACTAGAGCAAAAATCAACATTTAATTTTTTCCTAAAAAAAGGTTATCCACCATACCATGTCTTTTAGTGAAGCCGTTAGTCTTCAATTTTTTATCACTAACAGAGTAAAAAATCCACACCAAAGCAATGTACTATGTCTGCAAGAAAGCAAGGAAATAAAAAGAGGCCCAAATAAGATCTAAACATTAATGTTAAAATGAAGAAGAAAATTTTTACAACAAAGGAAAAATAACTAAGGCTAAGTAATGAGTAAACATTGCATAAAAATCCCAAAACACTATATCCACTGCTAAGAATAATTTTTAATAAAAAAGAAAAATACAACCTCAAATTGGCTCATAAAAATGATTTTATAGAAACAAAAAGTGGCTACAGCATGGGTTTTAAACACTAGCAAAAGATGGTGTCTCAAATTACAAAATTAACCTTACATGTAAGAGGGCGGGACCCAAGTGGGCTGAGTTTATTGAAGCTCGAGCTTGGCCCGAATTTTAATTCGAGCTTAGAACTTTGTTCAAACTCAACTTGGATCAAACTCAACTAACACTCAATTAAGAATTTAGCGGGTCAATGCTAGCAGAGTCGGTTGATACAAGCTTTTGGTGAAAAGAAATATTGTACCAAGCTTATTTGTTTATTTATTTATTTATTTTTAAAAAAAGAATAACAGCCAAAGAACCAAAGAATACAACTAAACTTTGAGTAGATAGGCTGAAAAAGAAGATTTATGGTTTTGCCAATCCTATTTTCCTCAGCAACTTAGGATTTGACGGGAGTGACTAGGGCATTGAGTTCAGTGAATTGAGATGTAAGGTAGCTATTTGATTAAAAAAGTAATAATGTGGTGCTTTCTCTTTCTCTTTGCTCCTGCAAGAATAAGGAGCCAAGTCAAAATTTGGTGCACACAGAAAAAGGGTAACATTTCACAGTTCTAGTTTTTAAACTTACTCTCTATCCCGTCTTAGATCTTTCTTTTAAAAGTCACTTCAGCTATATCCAAACCATAATCAGAAATCAAAATTGTCAATAAAGTCAACAAATATATACCAAAACCACATCCAACGCATATTGATGTCACATCCTACGCATATCGATGTCATATCCTATCCAGTCCTATAAGATAGTTCGTTTAGGCTTGCACGGTTGGGCCCAAAGTGGACTACATCTTACGGAGCAGGACCGCTGGACCGAGATGTGAAAATCCGCATTTAATACACCATTTCTGAAAATTTAAAAGCATATGTGATACTTAAGTTTCCAAAACAAACCCCCTTACCATCTTTGTATTTCTCATTCTGCAACCTTGCAATAAATTGAAAGATGTGTTCCCAAGAAAATCAAAGTCCTGATATGGGGTTTCTAGTATGAGGCCATCTCCAAACCTATCTACTAAAAGGGCTCCTGCATTAGTACCCGCGCCAATGACTAAATCGTCCCTACAAACAAGTAGAACAAATGTTAAAGGCGTTATCTTCTCCCACTAACCACTTACTGAAAACTAGTCTTGGTTTTGTAGTTGCCTGTGGATTCCTTTGAGAAGTTCTATATGGTGTATCATTTTATGGAATTTAATAGATGTTCATATTAATAATACTTTCTGGCAGCTTGCAATATGCCAGCTTTCTCTTCATTATATGGTAGGTCATGAAGAACCATCATAGTATCAATGCCCTTTAGGATTTCTAGCTCTTCGGTAGATTCATCACCTTGTGCAGACACAACCAAGCGCGTGCCTGATAGTAAATCAATAGCATAGTTCTGAGCAATAACATAAATGAATGCTCAAAGAAATTCAACAATAATTATACCTTCGGGTAAAAGTTGATAACTCTTCGAGAGTTACTAGTACAATCGCATTGGGCAATGGATTGGTCTACTTCTTTGATAAAGGAGTTATAATTCCCATACTTATATCTATCAACCTTTTAAGAGCGAGTCACTGATCATGTTACAAAAAACAATACAAAGTCAATTCCGCACCTTAATTTAAATTCCACAATTCAAAAAGAACATAGATTAGGAAATTTTAATTTAGACCAATGGAGCAATAGGTAAGTGCACCCTTACAGCATCTTTATCATCAAGTGGTGGAAGCTCTCTCAATAAGATTGAATCCATGGTTGCTAGATCCTAAATCAACATCAAACTTTTGTCAATAATTATCATGTATATCACATAAATTATACTCGCTCCATCTCAAAAAGATAGTCCCTCTTAGACTTTGTTTCTTTTTAAGGAAACACAAATTTCAACATAATCAATGGTCAAGATTACAATTTATTTTCAATTGTACTACTAGATAATCCATTTCCATAACCATTTATATGTACTTTAAAGTAGCTAATAATGCAAGTAAATTCCCAATGCTCGAACATAAACCTAAGATACAGCACTAACAAGTAATGGAAAAATAAAAATCAAGTATACTGCCAATTAAGGCATTTTATCGAGCACTTGAAAGACATGCTTGGAATGAATCACACAATTTACTCTTAACACGTACACATAACACATAAGAATATAGTCATTTATACTTAAAAGTTTATGAGATGAGTATACTGCCAAATTTATTTTTCTACACCTTGATGAAGAAACTGAGCACAACGCATCTAACATAAAATTAAAAAAATAAAATAAAATAATCAACTAATCAGGTTTTGACTAATGCAAACTCTAATTTTTTCTTATTTCAAAACAATCAGGATTTGTTTTTGCTGCAATGCAAGTTAATTTCATTCAGCAACAAAGTAATAAAGTTGTATTATCAGAATATGTAGAGTGGATTTGAAGGAAAAATAGGAAAAGTGTGAGATTGGAGGAGAGTAAAATGGAATATAATTCACCTGAATCTGAGGAGTTGATCGAACGAATTGCTCAAAAGAGGTGTGAAATTAGGAGAAAATGGAAATTGAAGATGGGACGAGAGTCGGAGAGAGATTAATTTGAAGATGGGATCGAGGAATCAGGGGAAAGACGAGAGTTTAATCAAAGTTTTAACTGAGGTGGAACTTAAAATTTTTAAAGTTTTATCAAATAGTTAATAAGTCACGTTCTCAAAGGTACGGCATATAAAATATAATAATTATCATAAAAGTGACTTAATTCATATTACATATGATTAATTAAGTCATAAAATTAATAAGTGACTTAACTTTTAACTTAAAAGTGACTTAAATGATTAAATGTCTTGTAGTGCGTCGTTACCGAGAATTTGAAGTTCGGTATTAATGGGACACTTACTGGCTTTGAGTTTTCATCCCGAATCGAGCAACCACTTTCTCAAGGTATTGCCTTTGTGTAAGACACAATCATCTCTTCTTCCTATCTCGCATGATCTCCATCCCCAAAATTTTTCGACCTCCACCCAAATCTTTCATCTCAAACACTTTACTTAACTGAGCTTTCAATACGTTGATCTCCATCAAGCTCTGGGAAGCAATGAGCATATCGTCAACGTATAGGAGAAAATAAATGAAATTGTCAGATTCTAGCCTTTTGAAGTAAACACAATGATTAAATTCACTCCGAGTAAACTTCTGCGCAATCATAAACATGTCAAACCTCTTGTACTATTAAAGTGGTGACTGTTTCAATCCATACAACTACTTTCGAAGTTTATATACACTATTTTTCTTACCAACAACTTTGAATCCCTCCGGCTAAGAGATATAGATCTCTTCCTCTAGGTCCCCATGCAAGAACACAGTTTTGACATCAAGTTATTCAAGTTCGAAATCAAATTGTGCTACCATAGTCAATAATGTCCGGATCGAGGTGTGCTTCACAATTGAAAAGAACACTTCATTATAATCCACCCTTTCCTTTTAAGCATACACTTGGATACCAACCTTGCATTAAAACAAATACCGGATCCTAAAGCCCCATCTTTCTTAGTGAAAACTCACTTGCACCTGATAGGTTTCTTCCCATTTGGTAAATCGCATAGTTCCTAAGTTCAATTTTTCTGGAGAGATTTCGTCTCATCCTTCATGGCCACTTTCCACATTGCATTCTCGCTAGAGTCCATAACTTTCCGATACGAAGTTGGCTCTTCCCATAACATGCTAATGCATAAGCCACCGTGTCTTAATAACCATATCGAACCGGTGCACATCAAGCCCTATTTTGATCCCCCGAATCTCATTATGGGATTTTTATCCCCAAGACCTGGTTAATCACGGGTGCCGTCACTTACAACGGTGAGTATGGTGTAAAATTTATAATTTAGAAAAAACATTTGCAAGTATTACTCATTTTTTTAAAATGGATTTTTTACAAGTGATATTTCTGCCGTCGGTGTACGGCACCTGTGACGAAACGGGACTTGGGGCGTTACACCTAGGCTCCCTTCCACTAGCAAAAGATGGTATCGTTTATTGTTGACTCGATTATGTTATCGAAATCTTCTACCCCTCGCCAGGGTTGTCTTATCCTCGTTGGACTCCTCCTTCGAATGCATAACCCGAGTATTAACCAGAATAGTCACTTCCGTTTTCACCACTATCTCACTCACCTTGTTCTCATTTTCAACCAGGATCGAAAAATCACCGTTTGTTGGCTAAGTCATCTTGAGCATAGACGTCTCGTCGAGCATCACATCCCTACTAATCATGATCTTCTTACTTTGAAAACACCACAATTTATAACATTTGACCCCATCACAAGAACCTAAGAATATTGCCTTACGACCTAGGGTCAATTTTCTCTTCAAGAACATGATAATAAGCCGGACAGCCAAAAACATGGATGTTGTTGTAACTAGCATGAGATCCGGTCCACACCTCCATATGTGTTTTGTATTCTACTCCCAAGTATGGAAAACGATTAACCAAGAACGTATTGTAAGATAGTGCTTTAGCCCAAAATCGCTTATCCAATTTGGCATTGGAAAGCATACAGCGCTCCTTTTCAAGGAGCGTATGATTTATTCCCTCCACTATTCCGTTCTATTGAGGTGTACCCTTGACCGTGAAGTAGCGAATGATACCTTCTCGTTAGTAGAAATCCTTAAAAGGATCACAAGTGTACTTACTGCCGTTGTCTGACCTGAGCATTTTAACTTTTATATCAATTTGGTTCTCAAATATCGCGTTCCACTTTAAGAATACATCAAAGACCTGGTCCTTATGCTTCATGAGATAGACCCAAGTTCTCCTTGAATAATTATCAACAAAAGTCACAAAGTATTTATTTCCACTTAAGGATTGAGTCTTTGTCGGCTCCCAGACGCCCGTGTGCACATAATCAAGTGCTCATTTCTTGCATTGTACCATTATCCAAAATTTTACCCGAGTCTGTTTCTCAAGCACATAATTCTTACAAAACTCTAGTTTGGAGCTTTTTACACCCTCAAGTAGCCCTTACTTACTCAACACCGTCATAGCCTTCTCCCCTACATGACCTAATCGCATATGCCATAACCTTGTCGTATCAGTCTCTTCAGTCGTTACCAAAGCCAACCCAGACACTGTGCATCCTTGAAGAAAATAGGGATTACCCTCATTATTTCCTCGCATCACAACCAAAGGCTTGAAGAGAACTTTTAAGTTTCTACCATCGAGTATTACACGATACCCATTAGAATCAAAAGCCCCCAAAGAGATTAAATTATTCTTCAGATCGGGAACACACCGGACATCACCAAGAGTACATACCACCCTATCATGCATCTTTAGCCTGATCGTACTAATCTCCATCGTTTTACAAACATGGTCGTTACCCATCAAAACCTTGCCCCCGTCAACCTCGGTGAAGGTATGGAACAATTTTCGGTTTGGGCACATGTGATACAAGCACCCGCTATCCAAGATCCACTCACTCGAAAAGCTAAGTCATGGAGTCACAACCAATATACTCTTGAAGTCCTCATCTTTTGGTGTTGTTATCGCGTTCGCGTTCTTCACCGCACCTTTATTCTCTCCACTGTTATTGGTTATATTTTGACACTCCCAATGCACGTGTTCAGGTTTCCTGCACTTATGAAAAATTATCTTACTCTTATCAGTCGGTCCTTAAGATTTCGATCGCGACTTTTCCTAAGTTTTTCACTGCTTCTCATTGCTTCTTCCCCTAGTGAATATCGCATCTAAGTTAGATTCTCCTCTCTCCTTCAAGTGTTTTTCATTAGCCAAGATGACCGATGATACGAAATCGTAAATCACCTTTTCTTTCTTATGTATGAGCATGGTGGTTAGATGATCAAAGGATTTCGAGAGCAAATTACGAAGCAAAATCTCCTTGTCCTCATCATCAATCTTGACGTCTAACTCCTACAAATTTGAGATTATCTTATTGAACCCGTCAAGATGGTTGTTTATGGACGTACCCCTCAAAAATTCATATCAAAATAGCTTATTCTTCAAGTACAGACGATTCTCGATACTATTTGTTATATACTGATCGTCAAGCTTCTTCCAAATCACTGAGGCAGATGTTTCCTGCATCACGTAGTCCATCAAGGTGTAAACGAATTGCACTACATGCCTACCTATCGTACTCAGCCCAATCGGTGTCGGATCATTCATCAGACTTAGCTTTATTCCACAACAATGCTACGTGCAAACCTTGTTGGATAAGGATGTCGGACATCTGATACTACCACATCGTAAAATCCGTTTTCTTCTTATCAAATTTCTCTACATCGAATTTGACTGCAGCCGTCACCTTAGGAGTAAATGCCCCCTTCAAAGGTGGTGTACCTGCCTCATTGGCACCCCTTTCCAGTGTATCAACAATAGATATCTCTAAATATCACATAGTTATTCTAAGGAATAAACCCTCCTATAATACCAAATTGTTGTGCTAAGATATCGCTAAAACAAGCCTTAGCACAAGTGTAGTTTTGCTCGGATAATTATGCGTACAATAATTAAATAAATAAACAGCACTGGTATTCAAGTAATACGAAAAACAAGAGCTTAAAGAAGAAAAAAACTAACCAAGCAAGCAAGCAATTAGGTGGTATCGGCAAAACCGTTACCAATCCACTGGGTGATAGTTATTATTGATGAGACCAATTCTAAGTACAATGCACAAAGCGAACCCTAACCGCCAATTAATGCTCTCAATATTATCTCTCAAATATACTCTCTAATCTAGCTAATAAATAAACAATACAACTCATGAATAAAACCTATGACAAGCTGTCTATTTATAGAGTATAAATCCTATGAGTCCAGGATTGCACAAAACCAAATTGTACTACAAATTGAATAATACAAATCCAACTAGAATTTGGACAATACAAAGCCAATTATGAATTGGACAATATAAAACCTAATAAAAATATGATTTGTATACAGAGCCAAATCTTCAGCCACCATAACCAGCCGCCATTAAACATTACTAAGTCTCGATTCAGCCTTATACTTCACTCATCGATAGTTGTCTTGAAGAGTTTCAATTCTATCTCTTTGTTCTTCAAAAATTCTCCACATTCCCTTACTACCCCAAAAATGGTAAATCTCCACCAACTCTCACTCCGATTTTCCCTCTTTGCCCTCCCCCCCCCCCCACTGCCACCATTGTGGAGAAATTTACTACCTTACGATTGCTGAGAAATTTAACTATGTTAAAATCAAAAAAATTGTATGTATATGCAAATATTATTACAACGTTACAAATGTTGAAGATATTATGCAGTTAATATGAAAGTTTTATTACAAATTTTCCACAAAGTAGTAGTGAAATCTTCTAGAGAAATTTTGTACATATTTATGTTCTTATTTTACATATTTCTTTGTAATTTTGTAATGAAAATTTTAAATTTTACTTAATTTCACTACAAATGTGTGGAGAAATTTTGTAGCTCTTGTTGCATAAATTAATGAAAGCATTATCTAGGAATTTGTCATCCACGTTTGTAAAGAAAACACATCACATAGAAAATTTCAATGTAAATAATTTAACCATAAATATTTTATGGATTTCCATAAAAATAAAAAATACATATGGTAATTGCATATATGCATTTAAATGAAAAAAAAAATTGGTAACCACACATATTAAGATGTTTAATTTTTTAAAAAAGATATTGTAAATACGTATATTAAATGATGCATAATCTATTATAAAATGTGTCCTTCTATCCAAGTTATTGCTAAGTTGGCAAAAGAAGATTCCCCATAAAACAAGTTTACATTGTGCCCCTACATTAAAAGTTTGTTATGTTAAAGAATTTATTATCAAATGACCATTTTTTATTACTAAAATAAACGATATAAACAAGAGGGAGACACAAACTTAACCTTAATAATAATAATAATAATAATAATAATAATAATAATAATAATAATAATAATAATAATAATAAACCTTTGAAATACTCAAAATCAGACAAATTATTCTTTTGGGCTTATTACAGCCCATCACAAGCTAGAGGGCCCAAAACCTTAGAGCAAGAAGAGGCTCCAAGTTGGGTACAAGTCCAACCACCATCAAGACTCCACTTCTCTTCGTTTCCACACTCACGCGTTCTTTGGTCCAAATTTTGATTATTCTCTAAAATTTTAGGTTCCGTTTAATAAAAAATAATAAAAAATATAATAATTTATTTTTATAAAAAGTTAAAAAATAAATTGAGAAATGTCCTTAGAATAACTCTTACTTTTGATTTCTTCCATATAAATTTTAGGTTTCGTTTGGTTGGCATTAAAACAGATTCTGGTTGCTCCACTTTTTGGTCACGAGGATCTTTACCCTTAGCACTGATCGTTTTACGACTCTTTTTCCTTCCGTTTTTTCTTCGAATTCAACCTTTTCAAAATATGTACTATTTTTATTTTGAATTAAGAGTCTATTTTATGTCAATTTTTATATTTTTACAAAAATATATTCTATTTAGAACCAACTAACAGACATATGCATGAAAGTATTTAGACTTGGCAAAATTAGTATATTTGTTTTTCTTCCTATATCATGAATGTATTTAGACTTGGCAAAATAACACGCGGCATGACAACATGACATGAACCGACTCGAAGTTATAAATTAATGAGTGATGTCTTTATAATTTCGGATCGTATTTGTACTGACTCGATAAAATACAATAAGTTAAAGTGTCGGGCCAGTTAATATTTGTTAACATGATAATAACCCATTTGAACAAGTTAATAATTTGCATAGTTGTATAATATTATATATGTACATTTATATATGTATATTTTTAATATAAATGTATATAATTTGTATAAGTATTACACATATATTTGTTAATTTAAGGTAAACTTACAATATATATATATATATATAATATTATATAAATGAACATATTTTTTTATTATATATATACTTAACGGGTAATATTAAATAATTCGTTAAAATCCAAAATGATAACACCCAAAACATAACAACACCCGATAAAAAAGCCTGCAGTTTAGATTTGAAATGATGACACTTGAAACACGATAAAAACCGACACGAATACGATCCAAACCGACCCAATAACAAGCCTAAAATATTTAGCGATAGCTAAATAGAAATAAACAACGCTATTGTTGAACTCTCAAACTTGCTCAACTCAAAGTGATTTAGTCCAATTATAGTGACTTTCAAATTTAAGTACCCACCTTAGAGCATCTGCAACCGTTGTGTAAATATTTTTGTGTAAATCCTATATGTCAGGATACTTTTACACAAAACTTGAAGTGTAAAAAAAATATGCTCCAATGGTACATTTTTAAACTTTTGTGTAAATTTTGAATGAACCAATAAGATAATTATGCATATTAGATATTATTTTATGCAATTTTTTATTATATTTTCTTGAATTTTGGTATACATAATATTATAACAACAATGGATTTTGATTTGTTGGTCTTAATGAATAAATTTTAGATATATATTTTTTTATTAAATTATATAATTTCTATTAAAAGATATTACATTTTAAAGTATTGTAAAATAATTGAGAAAAGAAAAAGCTGATGTGACAGTGTAAACTTGGGGTGTATTTTACACATTCGTTTTACACAAAAGCTAAATTTAAAAGATTGCTGGACCTCAAAATTTTTACAAGTTTTATATATTTTACACAAAACCTAAATATACACTACTGTTGGAGATGCTCTTAATAGACATATTTCTTGAACTAATAACACAACAAATGCCTTTAATGTAATTTACATATGGAGCATTAGCATGACAAGCGTCCACTTTGCTAACCACTAACTCGTGCACCCACTGTTTTATTGAAGCACGAATTGCATATGAACATAATTTGATGAAAAACTAAATTAATTAAGTATATTATTTGTATATCATACGCACTATATATAGACTATGGTACAAAGTACCAATTATTTCACTACCCTAAAAAATTATATGAATTGTATATATATATAAGTGTACGTTGACAGGTTGATATACATTACGCTTTATATATAGAATTGCGTACCTCTCTCCCATGAGCATTTCACATATGCGTATGGTAGCCGAACACATTTGTGAAATGCGTTTGAACTCCCTCAAGTATTTATATCCATAGACACTTCACTTAGGGTAAGTAATTTAAGAAAATTTAAATAGACCATATAATTATCTTACGAAAAAATGTTGTATCTTACCTTAATCACTATAATATATACCTATAAGCAGGAGTGGGCCTAGGATTTCAAATGGGTGTGGTGGAGGTTGATTTTTTTTTTCTAGGAACTAAAAAAAATTTGCAAAAATTTACTCTTAACCTTAACCGGCAAATCAACTTACTTTATTACTAAACATATCTTATCAAATTTTATATTACAATAACATGCACATCACACGTACAAATGAAAATATATGTAAAACCATCTATTCTACCATGGTCATTGCTGCCTTGTGCGTAAGCTCATAGCACACATTTGCCAGAGTCTAATTTGTTGACTCTACTCTAATAAATGTTAACATGACCCTCCAATAATTTATAATTTGTCAATGCATTAAACTTATAAATGAATCCCTTATTATTTGGGGATGATATTTTCACACACAACACTTGGGGCTTGTTTGGTAGCTAACTATTTTTCAAATTTTAAAAACTCAACTTAAAATCAACTTTACTTTTATACTTCTCAAAATTTATTTCACTTTACTTTTTCTCTCTAATTTTTTTTTTGAAACACCATAACTTTAAATCCCAAAATCAAAATTAGATAAAAAAATATAAATTTGAAACCTATTCGTTGAGATCTATAAAATAAGATCCATTGTGACTATTTTTTGAAATTTTTTATTATATTTTTTAGTTGGTTGAAAAAACTCAAATAAAAACTAAATTCACTTTCCAACATACTTCTAAATTCTACCAAATACTAAATTTTAAAAACTTAACTTAAAAACTCAACTCAAAACATCAACCAAACATCACGTTTGTTTCCTTTCCACTTTCTATTAATCATGGAGAATTGAGTAAGGCGCCTATTATTTAGTTCTGAAAGATCGAATATAAATTTATATATTTAATACTTAAATGTTGAATAAAATATTGTCAAACTTATAACAGATTATCAAAAAAACGAATAATATATACCCTACTTAGTTCTTAAAGATTGAATAAAAACAAATAATTTATAAGGTAAAAATAATACCATCACAGTATTTTAATCAAATGGTCATAGTAATTGCTCAACAAATTTAGACTTTATTTGTCCTTCATACCTTAATTGCATTATCCACACTGGTTAGTTGTTGCCGTGGACGCTGTTAGTGGGCCCCGAAGGAAATGGTAAGAACATTCGTGTGACCCATTCGGAAAGCGGCAATATGTTCAAAGGTCAAACTTGTCTTCTACTCGCGAAACTAAAATATCTCACCATTAGATTTAGTGGCAAACAGATATATATATATATATATATATATAAATAAACGGCATTGGTTCACTAAATTTTTTTGAGAGATCTATTTATTTAATAAAATATTTATGTTTAAATCTTTCTAAATGTAATTATTTAAAAACATAAATGACAGAAATATTAGCACTTAAATAAATATTTTATAATATTTTTATTTTGCTCGATTTTCAATCAAATAAATATTTTTTATTTGATTTTTTAAAGTTAAATATAAATTTATATATTTAGCTTTTGATAATTAAGTAAAGTATTGTTAAATTTATATGAGCTAATGAGTTATAAGTTCTCGCTCCGTAATGTTTTATAATTCTAAGGACGGACTCATGTTTAATAAAGGGAAGTAATACTAATTTTATAATTTTGTTTTACAATAAGGACATTTTTCATAATATTAATTTATTTTAAGGAAAATGATAAATGTTGATAGACAAAAATACCGTGCTATATCATTTATTATAATTATACAAAAAACATGTTATTCTCTCTTATAAACACATAGTTTAGAGAGAGAGAGAAAACAGAGAACAAGGAAAAAGAGAAGTTGTCTCACCAATAATCTCACATCTTCCACCACCACCACCTCCACCTCCACCTCCACCTGAATCTCTCTTATCGTATCGCCGAGTGGAGCGCTGTTCTCATCTTCTTCTTTTTTTTTTTTTTTCTGGATGTGCAATCGTAAAATATATATAACTTTTGATCGAACTGTTAAATTTGACTGATTTTTTGATATGTTGTTCAGAAGACAAAGTTACTATAATCGCACGTAAGATGATCAGAGGTCGTTTTGCTATCAAAATTGACCAATTTTGACAGCTCAACGGGATTTGAAAAAAAATATGATCGTAATTCTTTTTTTTACGAACCCTACGTCAATCCATATATATATACATATAAATAAATTGAGTGGATGTTGATCTCATCAATTTTGTTATTCTCTATTTTGTAATGGTGCAAAAATCATTTTAGCACATTTTGGTTTGTTGTCCAAGTGGTGCTACTTTCTAGTTATTGTTCAGAAGGTACTAAATGCATTTTGTACATTCTAATTGTTGTCTAAGTGGTGCTAAATGTATTTAGCACCTTCTGGTTGCTATCCATGGGGTGCTAAATGCATTTAGTATCTTCTAGTTGTTGTCTAGGGGGTACTAAAAGCATTTCGCACCTTTTGGTTGTGATGCTAAATGCATTTAGCACTTTTTGATTGCTATCCAGGAGGTGCTAAATACATTTAGCACATTCTAGTTACTGTCCAGGGGGTGCTAAATGCATTTAGCACATTTTGGTTGTGTCTGGTTGTGTGCTAAATATATTTAGCACTTACTGGTTGACATTAACAATAACCAGAAGGTGCTAAAGTTGCTGTTAGTGTTATAATGAGACGATATTATAAGGAAGATGTATTATTGTCTTTTTTGTACAGTATCCTTAATTTACAGAATTAATTTTTAAATGTTCTTTATAATTATATTATTAATAAAATGAACTCTTACACCTAATTGTCTCAATTTATATTTATTTTTCTTAATTAAATAATATATATTTTATTCGATTATTAAAAATAGAATAAAAAGTAAGTGATTTTTAAGAAATATTGGGTCGCAATATCTCTCCTAATTATATATATAATTATATATATATATATATATATAATTTTATACAATTTACAATTTCAATGCCACAATAATCATACCGTTACCTGGTAAACTCAACTTGTACAAATATAAATTATATTTCAACTAGATAGGACTTTTAGTTTTAATAGTTTTCAAGCTAGAGAAAATGCCAGCCTTTTGATATATATATATATAGATATATTTTGTTTCGAGTTGAGATAGAAATAGAAGAAGAATGGAGGGAGAATCGGAAGGTCCGAAATCGCCGCTGTTGGCGGTGGTGAGTGAGTTCAGGAGGCAGCTTAGTGGGAGTGGGAGTGGGCGGCGCCGCCGACTGAGTCGCCGGAACTCGTTCACTTCGCTGAGGAACGATTTCGTGGCGCGTTTGCCGGATAAGGTCCGGGAAGGGGTTGATCTGGAGTCTTCCTCTCTCATTCATCTCTCTAAATCCACTCCCTTAGTCCGAGGTTCTCTCTTCTTCTCTCTCTATATATATGCACATTATATATAATTGATTTATGTATTTGGATTATTGGAATTTCAAGTCTTAATTAAATGAACTCTGTTCTTGTTTGTTAATTTCTTTAGTATATCAACTAAGCGGAATCTCTCAAAAATGTGTTTGGTTTTATTTGAATACATATTGTTTTATAATTTTACCCTTGTGTAGATAACAACTAATAGAAAGAGTAGGGGTATTACTGGAATAAAATTATATCAAAGTCAAATTAAGCATTTTTCGCAAGCATCTTATGTTGAATGCTGAATTTTAATTCAATTTAGCATTTCGATACCAAAAAAAAAAACATAATTTCTACTTCTTAATGCTGGTAAAAACTAATGGTCAAAAACCTTAATTAAATGATTGATATAGTTCAAACTAAAGTCATACAATTTTTGTTCAATGCTCTGTTCGATTTAGGAACAATTAGAGAAGAAGTTGAGATTAAAAGTGCCATTTTCTTTTCTTCTTGTGTATCTCCTTATGTAGCTAATTTACTTCTTTGTAGTAGACGTGTCTTTGTTACGAACGCAACTCTCATTTGCAACGAATTAGATGTTTTGTGAGTGTACATGAGCCCATGTGCACCCTTATTAGTTGATTTTCAAGTCCAAGTTCTATACTTCTATCCATGGGTTCGTAACAATTTGTATTAGAGTAGATACCATCCTGAGTATGGGACCGGTTGTAGTGTGGCCGAACTACAGCTCGGACCATCCTTTGTGAAAGGGGCGATACTCAGGCTGGATTAAATGCCGTGGCCCACCAAGTAGGGGAGCGGATGTAGTGAGGCTCATAGCTTGGGCCCTGACCATCCTTTGTGTAAGGGGCAACACCTGGGCTGGATTAAGAGGTCTGGCATTATATGCCTAGTCATTGAATACTAGTAGATGAGTTAAACCATATAGAGTGGGTCCACATTCCGCATAGAGTGGGTCTGGTTTGCGGAGCCTGGTGAAATGTTAACAACTCAAGTCACACACGTTAAGCATAGAGTGGGTCTGGTTTGCGAAGCCTGGTGGAATGTCAACAACTCAAGTCACACGTGGCAAAAATAGACGATCGTATATGAGCCCATGGGCACTCTCCCCTTGTAACCCGGTTTTCATGCAAGTTCTACCCTTAGGTTCATAACATCCGTTATTCGTTAATGGCTCTTGTAGAACATGTTATATGTAGATGATGTAGTAACATTGTTCTTCAATGAGAGTTACTTGGACTGAGATTATAACTTTTTAGTTTTTAGTAGTTATTTTAAGGAAGCAAAAATGAGCGTCAATATTTAGAAAGTAATCATGATTATACACATTTAGTACCTACATACATGTACAATCATTTATGTATAGATAGATTAAAAAGGATAAAGAAAGGCAAAGAAAAACAATCTCAGTGAATATACGTTTGCCTCCAAATGCTTGTATAAACAAAAAATGTTCTACATTAATGGATTATAGTTTAGAAAAGTTGGGTGTCTAACAATGTGTTTAGTTGTTTACACCAGCCCGAATTTCCTGATGATGAGTGCATGTGGCATTAAGTGAGCGGCGACGGAGACATTTAGTTCCCGCCACATGGCGTCAAGTATTAAATGACATATGGAGAGCTGAAAAAGAGAATCGGTTGGTGGATGTTAAAGCTACAATGTTGACGGAATTGAATATTAAACAACACACGGAGAGCTGAAAAAGAGAATGGTTTTTCTTTGAAGATTTAGGTTTATTTCCTTGTAATTTCCTCAACTCATAGTTGAATCTGCTAATTAGAAAAAGTTGATCTTCTTGATAAAAGGATTAACTATGTTTTAGCATTAACTTAAATATCCTCTCTCTCTCTCTCTCTCTTATTTCCTGCTCATATATTTCTTCTTCACTTGATATTTTTTAGGAGAAAAGGAATACTATGAAAGGCAATTTGCAACCTTAAAATCATTTGAGGATGTTGATTTTGTGGTAGCGTCTGATGGCAATGAAGAGGAAGATTTAGAAGAACAAGCTCAACATGAAAGAGCAATGAGGATCTCTAATTATGCAAATGTTCTGTTGCTGGCTTTTAAGGTCTTTTTATCTCTAATTGTTATATCAAAATTATATGTTCCCAAATCAAGAGTCAGTATAAGATTGTCACACATTTTAGTAAAAAAACACTAATTTCAGTGTAATCAATTGTCAAAATAAAGCTTATCTTCTATTATGACATTCGGTGCATTGATTATATCCAATCCCAAAACTCTTTGAATTCAAATGTACCACTAAATGCCGTTCCACCTTGAAATGTCTCATAGTGACCCATAGGGTTACTGTATCCTGTGTGAAAGTTTAGACAGCTGTATACAGTCTGGCCAGCCATCAAACGGTCTTCTCTCGTCCGTATGATAGTGAACTTTGTCAAACTTAAGTTTATAATTCACTATATTCACTATTTCTACTGCACATTGATTTAACCTACTTATACTACCCTTTGTAATACTCCTTGTGGATGCTTTGATAAGTGAATATAATGCATTCATCTGTCTCATATTAAGAGTCCCATTTTGACTTTTGAACTTTCTCAGAAAATATTCTAATAATTTTCGGATCCAGCTCCTCTAGAGTTATTGAGATCACTCTATAGTAGAGTAGTAATTTTGGACCATTGGTTTAAAAGTAGATGACTTAATTTGTGGAGTAGTTTTTGGCACGGGCGTGGAGGACTTATTAAATCGGACACTAATTTGAAAATCTGAGCAATCAACCACAAGGTATGAGGCAAGTGGCAATCTTTGCTCCAAGTGGGCAAACCATTCTTGCACTACTGGAGTTTGATTCCAGCTGGAAGCACTTGTGGCCAGGGATTGCCAGTTTCCGAGTGAGTGTGGGGATATCTCGTGGCAAAGGCCAAAAAAAATCTGAGCCATCCACTTTTAAACCAATGGCCCAGATCCCTTCAACTCTCCTCTAGAATGATTTCCATCACTTTAGAGGAGCCTGATGCTACATTCTCTCTTACTCTAAACTTGAGTTTTGAAATGAAATGCTCTTAGTAAATTAACTGTTATAATTACCATTATGCTTTGTATTATGCAGATCTTCGCTACAGTAAAGAGTGGATCCATAGCCATTGCTGCATCCACTCTAGACTCATTACTCGATCTGTTGGCTGGTGGCATACTTTGGTTCACTCACCTGTCAATGAAAAACATTAATATTTACAAATATCCCATTGGGAAATTGAGGGTGCAGCCAGTTGGAATAATTATCTTCGCAGCCATCATGGCTACACTCGGTATGTCTTCATGTTTTTTGCATGAATAATGTTCCTTTAGTTTTGAGGGTGATAGTTTTCTACCATCTTTTAACGCTGAATTTTGTAGATTAAACATTCAGTTTCTATCCCCCTCTTCGTCGAATTTTTTGATAAAAGAATGAAAATGTATTAATTATGCGATGTGCGTCTTAGTTATTCAATAAGAAGTTGATGATAAGCTCACAACTGAAGAAGAAGAAGAAGAAGAAGGAGGGAACACACGATAGACTCATAAGCTTTTGACCAATTCAATATTGACACAACACACTAAAAACGCTAAATAGGAAAAATACCCTAAATTAACTCTCTCTCTGTATCTCAAATTAAAATTCCCACTTCAATTTTCCTACTTTTTAAGAAAACATTATTATGAACTTAATCAAACAACTTATTTTCTATTGTGAGATCGGATATGTTGATTATGTCCTAAAAGGAGATGTTGCTATTAATCTGCGACATCTGGAAAGGAAACTGGGACTCTTAATGTGAGACAGAGTGAGTAATTAATAAGTAGTTAGTTACCAAGGACGTTTAACATTGGTCTTACATGACCAATGCTTTAAAGGCAATGATGCAGGTCGAGGTGTTTTCTTGTCAAAAGGCAAGGAATAAGTCTGAAGGCACTGATGCCTAAGCGTTTTGCGCATGAGATTTTTAAATTAAAAATAATAGTAATTAATTAAAAGACATGACTAACAGTAAAAACAAATAAATAGCAATCACATGATCATCTTTTTATGTGGCAACTAACATTCAAGGTAAATATATATTTATTGCTCGAGTTTTCTAATGGCAATAAGAGTACATATGTTAGCAACAAAGATGAAATCACACCAATATTTAAGTTTCAGATAAGTGGCAGAAATGCTTATACTTATCAATTGATAGCTATATAGCAGCAATCAACATGAATTCATGAACAAAATAATACATACGTGTGAGAGTTGCAGCAAATAGAAAAAGCACAAAAAATAAATAATCCAAAAGGTGTAAAGAGCGTATGAGGCATACAAAAAGGCATAAAAAGCACAAAAGGCTTGCTAGCTTTTGTGTGCATCACACGCTCATTAATGCACCTTGGCGTGCGTTTTAGAAAAAGAGCCCCAAGGCTTGAATCAAGGTGTAATGCCATACAAAGCCTAAGGTAATTATATAACTAATTACGATATTATGCAATATCTTCATAATTGATATTATTGACATACTTCAAATTTTCTCTTAGGCTTTCAGGTGTTGATCCAGGCAGTAGAACAACTAATTCAAGATGAAGCTTCAGAGAAGATGAACTCAAGTCAATTGATATGGTTGTACACAATCATGTTAACTGCCACAGCTGTGAAACTTGCCCTCTGGCTTTACTGCAAAAGCTCAGGAAACGAGATTGTCCGTGCCTATGCAAAGGTACTTCATTATTCACTCTCTTTTATCTCGACTCTTTTCTCGTGTTAGAATGATATTCGTCTTCCCAGCTGCTTAACAACTTAAGCTTTTGGTAGTAATGGTTTGTAAGACGATATCAGAGGCTGCTTATCTAGAAGGTTCAATCCTTTTTTTCTCCATCCCCCATTTGTTAATCATGTTTCTGTCTATTCTCTGCTTGATCCTGTTCATGTTCACATCTGGTCTCCATGTGCGAGTATGGCCATCACCCATCTGCTAATCCTGTTTCTGTATGTTCTTTGCCTGATCATGTTTCTGTCTGTTCTCCACGTGAGAGTATGGGGTCGCACGTGAGTGGGGATGTTCATATGATTTTCATTGTCGTGTCTCTTTCTAACAACTTAAGCTTTTGGGAGAGATGGTTTATAATATAATCAAGTTCTCTAACATCTTTTGAGTTGTTTATTGACCAGGATCACTTCTTTGACGTGATAACAAATATAGTGGGATTAGTTGCAGCTGTTCTTGGCGATATGTTTTACTGGTGGATTGACCCGGTTGGTGCTATTGTCCTTGCCGTTTATACTATCGTAAATTGGTCTGGAACTGTTCTGGAAAATGCAGGTAGTTTCTGTAGCCTCTTTTCAGTTTTAAATTTTAATTTACTCGATCATATTCAAGAGCTTCGAATATTGTCATTTTCTTTCTTCAGCATTTACTTCAACCTGCACCGTTCTTATTTGGTTACAATCTTATCCCTTGGCTTTATATCCAACGGACAAATGGCTAATGCAAGAGTAATATAGCGTATTGAAAGCATAATGTACAATCATCCAATGCACTATCTGCTCTGGCTAATTCTGGCAATAGCAGTTCCCTATTTGAATTGACCGCCAGTATGATAGTTTTCTTTATGTTGGACTGCTTCATGCATTGGAGAATGACATTTTGGTGTTCAATATGTAGTTTTTCGATGATTTTAAGAATGCCTTTACAACTTTTCATCTCGATAATGAATTAGTAGTTTAAATTACTCAATGTATTAGGAAGAGTCACTAAAGTTCCTCAAGGTTTGAGATATTTGTTTGGTTGTGTTCTTAAAAATGATATTTACTCTGTTAACTTTTTAATCAACTTTCAATTCACAATGAAGAGATTATAATTTGATAGATGTTCAATGTATCCTGAATTCGCAAAGAATTATCTTCTGCTGAATTGAGAGCAGAAAAACTTATGGGTCACTGAACTCAACGTGTGCTGAGGCTTTATACCAACAAATGCTCCTATTGCCTTCGATGCATGGCTTCAAAATTCTGCATTCCCCGCAACCAAAACCTGTGACACCCTTTGCTCAGTGAGGCCCTCTCATGGGGGATCCACTAACCACCCTCTGATGTGCGCATTTGCGTGACGTTGGATAAGGGCTGTTGACTGCTTTGACACCACTTATCACCACTTATCACAAGCGGATCTTGAACATCAGAAAATACTAACTTTTTAGTTGGGGATACAATCCCATGTTTATAAACTCTCATTGCCTTTCCTGCATGGGACCTCAAAATTGTGACATTGACTAGCACTTCTTCATGATATTCAATGTGGTGCGTATCTTCCAACAAATTAAGCTTTTGGGAGAGATGGTTTCTAACATAGCATCAGAGGTTGGTTATCTAAGAGGTCCAAGGTTCAGTCCTAGTTATGCGTCCCTCATTTGTTGATCTTTTGTCTGTCCAAGGTTAAACTCTGGTTACCTCCATCCCCCATTTGTTAATCTTGTTTCTGCTTGTTCTTTGTCTGATTGATCCCCTGGTATTCTTTTCACAATTTCTTAAGCTTTTTTGCTAGAGATGGTTTCTAACACGATATAAAGGTTTATGGGATATTTTGAAGCATAATTTACCGATTCATTGTAACTTCTTGTTTGGCTAATTCTCACGTAGGGCTCTTTTGATGCAGTGTCACTCATTGGACAATCAGCCCCTCCTGAAGTAATGCAGAAATTGACGTATCTCGTGATAAGGCACCCTCAAGTCAAGCGCATCGACACGGTTCGCGCCTACTCTTTCGGTGTTTTGTATTTTGTAGAGGTTAGTATTATGCCATTTACCAGTAATCTTAAAGGGTCAGTATGATTGCGAAGTTAGATTATGATTGTAAAAACAATTTGAAAATGAGAGCGATCTGGTCACCATATTGCTTTTCTCATTTTCAAACTTATGGTAAAAATGAATTGCTTTTTTGATCATTTTCCAACTTTGCAACCAAACGGATGCGAAGTGTTAGAATATTGTCTTGCAACCATAACATAAAGTACAAGTACGCATAACTATAGTGCAATTAGTTTTATATTACGTCAACTCCTTTATTTTTATTTTATTTTGGCGCGTGTGTTAAACCATTAGAGGAACGGCTTACTAATATTGAGCGCCAGAGTCTATATACGCAAAAGAAGAACTAGATGGCAATGAAATTCCCGATGTGGGACAAGAGTCATATAACTAATGGGATTTAAATCTAATAACATAAAAAGATGTCAAAATAATTAAAAATATGTAAATATCCAACATATGTTTTCTTTCTTTTTTGATCAAAGTAGGTTGACATTGAGCTCCCAGAAGATTTGCCCCTGAAAGAAGCTCACACCATAGGTGAGACCCTACAGATAAAACTTGAGAAACTTCCAGAAGTTGAAAGGGCATTTGTTCATCTTGATTTTGAATGCGAGCACAAACCAGAGCACAATGTTCTAAGTCGGCTACCCAATACTGAGCCGTGAGACGCACATCGTATGACAGACGAGTGTACATTACTCTTTGTAAAATGGTGATAAAGTTGGACATTTTCTGTTGTATAGAAACAAGTACACGACTAAATAATAAAGCGAAAGAGGCATTTCAACCGCTTTTAAGGCTGCGTCATATTTTTTGAATTCCAATTTTACCCCTACAACCATTTGAAGAACATCGTATTACGTGCAAGTGTACATTACTCCCTGTAAATGTCTGATAAAGTTGGTCATTTTCTATTTGTATAGAGACAAGTACGTGACTAAATAATAAAGCCAAGAGGCATTTGTTTTCAACCGCTTTTAGGACTTTATTGTATTTTCTGAATTCCAATTTTACTTGTGCAGTCTTCTTTTCATAAAAAAAAATTATAGAGGCAACAAGATTCGAACTTTTTTTCACTAAGCAAGTTAAACTTAAGCCTAACAACTAGGTCACTTATAATTTTTTCTTATTATCTTTAATGAATTAAATATATATATACATGTTGCACACACATGGCTTGTATAGATAAGCTTGCTACTAAATAATTTCCCCTTTGATTTCCAAAATTTAAGGTTTTTTATAGAATCTTTTCCTAGTTTCTAATGGTTGATTTAAATCGTGTCTACTCATTATTTTGAAGCCTGAAACTGTCCTCTTTGCTGTGAACGTGGAACAATTAACCTAGTTCCAAACTCACAATTAAACCCGAGAAATCCCTTTCGGTAATTTCTACGAACACTTGGCGGGCGGAATCCGACAAGTAATAGGATCGTTGTACAAACCAAGAAATAGCAACACAATAACAAGCAACAATGGATAGAAGATAAAGAGCAATGACAAACAAAGTGCAAATCAAAGAGAAAGAACACACCGAGAGTTTTGTGAAACCCTTTGGGTCTTCCACCAAGAGGTAGCTCCTTTATTGATAAACCAAGAATTACAACTAATTCTCTCTCAATAATACTAGCTCTAGATCAATGGAACAAACCTCCAAAGATCACCTCTCACCTTAGCTAAATCCAAGCTAAGCTCTTTCTTCACTCTTACAAAGCACTCTTACAACTCTTTCAAGTCTCTCTTTTCACAAATAGAAAATAACCATTCTATTTATACAAAGTGAAAAATAAGAGTAAAAAGTTTTTACCCGCTCAGGTGCAAAACACGTTTTGCACCCATTCTCGAGTACACTGACTTGGTGCAAAACGTGTTTTGCACCTCCGCCGAGTACACTGTCTGGTGCAAAAGACCTTTTGCACCCAATCCACGGGCACTGTTTTGGTGCAAAAACTGTTTTGCACCATACCTGCTTGCATTGATTACAAGCCAAACACAACAATCTCCACCTTGGCGAGTAATCCCAAGCCAACCTCGATTGCTTCACCTCGGGATAAGAACCGTGCATCCCCTTAGAGATTATCCCGACACCTCCAAGGTCACACCCTCCTCCTTCAACATGAAGTGAGATTAAGAAGCTTTAGGCAATGCCTAAACTTCTTCGCGGTTACCGGTTTTGTGAGCATATCGGCCGCATTCTCATCCGTATTCACCTTTTCTAGAACGACTTTTCCGGAATTAACCCAATCCCGAACTCGATGATACTGCACATCTATGTGCTTTGTGCGAGCATGATACACTTGATTCTTTGCCAAGTAAAGCGCACTTTGACTATCACACCGTAGCAAAATGCTCTCATGCTTCAAGCACAACTCGCTCACTAAGCCTTTCAACCATACCGCCTCCTTCGACGCCTCCGTGAGTGCCGTATACTCTGCCTCTGTGGTAGACAAAGCGCTCGTTGCTTGTAACATAGATCTCCACGAAACCGGCCCACTTGCCAAAGTGAACACATAACCCGTGGTGGACCTTCTTTTGTCAAGATCCCCAGCATAATCGAAGTCTACAAATCCAGCAACACTATCAGCCCCATCTTTTCGCTCAAACACTATACCCAAGGACTTGGTACCTTGTAGATATCGAAGAACCCATTTAACCGCATTCCAATGCTCTTTACCCGGATTCGACATATACCTACTAACCATTCCAACCGCGTGAGCTAGATCCGGCCTTGTACACACCATGGCATACATAAGACAACCAACCGCGCAAGCATACGGTGTTGTCGACATCTCGGCACACTCATCAAGAGAGGAAGGACATTGCTTTGCGGACAAAGCAAAATGAGGAGCCAACGGAGTAGAAACCGGTTTCGCACTCGATATATTAAATTTCTCAATGACATGAGAAATATACTTCTTTTGCGAAAGCCACAACTTGCCAACCTTTCTATCTCTCCGAATCTCCATACCAAGGATCTTTTGTGCGGCCCCAAGATCTTTCATGTCAAATTTTCGGCCCAATTGCACCTTGAGCTCCTTAACCTTTGACATATCTCGACACGCTATAAGCATATCATCCACATAAAGCATCAACAAGATAAATGAGCCATCATCAAAGTTCCGAACATAGGCACAATGATCACCATCACACCGACGATAACCAATCCGCAACAAAAATGAATCAAACCGCAGGTACCATTGCCTTGGCGACTGCTTTAGTCTATACAATGACTTCTTGAGCCGACAAACAAATTTTTCCTTACCTACTTCCTTGAACCCTTCCGGTTGCGCCGTGTAAATCGTCTCCTTCAAATCACCATGAAGAAAAGCCGTTTTTACATCCATTTGCTCAAGCTCCAAATCAAATTGAGCTACCATAGCAAGCAAAACCCGTATCGAAGTGTGTCTCACAACCGGGGAAAAAATCTCATCATAATCAACCCCTTCCTTTTGAGAAAACCCCTTCGCTACTAATCGTGCCTTGAATTTCGGTGCTTCATCTTTGTTGATTGCTTCTTTCTTCCTAAATACCCATTTAGAACCGATAATGCTCCGGTCCTTGGGCCTAGGAACCAAATCCCAAACGGAATTCATTCGTAAAGCCTCCATCTCCTCTACCATAGCACCCATCCAACTATCCTTGTCTTCGACAATAATGGTTTCTTTATAACTAGTTGGATCACCCTCATTTGTAATAAGGGCATAGTTGACCTCGTCTTCCCAACCAAACCTTGAGGGTGGTTTGATTTTCCGTCGTGGTCTATCCCGTGCTATCGATGGTTCCGGCTCCACCTCACCCAGTCTTTCCTCGGATTCTTCTTCCTCTAGCTCCACCTCAACTGCGTCGTCATTCGGTTGAATTTCATGAGAATCATCTCTACTACCGCTTGAAGATGCTCCACCACTTCCGGTAACCGACGGACTTGAAACTAGAATTAGAATCTTGACCGTATTAACGCCACCGTTATCATTGATCTCTTGGTATTCCCGTTCCTTAAGCATAGCCCCCTCATCAAATGTCACATCCCGGCTAAACAAAAGCTTTCTCGCTACCGGATCCCAAAGCTTGAACCCTTTCACCTCTCCCCCAAAACCGAGAAAGATACACCGGTGAGCCTTCGGGTCATTCTTTGATCTCTCGTCGCTAGGAATATGAGCATATACTGGGCACCCGAACACTCTTAACTTAGAGTAGTCCACTTCTCGCCCCGACCATACTTCTTCCGGACATTTTAAACCAAGATTCACATTCGGTGACCTATTGACCAAGTATACGGCATGATCAACACAAGCCGCCCAAAATGTTTTCGGCAAACCCGCATGAATCCTCATACTTCTAGCCCTATCCATAATGGTACGGTTCATTCTTTCCGCAACTCCATTTTGTTGTGGAGTTTTCTTCACGGTAAAGTGCCTTTTGATGCCGGCATTCTTGCAAAACTTCACGAATTCTCCATCCTTATACTCCCCTCCGTTGTCACTTCTCAAATACTTTACTTTCCGACCCGTTTGATTTTCCACCATAGCCTTCCACTCCTTGAATTTTCCGAAAACCTCGGATTTTTCCCTCAAGTAGTAGACCCAGACTCGACGTGAATAATCATCAACAAATGTCATAAAGTATTTAAAACCGCCCAAAGAAACTACCTCTAAAGGGCCACACACATCAGAGTGAATATAATCAAGCATACCTCGGCTTTTGTGTTCCGCGGTATTAAATCGAACTCTAGTTTGCTTGCCCATCACACAATACTTGCAGAAATCGAGCTTGCACCCATGGACCCCCTTCAACAATTTCCGTCGATGAAGCTCTTCCATGCCCCGTTGGCTCATGTGGCCAAGCCTCATATGCCATAACAAAAGCTCATCCCTTTCTACTTCCGTGAAAACTGCCGCTCCACCAACCACCGTGGTTCCTTTCAACCTATAAAGGTTGTTCGGTGACTTTGTACCGCACAAAATCACCATTGATCCCTTCTTCACCTTTATAGCCCCGTCTTCGGCTTGAATCACACACCCTTTTGAATCGAGCGTGCCTAAGGAGATCAAATTTTTCTTGAGAGCGGGTACGTGTCTAACATCACTTAGCGTACGGGTCACGCCATCCCACATCTTTATTTTCACCGTGCCTATACCGACAACTTTGCATGTAGCATCATTGCCCATGAAGATTTCCCCTCCATTGCATTCCGTATAGTCAATGAACCAATTACGATTCGGGCACATGTGATAGGAGCATCCGGAATCAAGAATCCACCCACTACTTTGATCCGCTAAAAAACAAGTAAGAACATCGGTGTTAACCTCTTGGTCCACCTCTTGGGTCGCAACTCCCGCAACCTCCCTTGGCGCGTCCGCCCTCTTACCTTTTAGCTCCGGGCAATTCTTCTTGATGTGGCCTACCTTGTGACACTTAAAGCACTCCCAATTTCTTCGATCTTGTGATTGAGACCGACCCGTGCCTCTATTCTTGGCACCCCGTGACCTTGACCGCCCACTTCGTTCACCACCACCACTCTTGGCAACCAAGCCCTCACTTGACGAAGAGCTTGCCCCGTTACCTCCCTTTTTCATGGCCACGTGCGATTGGAGGTCCTTGACAACCTCATTAAACTTGAGCGTTGTCTTGCCAAATATCAATGTGGTAACAAAGTGATCATAGGAGTCCAGCAATGAAGCAAGCAACAATAAGGCGTGGTCCTCCTCATCAAATACAACATCAATTCTCTCAAGGTCATGCACTATTGCCTTGAAGACATTGATGTGCTTGTTCAAATCTTGCCCCTCCTTCATTTCCAACTTGAAAAGTTGCTTCTTGAGGTTCAACTTGTTGGACATAGACTTCCCTATGTACATCTCCTCCATCCTAGTCCACATATCCTTTGCATTCTTCTCTGACATCAAGTTTCTCAACACTTCATCGGTCACATGCATCTCTATAGCGGACATAGCTTTCTTATCAATCTCATTCCATTGATCTTCGGACATATCTTGCGGCTTTTTCTCAAGTCCAAGCAATGCAACTTGCAAATTCGATTGGACGAGTACCCCTTGCATCCGCCTTTGCCAAATACCGAAATTGATAACCTCGTCATAAGGCTTTATCTTAACCTCCATAGTGCTTCCAACACCTACAATGGTAGAAGAACTAGCTTGTGTTGCAACAACTCCGGTTTGAGTCCCTTCGACCATTTATCGAACACTTGGCGCACAAACCTTGCACCCAATAGCCAAACCTTGATACCAAACACTAGGCACCAACCAAATGCTCTGATATCACTTGCTGTGAACGTGGAACAATTAACCTAGTTCCAAACTCACAATTAAACCCGAGAAATCCCTTTCGGTAATTTCTACGAACACTTGGCGGGCGGAATCCGACAAGCAATAGGATCGTTGTATAAACCAAGAAATAGCAACACAATAACAAGCAACAATAGATAGAAGATAAAGAGCAATGACAAACAAGTGCAAATCAAAGAGAAAGAACACACCGAGAGTTTTGTGGAATCCTTTGGGTCTTCCACCAAGAGGTAGCTCCTTTATTGATAAACCAAGAATTACAACCAATTCTCTCTCAATAATACTAGCTCTAGATCAATGGAACAAACCTCCAAAGATCACCTCTCACCTTAGCTAAACTCAAGCTAAGCTCTTTCTTCACTCTTACAAAGCACTCTTGCAACTCTTTCAAGTCTCTCTTTTCACAAATAGAAAATAACCATTCTATTTATACAAAGTGAAAAATAAGAGTAAAAAGTTTTTACCCGCCCAGGTGCAAAACACGTTTTGCACCCATTCTCGAGTACACTGACTTGGTGCAAAACATGTTTTGCACCTCCGCCGAGTACACTGTCTGGTGCAAAAGACCTTTTGCACCCAATCCACGGGCACTGTTTTGGTGCAAAAACTGTTTTGCACCATACCTGCTTGCATTGATTACAAGCCAAACACAACACTCTTTTCATTTTGAAAATGTTTCTTTGTTGATTTGAGAGGTTATGAAACATTATGTATGCTCTATTCATCTTTCTTGGAAGGAGATTCATATATAATATGGGATTTACAGAAAGTCATAAAAGGGAAGGACAAGATTTGAGCATAATTTTTTTCCAGAAGGATTGCATAATAGCTTGTCCTTCAACTAGGCCATCCTCAAAAGACAAAAGAACGCGAAACAAAGTAGTATAAATTACTACAAAATTGAAGGTAATTTCTGGTTTGAAAGATCAATCCCTTCGTTAGTTCAAGAAAGTTCAATGTTCGAGTGTTAATTCCACATAAGAAAGAATGTGCCCTCGGAGATGTTGAATTGGAATGAAGTTCCTGTATTGCAGCAACGAAACCATTAAAGCTCGAATCTATTGAAGGATAATGGTAAGTTTTGATGATTAGAATGGTACAATGCATCAAATTTATTTTGTTGTGAAAGAGAGTCAAAATTTTGAAGCTAGTAGATGGGCCCCAAAATCCTACTCGGGCCCTGACCACTTCGTGCAATCATAGTATCCACTCTGCTCGGCTTAGAAACCTAGGGTTGGCATTTTTACCCAAAAACCGAAAATTCAACTGAAAAAATTGAATCGATTAAAAAAATAAACCAAACCGATTAATTTTTTTTTGTTGGGTATGCAAAGTTAACTTTGCAATAGATTTCCGGATTGTAATTTTATAGCATTATGTAAAATTAAGTTTGCACTGCATTTTTTTGTAGCATATTATTATTTCTAAGTGTTAAATTGATAGTGCTTTTGACTTATTTCAACAAATTACAAGTTTAAAATTGTTTATCGATAAAAACACACGTGATAATTTTTTTTGGTATGCACGCAGCACGGTTACATTTGCGGCCTTTATATATATATATATAAATTGCTATATATTGGGGTTTATATGACATTGTTTTACAATTACACCACTAACACTTAAAATTATACTTTGTTAAAAAATAAAAATAAATCATGCAAAACAAATTTGCATTAATTTTTTTGGATTGCAAAGTGTTAAGTTTGGACAAACACAATTTTGTGCAAAGTCAAGTTTGCACAAAACACAACTTTCTTTGTCAAAACCCTCATTTTAAACCACAATTGATAAACATGGAGCCCACATTAATTAGATTAAAACATAGGCCCTTATTTTAGAAAAATATTATTCCATGGATTTTTCTAAAAAAATATTCTCATGGAGGTTTTTTTTTTACCCATTTTCAATTAAAAATTGAGGAAAGAGAAAGCTGACGTGACAATGTAAAGTGAGAGTGCATTTTACACATTCATTTGATACAAAACTCGATTTTAAAAGACTATTAGAGATGGATTTTTTTTAATTTTTTTTGTAAATTTTATACAAACCAAAATTATATAATACAATTAGAGATGTTCTTAGTAGTCAATATTTTGAAAGATGCCAAAAATAAATAAATTAGTAAATGACACTAGATTCCCTCAAACTATATTCCAACTTTTAATTAAGCCTCTAAACTCAATTTTGTGTCAATTGAACCTTTAAACTATTCAAATTGAACACTAACGGCCCTTCCATCCAAATCATCCATTAAATCAAACGGATTGAAGGGCTTTTTGTTCACTAATTAACCAAGTTAATTGAAAAAAATTAAAGAAAATTAAAAGAAGAAAGAGAAAGAAACAAGCAGATTAATTTAGAAGAACATATGAAACACTTAAAGATGACTATTAAAGTGAACAATGAAACACTTAAAGATTACTATTAAAGTGCTACAACAACATCAATTATTTGTTGAAATGTCAAGCCAATTTTTCCCGCCTCCTCCATCTTACTTTTTCCATCTTAATTTTTTGTCCAAATCACAAAAAAAAACCTAACTTAGAAAACCTCAAATAAGAGATTTATGTACATATATACACATGTATATATAAATACATAGATAGTTCATATATAAGTGCATTAATTAAATGAGTTTTGTTTCAATAATACATTTATAAATATATATATAAATCTAGGTTCACACATATATACACACATGTATAAGTGACCAAAAAACTCCTTCAATCCGTTTGATTTAACAGGAGATTTGGATGAAAGGGCTATTAGTGTTCAATTTGATTAGTTTCAGGACCCAATTGATAAAAAATTTAGTTTAAGGGCTTAATTGAAACATAGGGCATAGTTTAAAGGCTTCTAGTGTCATTTACTAAAAATATATATATATATATATATATATCAAAATTGAATTTGCTTTGCAATAAACTAATTGTTTTAGTAGTATATATATAAAAAATATTGGATGAGATATATAGATACTATTTATGTTTTTGTTTGTACTTATCTTATCTTTTTTTTTCCTTAGATCCAAAATTTCTTTATTTTTTTTAAGATCCAAATATTCTTAAGCCACCACTCTACAAGGACGTGCTCATGTTTCCTCATTCAATCATTGACACCACACAACCTTAAAATATTTGGCTAGTTATATTCCCCTCAATAATTGAATACAACTAAAGGAACTTAATTTGGCTAGTTGTTCTTATAGAGCACACATTTAGAGAAAATAACATTGATATGTATTTCTTGACTAATCCAAACTGTAAATAAGTAATATTGAAAATTTCTGTCAGTATATTTATACGACTCCCATTCCATTTCATATAGAAATAGTTATATAAAATTTTATTAGACCATATTTTTTCTATCTCTCTTTTCTAACATAAAAGATTGTATATATACAAATAATTACTCCCTCCGTCCCAATTTAATTGTCTATTATTCCATTTTTGGATATCCCAAAGTAGTTGTCCACTTTCTATATTTAGCAAGTCTTTAATTAGAGTACTTTTTGTTATTTTCAATATTACCCTTTAAGCTATCACCACTTTCTTTATTGTGGTCCCGCCACCTTTTTGTATTAGAGAAAAAGTAAAGGTCAGTTTTGAAAATAAGCATTTTCTCTTAGAGTAATCATTATGTCTCTTTAAGTTTTAATTTTTGAAAGTTGGACAATTAAATTGGGACGGAGGGAGTATTAGAAATGACCTAAGTGCTCCCAGTTTAGATGTACATAATAATAGAAAGTATGGTTAAATGACTTTCTACCCCTTTGAAAGCCCAAAAGTGTAGTCTAGTCCATTGCAAAAAAGATAAATAATAATAATAATAAAAAGTCTAGTCTAGTCTAGTCTAGTTGCTACTTTGCAAATAATTCCTACTTTATTATCTTAATGGTTCATTAAAATATTACAAATAATTCCTACTTTACTATCTTAATGGTTCATTAAAATATAAAAAGTTCACAAAAATTAATCACAAAAAAGTGAAGGCAAAAACACCTTTAGTCACACCTCCATCTTTTCAATTTTTAGATTTTTTTTTCTCAAGATAGATACCTAGTTTGGGGAGGGGAGGGGATGAGATGGGGGGATTTGAATACCATTGTCTTTAAGTACTTTATAACACTAATATAAAATTTTAAAATTTTTAAATGTATCAATAGATAACTCTCTTCTCTTAAATTAATAGTTTAACAAGATATATATATATATATATATATATTTCCACTGTAGTAATTTCGATTTAAGTACTTCAAGATTGCTTATATTAAGTGAGAGGTAAAGTATTTATCACTAAAATGATGCTTATTTATTAGATAGCAAGTATAACTTAAAATACTAGCTAGTCTCTTGAGAAATTTCATTTTACAAGCAGACAAAAATTTAACAAGATAGTAATAGTGATTTTTAAGAGGATATACTATTATCTTATTTTAATTTCTTTTTGACGGAAAGTCCGTTATTCTTACGTGCTTACATTGACGCACTAGTTAAGTTAGGGAGGTAGAATTTATCTCACATTATTTACGAATCCACCCCACTCCTATAAGCGACCAAGGCATTTGGGTAGGGCCCCCTAATAGGTAGGGGCCGGGGGCACTAATATTATACCACGTTTACACAAGAACGGTGACAATTACTAAGTAATTGCATTGTGTTGTGTTGAAGAGTGATAAAGACTTCAGGGTGTTTTTCGATATATATATATATATATGAAGTATAATTTATTTATTTTTTTATCATAAAAATTTGTAAAGATAAAAATTACATTGGAAATAATTGTCACAATTTAAACGTACATAACAGTAAAAAGTATGGTTAAATTACTTTATACCCCTTCGAAAGTCCAAAAGCCTAGTCTAGTGTGAAGTTTGCAAATAATTCCTACTTTCATAATTTAGTGGTTAGCGTACTAGGATTAGCGATGGGTTCTACTGGGAGCTCCCAGGTTGAATTCCGGCAGCTGCAAAAATATTTGGTGGCCAGCGGATGGCCACTGTTCTGCGAATAGGGATTAGTCGAGGTGCGCAAAAACTAGTCCGGACACCTTGTGGTACTAGAAAGTATCTAGACCAAAAAAATTAAAATATAAAAAAAATTCACAAAAATTAATGACAGTAAAGTGTAGTCAAAAAACGCCTTTAGTCACACCTTGATCCCTTCAATTTTTTGTTTTTCTTCAATTAATGATAGATACATAGTTTAGTGAGGGGAGGGGAGGAGATGGGAGGGATTTGAATCCTAGTATTTTTTAAGTACTTTATAGTTTAGGGTGTTAGATAAATGCACTTCTATTTTTTGTTATTAATACTCTTTAGATAATTTTAGATTAAACAATTGAAACTTTATCTTTCCATTTTTACTAACTTAACAAAACAAAATCATTTTACCATCTTCCTCACCCCTTTCACCATCTTTCCCTTCTCCTCCCTCACCATCTTCCCACCGCACACTCCCGCTCAAGTACCATGTGGTTGCTGACTAGCTCGGAGGTGCGTGGGTTTAGATGGGATGGTGTGGCTATTCTTTGGGAGGCATGAGGGTGCGTGGAGGGGGTACTTTGGGTTGATTTTTTGACTTCTAGAATCATCTCAGTGAGACGATGATGATGGTGTGAGTTGTGTAATGATTGGTGTTCGGTTGGAGCTGACAGTGGCATTTTTGGGTGATAGGGTTTTGATCTAGAGTGGTGGTTGGATCTGGACTACTGTGGTTCAGGCAGTAGCTAGTATTAGAGTAGTTGGTTAGATCTGGATGGATTTGATTTTACTGGATTGGGGTTTTGAATGCATGATGGTTTGGTTTTGGTGTTTGGTAGTTTGAATAATGGTTTGGACGTACTTGTGGATTAAAGGATGAAGGTAAGGGGTGATGGAGGCTAATGTGATATGAAGCTGCGAAAATTGTATGTTTTAATGGCAAGAGGATCAAGCCTTTAATACCATGTTAGAAATAAAGAAAGAGGAAGAGAGAAAACTTGTATTGTATTGAATAATATATCAAATATATAGCTGAGAGCCCTATTTATATAGGGATTAGGAATGTATATAAGTATGAAAAGGAAATTATATAAGAAAAGGAAACTATACAAGTTAACGCCTAGCATATGACAACCTAGCATAATATTTAATATAAGGCAACAATATATATTCAATATATGCTAATATAAGGAAATGCTCAACCTTCCCTCCCAACTACACAGATATGAATCACAATCAAAATAGAAGTACCCATGAACTATCTTATCACAGAGATGAAAATATCCATTACCATGTAGAATGCTTTGTTTTTCTAAAGAAATCCAAAATTTTCATTCAAGTCTCAATTGCTCAATGTAGAACAAGTAACATTGAAGTCATTTAGCTAATCATGACCGAGTTTTACCTTAGCCACTAGCCATTAGTTGGACGAAAACATCTCTAAAAATGGGCAGTGGGCTCAATTACTGTTCATGTCTCAATTGCTCGATGTTGAGTGAGTATTATTGAAGTCATTCGATCGACTTATCATGTCCAGGTGTAACCTTACCCACTCAACATAAGTTGGACGGGTACATCTCAAAAAATGGGCAGTGAGCTCAGTTAATGGTCAAGTCTTAATTGCTCAATGTGAAATGAGTAACATTGAAGTCATTCGAGTGATTATGGCTGAGTGCAACTGTAAAATCCCACATCGAAAAGTGGGGGAAACCTGTAGTGCCATATATGTGCACCCAAGGGGTTTTCACTAGTGAGAGGCCTTTTGGGGGTTGCCATGGGTGCACCTACCAAAAACAAAACTGTGCGGGAAAGGGCTACTTAGTTGGAGCTAGAGTGGAGCCGCCCAAAGTGGATAATATCTTGCTAGGCTCGGAGCCCGGATCGTCACAGTAACCATAGCCACTCATTATAAGTTGGTCGAATAAGAACTGGAGATGATTAAATAAACCTCTGTTTTTATCAACATCTCTAAACTAATGTCCATCTTAAAGCACCAAATTAAAGCACCTAGAGATTGATAAACGCGTAATTTTGTAGTCGCTAACGCTCTTTTGATTGTGTTTATCGCGTTTATCTTAGCCTAGTTTAATTAAATTAACCCACTTTTGCACACACACTCAAAATATCAAGAATTGCTTTAACATGGCTCAAAGTAGCCTTTTCTAGTGTCTTGAGTGTACCTTCAGGCTATGGAAGCAAGTTGGGAAGCTTTGGGAAGGAATCAAAGAAGATAGAAGCTAAAAGAGAAAAAGAAAATTGCCCGAACCTGCCCTCTGATCGATCAGAGGGTGCTCTGCTCGATCAGAGCCCACCTTTTGAGCCAAAATCTCCCCTCTGATCGATAAGAGACCTCCCAGAATGCACAGTACAGTCCCCAAAAGCAGCTTTTCTCCCCTTTTGATGCATTGAAACTCACCAAAAAGTGCTGGACTTTCTATTTTTGTTCTAGGCTCAGGTGTTTACCCAGGGGTCCCTTAGAAAGTGTGTTAGAATAGCTATTTTTGGTATGGTTTTGCTTCTTATTTAAATACTTTCTTTGTCCTCATTTGGGGATATGTAATTTCCCTGCACTTTGTTGATCATCTATCACTTGTAAGAAATCTAGAGAGAGAAACTCTTGAGAGAAATGGAAATCTCTTTAATGGTTTTTGTTCATACAACTACCATGGAGTAGTTTCATTGCTAAGGCTAGAAGATGAAGTTTGCATTGCATTAATTATGTAAGTTTGTTTCTCATTCCATTGTTAGTATTGTTAAATACTTGTTGAATCCTTCATCTTCTCCATTCAATCAACCATTCATAAGCTAGTAAGATAATTCTCATAAGGTGATTAGACTTTGTATGCCTTGTATACATAGATCTCAAGCATTAATGAGGAGATGATGCATTTGTGTATTTCTTATTAGCCTATGTCCATTCCTTCTATGATTGAGATACTTTACATTGTCAAGCATGTTTAGTCTTTGAATGTTCATAGAAATACCATAAATTTGAGATTCCAATCCTTGAATGCTTTAATGATATGTTGAGTGCTTTCTACACTTTATATGATTTTGAGACTCAATATTTTCTTAGTTAGAGTGTTGCCAAGGAGGATCTCTTAAGTTTATGCCATAATCAACTACACTAATCACCTTAAGGATTCAATTTGTATTTATCAAATGTGTCTAAACCGGATGATTCAATCTCCACCTAGACCTCCCAATCTTAGACAAATGAAATGTTATGATTTATTGAGCTAAACTTTTTAGTTGGCCATTTTCATAATCAAGTCAATTGCCTAGGGGAAACTAACAATGAATTCTCAATGCCTAGTTTAATTTTATGCATTTTCTTTTGGTGTATCTCAAGTTTGCATCTTGGTTGGACATTATATGGGAATGGGTTGCACTTGCTTCACACCCTTTGTTACAAGATAAAAATGAGAGATACATTTGTGTTGAGTTTTACTTACACCCTTTCTTTATATGGCATTTATATGGGAATGGGTTGCTCTTGCTTCACACCCTTTTGCTTAGAAAAGTGTAAGGTATTCAACACTTAGGAATTACATTGAGAATTTTGAATGAGATTAATTTTACATAACATTGCAAAGCAAATGAATTCTATAATGCCTTAGCCTTTTCTTATCAATTGATACATCACTTTAATTTTTATTGCAAGACTTTAAAATCAACAACTAAAATCAACCAATCAAATTCTCTTTAACAAAGCCTTGGACTCGTAATCACCACATCGTCTTTCCGACTATCCTTGTGGTTCGACACTTGGACTTACCAAGTATTATAACTTGACGACCTAAACTTGGGTTCCTAAGCACGGAAATATTTTCGGCGCGTCAGAGATCATTAGAGCAACTATTATTTCAATCACCATGTCAATGCAAAAATAACTACTATTTCAAGCAAACAACTTCTTCAACTTCTTTGCCATGAGTTTGCCTTTGCAGGGGATGGACATGGAGAGACATAGAGAGATGATGGAGAGAGGAAAGCAATGTTGATGGAGAAGAAGAAAAGAGGAAAGGGGAAGAGAGGGCTTTGGGGTGGTGGGGTTGATGGAGAGGAAGAGAGATGAGATTTACTTGCTTTTTGTTTTGTTTAGATTAATATCTTCATTATGTTTTAAGTAACTTAATTATATTTTAAGTGAGGGGGTGGTGGGGTTGGGTGTTTGTGATAACAAATTAAAAGTAAGGGTGCGAAAGATATACATGATGTTAGTGACAAAAAAATATGGTGCAAATATGAACCCCTATATTTTATAACACTATTCTAAACTTTTAGCTTTTAAAATGTATCAATTTAAACTGTCTTATCCCAAATTCGTAGTTTAGCAAGACTTTTATATAAATTCTTTTAAATACACTAATTTGAACTTAATTAATAATTAAAAATAAAATTTTATTTAATATGGTTAAATATGATTTGACATATCAAGAATGACTTCAAGATTGGTTATGAGAGATGAAGGATGTAACAATGAAATGGTGCATATTAGATAGTAAGTATAATTTGAAGTACTAGTTAGTCTTGAGAAATTTCATTTTAAAAGCAGATAAAAATTAATCAAGATAATAATCTTTAAAAGGATATATTATTATCTTATTTTAATTTATTTATTTTGAAGGATTGTTTTTTCTTTAATAGGTTGCAGAGCGTTCTGAGTAAAATATTATGTATATTTATAGGTGGTTGTAGTACGTGCTTACATTGACGTACTAGTTAAGTTAGGGAGGTAGAATTTATCCCATATTATTTACATATCTGACCCAACCATTTAAGTGACCAAGGCAATTGCGTAGGACCCCCTAATAGATTTTTTTTTTGGGGGGGGGGGGGGGGGGCACTAATATTGTACCACATGCACACAGGACCGGTGAAAATTCCTTAGTAATTACATCGCGGTGTTGTGTTGAAGATCTAATTCAAAGACTTTAGTTTCTTCTTCTTCTTCTTCTTCTTCTTCTTCTTTTAATGAGGTCTAAATCTCTCTGTTTTTTTAACTAAAAACAGTGAAAACTCACCCCAAACTCTCCTTTGGCGAAACTCAAACTTAGGTTAGAAAAGTTTAAAAAAATTTTGATCTCCAATGATGTTTCATTTCTTTCTTACTTGGCATATGCTTAGGAAGAGAGAAAATTAGATAGGTTTAATATATCCAATGAGAATGTGACAAATGATATTGGAAATTTAATTTTTATCACTATTTCTATACTACTCACCTTCCACTTCACATATAAAGGTTTATGGGATATTTTGAAGCATAATTTACCGATTCATTGTAACTTCTTGTTTGGCTAATTCTCACGTAGGGCTCTTTTGATGCAGCGCCACTCATTGGACAATCAGCCCCTACTGAAGTAATGCAGAAATTGACGTATCTCGTCATAAGACATCCCCAAGTAAAGCACATTGACACGGTTCGCGCCTACACTTTCGGTGTTTTGTATTTTATAGAGGTTAGTATTATGCCATTTATCAGTAATCTTAAAGAGTCTGTATGATTGCGAAGTTAGATTATGATTCTAAAAACAATTTGAAAATGAGAGCGATCTGGTCACCACATTGCTTTTCTCATTTTCAAACTTATGGTAAAAATGAATTGCTTTTCTGATCATTTTCCAACTTTGCAACTAAACGGATGCGAAGTGTTAGAATATTGTCTTGCAACCATAACATAAAGTACAAGTACGCATAACTATAGTGCAATTAGTTTTATATTACGTCAACTCCTTTATTTTTATTTTATTTTGGCGCGTGTGTTAAACCATTAGAGGAACGGCTTACTAATATTGAGCGCCAGAGTCTATATACGCAAAAGAAGAACTACATGGCAATGAAATTCCCGATGTGGGACAAGAGTCATATAACTAATGGGATTTAAATCGAATAACATAAAAAGATGTCAAAATAATTAAAAATATGTAAATATCCAACATATGTTTTCTTTCTTTTTTGATCAAAGTAGGTTGACATTGAGCTCCCAGAAGATTTGCCCCTGAAAGAAGCTCACACCATAGGTGAGACCCTACAGATAAAACTTGAGAAACTTCCAGAAGTTGAAAGGGCATTTGTTCATCTTGATTTTGAATGCGAGCACAAACCAGAGTACAATGTACTCAGTCGGCTACCCAATACTGAGCCGTGAGACGCACATCATATAACTGGCGAGTGTACATTACTCTTTGTAAAATGGTGATAAAGTTGGACATTTTCTGTTGTACAGAAACAAGTACACGACTAAATAATAAAGCCAAAGACGCATTTCAACCGCTTTTGAGGCTGCGTCATATTTTTTGAATTCCAATTTTACCCCTACAACCATGAGAAGAACATCGTATTACATGCAAGTGTACATTACTCCCCGTAAATGTATGATAAAGTTGGTCATTTTCTGTTTGTAGTAGGGTATACCCGTGCCATCCAGCACAGTGAAATAATAGAATAAAAAAGAGTAACGTGCTCTAAATCTAAATAGACAAACATCATTAGTTTATTTCAACAAACATCAACGAAAAATGTAAAAATAATCCAACAATGTATGGATTCTTAAATTGTTACTTAATAATTTTTCTTGATTTGTTTTACATAATTTTATAGTCATAATGGATCTTGTTTAATTGATATTGATTAGTGGATTTTAAAAATTAAATTTTTATTAAATTTTGAATTTTTTATTTTAAGCTATCACATTTTTAGTATAAACAAAATTATTAGTTTGTGAGAATTTATTGTGTGTATATTATTAGTACGAGTGTTTTAACTTTGATGTGTGTATAAAACTCAGCCAACGGTGTAGAACTAATGCACACCAAAACATGTGTATTTTTAACCATTAGATTCTTATACTTTTTAAGTCAAACTTGATGTTTTATAATGTAGATAGAAACAAGTACGTGACTAAATAATAAAGCCAAGACGCATTTGATTTCAACCGCTTTTAAGACTTTATTGTATTTTCTGAATTCCAATTTTACTTGTGCAGTTTTCTTTTCATAAAAAAATAAATTATAGAGGCAACAAGATTCGAACCTTTTTGTACTAAGCAAGTTAAACTTAAGCCTAGCAACTAGGTCACTTATAATTTTTTCTTATTATCTCTAATGAATTAAATATATACAAGTTGCACGCACATCGCTTGTATAGATAAGCTCGTGACTAAATAATTTCCTCTTTGATTTCCAAATTTTAAGGCTATTTATAGAATCTTTTGCTAGTTTCTAATGATTGATTTAAATTGTGTCTAATCATTATTTTGAAGCCCTCTTTTCATTTTGAAAATGTTTCTTTGTTGATTTGAGAGGGTCTGAAACATTATGTATGATGTATTCATCTTTCTTGGAAGGAGATTCATATATAATATGGGATTTACAGAAAGTCATAAAAGGGAAGGACAAGATTTGAGCATAATTTTTTCCAGAAGGATTGCATAATAGCTTCTCCTTCAGCTAGGCCATCCTCAAAAGACAAAAGAATGCGAAACCCAGCAGTATAAATTACTATAAAATTCAAGTTAATTTGTGGTTTGAAAGATCAATCCCTTAGTTAGTTCAAGAAAGTTCAATGTTCGAGCAGTAATTGCACTAAGAAAGAATGTGCTCCCGGAGATGTTGAATTGGAATGAAGTTCTGGTATTGCAGCATCGAAACCATTAGAACTTGAATCTATTGAAGGATAAGGGTAAGTTTTGATGATTTGAATGGTACAATGCATCAAATTTTGTTGCAAAAGAGATTCGAAATTTTTAAGCTAGCAGATGGCCCCCAAAATCCTACCCGGGCCCTGACCACATCGTGCATTCTTGGTATTCACCCTGTTCGGCTCGAAAACCCCCTGGGACCCAAAGTTGCGGTTTGCCATCCCTAATTTATACTTGGGGGTGAAATCTTTTTAAAAATGTTTGTGAGGCAAATCCTTATAATAGTGACACATTAAGAGCTATGTACATGCTAGTATACTTGTAAAAAATTATCTAAGTGGACCGCCTTTGAACACCCCAATTTGTGACTCACAAGAACTCAGTTTTTTCCTAAATGAGAATTTGCATCAAGTCCCAGACTTGTTAAGATGCTAGAAAAAACCTAAAGGACTTGTTCATGCATAAAATAGTTCATTAGGGATGTCCCAGTTCTGTGTAAGTCAATATCTTACACAAGCATTCTTGTTTTTGAGTTCTGGTCTTATGGAAGTCAATATCTTGTGCAAACATCCCTGTTTCTTCTATGGAAACCTACCTTCTCAAAGCCAAAATGAGATGAACATGTGCAGCAAGAGGTGTAGCGCAACAAACACCTATTCCACACCAACATGCAGTGCGACGATGCATCATTTTTAACCTAGCCAGCCGCTCAACAATTTAGGTTATGTGCAGCACCCATGACCAGGATTCTTGATTTATGTCGTCTGGGAGAATTTCACCTCTATAAATAGAGCCCTTGGGTCTCATTTTGGAGGACAAGACTTGAGTCTCTTAAGGGGTTTAGGAGTAAGTGTAAGGAGCCTTTTGAGAGGCTTTTGGTCATTTTGAGAGAGAGAGAGGCTTTTAGAGAGACAAAGGTTGTAGAGAGAGGAGTCAAGCAGAAGAAGAGAAAGAATAAAGGAGAAGGAAGCATCAAGGGAAGTGCTCTCTCCACCAAGGTAGTCAATATCACGTATCGGATGCGTATCGTTTTGACAAAATATAGTATCGTGTATCGTAACGTAACATAAGATACGCTTGATTTTGATATTCATGCGAATATACATTTCAATGAATACAAACCCATTTATACATACACCCAACATACATATAAATAAAAAAATGTTCATATTTTATACATATTTCATTAAATATTAAAAAGCCCAATCCAAAAAGTCAACGGGCTCCTAAATAAATAAAGTCCATAGAAAACTAATAAAGGTTCGTTTACTACTAATGTTTTAAATACATAGTAAAATATTGTAGATAAAATTATGGGACCTAATGTTCCGACCTTGCTTCCCTTTCACCTTTTTGTTTTATACTCATTTATGTCAAAAAAAGAAAAAGAAAGAGTGCGCCAGGTTCTCTCTCTTTATCTGTATATTATATATATCTTCCCCCTTTCCTATTTTTGACTTCCACTGACATCCTTCTTTTCTTCCCCCAACTCACCGCCGATAGCAGCAAATCAGGTACTCTTTCTCTCTATCCTCGCTGCCCAGATCACCGTTTCTCTCTCTCTCTCTCTCTATTGTAATATTTTTTGGGGCTTTAGGGTTCAAATGAGTTATTTTTGGGGGCAAATAAGGTACTCTCTGTCTTCTCCTTCTTCCTGTATTTGGGGTCTAGGTTTTGAGGCTGGGAAAGTGTTTTATTTGAAAAAAAAACCCTCAACAAAACGAAATCGTTTTGCTAAAAACGACAAAAAAATAAATTCGTCCGATACAAGATCATCTTGCGATACACTAAAATATCTCGATACATTGATGTGTGTCACTCGATACACTTAACGATATATATCGATTTACTCACGAGACAATACGTATCGTGTATCATATGATATCTACTACCATGCTCTCCACAACAAGGTAAGAAAGCTTACTTTTTTCCAAGAGGTAAATGTATGAATTTACTATTTTCTGAGTTTAATTACAAGTTTTAAGACGTAAATTTAGATAATTTGCAAAGAAACTCAAAGTTTTCAAAAGAAGTCCATTCAAAATGGTCTTTCTAAAATCCAAAACTGTTTTGACAAGTTATCAAAACAAAACCCCCACCAAAAATATTTTCGGAAACAAGATGAACTACAAAGACTTTGATCCCGTTCTGAATGGATACGTAGGTACTCTCTGAGTTCAAGTCTAAAATTTTCAAAGCATTGTTTTCTAATTAATTATCCAAAAGGATATTTTGATAACACTGATAACTACTTCTAGCATATCTAAATAGGAATTGAATACATGATCAATTTAAGAGATTAAATGGGGGAATTATATGATGCCTCGAATACCGTTAAGAGGATTTCGCCTCAGGGACCCGGTTAATCACGGAGCCGTACACGACGGCGAGTGCAAATTAAGATAGTTCATTTATATTCGAAAGCATTTCTTGTTTTAAAATTTTGTTGAGAATTTTTTTAGCATGTGGAGTCTATAAGTTTTAAAAACCCAAAACCTGTATAGAGTAATATAAGTTTACAACTTTTAAATCAAGCTCTACATTCACATATAAAAATGCCAAACCACTTATAGTAGCAAGTGTTTGTACAATCAAATCCCTCCAACGAGGTCCTAAGCAAAATTAATAAGTTTACAACATTTATACAATAAATGATACATTTGTATCAACAACACAAAGTGTTTTAAAATAGACGAATTGAATAATTACTAAGTCGCCCTTGGACGACTACAAGGTTCTAGCTATCAGAGGCTCTCTAGACTCGTTCATGTGCCATCCTTTGAAGAATACCTGCAAAACTATTTTGGGAAAATGAGAGTGAGCCAAACAAGGGCTCAGTGGGAACTATAAGGTTTGTATATAAAATATATTTTGGAAATCATGCGTGCGAGGTGCAGTAATGAAAGTAGTATCTTTTTTGTAATAAAAATCATTTTATAATTTGCATGCCAATGCTTTCCCCACCCCAGAACATAATGAAACATAGAGATCATCCGAAAATACAATTAAAATCATAGTATTAATATAACATAACCGTGAACCATATAGGTACGGTAAAGTAATTATCATTAGAGTACTAATAATCTATATCCAGAAAATATGTGTTTCCATCTCGTGTATAGATATATAAAACTGTTGGTGAGTTTATAAAATTTGGTACAACCGTATGTTAGAAATATTCATTTTTCGATAATCCTAGTCCATATAGTAACATTTCCTTAAACCAAATCTCGAGCCAATATTTCAATAATCCAGCATCTGTCCATGCGTCACTAGGTCTGCATTTCGTGGCCTTTCACCCATGCGGCAGTAGGGCTTCTGTTAGTTTTCGTGCACGGTTTTTGGTCTTTTACCCAGGAGCACTCTATCCAAACTTCCCGCCCCAATCTTTAGAGACCAAATCTGGGACAGTATCACAATAACCATAATAATGGTTCAACGACTCATTCAGGATGCAATCTTGTCACACTTCCATATTTTGGTTTTCATATGCACTTTCCATAACTTGGCCAACATGGGAATTCATAGTAAAAACATTTCTAACAAATATAAATAATCATCTTCATGTGTATTAAGGTGAAATCCCACCATATGGAACCATAAAGGTGCATTATGAATCATATGTTAAGAATCATTAAGTATAACATGTGGTCCAAGTGGATTTTTAGGTAAATCAACAATATATCCTCAAATCATGTTTGAAGTCATCAATTTATGTCACATATAGGTTGTTCAAACAAAAAATTCAATAATCAAGCAAAAACCCAACATATGTGTATAAACCTATTTGTAGATTTAAGGTTTCATAATAAACTTTGTCAAAACTAACATATAATTAGGGGTTCTTGTAGAAATGTTATTTTAAGTTCATATAGAATGAAAATCTACTAAAGAATCTCAAGGAATCAAGCCCAACCCCCATGAACATGCAATTTTAGGTAAAACCTCAAGTTTGAATTGATTTGAAGCATACAACTTGTAATAACTTGAAAAAGAGTTTAGATACTAGTGTTCCTGTAACTCCCCGAATCCCGTTGTGAGGATTTCTCCTCTGAGTCCCGGTTCGTCACGGGTGTTGTATGCTGACGGTGGTTTAACTAGATACAATTCTTGTGTAAAACATAAAATTCCACAATCTAAATGATGGGAATAGTTCAATTCCACATAATCTGGCCACCAAAAGAATAAGAAAAACTACAATACAACAGCTAGCCTCCAATGAGGTCCCAAGTACAAAGTTTGCAATCTCCACAATGTATACAAAGTGCATTAGTAAATGTGCAATACACATGGCATTTACCGCATAACAAAGACGAGTTAATTATAATATCCCAATAAATATCTAATTGACAAATCCTAAGGGCTAAGGTATAGAGGCAGACTAAAAAGCGCGTCCTCCCTTTTCTCTTTTTCCCCGGAAGAACCTACAAAAAGAAGCTGGCGAAGAAAAGGTGGGGCGAGTCAAAGGACTCAGTCGGAATCAATATTATGTTCTGTGTGAAAACAATATTTAGAAATCTCTTTTCGTAAAGCCATGGAAATTCACTTTGTATAATAACGTGAAATACTTCATTAAATCATAGAAAACCTATTTTATGTAATAATAATAGGAAATAGATCCCTCACAGATAGATTTCCAATAGTTTTAAAAGATCCCTTTTCCATTTTATAGAATCGGGAGTATATACGAGAAAATATCATTTAAAACTTGGTGTAAAAACCAATCCCATCTCAATTGAAAATCCGTGGCACAACACAAGTATTTTCCTTCAAAAATCGTGAGCCGTAGTCTCATAAGTACATAAAAACGGGTTTGCATTTCATAGCCTTACCCTCAGGCTCACCCATCCGGCATGCAGAGCCTACACATTAGTTTATGAACATCTCGTAAATGTCCAATTGTACAACCGGGTCTAAATTTCGTGGCTTTGCCCCAAGGCTCACCCATCCGGCATGCAAAGCCTACACATTAGTTTCCATATACGGTTTCTGGTGTTGCACCCAAGAGCACTGTGGCCCAACTTTCGGCCCCATCCAATGAGACTAAACCCGAGACCAGGACCGGGACCGGGACCATTCATAAACTAGTTTCATCGTATAATCGCAATATTAAATCAATCGGCTTGTACGAAAAACAATTGTGCCATTTCTATGATTTTCATAAATCAAATATAACTTTAGCTTACAACCGATGGGGAAATCTCATATAAAAAATTCTATTTAATTCAACAACTCATCAACGATTGTTTCATAACATAAAAATCACCACTTGAACCTTTAAAGATAAACTTTCACTTTCATAGTAAGAATCATCAATATTCGAATAGGTTCAAAGTGGGTTTTTGTGTAAATCAAGTAACCAGCTACAATCTCTCGTTAAACATGTATTTTAATATATATATATATAAAGGCTATCCAAATCATTAAATTCAACTTCCATAGGAAATATCAACATATATCAAAAATCCCCTTTTTAAACATGTTAGGTTTTCTAATTAATATTAAGTGAAATCATAACAAAACAATCATAAGTTGTAAAAATAAGTTTTAGGAGTAGATTCCCACCTCTACGAAGCCTAATCATTGAGTTTGGAAGCTTGAATCTAGCTCAATGTCTCCTAATCGCGATTTCCCTAATTTATCCTTTGAACCCTAGCCATGGTGATGAAGGGTGATAAAGATGATGATGAATAGTGTTTGTGAGGGGTGTTTATTTAGTGGAGTTTTGAGTGGTGGAGATGTGTAGATGAGAATCTCCCAAAATCTCTCTCAAAGAAGCTCTCAATCTCTATAGAAGATTCTGGGGTTTGTTGCTCGAAAATGGGTGTTTGGGGTGATAAAAGGTGAGAAAATAGGGTCAAAAGTTGAAAAAATGGGCCTAAAATGATGAATAAGATCGATCTTAGTCCGGGTAAAAAGTGCACTGGTTTGGTTTGTCAACGATTTCTGATGAGTAAGATCGATCTTACTAGGTCCAGCACTAAGCTTGCCTATCCCTTAGACCCCTGAGATGTTGGAATCTTGCTTCAGGATGAAAATAAAACTTGTAGATGGGAATGCAATAAAGATGTGGCCTCAAACAGGGAGTCATTTGGACATCGGATGAATAAGTTATGGCCTTTCAAAGTTGGCCAAAAATTAACTTTTTCGAAAAGTTCAAAATGCTTGATTAACTTCTCGTTTTCAATTCTGGCCACCCGAATAACGGGTCAAGTATGAGGGGTTTTGAACCCAATGTTCACTCCTTAAGGGAAATTTAGCCTTAACCGGCATAATAGAAAGATTCGCTCGAATATAGGGAACGAGGTATTACGGTTCCCACCACTATGAAGCTTGATTCTCGAGTTTGGAAGGTTGAATTGAGCCATTGTTCGTTGAATCGCGAGATTCCTAATTCTAGGCTTTGAGCCCTAGCCATGGAGGATGTTAGAATGAAGGAGATGAAGATGAAGGTGGTGAAATCTTAATCGTGGGATGAAATATGGAGGAAGATCTCTTTAAAATCCCTCACAAAGTAGCTCTCATATCTCTGTAGAAGGTCTCTTCGTTGCCGTGCAATTGCTGCTCACCATGGACCGATTGAGAAGGCGTCACTGATCTGGATCGTGAGCGAGAAGGGTGGTAAGTCGCCGTCACGTCACCCGCCAAACGCCGGCTGTACTTGCCCATATACTTCGTCAAGAAGGGCGCCGCAAATGTCAACAACCCATAGGCGTTGAAGTAATTCCTCAACAACTCGGCCACCTCACTGCAAAGTGAAGTGAGGAGTGAACATGACGAACGACCTCTAATTATGATGCTTGCGCTCTATATGTTTTCCTTTCTTATGAGTCCTTTGCTCATTCGAATTTGCAACTGCTCCACTATTATCACAATAAAGTATAATAGCTGAATGCACTGAAGGTACCACATCTAGATCCATAAGAAAGTTCCTGAGCCAAACTGCCTCCTTAGCCGCTTTTAAAGTAGCCACATATTCAGTTTCCATGGCGGAGCTGGCAATACAAGACTGCTTAATACTCCTCCAATTAATGGCCCTACCTCCTAGAGTAAACACATATCCCGAAGTTGACTTTCTTGAATCCCTATCTGACTGAAAATCTTAGTCTGCGTACCCAATGGGCACTAAACTATCTGCCTGATAAACCAACATAAGATCTCGAGTCCTTTTAAGGTACTTGAGTATATGTTTTACCGCAGTCCAGTGTTCTTGCCCTGGATTAGACTGATATCTGCTTACCATGCCAACAGCAAAGCAGATGTCTGGTCTAGTACACAACATAGCATACAGGAGGCTTCGTACTGCCGAGGCATAAGGAACTGCCTTCATTTTCTCTATCTTATCAGCTGTCTTAGGACACTGATCCTTGGATAGAGTGATTCCATGCCTGAAAGGGAGAAACCCTTTCTTGGAATCCTGCATATTAAATCTGGAAAGAATTGTATCAATATAAGTAGCTTGTGACAAGCCCAATATCCTATTTTTCTGATCTCGCATAAGCTTAATACCAAGGATGTGACTAGCTTCTCCCAAGTGCTTCATATCGAATTGACTTGATAACCAGACCCTCACTGAAGATAATAACCCCATATCGTTCCCAATAAGTAAGATATCATCTACGTACAATACCAGAAGTAACACTATGCTTTTGTTGCACCTTTTGTACACACAAGACTCATCCGGACATTGATCAAAACAAAAAGACTTGATTGCCTGATCAAAACGGATGTTCCAAGATCTAGACGCTTGCTTAAGCCCATATATAGATTTCTTAAGCTTTCACAACATGTGCTCTTGACCTTTTGCTATGAATCCATCTGGCTGCATCATATAGATGCTTTCATCAAGATTTCCATTAAGGAAAGCTGTGTTGACATCCATCTGCCAAATCTCGTAATCAAGATGAGTCGCAATGGATAAGAGAATCCGAATAGACTTTAGCATGGCAACCGGAGAAAAGGTTTCATCATAATTGATCCCTTCTTTTTTAGTGAACCCTTTTGCAACAGGCCTTGCTTTAAAGGTTTCCACCTTCCTGTCTGCTCTTCTCTTTCTCTTATATATCCACTTGCATCTGATGGGTTTTATCCCTTCAGGTGGTTCTACAAGATCCCAGACTTTATTAGAGTACATGGAATCCATTTCAGATTTCATAGCCGTTTGCCATTTTTCTACATCTTTATCTTGAAGTGCTTCATTGTAGTTAAAGGGATCCATTTCGTGTTCATAAGGGACCTTGTCAAAAGACTCTCCCAAGAACATAAAATGGCCGGGTTTACGTATAACCCTCCCATTACGACGAAGCAGTACTTGTGTTTGTGTACCTTGTGCAGGTACTGAACTTCCTAACTCACTATCCACATGCTGTGCTGGTTCGGGAATCTGCGTTGGTTCAGGAACCTGTGATGGTTCTGGAACTTGCGTGTTAGTGGTTCGTTCAAGATATGCACGAGCATCAGCAATTCTCCTACTACAACGAGGTAATGGGATAATATCTATCTCTGGTGGTGCTTCCTCTTGTACTGAAGGTACAGAAAAATTGTGCCCTACTTTTTCTCCTATTATTTCTTCTAGAACAACTCTACTTCTGGGCTTGTGGTCCATGATATAATCCTCTTCTAAGAATTTGGCATTAGTGCTAACAATAACCTTTTGTTCATGAGGATTATAAAATAGGCCACCCTTGGTTCCTTTAGGATATCCAACAAAGAAACACACTTCTGTTCTTGACTCCAATTTATCAGCATTACCTTTCAGCACGTGTGCTGGACTACCCCATATCCGAATATGTCGTAGACTAGGCTTACGCCCAGTCCATAATTCTATGGGTGTAGTAGGTATTGACTTTTATGGCACCAAGGTAAGAATATATGTTGCTCTTTCTAAAGCATATCCCGAAAAGGAATCAGGTAGGTCTGAATAACTCATCATAGATCTTACCATCATAAGAGTCATATTCCTTATTTTTGCTACACCATTCTGCTGTGGCATACCCGGTGCAGACAATTGGGATGTAATCCCATTCTCTAACAAGTATTCCCTAAACTCTCCTAAGAGATATTCACCACCACGATCTGATCGTAGTGTTTTAATACATTTTCCTAGACGCTTCTTCGTTTCTGCCTTGAATACTTTGAATTTCTCAAAGGTTTTAGACTTTCGTCGCATTAAGTAAATGTATCCATACCTTGAGTAATCATTAGTGAATGTGATGAAGTACTCAAAGCCACCTCTATCCTGGATAGTTATGGGAGCACAAATATCAGAATGAACCAGTTCTAACTGTTCTTTAGCCCTATTGCCTTTTGCCGAGAATGGTCTCTTTGTCATTTTACCTTCTAAACAGGATTCACAGACGGATGTGCCTCCACTTCCAATGAACCTAATGGCCCATTTTCGACTAGTTTTTGAATTCTTTTTAGATTAATATGACCAAGGCGTAAGTGCCAAAGATATGTTTGATTCATCTTTGAAGCTTCCTTTCTTTTAATTGGTAAACTATTAGTGTTATTCAATTCGTATAGTTGCAATGTAGACAAGTCAGAATTTATTATATAAAGATCATTCATCAATGTACCAGAATAAATAAACTGTTTATTTTTTCTAATAATAATTGATTTATCATTAAAATGAACAAAATATTTGTCCTCAACCAATCTTGAAACGAAAATTAAATTCTTTCTAATGGAAGGTACATATATACAATCCTTAATAACTAAATTCCTATTCTGACTAAACTGAAGATAAACATCTCCTACTGCAACTGCTACCACCCTCATAGCATTACCCATGTGTAGATAAATTTCTCCATTCCTAGGTTGTCTGGTTTCCTGGAACCCCTACAAAGTATTGCAGACATGATTAGTGGCTCCCGAATCTACACACTAGGTACTGGTAGATCGGACCGCTAAACAAGTTTCAACAACTAATAAATGAAATTTACCTTCTTTGTTCTAGCGGTTTAGGAAACGGGGACAATCCTTCTTCCAGTTTCCTTTCTGCTTAAAATGAAAACACTTGCCTACAGGCTTTTTCACTCCTCCTTGAGGTCCAGCGACTGTTGCACGTGCCTCTCTTTTTGGGACTGCAGCTTGTGCGTTCTTCTTCTTCTTCTTCTTCTTCTTCTTCTTCTTCTTCTTCTTCTTCTTCTTCTTCTTCTTCTTCTTCTTCTTCTTCTTCTTCTTTTTCTTGCTTTTAGGCTTAGAAGTAGAAGCTTTCTCAGCCATCAGAGCACTAGCTGACTTACCAATGAGTCCCTCAGCTGCTTGGAGTTCTTTAAGAAGTTCTGATAATGAATATTTAAACTTATTCATGTTGTAATTCAGTCGGAATCCCTTAAATGAATCCGGAAATGACTGGAGAATGACATTGACCTAAGTTTCCCCATCAATTTCAGCTATAAGGATCTCTAGTTCATTCAGAAGACCAATCGTCTTCAGAACATAATCCCTAACTCGGGTTCCTTCAGCCATTGTTGTGTTCATGAGGTCCTTCATCGCAACATGCCTTGCAACACGATCCTGATCCCCTAACATATCTTTGAGGTCAGCATTATGTCATAGGCGGTGGCTAAAGACTCATGCTGATGTTGCAGCACATTTGACATAGAAGCCAAAATGTAACACCGCGCCATCTCATCAGCCTTTTTCCACTTTCGGTAAGCCTGGATTTCCTCTTCGGTCGCCCCCTCACCAGGTTCTTTTGGACAAACCTCAGTAAGCACAAACTTGTACTCTTCAGTAGTAAGCACAATATTCAAGTTCCTTTTCCAGTCAATATAATTGGGATTTTATGATTTTTGATGTTGCGACCCGATCCAGCGCTTAATACCTCCAAGAATCGGATTAACTAAGGTGTGAATACTAGTACCTAAACTTAATTTCAACTATTAGTTGTTGCATCTCTTTTTTCAAAGAAAATTTAGGTATGTTCATATGAGCTTGTTGATACACACATATGTGGGGCTTTGGGTTGAGATTTACTGTTGGTTTCCTTAATTTATACATGTTTTTAGTGTAATTTCATGTTTAGATGAAAGGAATCCATCATATGCTAGTATATTATAAACCCTAGTTATTATCTGCTAGCGGGTATACTCAGTTATGGTTAGATATGACTTATATTATGTTTTGAGATGAACTTGGAAACTATATATATAATCGTCCCTACTTATATTATTGAGTCGTTAAGGGATTTATGTGGTAAACATGCAAGGAACCCCATTTATACACTAATGAGCTTAATTTGATATTTGGGTATAAATATAAAGGGCTTCGGGACATGTGATCTTAGTTGGTGAGGTGGGGTTATGTATATGTATTATGTTACTTGATGTAGATAATATACGCGTGCAATCAATTTTCTAGTATCATTACTTTGGTGAAAAATTACTATTTTGGCAATAATTTTATTATATTTCTAACATGGTGATACTTTTTGACAAATTGTGAATTTGTACATGATTTCTTTTTTAAACATTATAGTGATCATGTCCATGATATTCTAACAGGACAAGAGATTATTTAAAATAGACGACCAACTCGCTTGTCAGAGTTTTTCAAGTAATGTATGGATGTAATTATGTGATGATATTAATATCTTTAATGGCACTTGTATATATTAGATATACTTGAATATAAATTGTTGTTGTGGCCATTAGTTCCATCTACCTAACACAGGTGTCGGTTTGGTTACACCTATAGTACGTGTAGGTATCATGTGACTAGAAATGAGCTCGTGGTAACTAGAATTATGATTTGATATATATATATGTATGTGTATGAGTACATTCCTTGGAGATTACTTTCTACTAATACTTTGATTTTGTACGGCACTAATGGTCCATAGGGTTGACCTAGCCTTTGTGGCTACATACCCTGGTCCGCGTACAGAGACCCCGCTTTGGAAGTGGCATACTCTATGATTCAATTAGGGGGACCGCGTGAGGCACCATACGCTGCACATCTAAGTGGTCCATGGGGGGACCCAGCCTTGGGGACTGTATACCCTAGCCTTGGGGGCTTAGATCGCGATCGTTGTGCACATTAGAGTAAATCCTAGATGCGTGTTGTGAGATGAGACTGATGGTTATAAGATTAATGCCTGCTCTTTTCTATGATATATTCTATTATTATGATTTACTCATATTTTGATGATATATTTTTCATTGTATCTTCGGGGTTGGGATAGCATTTGGCATGCATTTCATGTAACATAGTTTTATTATATTTTAACAATAATACCTTATATATGTAGAAATGGTACAAGTATATGAGTATAGTTCTAATTATTTTCATTACTTCACGTTGCGTGCGCTTTCCAATATGTATTTTGTTATCAAACTCCTATAGTTCCCATTGTGCCCGTGTTTGGCTCACTCCTATTTTCCAAACCGGTTTTGCAGGTAATTTTCTTCGGGGCCGGCGGCACGGATATGGAGTATAGATACCTTTGATGACCTTAAACCACATGTAGTCATATGTAGACGACTTAACTCTTGTATACTTAGTCAATTTGTGTATTTTGTTCAATTACTTGTATTATATGGTAATTATAAGTATATATGTAAAACCTTTTGCTAAGTTGGGATCTCGTTGAAGGAATTGTTTTATATGAACATGATCAATTTTTATCAATTAATAACTTTATGGATGTGGAGCTCTATTCCTAGTCAAATTTATTTTATAAATTTGTAGGTTGAATTGCTAAACTTACGAACTCCGCATGCCAAAATTTTTCCTAAAAAGGAGGCTTTATATACAGTTTACTATTAAATGGGTTTCAAGTTATGTATTTTAAACCCGCCGTTGCATACGGCACCATGATTAATCGGGTCCTAGAGGTTGAAACCTCATAATGGGATTCGGGGCATCTGAGTCCTGGTAGAGATTTTCAGGTCCATGATCGATCATGGTTTCTACAAAATCGGTTTGATTTACTTTTGACTCAATTTTATCCATCTTTAACCACTTCTTTCACCCCATTCGACCCATACACCACCACAACACCTCTTAAAATTTAGAGAGCGTTGAAAAAAGGGAATTGAGGGAGATTTCATCAATCTCTCATCTTGAATCAAGAATTGGACTATAATTTTAGTATTTATCAACTTCTTTATCTTCTCTTTCAATTCATTGTTCCACCAAAGGAGCTAGCTAGAGCTTGGGAAAATTCTTGTTCCAATTCTAGAACTCCTCATTGTGAACACCCAAATCCACGACTCTCGTGTGAATCTGTTTTTTTATACAACACGGCCATTCTGCAACAAGTCTTGAGTCATACTGCATATAAAAGACTGTTAGGAAAGACTCTGACTTTGAATCTGTTGGGAGTTTGCTACGACCAATGTTACCACTTTGCTTACTAGGACATGGATCGACCTGCTCAGTCAGGTCGCGGGGTTCGGGGCAGCGCCCCGTTAGAAAAATTGAGATTTTCAAGAGCCAGCCGCACGCCCCCCCCACTGCACGGCTACCTCCTAACCGTGCAGTTGGGCCCTGGCCGCAGCCTCTAACCGCCACATGCCCCAGCCGCAAAAGCCAACCGCACCCTCCAACCGTAAGCCCTAGCCTCACCCCCTGCAGCTACCCCGTGCTGCTAGCCTCCTTTTGAAGTTTTTTTGGTAGAAATTTCTCTATAAATAGAACCCTGGGGTCCCATTTGGTGGCACGAACACTTTATAGAGTTTTTAGAAGAGGGAAAATTTTGTCAAAATAATAAAAGAGAGTTTTAGAAAGAAAAAAACTTTAGAAAGAGAAAGTCAGAGAGAGAAAGGAGCAAGTGAGCAGTCTTCGTTCTTCTTCAAGCACTTCAGGTATGTCTTTCTACAATTCTCATGAATTTCAATACTGCATTTAAATACGAATTTTAATACATAAAATTAGATAACTTGCAAAGAAGTTCACTACTTTCAAAGCCAATCCTTTCTATGTTTTGTAAGAAAACTAAAACATATTTTGACACGTTTTAAAAACAAAACAAAATACAAAAATAGTTTTCAAACAAAAGTGGAACTACGAGACTCTGATTTCATTATTCGAATGAATATGTAGGCGCTTGTAAAGCTCGAGTATAATTTCAAAATAGTGTTTTAAACTGAATTTATCTAGAAAGGATTATTTTGATAAAAATTCAGACTTTTTACAAGATATCTAAAATAGGAATTAAATGCATGATCCATTAAGAGACCGAAAGGGCGAATTGGGCACCTAACACCTTCCCAATTCGTAACGTAGTTCCCGAATCCTAGCAAAATAAATTATCAATAAATCTATGGTTTCAAACCTATGAAAGATAGTTCGTTTTCGAATTATCCTTCGTATGATCTTTTGTTTGTTTTCTTGTAAAACAAACCGGCGACTCTGAAAACACGTTTTCCTTTCAAAACAAAAGAAAACAAGAAACTGAGAAAAAATGGTCGGAAAAAAAAAAGATTCGAATTCTCACACTCATCAACCCTTCAAATTGTGGATTAAGGCTTCAATCCAAGTATGAATTCACCATTTTTTGTTAGAATAGAGAGTTTTACAAAAAAAATAAAAATAAATATTTTTTACTAAAACCCTAGGTGGAGATATTTACATGTGGGTCGGAGCTTTAAGTATCGCAATTGATGTTCGATGACTTAATATCAACTAATATACTTGATTATACAAGGTATTTCACGCAAGGTTGTATACTTGAGAGATTGCACTAAACATACTTTGTTGCTAATGTATAAATTAAAATTTGGGTATATTGAATATTATTCGAATTTGTAGGTTGATTATGGATTATAATCATTTAAAATAAATTGTTGGACAATCAATTACATATTTGTGTCCATGTTCTTATAACTTGAACTAAAACCCACCAAGATGGAAACGGGTATACCAAGTTTGGGGTAGAACATCATACGTACACATTTTTGAAGCTATTGGTGGAAATCTTACTATAAAACATCCTAGGAACATATATTGATTGCCTTGATAAGACGTAGTGTTGTGTAGCCTTCGTTGGCAATAAAACATATTGACTCATAAATACCTAGTTAGGTAGAATTTCAAGAAGAGCACGATATTACATGTTGTATGACTTTAAATAACAAACGTAACTTGTTAGGCTTATAACAATTCTTGAGATACACCCTGGGTACGAGTTGGTTGGAACTTATTAATTACTTCAACAAGAAGGATTGTATAGCAAAATGAAAACTAGGTTAGCCACTCAGAGTGGGAAAGTTAATAACCATGATGAACCTAAAGCCTTGGAAAACTAATACATATATATACTCAAAGTGACAAGGCCACATGATTAATAAATAAATAATCAATTTGGCACAAGGTGATATGTGTTTAGCCTTGTATTTACTTATTGTTGTTATCCATATGTGCTATGGTTGTGAGTGGGCTAATTATGTATATGTTATTGCTTATATGATATTGATGCTTGTATACACACATGTAGGCTGGATTGATTATTGAGCGCACTAGTCCTGAATAATGTGGTTTGTAATAGGACTATAGTCCTTGGGTAAAAGTCCTTAAACCGTGCACGGAGACTATTATAGGTGTCTTGCCTTGTGGTTCAGAGCCCATAGAAGAGGATAGTTCACTCGATGTATTTCGCCGTCCTACTATACTATGTGTTATCTGTTCTAGGAGCATTTTCGGCAAGCGGAGTATTTTCATGTAGCTTTACCAATGAGAGCTTATATCCCAGAAAATAGTAGCACTACTAATGGATGCTCACTTTACGAGGTGTGGTCTTCTGGTATAATTATGTCCTAGTGTCGACATCGACTTGTATCGGTGTACTACTAGTTAACTATTTGGACGGCAATCCCTGGAAAAACGTCTTGCTTAGGTGTAATCCAAATGACTTAATTGATATGATCAAGTCCCTTAGCGACTTTCCTCACTTAAAGGACACATGATTAGTTTAAAGCGTGTTAGAGTGATATACTAAAAGCCATAATTTTTTTATTGGTTAGGATATGTTATAAGCTTAGTTTTGCGATTTTAATGAGAATCTTTATGGGCAATGGTTGCATTATATTATTTATTTAAATATTGTGCATATTTGTCTTTTATTCCATATAGTAGATGATTTGGTGTGTAGAGTATAGCTTACACATAGAAGATCATATCATCGGTTCTTGTGGAATATAAGTTTAATGGAATTGGACACCCATCGGTAGGATTGTAGCACAAGTTTTAGTAGTTTATCTTGACTACAGAAAACGGTATAGTTTTAACTCGTTGTGCTAGTACACTTTGTGTGTATTGAATAGGACCAGTTTGGGTTAATTGTTTTTATATTGACTATATAAAACAATTTAAAATCCCATGGTTATTATGATTACTTATGCTCTTAATCTTGAAATAATTAATAGACATATATATGTAGTGTTTGTTTTTTTGACTCATTAAGAGTGAGATTCATTTATGGATCAATAATCTTCGTGAATTGGATGACGACACTATATGTATGATGAATATTAATTATTGATGGAATCCACGTCCAGGTACAGGGATTGATGATAGTCCGTTGAGACGCTTATAAGTTTTGATCATGTTAAACCCTGCAGGTGGATTATGTAAATCCAACATGTCAAATAAGTTAAGTGGTAGGCTCAAGGATTAAGAAGTCATTTAAATATAATTGTCAGTAATTTAATTTAAATGACGGTTATCTGTAATCTTAACGTGGGGAGAATAATAAGTAATTAATAATAAGGAGCTCAAATATAATTTTGAGATAAGGACGGGAGTGCAATTATAATTCTTTAGTGGTGTGAATTATAATTTATGGAAGGAACTAATTCATAGTGGAATTAGGATTCCAACTTTTCATAAGAAGCCCGAACACTTATTTCTCTTTAAAGTCCCTATCGTAGCCTTATATATACACCGGCCTTGTCTCTTCTTAATAGAACAATAATTCTCATGAGTTAGGGTTTATTCTATAAAGAGAGGAGAAAGTCTTAGATATACCGTAACCCATACTCGGTGCAAGATTTGTTGGCGGAAGGAATAAGATAGAAGATCTTTAGGTTTTCAGCACAGCAGTCGTAAATTAATCGTAACTTTTGATCGCACCGTTGGATTTGACTAATTTTGGGATATGTCGTTCGGAACACAAAGTTATTATTTAAATGCAAAAAATCAGGACGATCAGAAGTTGTTTCGATAGCAAAAACAATCAATTTTCTCAGCCCAGCGAGAATTAAAAAATCTGATCAAATTGCAATCTGATGCTTTCAAATCGTAGTCTCCTCATATGGATCCTCTACATAATCCACAAAGGTGAAATCCCTTTATTCTTATAGGGTTTTAGCAAACGTTTATTGTTCAATTTATACGCAATATCAAACGATCCTGTATTTATGTCTCCATCAATTAGTATCAGAGGGATTGGTTTTCTTTGATACTGCATACGGATTGAATTTGCCATGTTGTCCAGTTAAATCGATTCATGCATGTTGTTGTTGGAAAGAACGTAGAACTCGCTAACCCCTGTTTTACAGTGTTCTTGTCCCGCTATTATGGTCACGTAATTATGTTTTATATGATTGGATCCCACGATGCTTTTATTAGTAGTTAATTATAATGTGCACGATGATTTGAATTTTATTCATGGTTGTAAATTAAATTTAGATCAGATTTGTGAACTCCTTAAAAGGAGGCATATGATCTATGTAATTTTACTTACAGTTTAGATATAATAGTTTATGTGTGAACTCCTTAAATGGAGGCATAGGACCTTTGTATCTAAGATTGCAGTTTCTTTAACGAAGAACGTTGAAGAAGACGTTTCCACCAAGGTTGATTCTCGACATAGTCAGTGAAGTGGTGACATAGGTCGTGACAGGTTTCCAACGGATTAGGTATGATGAAGCTTGGACCATAATAGCAGGGATTTAATTATTCTTATTATTGAATGGTTTAATGCATTGTGTGATTGTGTGTTGGTCATATGTGTTTAATTATTAGATTTTCTTATAATTTTGGACAACATGGATACATGACCATACCTAGATCACCTTTTATTTTATATTTAGTTCTTGTCAAATTAAAAAGGGTATATAAATATAAATTTTGCGTAATTGAAAAATATAAGGTTTTTTTTTTTAAAAAAAGAAGCAAGATAATTTTATTGCACATGTTTTTTATATTTCATACCCTTGTGTTTTAGTTGATTAGAATTTAATATAAAATTTCTTAACCCTCAGAAAATAATATTTTAAATACTAAGTGGGTGAGCGATTTTTTCACATAAAAATCTCACGATCTCCATCATTGGTTTGTAGATGATGTAATTTATTCTTTGTGTGTGTTATAGTGCTCACCTCCATATCGGAAAGAATAGATTGCGGAATCATTGTACAAATTTCACTGACTGATAATTTTAAATGATGTGATTTATTTTTCATGTGGGTTTTAGTGCTCACCTCCATATCGGAGAGAATAAATTGCAGAATCATTGGGTTAAATTAAATGATGGTATACACTTAGATATAAATAATAGTATGCTCTCCAACTAAGTCTCTACTATTATTTGTAGGACCAAAGGAAGTCGGCTATTTAAAATTTACTTGACAATAAAGGATTGTCTAGATAGTATATTTTACTTGACAATAAAAGATTATCCAGATAGTATGTATTGCTTGACGATAAAGGATTGTCCAGATAGTATGTATTGCTTGACGATAAAGGATTGTCTAGATAGTAAAATTTAATAGGTTTACATCTATCTAAGAAATAATGAATAATAGACGACCTCATTAACGGGGCATGTTATTCAAAGTCTTAGGCTGCTGGCGAACGCTTTTTGAAATGGTAGAGGGTACCATATTTAAAATATGTGTTCAAAGTTATTATTGTCCATCATAATTTGTATGTGATTCTCAAGTTTTAAAATGGCAAACTCTTTCGATCCACTTTTAATTATTCTCAACTAAAACAAATTGATTGGACCTAATTATATTGACTAAAAAATGGAACTTGAACATTGTACTTACTGTTAAAGAGTATAGGTTTGTGCTCACTGAGTCTTGTCTAGCAGAACTTGGTAAGGGGGCGACCAATGAGGAAACCCAGGCTTACCAGAGATGGAAAAAGGCTGATGAGATGGCGCAGTTTTACATTCTAGCATTTTTGTCAAATGTGCTACAACATTAGCATTAGTCTTTTGCCACCGCCTACGACATAATGCTGAACCTCAAAGATATTTTTGGGGATCAGGATCATGCCATAAGGCAGGTTTCGATGAAAGGCCTCATGAACATGACTATTGCTGAAGGAACCCGAGTTAAGGATCTTGTTTTGAAGATGATCAGTCTTCTGAATGAACTAAGAGATCTTTGGAGCTAAAATAGATGGGAAAACTTAGGTCGATATCGTTCTCCAATCGCTGCTGGACTTATTTAAGGGATTCCGACAAAATTACAATATGAATAAGCTTTATTCATTATTGGAACTTCTTAAAGAATTTCAAACATCTGAGGAACTCCTTGGTAAGCTGGCTAGTACTCTAGTGGCTGAGAAAGCTTCAAATTTTATGCTCAAAAGCAAGAAAGGAAGAAGAAGAATGCATAAACTGCAATCCCACAAGGAACAGTGCGTGCAGCAGTCGCTGAACCTCCTGGAGGAGTGAAAAATCCTATGGGCCAGTGTTTTCACTGTCAGTAGAAAGTGAATTTGAAGAAAGATTATCCCAGTTTTCTAAACCGTTATAACAACATATGTAAATTTCATCTATTTGTTGTATCTTATTTAGTGGTCCGATCTATCAATACCTGGTGTGTAGATTCGGGGGCCACTAATCATGTCTGTAATACTTTGTAGGGGTTCCAGGAAACTAGTCATCTTAAAAATTGAGAAAATTTACATATGGGTAGCTACGAATGTGGCAACAGTTGCAGTAGAAGATATTTATCTTCAGTCCAGTCAGAATAGGATATTAATGATTAAGGAATATCTATATGTATCTTCCATTATAAGGAATTTGATTTCTATTTCTAGATTGGTTGAGGACAAATATTTTGTTTATTTTAATGATAAATCAATTATCATTAGAAAAAAATAAATAGTTTGTTTGTTCTGGTACATTAGTGATTGATCTTTACATTATTAAATCCTGACTTGTCAATACTACAACTGAGTGAATTGAATAGCATTAATAGTTTACCAATTAAGAGAAAGGAACCTTCAAAATGAACCAAATGTAATTTTGGCACTTACGCATTGGTCATATTAATCTAAAAAGAATTCAAAAACTGGTCAAAAATGGACCATTAGGTTAATTGGAAGTGGAGGCACTTCTAGTTTGTGAATCCTGTTTAGAAGGAAAAATGACTAAGAGATCATTCTCGGCAAAAGGCAATAGCGCTAAAGAACAGTTAAAACTGGTTCACTCTGATTTGTATGGTCACATGAATGTTCAAATTATAGGAGGCTTTGAGTATTTCATCACATTTGTAGATGATTATTTAAAGTATAGATACATTTACTTAATGCAACGTAAGTCTGAAGTCTTTGAGAAATTCAAAGAATTCAAGGCAGAAACGGAGAAGCGTATAGGAAAATGTATCAAATCATTACGATCAGATCGTGGTGGTGAATACCTCTTGGAAGAGTTCAAGGAATACTTATTAAAGAATGGGATTACATCCCAGTTGTCTGCACTAGGGATGCCACAGCATGATGGTGTAGCAGAAAGAAGGAATAAGACTCTTATAGAAATGGTAAGATCTATGATGAGTTATTCAGACCTACCTGATTCTTTTTGGGGATATGCTTTAGAAATAGCTGCATATATTCTGAACTTGGTACCATCAAAGTCAGTACCTACTATACCCATAGAATTACGGACTGGGCGTAAGCCTAGTCTCGGCGTATTCGGGTATGGGGTAGTCCAGCACATGTGCTGAAAGGTAATGCGGATAAGTTGGAATCAAGAACGAAAATGTGTTTCTTTGTTGCATATCCAAAAGGAATCAAGCGTGGTTTATTTAATAATCCTCAAGAATATAATGTTATTATTATCAATGCCAGACTCTTAGAAGAGGATTATATCATAGACCATATGCCCAGGAGTAGTGTTATTGTGGTGGAAATGAGAGGAGAGAAAAACAGGGCACAATTCGTCTATACCTTTAGTACAAGAGGAAATACCACAATAAATGGATATCGACATTTCATTACCTCATCATATTCGGATATAGACTTGGGAAAGACTTTTCCCTTATCGGTTTTTGTGATCTCATAAGGTCCAACAAGTGTGACATTCCATTGTTCAAAATCATTAGCTTGTAAAAATGTACACATTCTATTTTTCCAATAGCTATAGTTTTTGCCATCAAATAATGGTGGTCTATAAGTAGAAGCACCTTCGGAAAGGCCGGTTCCTTGACAATAAGACATGATCGAGGACTCTAAGATTTTGAAATCAAAACAAGAGTACAACCTCTGATACCAATTGTTGGTCGGAAAACAACCCTAGAGGGGGGGTGAATAGGGTTTTTGAAACTTAATGCGGAATTTAAAAACTTTTCGAAAATGTTTAAGTAATAGAATTTACTAAACAAATTTATCAAGGAATGCAAGAAAATGAACAATCAAGCACAAAAGCAAATAAGGAAGCAATCTCAAATAATTTAAACAATCAATAATAAAGAGATTGAGTTAGAAAGATTGAACCGATTTGAAGTCCAAGGCTTTTTGTCCACACGGTTTTGGTTTACCAAACCATAGTCCGCGCTCGGTTAGTTCCCCGAGAATTTCCACTAAAATCAATCTCCTTTCGGGTGAAGATCAAACCTCTACAAGTGTTGTCTCACACACTCTACAAGTATTGCTACACCACAATACTCTCACAAGATACCCTCTTGCTAACCTTGTGAAATTTACCTTTCACAAAAACTAAACAAGAATTTTACCTTTTTGTTTTTCCTATGAGATTTACCTCTCACAATTTGAATACTAAATTGTTTGGTGATTCACACCAATTTACAATAACTCTCTCAAGTGTGTATAGAATACAATTTGAAGCTCACACTAGAGTTATCCTATTTGATCAAGATGATATAGCTCAAAAGATTAATGATTGATCAAAAATAATTTCTTGAATCTTTGAATAACGAAGATAGATGAAGAATATAGTATATGAATGATTCAAGGTGTTTAGAATGAGTCTTGGAAGTCATATTTATAGTCCCAAAAGTGATATAGCCGTTTGCGGTGGAGATATAAATTAATGGGACAAAAATGCACTTTTGAAAAAGTTCCAACGGCTATTTTTGGCCTTGTAGTCGACTCCCTAGTGATCCATGTAGTCGACTACATGGTTCTGGAGATAGATTGCTGCAGATAGAAAATTTTACGATTTGTTTTGATCATATCTCATTATCCAGCCGTTGGAACTTGATGAAATTTTTGATATAAGTACTATAATGTGTTAACTAACTTCTGTCCAAATTTCATAATGATCGGAGTCCGAGAAGGCCTCCAACAAACCGTTAGATCAAAACTGCGCAAAAACGGAGCGAGTCTAGAAAGGGAAAAATAAACATTTTTGCAATTAAGTTCCAAAAACAATTTTGATGCTTGGGATAGGTTAAATATATTATCCTAAGACACCTATTTTCATGAGAGCTCAAAATATGCTCAAATCAATTTAATATGAAATTATTTGAAAACCGGTTTTTGCAAGAATGGTGTTTTCAAAGAAATTTAGATTCAAACTGATTTTGATCAATCTAACAATGATGTAAGTTCATATTTGAGCTATATAATCAATCAATTAAGAAACTTTACATTAATCCTAAGCAAACACTCAATTACCGAATATGTGAGTCTTCGAATGCTTCGATTAGTTTCTTCAAATTGATTCTTCACTTGAAGCTTTTCCCTTGAAGCTTTAGTATATGATCCGTGATCTTTTATGCTTCATGAAATGAATTGCTAGCTTGTGAGTGATGAGATTGATCTTCTTGTCTTGTCCAACGCTTGTAGAAGAATGATCTTGATTCGGATAGATCGGTTTTAGTCTAATGCTTCGTTGACTTGATCGGATATTGATTGAATGATCCTTGTCAAACTTCCTTTGAGCAATCATGCTATTCTTGATTTTCCAAATAAGAAATCTATAATCTTATATCAAGAACATGGTAAATTACACATGATTGATTTATTGTTATTATCAAAATAAGATTAAGACCTTCAAGGTCAACAGACACTATATGTATGATGAATATTAATTATTGATGGAATCCACGTCCTAGTATAGGGATTGATGATAACCCCTTGAGAAGCTTATAAGTTTTGATCATGTCAAACCCTGCAGGTGGATTATGTTAATCCGACATGTCAAATAAGTTAAGTGGTAGGCTCAAGGATTAAGAAGTCATTTAAATATAATTGTCAGTAATTTAATATAAATGACGGTTATTTGTAATCTTAACGTGGGGAGAATACTAAGTATTTAATAATAAGGAGCTCGAAATATAATTTTGAGATAAGAGTGGGAGTGCAATTATAATTCTTTAGTGGTGTGAATTATAATTTATGGAAGGAACTAATTCATAGTGGAATTAGGATTCAAACTTTTCATAGGAAGCCCAAACACTTATTTATCTTTAAGGTCCTTATCGTAGCCTTATATATACGCCGGTCTTGTCTCTTCTCAATATAACAATAATTCTCATGAGTTAGGGTTTCTTCTATAAAGAGAGGAGAAAATCTCGGTGATACCGTAGCCCACACTCGGTGCAGGATTTGATGGTGGAAAGAATACGATAGAAGATCTTTAGGTTTTTGGCACAACATTCGTAAATCAATCGTAACTTTTGATCGCACCGTTGGATCGGACTGATTTTTGGATATGTTGTTCGGAATGCAAAGTTACGAATTAAATGCAAAAAAACAGACGATTAGAAGTCGTTTCGATAGCGAAAACAATCGATTTTTACAGCCCAACGAGAATTAAAAAATCTGATCAAATCGCAATCTGATGCTTTCAAACCCTAGTCTCCTCATATAGATCCTCTACATGATCAACAAAGGTGAAATTCCTTTATTCTTATAGGGTTTTAGCAAAAGTTTTTTGTTCAATCTATACGCAATATCAAACGATCTTGTATTTATGTCTCCATTAAGGTCCTCCGGGAACCGTTGCTCTAAACCTAGTCGATCTTATCACAACGTGAAGTTGAGGCACTATACGAGAGATACGATTCATCGACTTATGCGCTTATTACCTTTTGTTGTTGCTGTTGTTATCATATTATATCTCTAGTCTTTATTGCTACATGGATTGTTATATTATTGTGTTTAGATTATGACGTGTGAGAATCCGCAAATGCTACCCTCGGGTCTCAATCCCGTGTGTGGGGGTCTGAAACATCGGAAAGGATTTCGTCGTTCCATTTGCTTCAGTCTGTTGATAATTCATATCGGGTGTCCCTCTATCCTATTTTTAAATGTAAGAGGGTTTGTTCAGAGTCGTCAGTACGTTTTTACGAGAAAACGGATAAAAAGTTGTGTAAGAGGAAAGGCTACAGATAAGCATTTCTCTACACGTTTGTCTACGAAACCAGGATTCTACAAGGTTCGAAAACTATGTTACGGATTAGGAAGGTATTAAGCACCCGTTTTGCCCTTCCGGTCTCTAGTGTTCTTTATATGTTTATTTTATGTTGAAAAACTTGGATGCTTTTATTGACAGTCTAGTACTTCTTAAAAAACCCTAATTTTGGAAAAACAGGAAAAGGGTTAAAAACTTTTGTGTTCCGTGATCCGACTGTTTTTGTTTTGAAAATGCAATACAAAAGACAAAGCTTATATTTTGGAAAGAGAGATTCTGGTATAATTTCCTCAGATAATAATGTCTATTTTTCTTGTTTTGATTACTTTGGAAAAGTCTGGATTTATCGGAACTAATTTAATATGGAATTGAACTCATTGAGGAGAATTCTATCGGATATTGCAGTCTATGGGAAAGACGGGACATGACCGACATTAATTCCTATGTAAGTTTCATCGGTCCGGGTTTTGAAAATCTAGTTTTATCCGGACGACAATGTTCTTACTTTTCTAATTTTGCAAATGATTTTATCAGGGTTTTTGCTTTGAAAATAGTAGACTATTTTATAACTTGGCAATAAGTTCATTCAAATCAAATGTGGACGGAACAACAGAAATAAAACAAGCACACATATATTTAATTTTAAATACCATAAGAGAATTTCTTTACCTTCTCAACGAGAATAATAATAAGAGAGAAAATATAATACGGCGAGAGATTTCTGGCGATAATAATATTTTTCTTCTTCAGATTTTTTTGAGAATTCGATTCTAGAAGTGCGACACGTTTAGTGTTGAGAATAGATTCGATAATTCTTCAAAAAAAAGACGATCATATAATATACTTGATAGAAGACCAGAAAATCAGATATAATAATAGGATTTTCAGATTCCAAAATGCTGTCTTTGAACCCGTGGGGTGTTGGCCTATTTATAATGCTGGGGAGGGATTGTCGCACGACATTTCTCTAAAAAAGGCAAATGACGCGCGATATTATGGACAATGCCGCGTGGCAAACGATTGAAGTGACCTTTCTGACAGGCTGATTTGTTAGAAAGTGGTTAGTCTGTGTTCGGAAAACTTGTCATGCGATATAACAGAGATTGTCACGCGACATACTGGTTTGTGGCGCGATAATCCCCCTTAAAAACAGGTTTGCTTAGCCAACAAACCCCTTCGGGGCAGTTTCAGGTACTCGGGCGGGGCTCGGACTCCAAAAACTGTACTTTTCGATAGTCGTTAGGGTTCTTGCGGGAGTCACGTATCGAGGTGTCTACACGAGGTGACAAACTAAGTACAAATAACTACATGTAGATAAATGATATGGAAGGATCATAATGATAATAAGAGATTAATAAAAATGGTAACGATACTCAAGAAAGTAGCTGGGTATCTGAATAGCTCAACATAATAATTAAAGTGAAATAATTAATGGCCTTAGACATAGTATATGAGCGACTGTTAGTACTTGATGATTCCTTTAGTGATAGTGTCATTTTAGTTAGCCAAGTGTGTAATTCATAATGAACAATATTATAAGGGCTGATTAGATAGTTTGATTGGATTTTTTAATTCTATCCGGATAGGATAAAACAATCCCACCTGCTAAATGGGATTATTTTATCCCCCTCTCAATGGGAGAAATAAACTTTGGTATGATAAATAATCTATCTCGATATCCAATCTCGACAAATACCAAACATGGGATATGATTAAGTTATCTTATTCCGCCGTCTTGTCATGTGCGTCAAACGCACTGAAAGTGAAAACTAATAATACTTAGCTTATAATGGTTGACCTATCCATCATACATGAGTTAGCCGTGAAATAGTGTAGGTAGTCTACCCGGCGCTAGCCTCAGAATGGAAAGTTATTGTGTTTAAAATATAATTTGTAGTAAAATTCATAGTGTTTTATTGGAAGTTATTATGGTAAAAATATTTATTAAAAAATCGGATATTAGAAAATATGGGTTGCCTGAGAAAGTTTTTACAAAAAAATAGGGAATAATATTTTTGTAAATTGAGGGTCTATATTTGACAATATTCCAAAAGAAATGCAATATTAACTTTGCAGCAAATTTTTGGATTATAATTTTATAGCAGCGTGCAAAATTACATTTGCGCCACATATTTTTTAGCATATTTGTATTTCTAAGTGTTTAATTGATAATTCACTACAAGAAAATTATTTATTTGTAGGAAAAAATTTCTCCACTAACTATTTTTTTCATTTAGTGGTGAACTATTCTTCCCCACTAAATATCACTTATCGTGGCGATTTTTAAATTCTGCTACAAATTCCAAAATTTATTTTGCGCCAACTCACTTTTTTTTCCGCGACAGTTTTAGTGGCAACATTAGTAGGGAAAATTACTTTCGCCATTAATAAAGTACACAATAACTAACTTTTAGTGTGAATCATTGAATTTGTTACAAAAAATGTTTTTTAGTGGGAAAAATCTACTCCCCTCTAAAAATTTGCCACTAATTACCATTTTTATTGTAGTGTACGTTCTTTTGAATTATTTCAACAAATTATAAGTTTAAACTTACTTATTGATAAAAGTACGCATAATTTTTTTTGGGTATGCGAAGTTAACTTTGCAATAGATTTTCGGATTATAATTTTATACCATCAAGCAAAATTAAGTTTGCACTGCACATTTTTTAACATAGTAGTAATTCTAAGTGTTAAATAGTGCTTTTGAGTTATTTCAACAAATTAAAAATTTAAACTTTTTTATTGATACAAAAACACATGTGATAATTTTTTTTTGTTATGCAAAGTTAAATTTGTGGGCCCTTTTATTTTTTTAATACAATACTATATATTGGGGTTTATATGACATTGTTTTAAATATAATTACACCAACGACACTTAAAATTATTCTTGTTAAAAACTAAAAGTACATTGAGCAAAACTATTTTTTGTTAATTTTTGGGATTGCAAAGTGTTAAGTTTGCACCAACATAATTTTGTGCAAAGTTAAGTTCGTACAAAATACAACTTTCCTGGTCAAAGCCACATTTTAAAACACAAACGACAAATAGGGAGCCCACGTTAACAAGATTGAAAAATAGGCCCTTATTTCAGAAAGATATTATTCCGTGGATTTTTCTCAAAAAATGTTCTCATGGAGGTTTTTGGTTTTTTTACCCATTTTCAATTAAAAATTTAAGGAAAGCGAATTGGGTTGTTAATGTAAACTGAGAGTACATTTTATACATTCGATTTATACAAAACTTGATTTTTAATTGAAAATGGTATGGTACACCACACAAACTTAAAATAATTGGCTCGTTATTCCCCAAAAAAATTGATTACACTAAACGAAAATAATATTTATATATTTTAAGGGCGGATTAGATAGTTTGATTGGATTTTTTAATCCCACCTGCTGAATAGGATTTTTTAACCCCCTCTCGATGGGATAAGAAACTTTAGTATGATAAATAATCTGTCTCGATATCCAATCCCGACAAATACCAAATATGTGATAGGATAAAATTATCTCATTAGTCCTCTTGTCATGCACGTCAAACGCAACCAAAGTGAAAACTAATAATACTTAGCTTATAATGGTTGCCATATGCAATGTACAAGAGTCAGCCTTGAAATAGTGTAGGTAGTCTACACCGGAGCTGGCCTCAAATTGAAAAGTTGTTGTGTTTAAAATATAATTTTTTGTAAAATTTATATTGTTTTATAGGAAGCTATTATATTTAAAATATTTATTAAAAAATCGGATAGTAGAAAATATGGGTTGTTTGAGAAAGCTTTCTACAAAAAAATTAGGAATAATTTTTTTGTAAATTAAGGGTATATATTTGACAATATTCCAAATAAAGTGGAATATTAACTTTGCCGTAGATTTTTGGATTATAATTTTATAGTAGCATGCAAAATTACGTTTGCACTGCATATATTTTAGCGTAGTAGTATTTCTAAGTGTTTAATTGATAATTATTTTGAGTTATTTCAACAAATTACAAGCATAAGCTTATTTATTGATAAAAAAGCATAATTTTTTCTGGGTATGCAAAGTTAACTTTGCAATAGATTTTCGGATTATAATTTTATACCATCATGCAAAATTAAGTTTGCACTGCACATTTTTTAGCATATTACTAATTCTAAGTGTTAAATAGTGCTTTTGAGTTATTTCAACAAATTAGAAATTTAAACTTGTTTATTGATATAAAAACACATGTGATAATTTTTTTTGTTACGCAAACCTAAATTTGCGGGCCTTTTTTTTTTTAATACATTACTATATATTGGGGTTTATATGACATTGTTTTAATTATAATTAGACAAACGACACTTAAAATTATACTTGTTAAAAATTAAAAATACATCGTGCAAAGCAAATTTGTGTTAATTTTTGGGATTGCAAAGTATTAAGTGTACACCTACACAATTTTGTGCAAAGTTAAGTTGGTGCAAAACACAACTTTCCTGGTTAAAGCCTCATTTTAAAACACAAATGATAAACAGGGAGCCCACGTTAACAAGATTGGAAAATAGGCCCTCATTTCAGAAAGATATTATTCCATGGATTTTTTTTAAAAAAATTTCTCGGGGTGTGTTGTGTTTTTTTACCCATTTTAAATTAAAAAAAATAGAGGAAATTAAAGAGAAAGCTGGCGTGACAATATAAAATGGGCGTACATTTCTTACATTCATTTTGTACAAAACTCGATTTTAAAAGACTATTAGAGATGAAAATTTTTAATTTTTTTTTTTGTAAATTTTTCACAAAGGAAAATTATATAATACAGTTGGAGATGCTCTTAGTAGTCGATCTTCTGAAAGATGCCAAAAAAATATATCAAAATTTAATTTGCTTTGAAATAGATTAATTATTTTTGTAGTATATATAAGAAATATTGGACATAAATATAAAAATATTATGTATGTTCTTGTTAGTACTTATCTTTTTTTGTCGTTCTCACTTAGATCCAAAATTACTTAATTTTTTTTAGGATCCAAAAATTCTCAAGGCCCTCTACATGGACGTGTTCATTTTTCCACATTCAATCATTGAGTATGGTACACTACACAAACTTAAAATATTTGGCAAGTTATTTCCCTCAAGAATTGAATACACTAAACAAAACAAATGTTTCTATATTTTAAGGGCAGATTAGATAGCTTGATTGGATTTTTTAATCCCACCTGCTAAATGGGATTTTTTATCCTCCTCTCGATGGGATAAGAAACTTTAGTATGATAAATAATCTGTTTCGATATTCAATCCCGAGAAACACCAAACATAGTTTGATTGGAATTTTTAATCCCACTTGCTAAATGGGATTTTTTTATCCTCCTCTCGATGGGATAAAAAACTTTAGTATTACAAATAATCCGTTTCAATATTGAATCCCGAGAAATACCAAACATAAGATATGATAAAGTTATCTTATCCCGCCCTATTGTCATGCGCGTCAAATGCAGCCAAAGTGAAAACTAATAATACTTAGCTTATAACGGTTGACCAATCCATTATACATGAGTTTGTCTTGAAATAGTGTACGTAGTCTACATGGAGCTGGCCACAGAAGTGAAAGTAATTGTGTTTAAAATACAATTTTTATTAAAATTCATATTGTTTTATTGGAAGTTATTATGTTTAAAATATTTATAAAAAATTCGGATATTAGAAAATATGGGTTGTTTGGGAAAGTTTTCAACAAAAACAATTGGGAATAATACTTTTGTAAATTGAGGGTCTATATTTGACAATATTTCAAACGAAGTGCAATATTAATTTTGCAGTAGATTTTTGGATTATAATCTTACAATAGTGTGCAAAATTACGTTTGCACCGCTTATTTTTTAGCATATTTGTATTTCTAAGTGTTTAATTGATAGTTCTTTTGAGTTATTTCAACAAATTACAAGTTTAAACTCTTTTAATGATAAAAGCACGCATAAATAATGCTTTGCAATAGATTTTCGGAATATAATTTTGTACCATCATGGAAAATTAAGTTTACACTGCACATTTTTTAGGATAGTACGTACTAATTCGAAGTGTTAAATAGTGTTTTTGAGTTATTTCAACAAATTAGAAATTTAAACTTTTTTATCGATACAAAAACACGTGATAATTTTTTTCGTTACGCAAAATTAAATTTGCGGCCCCCTTTTTTTTAATACATTACTATATATTGGGGTTTATATGACGTTGTTTTAAATATAATTACATCAATGACACTTAAAATTATGCTTGTTAAAAACTAAAAATACATCGTGCAGAAAAAATCTGTGTTAATTTTTGGGATTGCAAAGTGTTAAGTTTGTACCAACACAATTTTGGCAAAGTTAAGCTCGTACAAAACATAACTTTCCTAGTCAAAACCACATTTTAAAACACAAATAAAAAACAGGTAGCCGACGTTAATAAGATTAAAAAATAGGCCCTTGTTTCAGAAAGATTAACTCACGGATTTTTCTTGAAAAACGTCTCATGGAGTTTTTTTTTTTACCCATTTTCAATTAACAAATTGTGGAAAGCGAAAGTTGGCGTGTCAATGTAAAATGGGAGTACGTTTTATACATTCGTTTTATACAAAACTCGATTTTTAATTTAAAATGGTATGGTACACCATACAAACTTAAAATAATTGGCAAGTTATTCCCCTCAAGAATTGATTACACTAAACAAAAATAAAATTTATATATTTGAAGGGCGGATTAGATAGTTTGATTGGATTTTTTAATCCCACCTGCTAAATGGGATTTTTTATCCCCCTCTCGATGCTAAATGGGATTATTTTAAATATAATTACATCAATGACACTTAAAATTATGCTTGTTAAAAACTAAAAATACGTCGTGCAAAACAAATTTGTGTTAATTTTTGGGATTGCAAAGTGTTAAATTTGTAACAATACAATTTTGTGCAAAGTTAAATTCGTACAAAACATAACTTTCCTGGTCAAAGCTACATTTTAAAACACAAATGATAAATAGGGAGCCCACATTAACAAGATTGAAAAATAGGCCCTTATTTCAGAAAGACCTTATTCCTAGGATTTTTCTCAAAAAATGTTCTCATGGAGTTTTTTGTTTTTTTTACCCATTTTCAATAAAAAAATTTGAGGAAAGCGAAACTGGCGTGTCAATGTAAAATGGGTGTACATTTTATAAATTCGTTTTATACAAAACTCGATTTTTAAGTGAAAATTGTATGGTACACCACACAAACTTAAAATAATAGGCGGATTAGAACCTGCTGAATGGGATTTTTTAACCCCCTCTCGATGGGAAAAGAAACTTTAGTATGATACATAATCTGTCTCGATATCCAATTCCAACAAATTCCAAACATGGGATATGATAAAATTATCTTATCAGTCCTCTTGTCATACGTGGCAAACGCAGCCAAAGTGAAAATGAATAATACTTAGCTTATAATGGTTGACATATGCATTGTACAAGAGTCGGCCTTGAAATAGTGTTGGTAGTCTACACGGAGGTGGCCTCAAAATGCAAAGTTAGTGTGTTTAAAATATTTTTTTTAGTAAAATTCGTGCTGTGTTATAGGAAGTTATTATATTTAAAATATTTATGAAAAAATCGGATAGTAGAAAATATGGGTTGTTTGAGAAAGTTTTTTACAAAAAAATTGGGAATAATTTTTTTGAAAATTGAGGGTCTATATTTGACAATATTCCAAATGAAGTGCAATATTAACTTTGTTTTTTATTATAATTTCATAGCTCCTTGCAAAATTACGTTTGCACTACATATATTTTAGCATAGTAGTATTTCTAAGTGTTTAATTGATAGTTCTTTTGAGTTATTTCAACAAATTACAAGTTTAAACTTATTTATTGATAAAAGCACGCATAATTTTTTTTGGGTATGCAAAGTTAACTTTGCAATAGATTTTCGGATTATAATTTTATACCATCATACAAAATTAAGTTTTCACTGCACATTTTTTAACAAATTACTAATTCTATGTGTCAAATTGTGCTTTTGGTTATTTTAACATATTAGAAATTTAAACTTGTTTATTGATATAAAAACACACGTGTTAATTTTTTTTGTTATGGAAAGTTAAATTTAAGGCCCCCTATTTTTTTAATACATTACTATATATTGGGGTTTATATGACATTGTTTTAATTATAATTACACAAATGACACTTAAAATTATACATGTGAAAAATTAAAAATACGTCGTGCAAAACAAATTTGTGTTCATTTTTGGGATTGCAAAGTGCTAAGTTTGCACTTACACAATTTTGTACAAAGTTAACTTGGTACAAAACACAACTTTCCTGGTCAAAGCCTCATTTTAAAACACAAATGATAAACTGGGAGGCCACGTTAACAAGATTGAAAAATAGGCCCTCATTTCGGAAAGATATTATTCTAGGGATTTTTTTTTAAAAAAAAATTCTCATGGAGTATTTTGTTTTGTTTTTACCCATGTTCAATTAAAAAAAATGAGGAAATTAAAGAGAAAGTTGGCGTGACAATAAAAAATGGGCGTACATTTCATATATTCATTTTGTACAAAACTCGATTTTAAAATACTATTAAAGATGAAAATTTTTAATTTTTTTTTTTTGTAAAATTTTCACAAAGCAAAATTATATAATAATGTTGGAGATGCTCTTAATAGTCGATCTTCTAAAAGATGCCAAAATTTTTTATCAAAATTTAATTTGCTTTGGAATAGATTAATTATTTTTGTAGTATATATAAGAAATATTGGACGTAAATATAAAAATATTATTCATGTTCTGGTTAGTACTTATCTTTCTCTATCGTTTTCTCTTAGGATCCAAAAATTCTTAAGCCACCCTCTACATGGACGTGTTTATTTTTCCACATTCAATAATTGAGTTTGGTACACCACACCAACTTAAAATATTTGCCAAGTTATTTCCCTCAAGAATTGAATTCACTAAACAAAAATAATATTTCTATATTTTAAGGGCGGATTAGATAGTTTGATTAGATTTCTTAATCCCACCTGCTAAATGGGATTTTTTATCCCCCTCTCGATGGGATAAGAAACTTCAGTACGACAAATAATCCGTTTCAATATCCAATCCCAACAAACAGCAAGCATAAGATAGGATAAAGTTATTTTATCCTATTCTCTTGTCATACGCGTCAAACGCAGCCAAAGTGAAAATTAATAATACTTAGCTTATAGTGGTTGACCAATCCATATTATACAGGAGTTAGCCTTGAAATAGTGTAGGTAGTCTACATGGATCTGGCCTCATAAGGGAAATTTATTGTGTTTAAAATATAATTTTTAGTAAAATTCATATTGTTTTATTGGAAGTTATTATGTTTATGATATTTATAAAAAAAAATAGGATATTAGAAAATATGGGTTGTTTGAGAAAGTTTTCTACAAAAAAAAATAGGGAATAATATTTTTGTAAATTGAGAATCTATATTTGACAATATTCCAACAGAAGTGAAATATTTTCTTTGTAACAGATTTTTGGATTATAATTTTATAGCATCGTGCAAAATTTTGTTTGCACCGTATATTTTTTTTACCATATTAGTATTTCTAAGTATATAATTAATAGTTCTTTTGAGATATTTCAACAAATTACAAGTTTAAACTCTTTTAACGATAAAAGCACACATAACTTTTTTGTTTGCAAAGTTAACTTTGCAATAGATTTTCGGATTATAATTTTGTACCATCATGCAAAATTAAGTTTGCACTGCACATTTTTTAGCATATTACTAATTCTAAGTGTTAAATAGTGCTTTTGAGTTATTTCAATAAATTAAAAGTTTAAACTTGTTTATCAATATAAAAACACACATGATAATTTTTTTTGTTATGCGAAGTTAATTAAATTGACGGCCCCTTCTTTTTTAATATATTACTATATATTGGGGTTTATATGGCATTGTTTTATACTTACACCAGTGACACTTAAAATTATACTTTTTAAAAAATAAAAATACATCGTGCAAAACAAATTTGTGTTAGTGTTTTGTATTGCAAAGTGTTAAGTTTGCACCAACACAATTTTGTGCAAAGTTAAGTATGTACAAAGCACAACATTCGTTGTTAAAGCCTCATTTTAAAATACAAATGATAAACAGGGAACCCACGTTAACAAGATTAAAAAATAGCCCCTTATTTCAGAAAGATTAATTAATGGATTTTTCTCAAAAAATGTTCTCATTGAGTTTTTTGTTTTTTTTACCTATTTTCAATTAAAAAATTGAGGAAAGCGAAAGCTAGCTTGTCATTGTAAAATGGGAGTACATTTTATACATTAATTTTATACAAAACTCGATTTTTAATTGAAATTGGTATGGTACACCACACAAACTTAAAATAATAGTTATATATTTTAAGGGCGGATTAGATAGTTTGATTGGATTTTTTAATCCCACCTGGTAAATAGGATTTTTTGTCCCCCTCACGATTGTATTAGAAACTTTAGTATGATAGATAATTTGTCTCGATATCCAATCCCGACAAATACCAAACATGGGGTAGGATAAAATTATCTTATCAGACCTCTTGTCATGCACGTCAAATGTAGCCAAAGCGAATACTAATAATAGTTAGCTTATAATGGTAGACATATGCATTATAACCAAGTTGGCCTTGAAATAGTGTAGGTTGTCTATACGGAGCTAGCGTCAAAATGTAAAGTTATTGTGTCTAAAGTATAATTTTTTGTAAAATTCATATTGTTTTATTGGAAGTTATTATATTTAAAATATTTATTAAAAAATCGTATACTAGAAAATATGGGTTGTTTGAGAAAGTTTTCTTCAAAAAATTGGGAATAAAATTTTGGTAAATTGAGGGTCTATATTTGACAATATTCCAAATGAAGTGCGATATTAACTTTGCAGTAGATTTTTGGATTATAATTTTATAGCAGCGTTCAAAATTACGTTTGCACCGCATATATTTTAGCATATTAGTATTTTTAAGTGTTTAATTCATAGTTCTTTTGAGTTATTTCAAGAAATTACAAGTTTAAACTTATTTAATGATGAAAGCACACATAATTATTTTTGGTATGCAAAGTTAACTTTGCAACAGATTTCCGGATTACAATTTTATACCATAAGGCAAAATTAAGTTTGAACTGCACATTTTTTTAGCATAATACTAATTCTAAGTGTTAATTTCTGCTTTTGAGTTATTTTAACAAATTAGAAATTTAAACTTGTTTATTGATATAAAAACACACGTGATAATTTTTTGGGATTTTTGAGTTTGCCCCCTATTATTACTTCAAAACTCAACTTACCCCATGTTTTACTAATCCTTTGAATTACCCCCTGCCGTTTCACAGAATGCTAACTCCGTCTATTTCTTAATTTCTTGGACCGAATTACCCCTCTGTTTACTATTCATCATCTTCTTCAAAGGTGAAATACAAATATGAGTTTACTATTCATCTTCTTCTTCAAAGGTGAAATACAAACATGAGTTTACTATTCATCTTTTTCTTCAAAGATGAATCCAAAATAATTTCTAACAATAAACCTAATTTTGAAATCCAAAATTGTTTCTATTAGTAAACCAATTTACAAATTCATAAATCGTTTACTATTAATCTTCTTCTTCAAAGGTGAAACAAAAAAATGGGTTTATTATTCATCTTCTTCTTCAAAGATGAATACAAAATAATTTTCAATAATAAACCTAATTTCAAAATCAAAAATTGTTTATACAAGTAAACCCAATTTACAAATCCAAAAATTGTTTGCTATTTCTCTTCTTCTTCAAATGTGAAATACAAAAATGGGTTTACTATTCATCTTCTTCTTCAAAGATGAATCTAAAACCATTTTCAACAATAAACCCATTTTTATACCCAATTTCGAAATCCAAAATTGTTTGTATTAGTAAACCTATTTTCATACCCAATTTACAAATCCAAATCCGTTTACTATTCATCTTCTTTTTCAAAAATGGGTTTACTATTCACCTTCTTTCTAAAATCGTTTTCAAAAATGATGATGAACACATTTTCCTTTCTTTTCTTTCTCCCCTATTTCCTCACTCTTTCTCACCTATGTAATATTTCTTCATCATCTCCTTGGCGTGATTGAAAGATATGCAATGAAATTTGAGATTTGAAATTTAAGATTTAAAGATTCAAATTGAAATTAGATCCCCAAATCAACTAATTTTAGAGAGAGAAAGTTAAAACTAATTTTGGATATAATTACGAAATGGTTTCTTGAAAGTTAAGATGAAGAATGAATTAATGAGATGAAATTATAGAGAGAAAGTTGTTGGGTTTGAGATAATTATGAAATGGGTTTCTTGAAAGTTGAGATGGAGAAGGAAATATATGAGATTAGAGAGACAAAGTTATTGGGTTTTGTGTTTAGGAAGAAAACAAATGAAATTAGGCTTCTTGAATAATCATTGAGTGAGGAAGATGATGAACAGTACGTGTTCATTTTCCTCATTCAATCATTGAGTATGGTACACCACACAAACTTAAAATATTTGGCAAGTTATTCCCCTCAGAATTGAATAAGCTAAATAAAAATAATATTTCTATATTTTAAGGGCGGATTAGACAATTTTATTGGATTTTTAATCCCATTCGAACAAGATAAAACAATCCACCTGCTAAATGGGATTTTTTATCACCCTCTCGATAGGGTAAGAAACTTTAGTATGATAAATAATTATTATCGATATCCAAACCTGACAAACACCAAACATAAAATATGATAAATTATCTTATCTCGCTCTCTTATCATGCGCTTTAAATGCAGCCAAAGTGAAAACTAATAATACTTAGCGTATAATGGTTGACCTATCCATTATTCATGGGTTAGCCTTGAAATAGTGTAGATTGTCAACACGGAGCTGGCCTCAGAATGAAAAGTTATTGTGTTTAAAATATAATTTTTAGTAAAATTCATATTGTTTTACTGGAAGTTATTATTTAAAAAATCGGATATTAGAAAATATGGGTTGTTTGAGAAAGTTTTCTACAAAAAAATTGAGAATACTATTTTTGTAAATTGAGGGTCTCTATTTGACAATATTCCAAAACAAGTGCAATATTAACTTTGTATTAGATTTTCGGAATATAATTTTATAGCATCGTGCAAAATTATGTTTGCACCGCATATTTTTTTAGGAAATTAGTATTTCTAAGTGTTTATTTGATAGTTCTTTTGAGTTATTTCAACAAATTACAAGTTTTAACTTATTAAATGATAAAAACACACATAATTTTTTTGGATATGCAAAGTTAACTTTGCAATAGATTTTAGGATTATAATTTTATACCATCGTGCAAAATTAAGTTTGCATTGCACTTTTTTTAGCATATTACTAATTCTAAGTGTTTAATAGTACTTTTGAGTTATTAAAACAAATTAAAAGTTTAAACTTGTTTATCGATACAAAAACACACATGATAATTTTTTTTGTTGTGCAAAGTTAAATTTGCGGCCCCTTTTCTTTTTTTAATACATTACTATATATTGGGGTTTTTATGATATTGTTTTATAATTACACCAGTGTCACTTAAAATTATACTTTTAAAAAAATTAAGATACATCGTGCAAAACAAATTTGTGTTAAGTTTTTGGATTGCAAAGTGTTAAGTATACACCGACACAATTTTGTACAAAGTTAAGTTAGTACAAAACACAAATTTCCTGATCAAAGCCTCATTTTAAAACACAAGTGATAAACAGGGAGCCCACGTTACCAAGATTAAAAAATTGGCCCTTATTTTAGAAAGATATTGTTTCATGAATTTTCTCAAATAATATTCTCATGGAGTTTTTTATTTTTTTACCCATTTTCAATTAAAAAAATTGGGGAAAGAGAAAGCTGGCGTGACAATGTAAAATGAGAGTATAATTTATACATTCATTTAATACAAAACTCGATTTTAGAAGACTATTAGAGATGATTTTTTTTGTAAATTTTTAACAAAGAAAAATTATATAATGCAATTGGATATGCTCTTATTAGTCTATCTTTTGAAAGATGCCAAAAAAATATATCATAATTTAATTTTCTTTGCAATAGATTAATTGTTTTAGTAGTATGTATAAGAAATATTGGACATAAATATATAAATATTATTTATGTTTTTGTGAGTACTTATCTTTTTTTATAGTTTTCTCTTAGGTCCAAAATTACTTTATTTTTTTTAAGATCCAAAAATTCTTAAGCATCCTCTACATGGACGTGCTCATTTTTCCTCATTCAATCATTGAGTATTTTTAATTCACCACATAAACTTAAAATGTTTGGCTAGTTCTTAATTTGGCTAGTTATTCCCGTCAAGAATACACTAAACAAACTTAATTTGGCTAGTTCTTCTTGTAGAGCACACATTTAGAGAAAATAACATAGATGCTTATTTCTTGACTAATCTAGATTGTAAGCAAGAGAAATATGTGAGTTTTTAAAGGGATAATCTGCCTAGGAAATTGAAGAGAATTAGTCGATTAATAGATAGCAATGGATTACCCGTGTTCATTTAGTTCGTGATTTTGTTTATTTTAAAATTTAATGATGACTTCATACGAAAATTTTGAGTTTTATTAACGTATGATTCAACTTCTTAAAATAAACTATCATGATAAATTTTTAGTGTAATGTTACCAATTTAAAATACATGAACGAATTAAAAATCGAACCAATAAGCACTAAGGCCTTGTTTGGTTCACGGAAGGGAAATCAATTCCCTTATCTTTCCCATCGAGGTGAGAAACTAAATTTCCTGTTAAGTTTCCTTTCTTGTGTTTGGTAAAACATGGAAAATATTTAGGTAATGCTATTATTGTCCAAATTTTTTGTAATAAATGCCTGGAAATCACATGGGAAAATCAATCCCATGTGTTTTGAGAGGAATGGCTTTACCCCTTACTTTCCCCTCTCTCAAGAAAGTGTTTCCAAAATTTGTGCTTGCCAAACACAGGAAATGAAAGACTTTCCTTTTTCGAGTACAAAAATCCGTGAACCAAATGAGGCCTAAGTGTAAGAAGGCAGGCATTTTGAGTAGTGTGTCTTTTTTCAAAGTAATTGTTTTAGGGGTTCTCCCCTTCCTTCACTTAATTTTTTTTCTTTGTACTTGTATCCAAACTCTTCTTCTTCTCCCCCCCCCCTAATACCCTAAACTTAGTTTCAATGATAATTGTTTTTTATTTCTTTCACGTGTCAATGTTATTTTAGAATACTTCTATATTTAGTTAGCAACTTTTTTAAATAGTTAGAAAAGTATAAAAGATAAAAAAATTGTCGTCAATGGTGTTTCATTTCTTATTTACTTGGCATTTGTTTGTGAAGAGAGAGAATTAGTGGGTTTAATATATCAAATGAGAATATAACAAGTGATATTGAAAATTTCTATCATCATTTCTATAGGACTTATTTTTCACTTTATAAGAAAATGATTATAGAAAACCTTATTGAAGCATATTTTTTCTATTTCTTTTTTCTATCATAAAAGTTTATATGGATATGGCCTTAAGTACTCCCGATTTAAACTTACAGAAGAGTAGAAAGTATAGTTAAATGACTTTCTACCCCGTTAAAAGTCCAAAAGTCTAGTCTAGTAGTTTGCAAATAATTCCTACTTTAGTATTTTAATGGTTCGTTAAAATATTAAAAGTTTAAAAAAATTATGATAGAAAGGTGTAGTGAAAAACAACTTTAGTGACACCTCGATCTCTTAAAAAAAAAAAAATTCTTGGTGGGGCGGCGGGGGTTGGGGATTGGTGAAATTTTAATGGTGTGCTGCTTTTTACCGGCGCGTTTTTGTGCCACTAAAGAATATTTTAATCGACGTGTTTACTTTTGACGGACTTTTGTTGGCACTCTTTGACGGTGCGTTTTTAATATTTTTATCAGCGCTTTGATGCGCCACTAAAAGTCTTCATTTTTGTAGTGCCATAATCCTTAAGTGCATTATAAATTTTGTATCTTTTAAAATGTATCAATATTCCCAAATTAATAGTTTAGCAAGGCTTTTATATTTTTTAAAATATATTAATTTATACCTAATTAATAATTAAAAATATAATTTTATTTAATATGGTAACATATGATTTAACATATTAAGCTTGACGTACTTCAAGATTGGCTATATTGGATGAAAGGTGAAGGAGTTGTCAATGAAATGGTGCCTATTCATTAAATAGCAAGTAACTTGAAGTACTAGCTAGTCTTGAGAAATTTCATTTTACAAGCAGATAAAAATTAACCAAGATAGTAATCTTTAAAAGAATATTATTATTATCTTATTTTAATTTCGTGTTGAAGGATGGTCCTTTCTTCGACAATTACTTACTGACTTCTCACATTATTGACACATAAGTGCTACAAGGCCAACTATTGATGGGGTCGCATAGTGTATATTTCTGGGTGGTTAAGCTAGGGAGGTAGAATTTATTCCACATTATTTACATATCCGACCCAACCCTATAAGCGACCAAGGAGATTATGTAGGGCTCCCTAATAGGTACATAGGGGGCCGGGTGGGGGACAATAATATTATACCACATGTACACAAGTGCGGCGAAAATACCTTAGTAATTGCATCGTGTTATTATGTTGAAGAGTGACAAAGACTATTTTATTTATTTTTTGTTTTTAGATGAGGCTTAAATATCTCCGGTCATTTAACTATAAACAGTGATAACTCACCCTAAACTCTCCTTTAGTGTGACTCAAACTTAAGACGCTCTTAAATTCAAGTGGGTACCTCCCAAATCAATTATACGAGCACACTTGCTCCAACATGTTCACTATAGAGTTTGAATTCATAGACGTAGAGAGGGGGAAGCCCAGCTGGACTATAGCCCACTCCCAAAAAAAAAAATTACTTAGAGTACTAGTAATATTTATGACCTAGCCCAGCCCAACCCAATTTACTACATAAATTTATTTACAATATTTTTAACCCAACCTAACTCATTTCATATTTCTTTTTCCAATCCTATACCCATTATTATTATTATTATTATTATTATTATTATTATTATTATTATTATATCTAACCTAATAGTTAAAGACAAAAAAAAAGAGGAGAAGACGACAAAACACAGTCGCACACTTACAGCCTTGCACCGACAAAAAGAAAGTGGTGGTCCTCCTCTGAATCTTTTCCATCTGCCCTTGGAGATTTAGAGATAACTAGATGACAAAAAGTAAGTAATGTTTTACTTGTTTATGATTTGTTCACTATTGTTATTTATTATATAATAGTTTATATATATATATATATAATATGTGTATAAGATTTGCTCATTGTTTCACTGGTGGATGCTTGTTTTATAATATTATATATATAATATGTATACACATGAAGTGTTCGTGTTGCTTTCATGTTGTTTATAGAAAGTTTTTAATTTTTTTTTATTTCAACTTTTAAATAGATTATTATAAATTTATAATTGTTAATATGTTAAATGTTAGACTATTAGTTCTTGTCAAATGTTAATTGTTAAATGTTAATACGTAATATGTTAATCTATTATTATATATAACATAACTTTAATACGTAACTTTAATTATTTCAACGGGACTTCACATTGAGTATTGATATAGATTCGATAATTGATGAGTTTGAAACTTTAAAGACTCGTCACGCACAAACTTCGATAGGTATTTTTGTCATTTTTACTATGCTTTGATGTAAAATTTTCTTAATATTATAATTGAAAAAAATATTTTTTATTTTGTTATGATTTTCTATTTTAGTAACTCCCCCCCTTCGAAAAATCGTGGATCAGCCCTTATTTGAATTCCTTACTAGTTAAAAATTTCCACAGCAATTTTCAGTCTCACCGATTTCCAAATTTGGTGGGCATTCATGCTTCATCATAAATTCATATATATATATATAGTATATCATAAATGTTAGTGTGAGTCTAATTTAGGAATGCTAGAATGTTAGAATATAATAATTGACTCTTGCGTATATTTTGTATCTTGAATTTAGGTCATCATATCCATTGAATGGTTTGGATTGATTTAGGTTTCCTTTTTATATCTTGTACATTGTCCTATAAATAGAACCATCGCTTGTAATATCAATTATATTCAATATAACAATTCATTCTCTCAATTCTCTTTCTCTTTAAAATATTCTTTGACTATAAATTTATATATTGGTAAACACATTTTTATTGGTATTCTTTTGTTTTCAGCTGCTCCTACAAGTAGTAGGTCTTATATCAATATGATATAACCTTTTTATTTTATTAATTTATATCTTATCTTTTTTGCAGTTTACTGTTGTAAAATACCTACTTAGATCTAAATCAACACAAAATTATGTCGCAATCAACCCAAAGGAAAATTGAAAGCCACAATTGGACTTCCCTTGTATAAATTAGAATGTTACATGGAGCTAATTGAAAAATTACTACATTAAAATATACAATTATTTGGACCCACTTTAAAGATTTTGCTTTGGAGCCCAGGGCGGTAAACTAGTTGACTAGATATATTTTTTTTAGCAAAGTTGATTGTATATATATTTGATCATTGTTTTGAGCAAAGTTGATTATATACGTACATATTGGATCTTTTAGCCGGAATATAAAAAAGAATTCACTCAGTTTAATAAAAAGAAGGAATAACTATTTAAAGGGGTAAATCTTTAAAAAAATTAATAAAAATTGGTAGAAATGATCTATATGGTGATTAGACCACCTCCACAAAAATTCATAAGAAAATTCAACCTAGAAGTGAGTGTTATGAAAAATTGATATATATGTATATTTTCGGCTATTAATTTTTTTTATGAACATCTCACCCACTTCTAGGTTGAATTTTCTTATGAAATTTGGTGGATGTGATTACTCATAATATAGATATCTTTACAATAATTTATGAAAAAAATTCATCCAATTGCACTCCAAATGATCACCCTTTCTTTTTATTAAAGATAGATAATCTCTCTTTATAACCTAACTCTTTGAGTATTAGTGTTTTTTACTAATTCGACATTATTTTATTTGGGATGAAGGTGCAAAATGAAATTCTAAAATAGGAGTAATAGTACAGGGCAATTGGGCTTTACGTGCACATTCCAATAATAACATAAGTGTAAAGGACAATTATAAATTAGCAGAGTAAATTAAGGACAATGCATAAAAAGACACTAATATCCCTTCCTTATTTAACTAATAATACAGTAATCTTAATATGACAAATTAATTAATACTTGTACGTACGTTAGGAGGGACTAAAAGAGTGTGCAAAGCTCTTAGACATCATTTTCTTCTCTTGGTATGGGGAGGAGATTGTTCCAGAGAACACACACCAACATATTAGATATATATATATATATTTGTATATAAATGAGAACAGAAGAAAAGTCTCTAGACTTTTATACCTCTTTTGTTGCTCAACAATATTTTACAATATTTATTTAGTTTCTTCTCCAATTTACCAAGTATTTTTAATTGTTGGACAAAAGATTTCATTAAAATAGTTTGGAAGATATAAAAGTATATATATAAACAAGTCTTCATTAAAATATAAACATACTCAATGCAAATTTAGCACCAATTGTTCATAATAGAATAACTATTTACATGGCGCTAAAACAGTCTTAACACTAATTGTTCAACACTAGAATGGTGCTAAAAAGGTTTTTAGCACCACATGTGAACACATATAACTAAACTATATGTGCGAAAAGAGATTTACCATCCATCCAATGCTACAAATCAAGGTGTTAAAACAGACTTGGCACTAATTCTTTAGAATATAGTTACTATTTACATGGTGCTAAAACAGATTTAACACCAATCGAAAACCCTAAAACAACGAAATTCGAAGGTGCTAAAACAGATTTAGCACCATTTTTCTCCAAACTAACTAATCACATGGTGTTAAAACAATTTTAGCACCAATTCTCCAACATTAGAATGGTGCTAAAAAGCTTTTAGCACCACATGTAAACATATATAACTAAACTGAAGGTGCTAAACAATTTTAACACCCCATCCAATTCTACACATCAAGTTGCGGAAACAAATTTAGCACTATTTTTGTCCAAAGTAGCAAATCACATGGTGCTAAAAAGATTTTAGCACCACATGTGAACACATATAACAAAACTGAAAGTGCTAAACAATTTAAAGATTTTGATTTGGAGCCCACAGATTCTTGGCTGCCTGGGCAGTAAACTAGTTGACCATATATATATTTTTGAGCAAAGTGGATTATTATGTGCATTTTATTAATAAATAAGTTTTGAATATGTAATTTGTTAAAATTATTCTAAAGCATTATCAATTAAATACTTATAAAAACATGTAGTGCAAACTTGATTTTGCATGATTCGATAATTTTTTTTTTTAAAATTTACTGCAAAGTTAAGTTTGCAATCCATTTTGGAATTTTGTCAAATATAGGCCCTTAATTTTAAAAAATATTATTCCCTGGTTCTTCCGTAGAAAACTTTTTCATACAAGCCCTATTTTTTAATATCTCGTTAATTGAAATGCCCACGCACTACGTGAGCTACACACTTATTATAATAGTAATACTAGCTCGATCTATTAATACTTTCGTTAATAGTACGGTTTACCATAATCATAACTTATATTATCATTCTCAGTCCTCAATTCCACTTTCCTGCCATAAAGTTGTATCTTCTATTATATTTTGTTTACTTTTATAATTATAGGCCCACGCATTGCGTGGGATTGTACACTCATAAATGATATAATTACTCAAACCAGAAGACACATATTCTTATTAATTACTGAATATGAATTGTTTGATCAATTTTATAAAGTTGTGTATTCTGACTTACGAGTTGAAATTTTTTCACGCCATAGATTTTAGTATGTCTACATCTAATATGCATTGAAAACAATTGGAAAGAAAACTATATATTATAAAAGAGTCAAATTCGTAACATAAATGTGCAAACAATATATAGATATATATAATGCTTCCATTAGAAATATTTATGGTGAGTACACCATCCACACCCTTACATAGAAAACCAAATTATTTCATGCCAAAGTAAAGAGAAAAGACACATTTTATTCATACATTAGACAAGAAAGGAGAAATTGAGTAATTTTAGACATGCTCAATAAATTTTTGTTTATTCTTATAACTCATCATAGTTATTTTCCTACTGGAATTGCTTTTGAATATGATCAATAATCTTCTTGTCAACTTGAAACGCCTTGGTAAGAACATCAGTAGGGATAGGAGGGTTAGATCCAAATATTGTATTTGCAATGGTGATAATCCCTGGATTTTGGCTATTAAAAGAAGCCATCGCAAGTGCTTTTGTCTTTCCCAGATTTAACTGGAAATGGATGAGACCTTGAGGGATTGCAAAGATGTCTCCCTCATGTAGGATCTTGTGAAAGAGACGGTGTTGTGGGTTGGTGCTGATGAAGCCTACATAAAAGGAACCCTCCAAGCAAGTAAAGACCTCAGCAGCACGGGGATGAGAGTGGGGTGCGTTGAGGCCGTTAGGGGCAAAGTCAATGCGGCTTATAGAGATGCCAAGAGTGTTGAGTCCTGGTAGTTCTGCAACAAATGCAGGAGTAACAACTGAACCAACTGGATTTGATGTATTTCCAGCGTTACGAAGACCAGAATAAAAGAAATCGTCTGCTGTGACAAGCAATGGGTCTTTGCAGAAATTTCCGTTCACAAAACCTACATTAATTAAAAGATAATACGTATTATGTCAAAAAAACAATAAAATATATATTAAAAAAATGTAATTAGGAAAAATGAAAGCATATATATTAATCTCAAAATTATAGGAAATATACATATTCCAGGTACCAGCCTTGGATTCATCAAGAGCAACACAAAAATCTTGCAAAGGCCCAGGGTCAGAAGCATATGCAACCGAAGAGGCCAAAGCCAAGATGGCAATGGTGAAAGTGAAATAATGATTATTGACCATACTTAATTAATAAATATGAAGGGAAATGATATTAGAACTAAGTATATAAGAGGATTGGTTGTGTGAGAAGTGATGCATAAATAAATGAAACGATGCCTATTTATAGATAAAAATTATTGATCACTTGTCAACAACAACACACCACTTCTCACAATAAAATATTATTTTTCTTTCATATATATTGATACACATGCATAATAGTAGCGTTGACATGCTATACACATGCATAATATTACATTGTTATACAATAGGAAAAATTCATTTTGTATAATAGAGTTCAAAGTATCAAAATCAAAATTAATTAACTGTATATATACTTTCCCAATATTTTAATAAATTATTTTGAGATGTTCTGATTTCCCCCTTTTCTTATATATATTACTTTGGGAGGGATTTGATCCCCCCAATGTGGGATTTATTGTTTCAATACACCCACTCACATGTGGCGTAATTTTGATACTAAAACATGAATTAATTATATTGAGGTCATTATGACGACATCATTGGCTTAGGATCAACAACTTTGAACTCTTAGCCCAAGTGTGATATAACTAAATGGCAAACTATATATTCATATTTGATCGCTAGTCATTCTTAATAAACAGTCTTTAGAAAGAAAAAAAAGAAAAGAAAAAGATGCCATGTATCAAAACTAAATTTGCTATGCAATAAAACTAATTGTTTTATTAGTATATATACAAAAATTTTAGATATATATGTATATGTCGATCTATTTTTATAGCTTTCTCTCAGATCCAAAAATTCATTTATTTTTAATTTTTTTAAGATCCAAAAAGTCTTAATTAAGCCACTCAAACTTATAATTTGGCTAGCTAGTTCTTTCCCTCACTAATTGAATAAAATAGACTAACTAAATTTGGCTAGCTTTCCTTATAGAGCACATACTAAGAGAAAATAAAATAGATGCGAATTAATTTCTTGACTAATCTAGAATGTACGCAAGAGATATTTTTGAGCTTTAGAAGGGATAATCTGCGTAGGAAATGGAAGAGAATTACTAGCTAGAATTGGATAACTCGTTTGATTCTAGATTTTATTTACTTTAAATACTTAAAATAATAATTTTACATAAAAGTTTAAACATTATCAACTTATGATTTAATATCGCAACTTAAACTATGTTATATTCTTAATATGAAACTACTAATTTAAAACTTTAATTTGTAACAATTTTTTTTGAAACCAAATGAGCATTAAGTGTAAAAGCTAGAAAGATATTATGAAATGCACTACTTTTTTCTTTTTAATAATCTATTTTAAGGGCTCTGCATTTTCTTCCCAATAATAATAATAATAATAATAATAATAATAATAATAATAAAAATTATTATTAGTATTATTAATTATTATTATTATTATTATTATTTTTATTATTATTATTATTATTATTATTATTATTATTATTATTATACTTGACCTAAAAGTCACTAATCTTGTTTTAATAATAACAATAATATTAATAATGTGTAATTTAACATGTATGATGTTTTAAGTATAGCCACAATCGAATAATTATCATTCGTGGAACAAAACTAACAAAATTAGACTCGAGCTTTGCAAGCGCCTACGTATTCATTCGTAGAATGAAATTAGAGTCTCGTAGTTCCATTTATTTGGAAACTTGTTTTATATTTTGTTTTGTTTTGACAACATGTCAAAACAAATTTTAATTTTCTTATAAAACTTTAGAAATGAATAATTTTGAAAGCAGTGAACTTCTTTGTAAGTTATCTAATTTTATGTATTAAAACTCGTATTTCAATGCAGTATTGAAACTCAGGAGGGTTGTAGAAAAATGTACCTGATGCCTTTGAAGAAGAACGATGACCGATTGCTTGCTCCTTTTTTTCTTTAAAACTTTTTCTCTCTAGAAATACTCTCTCTCTAATTCTCTCTCTAAAAGGACTCTAATAATCTTGATAGAGTTTCTCCTTTCTAAAAACTCTATTGAGTGTTGATGATCCCAAATGAGAACCCAAAGGTCCTATTTATAGAGAAATTTTCGCCAAAAATACTTCAAAAGAGGCCAACCGCAGGGGGGTAGCCACAGGGGTTGCGGCTGGGACCTGCGGTTGGGGCCCAGCCGTACGGCTGGCAACATTGGTTGTATCAAACTCCCGACAGATTTAAAGTCAGAGTCTTTCCTAATAGTCTTCTATATGCATGATGACTCAAGACCTAATGTGAAATGCTTTTTTATAAAAGATTAGTGTTCACACGAGAGTCGTCGATTGTGGTGTTCACATTATCAAATGAAAGGATGCTACAATTTTAAAAAGAAAAAAAATATTCTGAACAGCAAAAAAGAAAAATAAAAAATCCTTGACAATTGTGAACCTTTCAAAAAGAAAATTAAAATTTTGATGAACTTTTTTAGAATTGTTTGTAGGCTCATTTATTTCACATAATTTCATAAAAAATATTTTTTTAAGCACCTAATAAATCTCAAAGGTTTATGGTATGTTGTTTGCATAATTATCCTCTCACAAACTATTCTAGTGAAAGAAAATACTATTCGTATTATAAATTACAGTACCAAATGTCGTGCTAGCTAATTAATTACATGATCATGAATACTTTATATGATTATGTATTGAAAAATTAATAAATATGAAAAAGGTCTAATGTGATTGTCAACATAGAAGAATATGTATATTTGATTCATAAATCTTTATTATTATTATTATATGAAAGAAAATGGTGGAAGTATTAATAACATAGTTAATTGAAAATATTTTTTAATAAAACCCTTTAAAATTCTTTAAGGGTGTGTTTGGAATGTGGATTTGAGAGAAGATTTTAATATGAGATTTGTATTTGGAATCTCAAATCTAAATATTTTTGTTTGGTGTGAAATTATGATTCGAGATTTATAAATACATTCAAATAATAAGATTTGATACTTATCTTGAAGTTATAACTTTCAAATTTTAGAGATAGGGTTGTTCCTGATAGATCCCAAACTTGCGAAGTTGAAAAAAATATTAATTAATTTTTAAACAAATTATTAATTTTTATTATTATAAATATATTTGTAATATTAATTATAATAATAATATGAAGGATGACAAAGGGTAGTGTGTTGTCCAAACCCAAACCCAACAAGCATATAAAGACATTCAAACCAGGTGCAGGTTTTATTATTTTAAATATAAATCCGTCGTGAATAGTGTTCACATAAATCCACTCCTGCCCTGTAGAGGAGAATAAGATGAATCCATGGATGTAAACGGGGAGTCATTTGGGCTTCTTATAAATAAGTTATGGCCTTCCAAATTTAGCAAAAAACTCATTTCGACAAAAATTCAATTTTTCTCCGTTAGCCGCCAAATTCAACTGCGGTTTCCCGAAATACATTCCAACCATGCATGCATACTTAATAACATTAAAATGACTTGTTTGAAGTTTTGGATAGATTACGGAGGCCCCAAAATAAAAATTGACCCCTCAAACGAACATTTGGCCTGAAAAGGGCTTAAAAGAAGAATTGGCGCGAAAACGAAATTACGAGGCGTTATAATCTCCCCTCCTTAAGAGGTTTTGTCCTTGAAACATAAATATCGACGGGTAAAAAGTAAAACATTGCTCCAAATTATGTCTGCCTCCCCTCCTTTAGAGTGTACCTACAACTTCAAAATGTAATATCCCAACTAAAAATGTCCGAATAGTTACAGCTCAAAATGAATAACTGAATGATGGATTCTAAGGCATACAAAGTCTTCAATTTAAGTTCCGCTCTGAGAAATGGATAGAATGTTTCTAAACGCAGTCTCCCTTTACTAGATTGCCTAAGAATACTAAAGGAATAGGTTATGAGCCTATAGAGTCAGATCAAACTCAAAATGGCGTCTATACACAAATAATAAAGAGTTCTCGACGTTGCACTACACACAACGCTGTACCTAATCATTGGAATTATGAAACAAATTGACAATTCAAAACCTACATGACGCGCCGAAAATACTTCCGTGCTTAGGTACCCAAGTGCAGATTGTCAAGTTATAATACTTGGTAAGTCCAAGTGTCGAACCACAAGGATAGTCGGAAAGACGATGTGGTGATTACGAGTCCAAGGTTTTGTTAAGGGAATTTAATTGGTTGATTTTAGTTGTTGGTTTTAAAGTCTTGCAATAAAAATTAAAATGATGTAATAATAGATGAGAAAAGGCTAAGGCATTGTAGAATTCATTTGTTTTGCAAAGTTAAGTAAAATCAATCTCATTCAAAGTTCTCAATGCAATTCCTAAGTGTTGAATATTTTACCCATTTCTAAGCAAAAGGGTGTGGAGCAAAAGCAACCCATTCCCATATAAATGCCATATAAAGAAAGGGTGTAAGCAAATATCAACACAAGTGTATCTCTCATTTTTAACTTGTGACAAAGGGTGTGAAGCAAGTGCAACCCATTCCTATATAATATCAACCAAGATTCAAACTTAAAATACACAAAAAGAAAAGGCATAAATTTAAACTAGGCATTTAAGAACTCATTGTTAGTTTCCCCTAGGCAAATGACTTGATTATGAAAATGGCCAACTACAAGGAGTTTAGCTCGATAAATCATAACATTTCATTTGTTTAAGATTGGGAGATCTAGGTGGAGGTCAAACCGTCCTATATAGACTTATTTGACAAATACAAATTGAATCCTTAAAATGATTAATGAAGTTGTTTATGACATAAATTTAAAAGATCCTCTTTGGCAATACTTTAACTAAGAAGATGATGAGTCTTAAAATCACATAAAGTGTAGAAAGCACTCAACATATCATTAAAGTATTAAAAGATTAAAATATCAAATTTATGGTGTTTCTATGAATATTCAAAGACTAATCATGCTTGGCAATGAAAAGTATCTCATTCAAAGAAAGAATGAACATAGGCTAGTAAGAAATACACAAGTGTATCATTTTTTCATTAATGCTTGAGATCTATGTATACAAGGCATACAAAGTCAAATCATCATATGAAAATTATCTTACTAGCTTATGAATGGTTGAAAAAATGGAGAAGATGAAGGATTCAAAAAGTATTTAACAATACTAACAATGGAATGAGAATTGAACTTACATAATTAATGCATTGCAAACTTCATCTTTTAACCTTAGCAAAGAAATTTACTCCATAATAAATGTAGAGACAAGAATTATAAAAGTGAACTCCATTTCTCTCTCTAGAAAATAAAACTATTACAAGCTCTCTATAAATTGAGAAATGAGAAGTAATAAAAGTAAGATCCCCTGTCCAAAGCAACAATGAAGACTATAAATAGGAGAGTTGTGTTGGATGTTAAAAAATAAACAATGCTTATTTTATTTTTGGTGGAGAATTCCACTATCTTGGATGCTCTTTAATCACATGGAGACTCACTTTTTTGGATTCTTTTTGTCCATGGAAAATTCAACTATTGTATTAAATACAATATTTCTTGAAATCTAGAGACACCAAAATAAACACAAAAATGTGCCTTTCCAAGCATTGTTAAATACAAAAGTGCTACGAGACTAATCGCGAAATAAGTTGGCAAACCGAGTAGTTTTAGAGAAATAAACGCGTCAAACAACTCCGAAAATGAGCATATGAATGACAGTATTAAGCGTTTATCAACTCCCCCCAACTTATCTCTTGCTAGTCCCTTAGCAAGCAATATAAAAATAGCTATGTATAATATCCGAAAATGCATTTACCACATGCATTAAGCCTTTGAACTCCTAAGTTCCCCTAGAAGACGAGTTGTGTCTTGTGAAGGTTTACAGTGATGATACCTACAAACATCAAAAGTTTGATCATGGTGAATGACGAGAATGATGATTTCAAAAGTTCAATTTGCAAAGCTTATGACATTACTATCACTATTTCTAGACTTGCGGGCTTTTGAATGACTATCTAAATTGCTTATCTCCTTTTGAAACTTAACCCATACTTCCCTTTAATCACATGCTAAGCCTTATATTATCAAAATTCTCATTTAAACACAAAGAGTATTGATAATTAGAGATGGAAGAGGAATTTCCTTCAAAAACGAAAGTTTCAATTTTTTGTCCATTTCTAAGCACTTTTCTTATATTTTCTCGGAATTTTTGCTAAATTAGTTCAAGGTGGTTTTCATCTCTATGGGGGGCAGCAGACTCACTATATAAAATTTGATATTTTATGCTTATTTATTAAGCTTGAAGGAAGCTATTCACCCTTTCCCATATGGTAACCTTTACCTATCCATAATATTAAACAAAGAGACTTATGATTTAGTCAAGTGAAGCTTTAAGTCAATATTAGGATTAAAAGTCATCCAAGTTTTTCAAAGTGCCATGCATTTGTCCTCTCTATTGGAGGATCTTTTCGAAAAAACTTTCATCATTTTTGGACAAGAATTCCCTCTTCACAAAATAAAAATTACTCTAAGTGTTACGAAAGAATTTCTCTACTTAAAGCATTTACACATTTTAAGGAACGTTTCTAGGGTCATGAATCTAATTGAAGTAAAGCAAGGTAGATTATCACTCAAAATTCCATTTAGATCAAGGAATGCATGCCAATAGCTAATGAACCAATCATCATCAAATTTTTTCTTTTTTTTTTCATCATTTTTCAAACTTTCAAATTTTTTTTTAAGCTCTAAACACATGAAAAATTCCGAAATTGAAAAGCCATTAAAGTTTAAGTACATTACCCCCCAACTTGAAGAACGCATTGTCCTCAATGTGAAGAGAACGACAAATTGGCAGTCTCCCGTTTGGCTTTTCGATTTTCATGAGGTAGAAGAGAGCTATTTTCAAAGCAAAATTACTATGTGTACACACTAAAAAAAAAAAGAGGGTTAGAATTAGATAAAACATAACATGCATGCATTACAACCACATTTCAATCCTCATATCATGTTTATCAAACCAAACCCAAAAAAGAAGGAAATAAAATTAAGCAAATTTTTTTTTTTGATAAAAGTAAAAATTATATACAAACAACACCTATGCTTGTTAGGTATAGGTCGGATCTTCAAGAGTGGTGGACTCCTCTTGAGGTGAGAATTCCAAAAATGGCTTAAGGCGTTGTTCGTTCACTTTGAACATGATAAACGCATAATATTGTCATGCATAAGCTCTTCCCCAGAGTCGCATGACGCGTTTGTTGCTTTAATTATGCCTAATTATCCACTTATCTCGAGATTAGTGTCTTGGCGAGTTTTGTATCTAACATCGTCCCGCTAGGTGTGCTTTTGTTGTGTTTCTATGTGTTTATAGGCATAGGATGCAATGGCCTTCGAATGATTGATCAAGCGCTAGTGAAAAGCTCGCAAAATGCTGATCTGAGGAATTTCCCAGAAGCATGATCGATCATGGGTATACCATGATCGATCATGGTATAAACTGGCATTCAGGCAGAAGACCCCATGATCGATCATGGGTTGGCCATGATCGATCATGGCCCTGGCAACTTGGCCATTTCACACCCAAAATGGGCTATTTTAGTGGTTCAAGCTATTTTAGATATTTAGTTAGATATTTTTCTACCTTTTAATATATATATTATTTCTTTTACATAGAGACATATATATATCATTTTTTGTAACACACTTAGAGTTCTAGAGAGAGGGGAGAGCTCACTTGTTGATTGTTCTTCATTTCTCCATTGTAAGTGCTTAATTTGTAAGAATGATTTCTTCTTCTATGATATTTGTTCTTGCATCTATTATGGAGTAGTCTATTACTAAGGTTACGGAGGTTGATTGTGATATGATTTTTGGTGATTAATGGCTCAATCCATATCTAAAGTTTGATAAATATTTGTGAATCTTCTTCTTCTTCATCATATCTTCCATTATTTCAAGCTTTCTAGGTATTTTCATATTAAGTTAAGACTTTATATGCCTTGTATATTTAGTTCTTGGTTGTTAATGAGCATACAACATATTCATATGGTTCTAGAAAGCTTGTAGTCTTTTTCCCCCATCCATGGAGTTTTTCCCTCTTCATAGAAATTATGAATAGTTCTCAAAACTCCATAGATGGATTTTAAATTCATAAAGCCGGTTTTGGGATCCTCAACATTCACGGCCCCAAAAGGGAATACATGTCGAACAATGTATGGGCCGGTCCAACGTGATTTCAGCTTTCCCGGGAAGAGATGCAAACGCGTGTCATAAACTAGAACTTTATGCCCGAGTTTAAATTCTTTTCTTAAAATAAATTTATCATGAAAAAATTTTGCACGTTCTTTGCTTATCTTAGCATTTTGGTATGCATCCCTCCTTAATTCCTCCAACTCCTCAAGTTGTAACTTTCGGTTGCTTCCGACATTTTCAATATCAAAATTCATCATTTTAATTGCCCAAAATGATCTATGTTCCAACTCAACAGGAAGATGGCAAGGCTTGCCATATACTATCCGATAGGGAGACATTCCTAAAATTGTTTTAAAAGCCGTACGGTAAGCCCAAAGTGCATCCTTAAGACGTAATGACCAATCCTTGCGATTTGGATTTACCGTCTTTTCAAGAATTTGTTTTATCTCCCTATTGGCAAGTTCGGCTTGGCCATTGGTTTGCGGATGATAAGCGAGTGATACTTTGTGATTTACCCCATATTTTTGCATTAAAGATTCAAAAGGTTTATTGCAAAAATGAGTACCATCATCGCTTATAATCGCTTTGGGAGTGCTAAACCTTGCAAGAATATTTTCTTTTAAAAATCGGATCACCACTTTGTGATCATTTTTCTTGCAAGGTTGGGCCTCTACCCACTTGGAAACATAATCAACCGCTACTAAAATATAAAGGTTGCCGAAAGAGGATGGGAATGGTCCCATGAAATCGATTCCCCAACAATCGAACACTTCAATTACGAAGATTGGATTAAGCGGCATCATGCTTTTTCTTGTAATCCCTCCTAACATTTGGCATCTCGGGCAAGCTTTGCAATGTTGGTAGGCATCTTTGAACATTGTTGGCCAATAAAGGTCACTTTGCAAGATCATGGCGGCCGTCTTTTTGGCCGAGAAATGTCCACCACAAGCTTCACTATGGCAAAAGCTTAGAACTTTTCGAACTCGTCATTGGGAATACATCGTCGAATGATTTGATCTGCCCCATACTTGAACAAGTACGGGTCATCCCAATAGAAACGGTTGACCTCAGACAAGAATTTCCTTCGGTCTTGGGCATTCTATTGGCTTGGCATCTCTCCGGTGACAAGATAGTTCACGATATCGGCATACCATGGTGAGGAAGAGATAGTGAATAATTGCTCATCCGGAAAAGAGTCTTTAATAGCACTCTCTTCAATGTGGTCGGTGAATGAAAGGCGAGATAAATGGTCCACCACCACATTTTCGACACCCTTCTTATCCTTTATGAAAAGATTGAATTCTTGTAGGAGAAGAATCCATTTTAGAAGCCTTGGCTTTGCATCTTTTTTTGTGAAAAGATACTTGAGGGCTGCATGATCGGTGAAAAGGACAATAGGTGACCCAATGAGGTAGGACCAAAATTTGTCGAGGGCAAAGACAATAGCCAAGAGTTCTTTCTCAGTAGCGGTGTAGTTCATTTGAGCCTCATTGAGAGTTCGGCTCGCATAGTAAATGACCCCGGGCTTTTTGTCCTTTCTCTGGCAGAGGACCGCCCCCACGGCGTAATCGCTTGCATCGCACATGAGTTCGAATGGCAAACTCCAATCGGGGGTTTGCATGATGGGTGCGGTAGTGAGCATGTGCTTGAGTTTTACAAAAGCTTCTTCACATTCCTTGGTCCATTCAAATGGGGCATCTTTCAAGAGCAACTTACACATGGGTTTAGCAATGGTGCTAAAATTTTGAATGAACCTTCGGTAGAATCCGGCATGCCCCAAGAATGAGCGAACATCCTTGATTGACTTAGGGGTGGGGAGCTTTGAGATAAGCTCGATCTTCACCTTGTCTACTTCAATGCCTTTCCCCGATATAACATGGCCCAATACAATGCCCTTTGTCACCATGAAGTGGCATTTCTCTCAATTGAGGATGAGTTGCTTCTCGATACACCTTGCTAACACATGTTTAACATTGAGCAAACAATTATCGAATGACTTACCGTAAACGGTAAAATCGTCCATAAAAACCTCTAGAGTTTTCTCTACCATATCGTTAAAAATGCTCAACATACATCTTTGAAAACTGGCCGGTGCATTGCACAAACCAAAAGGCATTGTTCAATAAGCAAAAGTACCGAACGGACATGTGAAGGTTGTTTTTTCTTGGTCCTCAAGATTAATTTCGATTTGGTTATACCCAGAAAATCCGTCTAAAAAAGAATAGAACTCATGACCCGCCACTCTTTCAAGTGTTTGATCTAACAATGGAAGAGGAAAATGGTCCTTTCTAGTGACTTCATTTAACTTACGGTAGTCTATGCACATTCGCCACCCGATGGTGACTCTTTGGGGTATCAACTCATTATTTTCATTCTTTACTACCGTAAGCCCGGATTTTTTAGGTACAACTTGGATCGAACTTACCCATTTGCTATCTGAAATTGGATAGATGATCTTGGCATCAAGCAATTTCAACACCTCAGTTCTTACTACTTCTTGCATGTGAGGATTTAACCGGCGTTGAAATTGTCTTGATGGCTTTGCACCTTCCTCCAAGTGAATTTTGTGTGTGCAAATCAATGGACTAATTCCTTGGAGGTCGGCCAATTTCCACCCAAAAGATTTTCGATACTTACTTAGCATACTTACCAACCATTCTTCTTGATCATTTGGGAGTTCGGAAGAAATTACCACGGGGTAAGTTTCGAAAGCACCTAGGAAAGCGTACTTCAAATTGCTAGGAAGAGGCTTGAGCTCCATCTTTCCTTCAAGATTTGGTGGTTCCACTTGTGCATTTTCTTCATTCTTCAAGAGTTCTTCCCTGTTCCTATCATCCAAAGAAAACATATGCACACATTCCTCGGGATCATTGGGAGTGGTTAGCAAATCTTCCAATGATTCTGATTCATAAGTGAAAGAAAAATGGTCTTGTACTAGTGACTCTATCATGTTTACATGTTCAATTTCATCATCAAAATCATCTTGTTTGTTACTTATTGAAAACACGTTGAGCTCAAGAGTCATATTTCCAAAGGCCAATTTTACAATCCCATTCTTGCAATTGATGATAGCATTTGATGTTGCAAGAATGGGTCTTCCCAAAATTACGGGAATCTCATTTCCGGGATTGGATACCGGTTGCATGTCAAGAACTATGAAATCTACAGGAAAATAGAATTTATCAATTTAAATTAGCACATCCTCTACAATTCCCCTTGGAATCTTGACCGATCGATCCACCAATTGGATCGTGACTTTCGTGGGTTTCAACTCTCCTAAACCCAATTGTTGGTAGACCGAAAATGGCAAAACATTAACATTCGCCCCCAGATCAAGCAATGCATTTTTGATTCTAAAGTTGCCAATCAAACAAGAAATGGTGGGGCAACCGGGATCTTTGAATTTTGGAATTCGAGTGCCTTGCATTATTGAACTCACTTGTTCCGCCATAAATGCCTTCTTTTTAACATTCAATCGCCTCTTAGTGATGCACAAATCTTTTAAAAATTTTGCATAAGAAGGAATTTGTTTCACCGCATCAAGCAATGGAATGTTAATTTTCACTTGTTTGAACACATCAAGAACTTCGGCATTTCGGGTCTCCTTCAAAGGTTGAGATAACCTTTCTGGAAAAGGGATTTTGACACTACTCTTGATTTTTTCCAAATCCTCTTTTCCAACTCTCTCTTCTTCCCCCATTCTCTCTTCAATGGTGACCTTCTTAACTTGGCTTGACTCACCTATGTCTACCGGCTTTTTGGCCTTAGGAACTATAGTTTTGTCAATCTATTTCTCACTCCTAAGGATGGTGATGGATTTCAACTCCTCTACATTCCCACTCGACTCCCCTTCAACTATCATGGCTTGCCCTCTAGGATTAGCTATTGGTTGGGCCGGAAACTTTCCTTTTTCTTGGGTTGCTAAAGTGGTGGTGAGTTTGGACATTTGAGTTTTCAAATCATTAACATCTCTATTGGTTTTATTTACAAACTGTCGCAAAAGAGTCTCCATATTTGAATTTGGGTTTGGGTTTGCTTGACCAAAAGAGTTATTTTGGGGTGGAGGTGGTCTTGGTTGGTAGGAATTTGCATTCGAATTTTGATGAGCATTTTGATTTCCCCCCAACTAAAATTAGGATGGTTCCTCCACCCTTCATTGTACCTTTGAGAAAATGGGTCATTGTTTGGCCTAGAGTATGAGTTCATAGCATTGATTTGTGAGGGACTTTGAAGGACCTCTTTGAAGGCCGGAATTGTGTGACACTCATCCGTGGAATGTCCCAACTTTTCACAAATGACACACAATTGACTTGATGACACTACATTGACATCTCTAAGCTTGTTTGTCTCTAAGGCCTCTACCTTCTTAGACAACTGGAACAACCTTACCCCCATGTCATCATCATTGGATATTTGGTACAACCCACCCTTTCCCAGAGGTTTGGCCTTAGGTTCCTCGGTATAGGTGTTCCAATTTTGGGCACCTTCCGCCAATTCATCAAAATACAACAAGGCCTCCTCGGGACTTTTACTCAAAAATTGACCATTACACATGGTCTTTACAAATGTACGCATTTTGGGAGTAAGAGATTCATAAAAATAGCTTACAAGGCTCCATGTTTCGTGGCCATGGTGAGGACATGCGTTTAAAAGTTCCTTGTATCTTTCCCAACATTTGTAAAAACTTTCATTTTCTTTTGGCAAAAAATTGGATATTGCCCTTCTCAAAGTGTTGGTCCGATGAACGGGAAAGAATTTGCCAAGACCGAATAGATTGCGGTCTTAGAGCATTTAACCATAATTTTCCTTTATCTTTTAAGGAGAAAGGAAAAAGTTTTAAGCGCATTACTTCCTCATTGGTGTTTGCCTCACAAAACGTGGAGCAAACTTCCTCAAAATCTTTCAAATGTAAGTACGGATTTTCGGATTCCATACCATGAAAAGAGGGGATATGTTGAAGCATACCTGGCTTAAAGGAGAATGTTCCCGCTTGTCCGGTGGGGAAAATGATGCAAGAATTAAACGTCGCCCGAGGTGGTTGAAGATAATCCCTCATTGTTCGAACCGGTTCAGGATGGTTATCGTTCTCTCCGGTATTTGACTCATTGTCCTCGTTAGCCATTTCGGAAGGAGTAGGTGAAGGACTAGGATGCCTTGGTAGTGGTTGACCTCTTGGTGGACTTATACGAAGATCAATGTACAAATTTCCGGGCATAAGCCCGGAAGGGTGATCTCTAATAAAATTTTCCACCTAAAAAAAATAAATAAATAATAAGTAGGAAAAATAATTTACAAAGGGAGAGAATACTTACAAAGTGAATTTTTTTGTACAAAATCCGTAATCCGTCTTTCGCCGTATCCCCGGCAACGGCACCAAAAACTTGACGCGCCGAAAATACTTCCGTGCTTAGGTACCCAAGTGCAGGTTGTCAAGTTATAATACTTGGTAAGTCCAAGTGTCGAACCACAAGGATAGTCAGAAAGACGATGTGATGATTACGAGTCCAAGGTTTTGTTAAGGGAATTTAATTGGTTGATTTTAGTTGTTGGTTTTAAAGTCTTGCAATAAAAATTAAAATGATGTAATAATAGATGAGAAAAGGCTAAGGCATTGTAGAATTCATTTGTTTTGCAAAGTTAAGTAAAATCAATCTCATTCAAAGTTCTCAATGCAATTCCTAAGTGTTGAATATTTTACCCATTTCTAAGCAAAAGGATGTGGAGCAAAAGCAACCCATTCCCATATAAATGTCATATAAAGAAAGGGTGTAAGCAAATATCAACAGAAGTGTATCTCTTATTTTTATCTTGTGACACAGGGTGTGAAGCTAGTGCAACCCATTCCCATATAATATCAACCAAGATTCAAACTTAAACTACACAAAAAGAAAAGGCATAAATTTAAACTAGGCATTTAAGAACTCATTGTTAGTTTCCCCTAGGCAAATGACTTGATTATGAAAATGGCCAACTACAAGCAGTTTAGCTCGATAAATCATAACATTTCATTTGTCTAAGATTGGGAGGTCTAGGTGGAGGTCAAACCGTGCTATATAGACTTATTTGATAAATACAAATTGAATCCTTAAAATGATTAATGAAGTTGTTTATGACATAAATTTAAAAGATCCTCATTGGCAATACTTTAACTAAGAAGATGATGAGTCTTAAAATCACATAAAGTGTAGAAAGCACTCAACATATCATTAAAGTATTGAAAGATTAAAATCTTAAATTTATGGTGATCTATGAATATTCGAAGACTAATCATGCTTGGCAATGAAAAGTATCTCATTCAAAGAAAGAATGAACATAGGCTAGTAAGAAATACACAAGTGTATAATTTTCTCATTAATGCTTGAGATCTATGTATACAAGGCATACAAAGTCAAATCATCATATGAAAATTATCTTACTAGCTTATGAATGGTTGAAAAAATGGAGAAGATGAAGGATTCAAAAAGTATTTAACAATACTAACAATGGAATGAGAATTGAACTTACATAATTAATGCATTGCAAACTTCATCTTTTAGCCTTAGCAAAGAAATTTACTCCATAATAAATGTAGAAACAAGAATTATAAAAGTGAACTCCATTTCTCTCTCTAGAAAATAAAACTATTACAAGCTCTCTATAAATTGAGAAATGAGAAGTAATAAAAGTAAGATCCCCTGTCCAAAGCAACAATGAAGACTATAAATAGGAGAGTTGTGTTGGATGTTAGAAAATAAACAATGCTTATTTTATTTTTGGTGGAGAATTCCACTATCTTGGATGCTCTTTAATAACATGGAGACTCACTTTCTTGGATTCTTTTTGTCCATGGAAAATTCAACTATTGTATTAAATACAATATTTCTTGAAATCTAGAGACACCAAAATAAACACAAAAATGTGCCTTTCCAAGCATTGTTAAATACAAAAGTGCTACGAGACTAATCGCGAAATAAGTTGGCAAACCAGTAGTTTTAGAAAAATAAACGCGTCAAACAACTCCGAAAATGAGCGTATGAATGACAATATTAAGCGTTTATCACTACATCAGCTCCATACAGAATACAATATAATAAAGGAAATCATTCTTGTTGAATTGATTCCAATAAGCTCGCCACCTCATATGGATGATAAGTAGAAAGATCTACTTGAGTTTAGGGACATCGAATTAAGTTATCAGTGTATAAAGGGGAAAGTTAAATACGAAATCTCAAACTCGAAGCCAGGATTAAGCTCTACTCTGAAACTATGGAGGATTTAACCAACCAAGAACTAAAAAAAAGAAATAATAGGTGTGGAACTAAAAGAGATGTAGTGATTACAATATTCTCTAGGCTCCACAAGCCTGGAAAAATCAACTCTTGCGATTTATGCATAAGTTCACATCCGCCCAATTAGAACACAAAACTTGAAGAGGGGTCAAAATCAAAATTTACCATATGATAAGTGCATTATAATGCACTTGCATAACTTATGCATGCACATTATATTACACTTTGATGGCATGCCAAGCGTTATCAAATAAATATGCTTGTCTAATATCGAATATGTTTCATACTCTTTAATGGTCTAAAACACCATAAAGATTATGGAACTTCCATTTAAATTTTCTTTGCTTCCTTATGCCAAGTATATAGAATTCTTTGGTAATTAATGGACAAGTTTAGTATATCAATAATACTTAGACTCTTCATGCTATGAATGAGGAGTACTATATGAATCATTAATATGCAAACAAAGCACCTCAAGTGAGCATATATTATTCAACAACCACCATGGTAAATGGATGGCTATGCTATTCATATAAAATTGGAAAGGTTTATTTCAAATATGGTCACATCTTGTGGTTAAATGTCAAGTATGGTTTAATTTTCCCTTGTCACCTACAACACTTAAATACACTTTGTGCCTATATTTGAGAACTTTCTAATTGCTTATTTATTCTTTTACTGTGATGTTTGTCTTTCCTTATTTGGTGGCCTAGTGGAGTTGGATTAGTTGTTGTTGGTCGAAAAATACCCTAGAGGGGGGGGGGTGAATAGGGTTTTAAAAACTTAATGCGGAATTTAAAAACTTTTCAAAAATGTTTAATTAAAACAATTTATTAAACAAATTTATCAAGGAATGCAATCAAATAAACAATCAAGCAAATAAACAATCTCAAGCAAACAATAATATAGCAAGTAAATAAAGAAATTGAGTAAGAAAGATTGAACTGATTTGAAGTCCAAGGCTTTTTGTCTACACGGTTTTGGTTTATCAAACCATAGTCCGCGCTCGGTTAGTTCCCTGAGAATTTTCACTAAAATATATCTCCTTCCGGGTGAAGATCAAACCTCTACAAGTGTTGTCTCACACACTCTACAAGTATTGCTACACCACAATACTCTCACAAGATACCCTCTTGCTAACTTTGTGAAATTTACCTTTCACAAAAACTAAACAAGAATTTACCTTCTTGTTTTTCCTATGAGATTTACCTCTCACAATTGAATACTAAATTGTTTGGTGATTCATACCAATTTACAGTAACTCTCTCAAGTGTGTAAAGAATACAATTTGAAGCTCACACTAGAGTTATCCTATTTGATCAAGATGATATAGCTCAAAAGATGATGATTGATCAAAAATAATTTCTTGAATCTTTGAATAATGAAGATAGATGAAGAATATAGTATATGAATGATTTAAGGTGTTTAGAATGAGTCTTGGAAGTCATATTTATAGTCCCAAAAGTGATATAGCCGTTTGTGGTGGAGATATAAATTAATGGGGCAAAAATGCACTTTAAACAAAGTTCCAACGACTATATTTTGTCAAGGGAGTTGGCTCCCTGAGTCTTCATGGAGTCGACTCCATGGCTTTCCTTAAGGGAGTCGACTCCAGCACTTTCAGTGATGTCGGCTACATGGCACTAGAGTGGGGACTTTTGTGCAATTTTTCAACTTTTGCAATATGGCTCCAAATTTAATTCTAATGCTTGGGGAGTGTTCCAAATAAGTTTCTAAGACTCCCAAATATGTTTTTGTATCAAAATTCATTCATATGAATTAATTATGAATTTATTTCAAAATCGGTTTTTGCAAGAATGATGTTTTGAAATGATTTTGATTCAAACTTGGTTTTGATCAATCTAACAATGAAGCAAGTTTATGTTTGAGCTATATAATCAATCAATTAAGAAACTTTACATTAATCCTAAGCAAACACTCAATTACCGAATAGGTGAGTCTTCGAATGCTTTGATTTGTTTCTTCAAATTGATTCTTCACTTGAAGCTTTTCCCTTGAAGCTTTAGCATATGATCCTTGATCTTTTGTGCTTCATGAAATGCATTGCTAGCTTGTGAGTGATGAGAATGATCTTCTTTGACTTGTCCAATGCTTGTAGATGAATGATCTTGATTTGGATAGATCGGTTTTAGTTCAATGCTTCGTTGCCTTGATCGGATATTGATTGAATGATCCTTGTCAAACTTCCTTTGAGCAAATCATGCTATTCTTGATTTTCCAAATAAGAAATCTATAACCTTATATCAAGAACATGTTAAATTACACATGATTGATTTATTGTTATTATCAAAATAAGATTAAGACTTTCAAGGTCAACAGTTGTATTTCCTCGAAATCTTTTAACGGCAACGTCTAGGCCTCTTCTTGATAAACAAATAAAATTCACACTAAACTGAATAAATAAGCCAAATTGGATTCTTAAAACATGGTTATTATAAAACAACAAATGATCCCCCAAAGCCTTTGCTTTCTTTAAATACAAGAACAATCTCATACTTCTAAAGTTTGTTTTAAACTTTCACTAAACAATTAACAATACAACTTTTAATCAATCAGTCTCTATTTTATAAGCTCGTGATATACAAAGCTTTCGACCCCTCCCTGTGGTTCAACACTCGGACTTTCGAAATACTATACTACAACTTGACCGCCTACACTTGGGTGTATACGATTGCATTATTCCACGCGCGACAAGTTTTTGGCGCCGTTGCCGGAGAGGGCAACAAAAGACGACCACAGGTTTAGTATATATATATATTTGGTTGTATCATTCTAAATTTGTGTCTTCCTTTTCTTCTTTACACACTTTCTTTGGTATATGATCCATTGGTTAAAAAATACCAAAGGACGTATAGAAAAAGATCCATTTTCCGATTCATTTTTCTATAATCTATTTGACACAAAGTTTATAATGGATCCGCAAAAAGGAGCACGAGGTGGAAATGGTTGAAACAGAGGGAATCATGCCAACATTCAAATCCATCCTGTACCAGAACCACCAATGGCAATCATGAGAGACTATCTCCAACCACCGAGGAGCGCCACTCCATCATGTATCATTCTCCCACCTGCTGCCAATCGTTTTACAATCAAGCCAGGAATGATACTTCTTTTGCCAAGATTTCATGGAATGGAATCCGAAAATCCACACTTACACCTCAAGGAGTTCAAAGAAGTGTGCTCCACTTTCCATGATCCACATGTTACCGAAGAGGTAGTAAGGCTCCAACTTTTTCCATTCTCATTAAAAGAAAAAGCAAAAACTTGGCTCAATGCACAAAGACCACGTTCCATTACATTGTGGCAAGCTTTACAAATTGAATTTTTAAAGAAATTTTTTCTTATTCCTAGAATGAACGCTTTAAGGCGTCAAATTTCAAACTTAGCACCAAAAGATCAAGAAACATTCTATGAATGTTGGGAAAAATACAAAGAACCTGTAAATGCTTGTCCCTGTCATGGGTACGAAAATTGGAATTTGGTTAGTTTCTTCTACTAATCATTCACTCTCGAAATGAGAAAATTTATAAAAATGATGTGTAACGGCACATTTCTAAGTAAAATTCCTGACGAGGCATTTGATTTCTTTGACTATATAGCTGAAAGTAACCAAACATGGGATACTTACAATTTTTTCAAAAGAAATATGCCTAATCGGGGTGGTTACTACCAATTAAAGGAAAGTGATGATTTGGTGGCTAGAGTTACACAATTGACTAAAAAAATTTAAGCTTTAGAATTTTCAAAACCAAAAGTTGTCAATTTAGTAGAAGAAGAAACTCTTTGTAGCATATGTGATATGATAGGACATCCAACGAAAAAATGTCCTACCGTACCAACCGTCAAGCAAGTTTTGCTTAACCCGGCCCAAGTAAATATGATGAATAACTACGAAAGGCCACAAAACTCACCATTTTCGAAAACATACAATAGTGAGTGGTGGAATCACCCTAATTTTCGTTGGGGTAATTCAATCACTCAAACCAATCAAGGTCCGAATTTTCAAAAATCTTAACCATCATATGTTCCCCCACCAAAAATCTTACACAATTTATACAAAAATTCGACCAAAATTTTTAAAAGTTTGATCAACATGTTCAAAGGTGTGAACAATACTTCCAAAGCAATGATCGTTCTATGAACAATATAAGGAATTTTTTTATCAAAAATAGCTCCAAATTTTTCAAACCAAGAGAATGGTAAATTTTCTGCCTAACCTCTTGTGAATCCTCATGGGTAAACTATGATGATTGAAGAAGGAACTTCTTCACAAGATACGTTAGAACATGTGAAATCTATCACCACTCTTCGAGGTGGAAAAATTGTCGATAAAACTATTCACCCTAAGGCCCAAAAGCTAAAGGAGGCAGTTCAATCAAAAGAACTCGAGGTGATAGAAAAAGAGAGTGAAAAGAATGAGGAGGAAGTAATAGGAAATAAAGATATCGAAAAAATCAAAGAAAGTGCGAAAATTCCTTTTCCTCAAAGGCTACAACAATCTTCAAAACCAAATCAAAATGCTAAAATTTTGGAAGTTTTCAAACAAGTAAAAATCAACATTCCACTACTCAATGCAGTCAAACAAATTCCTTGTAATACCTGTGTTCCATCTTCGAGCAAATCCTCTTCTTAAGCTCAGTTAAGGCTTAATCTCCGTTAGGGCATGAACTTTTCGTTTTGAACCTTTCTTAGATGATCCCAAACTTCTAGCATGTCACATTAGCTATATTGAGTTTTAAGGAACAATCTTTTTGTAATTCAGGTGGTCCGAATTGAAATTGAGATATTAATTGCATGTTTTCACTTTACGCGATTGCTAAATTTTAGCTAACTTTGAGATATCATGTCTTCTTCATTTCTTATCCAATTAAGTCCCCTTTTGAGCCAATGTCTAGTTTTTGATGCATTCTACAACTTTCTTATTTTGATCGAAAGCTAATTCACGCTCCTCGTTGGTCAAAACAGCATGCGAAGTAGGCCGGTTAGCAAAATTTGATTGTTCGTTAATGTCGTGGCAGAGTGCTGTCTTCGACGAATTTCTGGAAATTATCCATCCAGAATTTTGAAAAACTTCCTTTTTTGAAGTTGTAGATCTTTGAATTAGCTTTCCGTGGTCATAAAGATCACCTAAATCGAAGTTCCGAACGAAAAGTTATGATAGAATTACAAACAATACTCGAGATCCAAAATGCTAGTGCTGGCAGTGGACTTCATGATCGATCATGGAGGTATGCCTGAAAGTCAGTTTTGACCACTTTTTGACCCATTTTTCTCCATTTAAATACACCCTCACCTCCATTATCGAACCATGAACACGAAGGAGGATAGAGAGGGACTTGAAAACATAAGAGATAAGAGATTTTGGAGCTTGTGAAGTGTTCAATCCTTTGATTCAAGCTTTAACCCAAGGGCTAGCTCCTCCTCCATCTTCATCTTCAACCTCCATTAAAGCTAGGTGGGATTTTAGGGTTTCTCATTCTTGAGGTAGGAGCATCATCAAGCCGTCAATTCCGGAATTGAAGCTCCTTAGAGGTGGGAATCTATACCAAAACCTATTTTCTGGATTATTGTTGATTAATTTCTATTTTAGCAATTGTTGGTATAGAAATCGTAAGTTATATACATACATAAATACATACATATTGTGGGTATATGGTGAAAGTGTGATGAAATGTTGGAATTGATAAACCAAGTGGTCTACATATTATTAAAATAACTTGGTTTAACGAGGTATTTGCGGTGGATCGAATGTTTTACAAAAAATCTACTTGAACCCCAATTTTGTGAGATGTAAACTTTGATATGAAGTTAACACTTTTTCTTAATAGTTTGGATAGCCTATACACATATATATAGATATATTAAAACATATGTTTTCAACAAGATACTAAGGCTATTCGTTTGGTTTGCTTAAAAACCCTCTTTATTGTTTATGAACTTTATTATAAAGCCAAGCGTCTACTCTTAAGGGTTCAAGTTGTTGGTTCTTTTTTCAAAACCTACGTTTATGAGTTCTTAAACTTGATGGAACATTTAATAGGACATTTCCCCGTCGGTTACATGTTGATGCTATATTTGATTAATGAAAATCATTAAATTGGCACAATTAGTTCTCATATGAGATGGGTGATGACTTACTGAGACTATTGTTAGCACTAGTCCATGAAAGGTCCCTGGTATGGTCATGGACCTTAAGTTGGGACAGAGCGCCCTTGGATGAAAGACCCAAAACATGCACGAAAACTATTTGGAGGCCTTGCTACCGTGTGGGTGAAAGGCCACGAAATGCATACCTGGTTGTACGCTTGGATAGTTGTGGGATTTGTGAGACTACGGCTCGAGGTTGATGAGATGAACATATGGTTAACTGTGCCATAGTGTTTACCTAGTATCGGTTATACATTATCCATGATTTTAAGACTACTTAAATAAGATAAGAAAGGATGTTTCTTCAATGACTATATGTATGTAAAGGACTTGGTTCGTAACAATAAACAAAAGAATTTCTAAATATTTTTTATTTTAAATATATTATATACGATTCCCACTGAGTCCATTTGACTTAGCCCGCCTATTTTGTGGTTAGGTTTTCTTGTAGGTTCATTGAACAAAAGGGAAAAAAGAGGACGCTACATCATATATGTTGTGGAATTAGTAAACCTTATGCTTGGGACCTCATTAAAGGCGATTTGTTCTATTGTATGGATTTACGTGGATTGTGGACTGATTTTATGAATTGAGCCATTCTTGATAAATTAAAACGTGGATATTTAAGTCTTTCACAGGGAATTATGTTCAAATAACCAGCCGCCAGCGTATGACACTCGTGATTAACCGAGTCCCGGAGGATGGATCCTCTTAACGGGATTCGGGGCGTCACATTCCTTCTTACAGAGTTTTTTTGAAAGATATGTGTACGACAAAAAGAAGGTTAAATGTTAAAAAGAAATCTTTTATGACTAAACAAGTAAGCTCAATTTTGCAAAATACAAGAATTTCTAAATACAAGGACCCCGGTTGTCCAACGATTTCACGTATGATAGGAAACTGTCGAATAAAACGAGTTTTACTTGATCTAGGAGCAAGTGTGAATGTTCTTCCATTTTTGGTTTCTGAACAATTGGGTTTAGGAGAATTGAAGCCTACAAAAGTCACAATTCAATTAGTGGATAGGTTCGTTAAGGTTCCACGAGGGATTGTGGAAGATGTACTTGTGCAGGTTGACAAGTTCTTCTTCCCCGTTGATTTTATAGTCATTGATACGCAACCCATCATAAACCTCGCTAATCAAATTCCAGTTATTTTTGGAAGACCATTTCTTGCAACATCCCGTGCGTTAATCAATTGTAAAAATGGTATTGTTAAATTAACATTTGGAAACATGACACTTGAGCTAAATGTGTTTTCATTAAGCAAGCAAGCATGTGATTTTGAAGATGAAAATGAACATGTCAACATGATAGAACCATTGGTTGAAGAACACTTTGAGTTTTCTTTTGAATTGGATCCATTAGGAGACAATTTAACCACTCCCGAGGAACTCGATAATTGCAAGCAAGTGTTTTCTTTGGATGAAAAACAAATTTTGAAGAAGGAAGGTGAATCCGAACATCTGCACCAATCGAAGGAAGAATGGATTTAAAGCCTTTGCCAAGAAACTTAAAGTACGCTTTTCTAGGTACTTTTAGAACTTTTTCAGTGGTAATTTCTTTCGAACTTTCAACCGAACAAGAGAAAAGTTCGTAAGTATGCTCGGTAAGTATAAAAAAGCCTTTGGTTGGAGTTTAACTGATCTTCATGGGATTTTTCCTTTAATTTGCACTCATAAAATTTATTTAAAAGAAAAGGCTAAACCATCACGAAAATTTCAACGCTGTTTAAATCCGCATATGCAAGAAGTCGTAAGAAATGAAGTGTTGAAATTGTTTGATGCAAAAATAATCTATCCAATTTTGGATAGTAAGTGGGCAAGTCCTATAGCATCCTGTATTTAAATTAATGTTAATTATGTCTTATTAACTCTTTTATATACATGTGAATGATCCTTTGGTGATTCGGGTGGTTCGAATCAATTCTGGTTTATAAATAGGAAGTTTTGGTTCCTTAGGATTCGTTAATTCGAGCTAACTTTGAGCTATCCTTAATTCGAGCTAACTTTGAGCTATCCTTAATTCGAGCTAACTTTGCGAAAGTGTCTAGTATTTGTATCATTCTACAACTTTCGTGTTTTGGCCGAAAGCTAATTCACACTCCTCGTGGGTCAAAACAGGGCGCAAAGTAGGCCAATCACTAAACTCTGGTTGTTTAATAGCGTTTCGGCAGAGCGTTTTCTTCGGTGAATTTTTGGGAAAAATGTGTCCATAATTTGGGAAAACTTCCTCTTAGGAAGTTGTATATCTTTGAATTATCTTTCTGTGCTTATAAAGAACACCTCAATTGGAGTTCCGAGTCAAAAGTTATGGCAAAAAAAAATAGTACTCCAGAACCAAAAAATATACGCGCGTTACTGTAGCAACCGACTTAAAATGGATTAAAGCTTGTTTTAAGCTCCTTTTCACCCATTTTCGACCCAACCTCTTCCACTAAACTCTAGAGAGTTCTAGAGAGAGAAAGATAGGTGTTCTTGAGTGTGAGAATCCGCAAATGCGACCCCCCGGGTCTCAACCCCTACGAAACATAAAGGATTTTCATTTGCTTTTATGTGTTGATAATTCATATCGGTGTCCCTCTATCGAAGGGGTTCGTTCATCGCCAGTACGTTTTACAGAAAACGGACAAAATAGTTGTGTAAGAGGAAAGGCGAAAGCCTTTCTTTAACACGAAACCAGGATCTATAGAGTTCGAAACAAGGTGTTAAGCCCCATCCGCCCTTTCGGTCTCTAGCTTATATGTTTATTCTATTCTGGGATCTTTTGCTGATATTCTTCTTTCTGAGAATAACTAATGAAAACTTTTTCGGGCGCGTTAGGATTCCACAACCATTTGCCACTTCGCTTACTAGGAAGGCTTGCGGGGTGCGGGGCAGCGCCCCGTTAGCATCAAATTTCTTTTATTTAATTACTAGAAGAGACTTTAGTTACTTTATATATAAGAATAAGAGAGAGAAAATATAATACGGCAGAGAAGACCTCAATATTAGCTCCTCTTATATTTCCAGCGGTCTGATTAGAAGGTGGTACAGGTAGATTAGATCCGGTTTGCGGAAATAAATGTTATCGCAGATAACTTTCAAAACGAGAAGTTGCCGATAAAGTGCTCGGGATGTCGCGCGACATTTCCTTAAAAAAGTTCGCGCGACATATTGTCGCGCGACTACGGGAATGTCGCGCGACAATGAAGTGATGGTTCATGATGTGTCGTTTGACTTATATTGTCGCGCGAAAGTTGTCGCGCGACAATGAATGTCGTGCGACAATCTCTCAAAAAAACAAGTTGAATGTCTATATATATTTATGATGTTGCATGATATGTGTGGTATTGAATATATGATTTTCTAACTTTCAAAACCCGATAAAATGAGTTTATTACTTGCACAATATTAAAGTTAGAAAGTTGAATGTCTATATATATTTATGATGTTGCATGTATACTTGATATAAAGAGTTGTTTGGACTAAATAAGATACCCTTGGCGATATATCTACGACATGGTCGATAAAAGTGATTTATTTGTGAACTTTTTATGCCAAGGGATATGTACGTGGTTGAACTTGATAAAGTATATATGGCATAATTTGCTTCATGTGGATAATTAGCATCATGTTATGCATATTATATGTTACTATGGTGTCAACCGGAAGCTCGGCAACTTTCAAAGGCATGAAGGCTTTATTATAGCTTATGACTCTTGTTCAAGTATCTGTTTCTCAGAGGCTTGTATCATTTATCTATGTACAGAAGAGCTGGTGGCTCTTGGAAACCGAAAAATGAATTGAATGTATAGTGCTTGCCGGGATGGGAAAATAGGCAGGGCTCGGTGCCCTTGGGTTGAAAAGCCCTAAACCTCTGGGGGAGCAACGTTTGGCTGCCTATAAGCCACCAGTGTGGAGCCCGGGAACCTAGGCAAATTGGCAAGGCACTATGATTTTGCGATTATCTGTATTTATATGGGATCGGAGTGAATGATCCCCGGGCTGTTGTTCTCTATACATGTGTAAGATTGGGACAATTGATCTCAGGTTGTGATATCTCGGTAGCAATGGAATCTAGTCATCACTCAGGCTTTTTATTATACGGTAATCGGTTGACACGGGAGGTAACCTGCATTAGCACATTCATGCATGATCACTTAATGAATTTTGGATTTTTTGTTGATATTATTGATATTAACATGGTCTAAAAGATATGTTTATAAACTTGTTTTTGAACATACGGCTTGTATTCCCCCTACTGAGCAAATGGCTCACCCCGGGTTTTTTTTTCTTTAAAACATTTCAGTTACTCACTAGTCCCACGAGGACAAGGATACGACAGGGTCAGGGACGATATAGAGGCTCTGATACTATATGTATATCTTGGTTTTCCGTGATGCATATCTATATATATATATTTTTTTCCGGGACTCCACGGCTAGCCCGAGGAGTTTATATACTTTAGTTATTCGTATGGTGTGGATTGTATGTATATGATACATTTTGGAATGTATAATATATTTGATACCCTATGCATTGTGATATTTGCTATATCTATTGATGTTGACTTATTTCCCTCTAAATACCTATCTTAGTCCTACTAAGATAGGTTAGTAACGCTCCAGGTCTTAATTACAGGTGTTAACATGTACATTAAGGCGGGGGTGTTACAAGTCCCACCCAAATTGTACATAAAAAATTCGGGCTTACGGTGGTTAAAAATGAGAAAAATCAATTAATCCCACAAAGAGTCACTTCCGGGTGGCGTACGCGCATTGATTACCATAAGCTAAATGCTGTAACAAGGAAAGATCATTTCCCACTTCCTTTCTTAGATCTAATGCTAGAAAGAGTGCCGGGACATGAATTTTATTGTTTCTTGGACAGATTTCCGGGGTACAATCAAATTTAAATCGATTTGGATTATCAAGAGAAGACAATGTTTACATATCCATTTGGCACCTTTGCATATCGAAGGATGCGATTTGGATTGTGTAATGCCCCTGCTACTTTTCAAAGATGCATGCTAAGCATTTTTAGTGATCTCTTGGAAAGAACTTTAGAAGTGTTTATGGATGACTTCACCGTTTACGGTGGGTCATTCGATAATTGTTTGTTAAATCTTGAGCAGGTTCTAGAACGATGTGTAAAAAAGAGGCTTATTCTCAATTGGGAGAAATGTCACTTTATGGTGACGAAATGGATTGTTTTAGGCCATGTCGTGTCTAAAAAGGGAATTGAAGTTGACAAAGCTAAGGTGGATCTCATTGCTAAATTGCCAACTCCAAAAATGGTCAAAAATGTCAGCTTATTTTTGGGCCACGCCGGATTCTATCGAAGATTCATACAAAATTTTAGCTTAATTGCTCAACCAATGTGTAATCTTCTCCTCAAAGATGCCCCGTTCAAGTGGACCGATCAATGTGAGGAAGCCTTCAACAAACTCAAACAATTGTTCACCACCGCTCCCATTATGCAAAATTCATATTAGAATTTTCCGTTCGAGTTTATGTGTGATGCAAGCGACTATGCAATTAGTGCGGTTCTCGGCCAAAGGAAGGACAAGAAGCCGGGTGTAATTTATTATGCTAGCCCAACTCTCAATGAGGCTCAAATGAATTACACCACCACCGAGAAGGAGCTCCTTACAATTGTGTTCGCTCTCGACAAGTTCCAGTCTTATCTCATTGGCTCACCAATTCTAATCTTCACGGACTATGCGGCTCTCAAATACTTGTTCACAAAGAAGGATGCTAAGTCCCGACTCTTGTGTTGGATTATTTTACTTTAAGAATTTAATATCATGATCAAAGACAAGAAAGGAGTCGAAAATGTGGTGGCCAATCACTTGTCAAGTGTCATGTTCAATGATCCCATTGACGAAAGCCCAATCAAATATTCATTTCCCGACGAGCACTTATTTTTGGTGACATCTTCTCTATGGTACGCCAACATTGTCAATTTTATCGTCACTAGAGGAATGCCAAAATCATGGAGCTCACAAGACAATAGGCGATTCGTCATTGAAGTAAAGCATTTTTATTGGGACGAGCCATATCTTTTGAAATATTTCTTGGATCAAATCATCCGATGTTGCATTCCAGATGAAGAAGTTGAAAACGTGCTTATCTTTTGCCACATCGAAGCTTGTGGTGGCCACTTCTCTTCTAAAAAGACTGCGGCAAAGATTCTCCAATGCGGCCTTTATTGGCCAATCTTGTTTAAAGACACGCGTCACTATTGCAAATAATGTTCGAGATACCAAATGCTCGGGGGAATCACAAGACGAAGCATGATGCCACTTAACCCCATCTTAATCCTTGAAGTCTTCGCTTGTTGGGGTATCGATATCATGGGACCGGTCCCACCCTCATTTGGTAACTTTTATGTTTTAGTTGCCTATGATTATGTTTCTAAATGGGTGGAAGCAAAAACTTGCAAAACAAATGACCACCATGTGGTAATTTAATTTTTGAAAGAAAATTTATTTGGAAGATTTGGTATTCTGAAAGCAATAATAAGTGATGGTAGTACATATTTTTGTAATAAATTTTTTGAAACACTCATGCGTAAGTATGGTGTGACACACAAAGTATCACTTTCTTATCATCCCCAAACTAACGGGCAAGCGGAACTTGCAAATAGGGAAATAAAACAAATTTTGAAAAAAAGGGTAAATCCAAATTTCAAAGATTTGTCTTTGCGCTTAAATGATGCGCTTTGGGCATACCGAACGGATTTTAAAGCAAATCTCAATATGTCTCCCTATCGATTGGTATTTGGAAAATCTTGCCACTTGCCCATAGAATTAGAACATAAATCTTTTTGGGCAATTAAGAAATTGAACTTTGATTTCAAAGAAGCAGGTGAAAATCGGAAACTCCAAATTGAGAAGTTAAGAAGAGATGCTTATGAAAATGCAAGAATAAGCAAGGACCGAGTAAAAATTTTCCATGATAAAAATATTTTGAGAAAAGAATTTCACATCGGTCAAAAAGTCATTGTATATGATTCTCGTTTACATCTCTTCCCGGGAAAGTTATATTCAAGTTGGACTGGCCCGTTTATTGTTAAACATGTTTATCCATACAGAGCCATGATGGTGGAAGATTCCAAAAATGGCTTTGAATTTAAAGTTAATGGCCAAAGATTAAAGCAATATTTGGAGATCTCGACTCTGGAGGAGTCTGTCCCTCTAAAGGAACCAACTTATGTGTAAAAACATAGGTTGTCATGTGTAAATAATATATATATTTGTGTTTAAGTATTTTTTGTAGCACAAGAAACCATTTCGAAAAGATTTGGGAAGAAAATGAAGGAAGAAGCTAATTGCAGCCAAATTGTGGTCCTAAGGGTGACCAAGATCGATATTGGGATCAAGATCGATCCTAGGAAGTTTTGCAACATCAGTGAAAAAACAGAGTAAGTCTCAAGAGCAAGTAAGATCGATCTTGGGCCAAAAGTGAAAAAAACAAAGCAGGTCTCGAGGGCAAGCAAGATCGATCTTGCTTACCCAAAATCAATCTTGGGTACTATAGCAGCAACAGAACAATTTTTAAAACCCCCCAATTTTGAGCCATTTTCTGCACTATCTTCTCCCACTTTGAAAAAACCATAAGCCCCACCATTAATACACCCAAAGAAATGCCCCACTCACCATTCTCTCTTACCTATTTCATCTCTCCCGTCTCCTACATCAAAACCCTAGCCCCATCTGCTCTCATCATCACCCACTCACCAAATCCCACACCCACAAACCCTAAGTTCGAATTTCTCCATTCTCCGTCTCTCAAAACCAATTCTTCTCATCCTAAACCATTATTCCCACATTTTATATCGATTTTTCACTCACCAAAACCTTCAAATTTCAAAATTTTACAAATCCTAGGTTTTAGGATTTTGAGAAATCAAACCATAACTCTTTCTTATCCACCAAAAATCATTCTCAAATGGCTTCATCTTCATCCCAAAGGAGGAAAAATGTTACCAAACCCATTGAAGTGAAACCCAGTCCAAGGCGTGGTTATCAAGGGTTTCAAAGTGAGATTGAGAAGAAATGATATGAAGATTGGTTTAGTACTCGTACGATTGTGGCCGAAAGAGCATCGGCACTTGATGAACTCTTTGATTTCCCTTTTTTCATGTCGATTGTTCGAAGGCAGGGGTGGGAAAATTTTCTCAAAACCAACATTAGCAACTGCAATGCTACTATTTGTCGGGAATTTATCGCATCGCTAATTGAAAAGGAGAAATATGATTATGTTGCCTTCGTCTGAGGTAAGGAAATCCCATTCAATCCCACTGTTTTGAGCACTTTCTTGAAAATCCCTCCTGTTTCACCATATGCATTACCCATCACTTCACCCAAAAACACACCGGACGAGAACCTTATTCATGTGGCTCTCACAGGAACTCCAAAATCTCATGATAAATTTAGGACCAATGCTCCCCAACTCCTACCTCCCATGCACAAATTGTGAATGGTGGTGTGTAATTGTTTATATCCCACTACCCACAAAAGCCACCTCTATCTCGATGAGGAATTAATCATGTACACAATTGCCACGGACCAAAGTATATGCCTCATATGATACTTTGTGAAGAAGATAAGCCGAACTGTAACCAAAATTGAAGCAAAAGAGACAATCAAATTAGGGGTGATTTTTACCCGATTTTGTGCCCATTTTGGAGTGGAAGATCGGGAGGGTGACTAAATAATTAAACAGCTTGGGGTTGTGAACAACTCAACTCTAAAACGATTTCAAGGGAAGCTTCATACTCAACCCTCTGGAGGCCCGATGGCAATGGCGGAAGAGGAGGATCCGCAAATGGAGGGAGAGGAGCAAGTGCAACCACTAAGGCAGAGAAAGAGGGCATATTTGGCTTCGGGAGAAAGTTCTTCGGCTCGAGCACCGTAAGCCACGGGATTTGATGAAATCAAGCAATTAATGATGGCTATGGAGGAGCGCCAAATCAAGCGAATGGAAGACTTCCGCCAAGAAAGCAATGAGCGCTATGAGGCATTGAGCAAAAGGGAGGAAGATCATTATCAAGATATTGTCACCCAATTCCAAGTATGGGATGCTCGATTCCACCCACCACCTCCACCACTAATATGAAGTTTCAATTTAATGCTTATTTCTTGTAGGTTTTTAAAGACAATGGTGCTTATGTTTGATTTTCCTTTATGGTTTTATGTCGGTTTTTAAGTACCTTGTGCTAACTTTTAATTATTAGGTTTGTTTTGGATTTTTAAGGTTGTTTTGAATTAGTACTTCATCTTGAACTCATGCTTCTACTATCATATTGATATGCTAATTTTAACCTAACCTTGCTTTTAGTTTGTATATATGTGTGTTATTTTTCTATTTGTAGATCTTGCTCTATCCATGGAACAAGCCTTTCCACGATTCATTATTTCAAGCATTAGGGACAATGCTTACTTCAAGTTGGGGGCGGGGGGTAAGGAAATGCAAATTTTCATTTCAAATTTTTGCTTATTTTCCATGTTTAGGCCGGCCCCAAATTTTATTAATTTTTTTTAAAATCATGATATAGTTTAATCTCCATGTTTAGATTTCCAAATTTCAATTCATGTTCAATTCTTGATCTTGGCACAATAACTCTTGATTAAGATAGGCATTCAAGTTTCATCTCTCAATTTCTATCTTTAATTAGGCTTGAGTTCCACAAAAGTGTCTCTTACACTGAAAATGCACATTTGCCTTAAAATTGAGCTTTTGCTAATTCAATTGAGTTATTTTTATCCTAAGAAAGAAAACTTGTTTTCAAGAAAAGAGGCAATCACTACCCTTGCATTAAAAATAAAATTGAAAAGATAAAACACTTGGAAAAAAGGCTTTTTACCTTAACTTGACTTAATATTCTACTCGGTAATTGTATAGCCTATTTTTATGCTTGGAATAAATGGAAAAGGCTGCCTTATGATGGAAAAGTGAAGCCACCTTGTGAAAACAAAGTAGCTTCAAAGGCTCACAAGAAAAAATATACAAAAGGAAAAGGCTACCTATTCATTATGAGTGAAAGCGCCTCTATTTTCTCGTTGAAAATCCAAGGAAGAAAGATAAACGAGCTAATATATTTTGTAAGTAAAAAGTATGCCCTCGTTTGAAAAGTTATCTTCTTTCAAAACTCAAAAGGATAATCAAAACTCTGTCTTGATTTATTAGAAGTTCTTTTAAATCACAAACCCTACACACAAAAAAGACGCATTTGGAACTCTTGTCTAAATTCATATAGATGCTTTTAGATTTTGTTCGTTTGCTACATATTCTAAAGAGGCGTTTGAAATACTAAATCATGACTTGCACAAAAGAATTAATACTAAGCATGAATATTAGGAGATATCATAATTTGAATGTTTGTAGGTATCATCTCTGAAAAAACCTTCATGAGAAGGCCACTCGTCCTCTTTGGAAACTTTGAGGTTTAAATGGTAAAATGCATAGAGCCAAATGCATCCTCTTTATAGCTATATTGCATCAACTTGCCAAGGGACTAGCAAGTAGTAAGTTAGGGGATGTGATAAGTGCATTATAATGCAGTTGTATAAACCTATGCATGCACATTATAGTACACTTTGATGGCTAAACACATCAAATAAACTCCAACTTACCGCTTGTTGATTTAATAGCAAATTAGGTTACTAATCCAATTTTGCAACCTTAATTGTGTACAAAAAGGTTGTGCTTTTGTTGATATGTAGAAATTCATTAGAAAGAATGGCAAGAAAAATATATTGGAAGAATTAGAAAGATTGAAAAAAACTTCGGCAAGAAAAGGAGATTTTGAGACATTTGAAGAAGCCAAGATCAATCTTGGCATTAGCAAGATCGATCTTGGGACTTGCCAGCCTTTGCAAGAGGAGTCCCGAGAGCTTCCAAGATCGATATTGGCCACCCAAGATCGATCTTGCCCCTTTCACCACCAGCAGCCATGAAGCAAGATCGATCTTGGTCACCTACAGATATTTTTCTGCAACTTGCATTAACTTGCCAACCTGCACAACTCTAAATACAACTCACCCAAGCAACTTGGCCACTTGCCCCCACCTCCGTAGGACTTCTATAAATAGAGGCCATGGTTTAAACATGTATATACATCTTTAGAGAGAGATTATACTCTTGTAATTGAGAGAGAATTAAAAGAGAAACATTAAGAGAAACTTTCACTTTCTTCTTGTATTCTCCTCCACTTATAACAAACTTTTTCCATCCATATTAATACAAGTGTTCTTTTGATTCTACTTCTTCTTTAACATGTTTTCATCATCTATGGAGGGGTAAATCACCTAGCTAAGGCTAGGGGGTGAACTTGTTGTGAACATAAATATGGTTTAGGTTCCAATTCTTTTAAGCTTTATGCCAAGTGTTGTCAAATAAGTATGCTTGTCTAATATCGAACATGTTTCATACTCTTTAATGGTCTAAAACACCATAAAGATTATAGAACTTCCATTAAAATTTTCGTTGCGACCTTATGCCAAGTATATGGAATTCTTTGGTAATTAATGGACAAGTTTAGTATATCAATGATACTTAGACTCTTCATGCTATGTATGAGGAGTACTATATGAATAATTAATATGCAAATAAATCACCTCAAATTAGCATATATTATTCAACAACCACCATGATAAATGGATGGCTATGCAATTCATATAAAATTGGAAAGGTTTATTGCAAATATGGTCACATCTTGTGGTTAAGTGTCAAGTATGGTTTAATTTTCCCTTGTCACCTACAACACTTAAATACACTTTGTGACTATATTTGAGAACTTTCTAATTGCTTATTTATTCTTTTAATGTGATGTTTGTCTTTCCTTATTTGGTGGCCTAGTGGAGTTGGATTAGCTGTATTTCCTCAAAATCTTTTAACGTAAACGTCTAGGCCTCTTCTTAATAAACAAATAAAATTCACACTAAACTAAATAAATAAGCCAAATTGGATTCTTAAAACATGGTTATTATAAAACAGCAAGTGATCCCCAAAGCCTTTGCTTTCTTTAAATACAAGAACAATCTCATAATTCTAAAGTTTGTTTTAAACTTTCACTAAACAATTCACAATACGACTTTTAATCAATCAATCTATATTTTATAAGGTCATGATATACAAAGCTTTCACCCCCTCCCGGTGGTTCGACACTCGGACTTTCGAAATATTTTCCTTCAACTTAATTGACAGCCTACACTTAGGTGTATACAATTGCCCTATTCCATGCGCGTCACCATACCAAATAGAATATTCAAAACAAAGCCTAAGAAACAACCACTAACTGAATATCAAACACAAGAAAAAGAATTTGTCTTCGAATGGACTCCATAAAATTGAAACTTAATAAAGGAAATATCATCAAGGGGAGTACCTAATTATCACTATGCGATTTGGTATGGTCCCTGAAAGGTGCTACCTCGAACATCTAAAGTGAGGGTAAGGAAAGAAAACTCTGGATACACGTAAGGCTCACAAATCAATAGACTACAGGCGAACAAGAATTTAGGATTTTTCCACACATAGAGGATTTATATTACAAAAAGGGGTAGTATATACATGCATGACACATTCTTATATTACTCGGCCCTTCTCTGCGGGGGTTGATCTTGAATGATTATCATAAGGTTAATTCACACTATATACTAGGGCTTATGGTAGATATAATACTTGGGTAATCAAAGCTGCTATTGCAAACCACTTTGGGGGATTACTTCTTAGTCTAAACGACCTTATATCAGAAGATCTTCCACTCCACTTAGTAAGAGTCAGTAGTAAGGTTCTTAAGCCTCGTGTACCAATATGACCTTTACACCTGTTCTTGGAGGAAGTCAAAGGATTTCATTCATCTGTCTATCGGTTTTCGTGACCGAAACGTAGTAATATTCCAGACTCAAGAATTTTTCAATGATTCTCCAATAGTGTTAATTTAAGGTCAATAATTTTAAAAGATCAACCAATGATCTGCCCGCATTTAGAGGTGTTGCACAAACCTTCCACGAGGGGAGTTTTAAAACTGAAATCACTCAGATAATGATTTACTTAGCCATTACGCTTCTGCTACATTACTCTAATAAGACTACTCAACGTCCAGGAGTGAAAATCTCACACAAGAGGGGCAAAACAATTGAATTGTAATCAGCTAAAAGGCTTCACGTCGATTGGGTTTCATGTATATATAAGAAAATTATTGTTCCCTTACTGGAAAAGCACGATGGTTACAGATGCACACTAAATGTCAGAGGGTTTACTAAAGAATCTTATGCCTAATCCTTGTCTAACTAAATGGGTCAAATACATAACCAGGTTCGATCATCCCATCTAATTCCTAACCTAGGCATAGGGGAAGTTTCGTAGTTTCTAAGGATAATGGCATACGCTTATGCAATGGTTCCTCACACGAAGGAGTTCTCCATAATTTGAATATCTAACACGTCATGTCAATCAAACTAGCACAAATCATCACATATTTTCTCATAACTACAGTTCTACGTGCTAAGTCTTTACCGAAGAACGAGGGATACAAAGTATGAATATATATTAGATTCAACCCCCAAGATAAGACAATGGGATAAATAAAGGAAATGGGATCTCAATGGCCATTCTTCTAGGAGTATGCTGTGTTCTGACTTCTATTAGCGACAGTGAACTGATGATTTATAAGATAGTCAACCGTTGGCCAGCGGATGACTATAGTATAATCCGACAGTTGCCTATTGCTCATCTTGAAGCATAATCGATCCCGAGTACAAAATGCGTGTATGAATTAAGAGATTTAAGAGCCAAAAATCAAAATCATTAAAAATATAGTCCAACAAAGTGATTAAATATAGAAATCCAAGAATGAGAATGGCCTGCCATAGGCTATTACTCCATTCCATGATACTTCCATTTTCCAAGAAATATAACGGTAGGAAAGCCTATCGTACGATGATACCTAATCGAAGAATGACATAACCAAATTCGCCTGGTCGAACTAGATTATACCCATGAACCCTGCGAAGAAAAATCGAACCTATACTTCTGATACCAACTTATGACGCCCCGAATTTTCGTTGTGAGGTTTAGACTTCCGGAACCCGATTAATCACGGTGCCGTAAATGATGGCGGGTTTGAAATGCATAGCGTAAACTGATATAATAGAAAATTACATATAAAGCCACAATTTTAGAAAATTTTGGCATGTGGAGTTCATATTTATAATAAAACCACCATGTAAATAAATAAATAAAAAACTGTAAGTTTCCTTTCTTCAAAATCAAACTCCACATTCATGGAAATAATGTTTTGTAAAATTCAAACCCTCCAACGAGGTCCCAATCTTAAATAAAATGCCTTACATCTCATATGAATTGAAATGAATATAATTTAATGATGCAAACAATGCTAATGGTACTAATACATATAACTCTTTAACTACAAGTCATCCACGGATGACTACAACTATATATGGTCCTAAAGGTTCTAATTCGTACTCGTATTGCCCCAAGGAAGTACCTACTAAACTGTTGGAAAATGGGAGTGAGCCAAACACGGGCTCAGTGGGAACTATAAGGTTTTGTATAAGAAAATACGTTTGGGAGACACATGCAACGTGGAATATTGGAAGTAATTTAATATGCTTTGATTTTATGCATATGTTTCACTTCTATGTCCCTATATATATATACAGAGAGTTATAGATAACGATGCAATGCAAACCAAGTACTATCCCATCCCCGAAAATACGAGAAAATATATCCGAAGATACTGCCAAAATATATATAAATTGTAATAACTAGGCATATACATCTCCAAAGTACAATAAACCAAAATAACGAAGTTTATCATAATAATAAAGGTCATAAGAGAAGTATAGGCACTAATCTTATATTCCTCAATCTCAAACCACATATGAGATCTAGGATTTACTCTATAGTGCACTGCGATCCGGATCTAAGCCCCCAAGGCTAGGGTATGCAGCCCCCAAGGCTAGTCCCCCCGTGGACCACCTAGATGGTGTAGGGTATGCCGCATCGCGGGGTCCCCTTATGGACCATAGAGTATGCCGCTCTGAAAGCGGGGTTCCTCTACACAGACCAGGGTATGTAGCCACCAGGGCTAGGTTAACCCCATTGACCACTAGTGCCTTACAAAACTAAGAAAGCAATAAAACGTATTCTCCCAAAGAATATACTTATACATAGTACACATACATGTACACATACACACTTATATATATATATATATAAATATCTCCAATCTTTCTACTAGTCTCCACATTCACAAACTATATATGTATCACCAAATATGTGTATGTGCTAGATAGATATATTCAACTTATAATATATTTAATATACACGAGCCATTAAAGAATCCAAAACATTAGAGAGAAGCATATTCAAATGGGGCATTCTCATATGAAATACACTTACACATGCACACACATCTATATACGTATATATGCTTATCCTTAAGTCTCCCTCTATTTACCAAAGGTCTAATTCAATACAAAGGGGTTGTACACGTACTATGTGTATCACTAACCCATATATATATATATATTATTTAGATGGAATTAATAGCCACAAGATCCACCTTGATTCAGAATGCATCTATTATACAAGTGCCATGAAACATACCAATACGACTACTTAACTACATTAACGCAATACTTGAACAACCTAAAGAGAGAGTGTTAATAGTTTACTAAAAATATCTCTTGTTTCCAATGTGATAATTTTCACACCAAGGTAATGATATTAAAAGGCTAATGGCACTTGTATAATATATACATCAATATCATAATACACACACGTATTTCCTTCCAGAAACTAAGGTTATGTAATCTCAAGCTCTTTACAACCATATACAATTTCTAACTAAGCCCAAAGTGCATATAAGGAGCTTTTGATACATTTACAATATTGACCCCTTGACAACTTGGTAACATGGATAGGAAAGTTGTGTGTATAGTTATGTTTCAAGGTACCAAGTTCACTCTAAGACATGTGTAAGTCTTGTTTAGCCTAACCCTTCATTCTTAGTTCATAAAGTGATGCACATAAGCCCCAAATTAAGTATACACGTCTACGCGCTAATGAACACTACCTAGGGCTTGATACACGATACGTATCATCTCGTGATTAAAATGTTAAATGTATCAAGTTTAGGAGTGTATCAGGCGATATACATCAATGCATCGCGATATTTTAGTGTATCGCGAGATGATCTTGTATTGGACGAGTTTATCTTTTTGTCGTTTTTTAGCAAACCGATTTCGTTTTGTCAAGGATTCCTTTTAAAAAAAACACTTTCCCAGCCTCAAAACCTAAGCCCCAAATACTAGAAGAAGGAGAAGAGAGAGAGAGTACTTGATTTTCCAAAAAAAAACTCATTTAAACCTTAAAGCCCCAAAAAATATTACGATAAAAAACAAAAAGGTGGAAAGGGAGCAAGGTCGGAACATTAGGACCCACAATTTTATCAGCAATATTTTACTATGTATTTAAAACATTTAGTAGTAAACGGAACTTTATTAGTTTTATATAGACTTTATTTATTTAGGAGCCTATTGACTTTTTGGATTGGGCATTTTAATATTTAATGAAATATGTATAAAAAAATGGATATTTTTTATGTATACGCATGTTTGGTGTATGTATGAATGGGTTTGTATACATTAAAATATATATTCGTATGAACATCAAAATCAATGTGTATCTTACGATATGTTGCGATACACGATACTGTTTTTTGGCAAAATGATACGCATCCGATACATGATATTGACTACCTTGGTGGAGAGCACTTCCCTTGATGCTTCCTGCTCCTTTATTCTTTCTCTTCTTCTGCTTGACTTCTCTCTCTACAAGCTCTCTCTCTCTCTCTCTCTCAAAATGACAAAAATCCTCTCAAAAGGCTCCCTACACTTACTCCTAAACCCCTTAAGAGACTCAAGTCTTATCCTCCAAAATGAGACCCAAGGGCTCTATTTATAAAGGTGAAATTATCCTAGACATCATAAATCAAGCATCCTGGGCATGGGTGCTACATGGAACCTAAATTGTTGTGCGGTAGGCTAGGTTAAAAATGATGCATGTCGCGCTGCAAGTTGATGTGGAGTAGGTGTTTGTTGCGCTACACCTCTTGCTGCACATGTTCATCTCATTTTGGCTTTGAGAAGGTAGGTTTCCATAGAAGAAAGAAGGATGTTTGCACACGATATTGACTTCAATAATATCGGAACTCGAAAACAAGAATTCTTGTGTAAGATATTGACTTACACAGAACTAGGACTTCCCTAATGAACTATTTTATGAATGAACAACTCCTTTAGGCTTTTTCTAGCGTCTTAACAAGTCTGGGACTTGATGCAAATTCTAATTTATGAATGAACTAGGCTTTTTCTAGCATCTTAACAAGCCAAGGGATAAGATTGTAACCAAATAAGAACGGTAAGCAGGTTGAAGCAAATGCTGAAGAAAGAAAATGCCAATATTTGAAGCTCTTGAATATGATCAAGTAAGGTGAATTAAAAGTTAAAATTAAAACGAGGCTATAGCAACTACCTGCATTTTCCAGAACAGTTTTAGACCAATTTACGATAGTATAAATGGCAAGGACAATAGCACCAACTAGGTTAATCCACCAGTAAAACATATCACCAAGAACAGCTACAACTAATCCCACTATATTTTTTATCACGTCAAAGAAGTGATCCTAGTTAATATACAACTCGAAAGATGTTAGAGAACTAGATTATATTAGAAACCATCTTTCCCAAAAGCTTAAGTTGTTAAAAAAAGACACCATCATGAATATCATATGAACATCCTCGCTCACGTGCCACCCCATACTCTCACGTGGAGAACAGATAGAAACATGATCAAGCAAAGAACATATAGAAATAGGATTAGCAGATGGGTGATGGCCATACTCGCACTGTGACGCCCCAAAATCCCGTTTAAAGGATTTTGCCCCCGGGACTCGGTTAGTCACGGTGTCGTACATGACGACTGGTGTTAATGTATAAATTATAACTTATATAAAAAGAGAATTCCGTATAAAGCGGTAATTTTAGAAAATTTTAGCATGTGGAGTTTGTTCATAAAGATAAACCAAAACCTGTTAAAATGTATATATAATCCATTTCCAATAGATACTCCACATTGAAGAAATATCATTTATACAAAGCCTCCAATGAGGTCCCAATCTTAATAAGCTTTATATCAGTATATACAATAATACAATACATAAACAATTATTAATTAAAGAAATGGCAAACAAGTCGTTCCCAAATGACTTTGGTGATCAGAGGCCATAAGAGCTACTAGACTCCATAAGCACACCATCCCCGAGAACACCTGCAAAACTTGGTTTGGAAAATGGGAGTGAGCCAAACGGGTTCAGTGGGAACTATAAGGGTTTCTATATAAAAATAGGTTAGACAATCATGCATGCCATGCAATGCATTATAATGAAAATAGTTTTGTTAATGAGATACATAGATATAACTTTTCTTAGCATAAAGCTCACTTTGCAAAATATACATTGCTCGCACTCTAGTATAAATACATACACTTTGGAGTAATCAATATCATGAAAATATTTCGTGCTATGCATATATATATAATGTCCCCTGCCCAAAGTATAAAAAAGGCAATGTATATATATATCTCATCATAGTATATATGCCACAACACCGCGACCAGATCTATCACATCAATCATATATATACGTCACATCTAGGATTTCAAATCTACTGTGCACAGAGATAGCCGACAACTCGGTTTCTTCTGCCCCTAAGGCAGGGACCACCTACCAGGTCCACCTAGATGGAAATTGCCCCCAAGGCAATACAATAATCTCACGTAGCCACCAAGGCTATACGCTACAGGTACTAACCATCTACCTGGTACGAACAGTGTGGCTAACCAATAATAAATCTCAAATAATAACTAAAGATAATAAACTCATCAAATCAATGAAATCATAAGAACATAAAATATAACACATGTAGATACATGTATTCCCTATGTATTTGTATAACTCGTATACATATATATATATATATATATCCATATACAATCTCAACATAATGTATATAAAGTGTGTATATCAATATGCCTTTAAATCTGTAGTGGTATTGTTGTTGAGCTTAAAGGAAGCCAGAAAATCATCAGTTTGGGAGGTTTCATATGTTTTCATCAATTTGGCCCCAAGCCACGTCTAATACAATCAAACAATGTATATAAGTTCCCAAATAGCCTCCCATTATGATTTAAAGACTTCATTTATTCGAAATATATTTATGTATTTGACCAACATACTTACGGACTGGCTAGGTAAGTAGAAAATCTCATAAATATATCTCATGACTTAAGACACAACAACAATACCACCAATATATGTAACTTTGTCCAAAATATACTTTTGAAACCATGTATAGCAACGTAAGTATGCATATCATAGCATATAGTTCATAACCATATTCGTATATAGGGGTTTTATGCCAAACCTAAGGAAATTAAGGTAGAAATTGGGGTTTCTAGTATAATCCACCATTTATATACATATTAAATCCAAATCAATCAAAAAAACAAAGAAAATTAACCCGAACCCCATGAATATGCAATTTGGGTAGAAAAAACCCTAGGTTTGGTTTAATTGGGACCAATATGTTATAATAACTTAAAAATGAGATTGAATACTATTGTTCCCACCTATTGAGGGTTAATCCCTCGAAGAATTACGGAAAAATCAAGCCGGAAACCGTAGACGCGAAAACCCCCAAAATTCCATCCAAGCCCTAGCCATGGCTACCAAAGGAGGAAGAAGATGATGAAGATGGTGATGATGATGATGGTTTGGTGTGGGTGTGATGCGGAAGGAAGCGCCTTAGATGATCACGAGATTTCCCCCAAAATCGCCCTCAATCTCTCTCTAAAAGCTCTCCAATTGCTTGGGTGAAAATGAGGAGGAAAAGGGAGGAAATAAACTTAAAAATATAGCCTAGGTCAATGTAGTCGACTACATTAAGACCATGTAGTCGACTACCACTATTCACAACACAAAATTTTGCTGTTTGGTCATAGTCTCAACTTCACACCCAATTTTGGCCATCGAGGAGTGAGAATTGGGTCTCGAACAAAACAAGAAAGTTATAGAGTGGATCAAAACCTAAAGATAGGAAAAAACAGGGACTCATTTGGAGTACGTATGAAAAAGATATGGTCTTCCAAAGTCGGGTAAAAACCATTAATCGCGTAGGCGCGAAACTTGCTATTTACGAGCTGATTTTCGTTCGATCCACCCGGAATGAGTTACGGCCATTCTAACACACTTAGATATATTAATATGAATTGTTGGAAGTTTCCGAACCACGTCAACCTTTACAGAACCCAATTTGGCTATCCAAAGCCAAATTCTGTCTTATATGCGACTTAGGTCGTGATTTGCAAGAGATAATTAAACAGGATGTTACACGCACATGGAGAACATATGTAAACGTGAACAGGATCAAGCGGGGAATAGACATAAACATGATTAACAAATGGGGGATGGAGAAAACAAGGATTGAAGCTTCTAGATAACTAGCCTCTGATATCGTCTTACAAACCATTACTACCAAAAGCTTAAGTTGTTAAGCAGATGGGAAGATGAATATCATTCTAACACGAGAAAAGAGTTGAGTTAAAAGAAAGTGAATAGTGAAGTACGTTTTCATAGGCACGGACAATCTCGTTTCCCAAGCTTTTCTAGTAAAGCTAGAGGCCAAGTTTCACAGCTATGGCAGTTAACATGATTGTGTACAACCCATATCAATTGACTTGAGTTCATCTTCTCTGAAGCTTCATCTTCAATTAGTTGTTCTACCGCTTAGATCAACACTTAATAGCCTAAGAGGGAAATTTGAAGTATCTCAATAATATTAATTATGAAGATATTGCATAATATCGTAATTAGTTATATAATTATCTTAGGCTTTATATGGCAGTACACCTTGATTCAAGCCTTAGGGCTCTTTTTCTAAAGCGCACGCCAAGGTGCATTAATGAGCGTGTGATGCACATAAAAGCTAACAAGACTTTTGTGCTTTTTATGCCTTTTTGTATGCCTCATACGCTCTTTACACCTTTTGGATTTATTTATCTTTTGTGCTTTTTCTCTTTGCTGCAACTGTCACACGTATGTATTATTTTGTTCATGAATTCATGATAATTGCTGCTATACAGCTATTAATTGATAAGTATATACATTTTTGCTACTTATCTGAAACTTAAATATTGGTGTGATTTCATCTTTATTGCTAACACATGTACTCTTGTTGCTATTAAAAAACCCGAGCAATAAATATATACTTAACTTGAATGTTATTTGCCACATAAAAAGATGATTATGTGATTGCTATTTATTTGTTTTTACCGTTAGTCATGTCTTTTAATTAATTAATTTTTTTTTTTAATTTAATAATATAATGCGCAAAAGGCTTAGGCATCAGTGCCTTCAAACTTATTCCTTTCCTTTTGACAAGAAAACACCTCGACCTATATCGTTGCCTTTAAAGCATTGGTCTTGGAAGACCAATGTTAAACGTCCTTGGTAACTAACTACTTATTAATTGCTCGCTCTATCTCACATTAAGAGTTCCAATTTCCTTTCCAGATGTCGCAGATTAAGAGCGACATCTCCTTTTTAGGATATAATCAACATATCCGATTTCACAATAGAAAATAAATTGTTTAATTAAGTTGATAATAATGTTTTCTTAAAAAGTAGGAAAAGTGAAGTGCCAATTTTAATTTAAGATAGATAGATAGAGAGAGAGAGAGCGCTAATTTAAGGTATTTTTCCTATTTAGCGTTTTTAGTGTGTTGTGTCAATATTGAATTGGTCAAAAGCTTATGAGTCTATCGTGTGTTCCCTCCATACTCCTCTTCTTCTTCAGTTGTAAGCTTATCATCAACTTCTTATTGAATAACTAAGACGTGCATCGCATAATTAATACCTTTTCATTCTTTTATCAAAAAATTCAACGAAGAGGAGGATAGTAATCTACAAAATTCAGCGTTAAATGATGGTAGAAAACTATCACCCTCAAAACTAATGGAACATTACTCATTCTAAAAACATGAAGACATACCGAGTGTAGAGATGATGGCTGCGGAGATAATTATTCCAACTGGTTGCACCCTCAATTTCCCAATGGGATACTTGTAAATATTAATGTTTTTCATTGACAAGTGAGTGAACTAAAGTATGCCACCAGCCAACAGATCGAGTAATGAGTCTAGAGTGGATGCAGCAAAGGCTATGGATCCATTCTTTATTGTAGCGAAGATCTGCATAATACAAAGCATAATGATAATTGTAACAGTTAATTTACTAAGAGAATTTCATTTCAAAAATCAGGCTTAGAGTAAGAGAGAATGTAGCATCAAGCTTCTCTAAAGTGATGGAAATCATTCTAAAGGAGAGTTGAAGGGATCTGAACCATTGGTTTAAAAGTGGATGGCTCATAATTTTTTGGTCTTTGCCACCAGATATCCCCACACCCACTAGGGAAACTGGCAATCCCTAGCCACAAGTGCTTCCAGCTGGAATCAAACTCCAGTAGTCCAAGAATGGTTTGCCCACTTGGAGCGAATATTGCCACCTGCCACATAACTTCTAATTGATGGCTCAGATTTTCAAATTAGTGTTCGTTTTAATAAGTCCTCCATGGCCGTGCCAAAAATTACTACACAAATTAAGTCATCTACTTTTAAACCAAAGGTCCAAAATTACTACCAAAACGAGACTCTTAATATGAGATTGATGAATGCATTATATTCAGTTATCAAAGCATCCACAAGGCGTATTACAAAGGGTAGTATAAGCAGGTTAAATCAATGTGCAGTAGAAACAGTGAATTATAAACTTAAGTTTGACAAAGTTCACTATCACATGGATGAGAGAAGGTTGTTTGATGGCTAGCCAGATTGTATAGAGCTGTCTAAACTTTCACAGAGGATACAGTAACCATTTGGGTCACTATGAGACGTGTCAAGGTGGAACGGCATTTTAGTGGTACATTTGTATTCAAAGAGTTTTGGAATTGGATATAATCAATGTACCGAATGTCATAATAGAATATAAGCTTTATTTTGACAATTGATTACACAGAAATTAGTGATTTTTTTCCTAAAATGTAGGAAAGTCTTATAGTGACTCTTGATTTGGGAACATATAATTTTGATATAACAATTAGAGATAAAAAGACCTTAAAAGCCAGCAACAGAACATTTGCATAATTAGAGATCCTCATTGCTCTTTCATGTTGAGCTTGTTCTTCAAAATCTTCCTCTTCATTGCCATCAGACGCTACCACAAAATCAACATCCTCAAATGATTTTAAGGTTGCAAATTGCCTTTCATAGTATTCCTTTTCTCCTAAAAAATATCAAGTGAAGAAGAAATATACGAGCATGAATTCAGAGAGAGGGAGAGAGAGAGGGGATATTTAAGTTAATGCCAAAACAAAGTTAATCCTTTTATCAAGAAGATCAACTTTTCCTAATTGGAAGATTCAACTATGAGTTGAGGAAATTACAAGGAAATAAACCTAAATCTTCAAAGAAAAACCATTCTCTTTTTCAGCTCTCTGTGTGTTGTTTAATATTCAATTCCGTTGACATTATAGCTTTAACGTCCATCAACCGATTCTCCTTTTCAGCTCTCCATATGTCATTTAATACTCGATGCCATGTGGCTGGAACTAAATGTCTCTGTAACCGCTCGCTTAACGCCACATGTCACTCATCATCAGGAAATTAGGGCTGGTATAAACACAATGTTGGACACCTTACTTTTCTAAACTATAATCCATTAATGTAGAACATTTTTTGTTTATACAAGAATTTAGGGGCAAATTTATATTGACTGAGAATTTAGGTACTAAATGTATATAATCATGATTACTTTCTAAATATTGATGCTCATTTCTGCTTCCATAAAATAACTACTAAAAAGTTATAATCTCAGTCTAAGTAACTCTCATTGAAGAACAATGTTACTATATCATCTACATATGATATGTTCTACAAAAGCCATTAACGAATAACGGATATTATGAACCTAAGGGTAGAACTTGCACTTGAAAATTGGGTTACAAAGGGAGAGTGCCCATGAGCTCATACACGATCGCCTATTTTTGTTGCGTTCGATTTGAGTTGTTAGTATTCCACCAGGCTCAGTAAACTAGTCCCACTCTATGCGGAATGTGTGTGACTTAAGTTGTTAACCTTCTACCTGGCTCTGCAAACAAGATCCACTCGATATGGAACGTGGACCCACTCTATATGGCTTAACTCATCTACTAGTATTCAATGACTTGGCATATAATGCAAGACCCCTTAATCCAACCCGAGTGTTGCCCCTTACACAAAGGATGGTTGGTGCCCGAGCTATGAGCCTCACTACATCTGCTTCCTTAAGGGCTGCAACATTTAATTTAGCCTGAGTATCGCCCCTTTCACAAAAGGATGGTCCGAGCCATATTTCAGCCATGCTACAACTAGTCCTATACACAGGATGGTATTTACTATGATACAAATTTTCCCATGGATATAATTTGGACTTGAAAATCAACTTGTAATTAAAGTTTTTGACCGTTTGTTTTTACTTCTTAATACTGAATTGAAATTTATTAAGCATTAAAAAGTAGAAATTATGCTCGTTTTTCTCGTATCGAAATGCTAAATTGAATTAAAATTCAGCATTAAACATAAGATGCTTGCCAAAAATGCTTAATTTGACTTTAATATAATTTTATTCCAATAATACCCCCGCTCTTTCTATTAGCTATTATTCATACAATAAGAGTACAATTATAAAATGGCATATATTTAAGGTCAAATAAAACCAAACACATTTTCAAATATGTCGATATACTAAAGAAATAAACAAGAACATAGTTCATTTAATTAAGACTTCAATTCCAATAATCCAAATACATAAATCAATTATAGATAATGTGAATATAGAGAGAAGAGAGAACCTCGGACTAAGGGAGTGGATTTAGAGAGATGAATGAGAGAGGAAGACTCTAGATCAACCCTGTGAGAATCCGGGTTTTCGACCTTTCTTCTCAGTTTCTTTATTTTGTTTTGAGGGAAAACGTGTTTTGTAGAGTCGCCAGTTTGTTTTGCAAGAAAACAAACAAATGATCGTATAAAAGAAAATTCAAAAATGAACTATCTTTTATACGTTTGAAACCAGAGATTGATTGAAATTTACTTTGCTAGGGTTCGACAACTGCGTTACAAATTGGGAAGGTGTTAGGCACCCAATTCGTCCTTTCGGTTTCTTTAATGGATCATGTATCTAATTCTCATTTTAGATATCTTGCAAGTAGTTTGAAATTGTTTTCAAAATAGTCCTTTCGGATAAGTTTGATTTAAAACAGTATTTATAAAATCAGACTCGAGCTTTGCGAGTGCCTACGTATTCATTCGTAGAATGAAATCAGAGTCTCGTCGTTCCACTTGTTTGGAAATTGTTTTTACATTTTGTTTTGTTTTGAAAACGTGTCAAAATGGGTTTTAGTTTTCTTGTAAAAATTAGAAAGGACTTATTTTGAAAATAGTGAACTTCTCTACAAATTATCTAATTTTCTTGGTTAAAACTTGTGCAATAATTAAAATTAGAAAAGTGGTAAAAAGATATACCTGATGCGCTTGAAGAAAATAAAGATTGCTTGCTTGTTTCTTTCTCTTTCTAACTTTATCTCTCTAGAACTTTCTCTTTAATCTTCTCTCTTTAAAACTTTCCTTAATGAACCAGACAGAGTTTCATCTTCCTAAAACTCACTTAAGTGTTGATGTCTTCAAATGAGACCCCAATGGTCCTATTTATAGAGAAATTTTTGTCAAAAAACACTTCAAAATAGGCTAGACGCAGGGGGTGCGGCTAGGGCTGCAGCTAGGGCATGTGGCTAGGGACCTGCGGCTAGGGCCAACTGTGCGGTTGGGGGATTACCAACGAATTCAAAGTTGGGGTCTTTCCTAATAGTCTTCTATATGCATGATGACTCGAGACTTGATACAGAATGTTCGTTTTGTATGAAAACTAGATTCGCACGAGAGTCGTGGATTCGGGTGTTCACAGACCATCTCGTCCCAGGATTATTGCTTACAAGGATTCTGGGATGATATGAAGAAGACAACAATTCACGACTTTGGTGTGAATCTCAACTTGTTAATTGAATCAAAACGTACTCTTTTGGCATGGGAACTTCGTTATACCTTAGGCGATGCAATCCACGATTGGCCCTTCTTCCAGCTAGGCTTCACAATGCATTGGTCTTTTCTCCTGTCTATCCTCAGGGGCGCCTTTCTACCCTCGGCGTTTCTCTCTTGATAGGATTTTTGGCTATTCATGTGTGGATTCTTGATCTCTCAATGATTACCTTGAAAAGAATTCCCATCTTTTAGGGAAAGGCTGAAATAATTCTCATATATTTGGTAATATGAAAAATTCCCTTCATGGGATTTGTGGAAAGAATAATTTTCATTGTGGGGAATGTGGAAAAATTCCCATAGTGGGAAACGCGAAGAATTCCTTTTATGAGGAATTCGAAAAAAATTCCCATCGTGGGAAATACGTGGAATGGGTAATTCCCATCTTGGGGAATGCTAACACAAAAAAAATCTCATTATGGGGAATGCAAAGAATTCCTTTATGAGGAATTCGAAAAATTCCCTTCGTGGGGAATACGTGGAAAAGGTAATTCCCATCTTGGAGAATCTGAATGCAAAAAAGTTCCCGTCGTGGGGAATGTGAAGAATTCCTTTCATGAGGAATTTGGAAAATTCCCATCATGGGGAATGTGAATGTGAAAAAATTCCCGTAGTGGGGAATGCGAAGAATTCCTTTTACGAGGAATTTGAAAATTTTCCATCATGGGGAATACGTGGAAAAGGTAATTCCCATCGTGGGGAATGTGAGTGTGGAAAAATTCCTATCGTGGGGAATGCGAAGAATTCCTTTTATGAGGAATTCTGAAAAATTCTGATCCTGGGGAATACGTGGAAGGGTAATTCCCATCGTGAGGAATGTGAAGAATTCCTTTCATGAGGAATTCGGGAAAATTCTCATCATGAGGAATACATGGAAAATGTAATTCTCATTATGGGGAATGTGAATGTGAAAAAATTTTCATCGTAGGAAATGCGAAAAAATTCCTTTCGTGTGGAATTTACGGGTTCTATTAAGACCACTAAGTGACAAAAGTATCTTCTTAATAGAACTTCATCTAGTTGTTATGGTTTTCAAAAATGATATGCTAAAGAGAATTGCTTTGGATATCGAAGAGTTTTTTTTTTCCTTTTTATTCATTTCACCTTCAGTTTTGACTTTTTTCTATGATGTTATTAGCGATCATACTTTGAATCAATTTTTCTAGAAGTTTTTGGATCGTTATGCATGAATTTTGGGATTTGGCATTTCAATACCCTCAGTTTTCCTCTCTTTAGTCATGGGGATAGAATGGTCTCTTGAAATTTCTCAATTTTCCTTGAGCCACCCTTTGATTTTTACGGGGAAGATGATGGTCCTGTATCGCTTTCTATTTTTCAATACCTTTATTGCTCCCTCGTTTTATTAATTTTGTGAATATCTGGCCCATTGTTTTGGCTTTCAGTTCTTTCTTCAAATTTTCTTTTATTGATTTTTCCAAAACAGGAGCCTTACTCACCTAAGACGTAGCCCTCCGCCTTTTTGGCACATTAGTATTGCTCTCCCTGTCGATTTGTCTTCCTTTTTTCTTTTTTACTTTTTCCTCACATAGACCAATGAGATTTTTCCTCTTTTATACTTTTTCAATTTTTTCTTGTACCCGATTCCTCTTTTACATCTTCCTTATTTATTTAGATTCGAGCTCTCTGAAAAATTGATTGAACCTTTTGAATTTCGATTCCTCCACAGATTTCAAAGTGTCAAACTTTGGGTTTTAATCAACCTTCTCGTGCTGTGTGTGAGGCTTAGTCTTTTACTTCAAAAAATTTGATTCATAGTCTGTTCCCCCCCCCTCGTTTTTTTAGTCAAAACTGGTCAAAATGGGAGGATAGCCAGAGGGTACGTACCCCTTAGCTGCACGGTTGGCTGCCAACCGCACGGTTGGGAGTTAGGCATGCAGTTGTCCCTCAGAAGCTTATAAATAGAGTTTGTTCATCCTTTTCATTCCTCACTTCACTTTGCAGTTCTCTCTCTAGCATATATTTTTCCAATTTTCAAAATATTTAGCGAGTGTTCTGTAGTATCATTAGGGATGGTACTTGTGCGCTTGTTATCGATTTTTGTGTTTTTGATGATGGGGGGCCCGGCGGGGGGCAAGGAGGCACCGGAGCGCTTTTCGGGAGATGTACTAGAGGTGATCACTACGACAACAGATGGGCGTATAATTTGTGCGCCGCATCATGATGATTGGGATGGCGTGGGATGGGAGGGGCCATAGGGTGCAGACGGGGCATTGCATTGAGCGATGTATCGTGACATGCCTATGATATCTCCTGGAGAAGGACGGGAGTGGCTCTGATGGAGCCCGCGCCACATGAGATTCGTCGCCAAACTCGGGTTTGTTTTGATTTTATGTACCGTACTTATGTTATTTTTTGGAAAGATGCAATGATATGATATGCATGAAATGTGATAGGTTTGATAACTTCTTGCCATGTTTGATATACTTAGCATAATTTATTTTTCGGACAGAAGATGAAAGAGATAGTATGTGCCTAAATTAAAAAATGTTATGAAACTTAATCGTAAATGTAGCATAAAATTAGTTGTAAGAGCATAACTTGTTTTAAAATAATAATATAACAGAGGATTGGTCGTTGTCGTGGTATTACGCGGGCAGCGCCTGAGCTACGAGATTAGCTACTGTAACACCCCCGCCTTAATTTTATAAGATAACACCTGTAATTAAGACCTCGAGCGTTACTAACCCATCTTAGATTTACTAAAATGGGTATGTATGTAAATAAGAAATAAAAATAATGTCCATGTCACATGTCAAACAAGCATGCAAGACAGAACAATAGTAAAATTCTTACACATGCATTTAACAGTTATACATAACCAAACTATGTAAACTCAAATAGTGTATAGCACTTCGGGATAGCCGTGGCTTCCCGAGAAAATATATGCATCACAAAAATGGTCATTGTATTAGAGCCTCTATTTCGCCCCTGGTCCCATCGTATCTTTATCCTCGTTAGTCTCCTCGGTACCTAAATTATTTTAGGAAAATGACGTGAGCTACATGCTCAGTAGGGGGAGATAAATAAGGGATATTTCATTTTTAAAACAAACTTTAGTATTCAAATATCAAGTAGTGTTTTAACCAACAATACAAGTTAAAAGAAAAACCATTATTGTAATAAACAATGCATGCACATGCTATGCAGGTTATCTCCCGTGTCAACCATTACCGAGCCATTGAGAATCCGAACCGTGAGCTAGAGAATGCCATTCGTTGCCTCAAGAGAATGCATTGCCAACATCACAATATAAGTGGGACTACCGCCCCCAATCCAAACCAACATAGATATAAATCGAAACCATAGTTCCTTTCCCATTGCCTAGGTTCTCGGGCTCCTCACTAGTGGCTTATAGGCTGCCAAACATTGCTCCCCTTGGGGTTTAAAAATTTTCAACCCAAGGGCAACGAACCCTACTTATTTTCCATCCCGGCAAGCACTATATATCCATAATCAAGCACTACACTATCATTTGGTCTACTGCATACATAAATATATATACTCACAAGCTATATATATATGAAATAAGCTTTGATGTGTTGGCACCATGCATATTTTACCATTTGGTGATTTCCTTGTCGCGTATAGCCTTAGTGGCTACGTGATTTATGAATTGTCCTGGAGGGACACGATTGGATGTATATATATATGTGTGTGTATATACTTGTATTCTAGATGTATATATATGTTGAACGTATCTTTGAGCCAGGAATGTGAATTTCTAATATTTCATGCTTTTGTAAGTGATAATTATGATCTTTAAGCAAGTATGAGTGTATTAAGTATATGTTTGAAATAAAGATATCTTTTCATTACTTCTATTCTTGTTGCCTAGTTGATGGGTTCGAGATGAACCTTATTATTAGTTATCCGACACACTTACTCGCCTGTGGGATTGTTACTTGAGTGATTTGATTTATACACATACATGGTTGCGCTAGTCTATGGTAGATCCCAGGTTTAGTTTTTAAAGGTTTGGGCCGTAAGTTGGGACTGGGTACCCCTAGATGAAAGACCCAAAATCATGCACGGAAACGAACGGGAGGCCCTGCCGTCGAGTTGGTGAAAGGCCAAGAAATACAGACCTGGTAGTACGCTTGACTAGTTACGAGTTTTTTAAACGATTGCAGAGAGCAAAATGTTTTTTTATATGATACGATTATGATGCTATGTTGTATAAACTAGCCAACGGATTCTTATATATACATATATTTCTTCCTAAAGGCTATTTGTATCTAAACGATACTTCTTTCACCGTACGTATGAGGCTTATAACTATTTTGTATTAATAGCTAGCTTTCAATTGTATTTTCAATTGAACGTATATCTTATGATATTTCGAGGATGGGAAAGCATTGGCAGGCATGTCATAATATGATTTTTATTACAAAAATGAAATTACTTTCATTACTATACCTCACATGCATTCTTTACATAACGTATATTTTTATATATACAACCTATATAGTTTCCACTGAGCTCGTGTTTAGTTCACTCCCATTTTCCAACCCAGTTTTGCAGGTACATCTCCAGGGATGGCACGATTGTGAAGTCTAGGACCTCTTATTACCTTTGACATTTATAGTCGTCCGTAAACGACTTATATTTTACTAGTTTCAAATATCATTTGTATAATTGAAATTTCAAGTTGATTATATGTATAATTATTGGAAATGGTGTATAGCATTTTAACTTGGATTGGGACCTCATTGGAGGATTTGTGATTGAAATTTTCGTTTGTATAGTTTCAAATTTTACAGGGCAGATTGTTGTTCAAACGAACTCCTCATGCCAAAATTTTATGAAACGGGTTTTTCAAATGGATCAAGTTTTATCCAAGAAAAAGTCTTTTAAAAGGTTATGATTTTTATATTTTAAACCTGCCGTAGCGCACAGCATCCGTGATTAATAGAGTCCCGGAGGTGAAAATCTCGAAACGGGATTCGGGGTGTCACATAATTACATTAATTATTGTGTCAACTAGAGTCTTGGCGAGTCACTTGATAAGTATAGAGTATTCTATGGGCATATTGCATGATAATTGTCCTTTGGGAGGACTACATCTTGTATCTATGATGTGGAAAGCCTACATTATCTATTATTGATTTGGAAGGCTTGTATCTCTCGGAATCGAATTATTGATATGAATATGTAGTGCTTACTGGGATAGAAAATAAGTAGGGTTCGGCGCCCTTGGGATGAAAATCCCTAAACCCCCAGGGGAGCAATGTTTGGCCGTTTATAAACCACCGATGAGGAGTCTGGGAATCTAGGCAATAGGCAAGGCACTATGGATTCAATTTATATCTATGTTTGTGCGGATTGGTGTCAGGTAGTCCCATTTCTATTATTGTGTTGGTAATGCATTCTTTTGAGGCGACAAAAGGGCATTCTCTTATCCACGATTTGGATTTTCAATGGCATGCTAAGGGTTGACAAGGGAGGTAACCTGCATAGCATGTGCATGCACTGCTTATTACAATAATGGTTCATAATTTATATTGCAGGTTAAAAACATTAATTGATATGGAACATCGAAATTTGTTTTAAAATAAAATATCCCTTATTTATTTCCCCATACTAAGCATATCGCTCACCCCGTTTTCCTAAATTACACAGGTACCCAAGAGTCCAACGAGGATAAGGATGCTACGGAATCAGGGATGAAGTAAAGGCTCTGATACAACTATAATTTTTTTGTGATGAATAACTTTTCATGGGAAGCCACGATTAGCCTGAAGTATTGTATATTATCTTAAGTTTGCTTAGTTTGGTTTTGTATAATTGTTATATTGCATGTATGAGTATTATACTAATGTTTTGTAGTTCATGCTTGATTGACACATGACTTAGATATTGCTTGGATTTCTTATTTACATAAATACTCATTTTAGTCAATCTAAGATGGGTTAGTAACGCTCCAAGTCTTAATTACAGGTGTTATCCTGCTAATTAAGGTGTGTTACATACAATCTAAAAAAATTGAGACATGCTAACACCTCAACTTATAGATGGTTGCAGTAAAATTGTACTTCTCAATATTTGAATAAAACCCAAGATACTCAACACTCAATATGAGAAACAAATGAATTGAAGACAAAATTCAAAATTCTGTCTCTCCCCCTAAATAAGACACACATATTTAGTCCTCATTTTTGTGACGAATTTCCAAAGGAAAACATAATCGAGCCAGAAAAATAAGAACACAATAAACAATACTAAGTATATGCAACAAGAGAAACATAACCAAGGTTTGATGAATCTAAAAATACACAATTAAAACCGTCATTAACCAATATTCAAGCAAAAACTGACTAATCAACAAACAAGTTTTAAAATAATAAGAGAAACTAAATATCCAACATTCAACCAACACACCCAAAATGAGCGAAGAAAAATAAAACATCTAGAAACGCTCGCTATCGCTCAAGGACAACTCTTCATCACCTTCATCTTCTGAGTCTTTCACATATTCTTCTTGATTTTCTTCATCATTGTCAACACCGGGTGTGGATGATGGAGGAGCGGGAGCCTCGATGTCGTCATAGGAATCTGAAGGTGGAATGTTATGACGCTTCCCAATCTTGTCGGCCTGATTTCCTATCTTGTTCACTAGGATGTTTAGGATGGGGACGAAAGTCGTTTAGTTTGAATTCTAGCTCACAAATGACCGTGATCCCAGCAAAATGAGACCCATAATCTAGAACATCATCCTAAGATTGAAACCAGGGGAAAAATTGACCTGGAATGTCATAATGTTCAAATTGTGTTTAATAAACAATTTGAGAAGGGTCGGAATGAGGCATATGAGGAATGTCAGAGTCTTTCCCTTTGCCTTTTGCTTTGTATTTCTTTCGGGTCGAAGGACCCTCCTTGCGACGAGGACGCTTGATAGGTGGTTGAGAAGGTGGAGGGTTTGGAGGTGAACCCGATCCCGTGGGATTGAGTTCACGGTTGGGCCTCATTGTTTTGGCCATGAACCAACATAATAAGGGTAATAGAAGGAATACAAAAAAGCAAGAAATGGCTACAATAACAATATCCATAATGATGTATAGTAAGCCAATAATTCCATCAAAAAAATCCCAATAGAGATACCCAAGTCAATCAACCACACAAAATCGAATATTAATAACCTAGCCTTAATGATATGATGCTATGAGAAGAATATGGAGATTGATCTTACCCAAGAAAGGTGATGAACTGAATGGAATGAGGGCGAGAATACAAGTTCTGTGAGCACAATAGAGAGACTCGGCGAAATCTGGCAAGTGAGAAGAAATGAAAATCTGCAACTCTCTTCAATGGATATTTGGGGAAGTAGTAATGGACGAGCACTAGTGAAATCGAAGGGTTAAGAGATGAAATTGACCGAGAGAAGAATGACGGCTTGTGGTTTATAAGAGAAACGATCGATATGAGAGAGAGGGCGGTTTTAAAAATGAGATTTAAAAATCTTGATATGAAGTTTAAAAAGTTGCCCCTGTATCGCGACACACGCTGGACCAGTATGAGAATCCTTAAGAACGATCCGCGTGCAACTTTTTAAAATCCAAAAACAAACTGTGGACCGGTATGGGATAAATGGAGACCAGTCCGCATGCAATTTCTTTTGAGAATCTAGATTTGCGGACCGGTATTGATAAACAGGAGACCGGTCCACACCATTTCTTTTTTAAAACAACATATTGTATCAAAGTAATTTCAAAATATTTCCTTTGTAGAATAATTGATTATGAATGTTTGTATTTTATCCAGATATTGTTCAGTAACTTTTCAGAGTATTCTAATTAATCAATAGAGAGTCCTCAAATATATCCCTTTGTGCAAGAATGTGGATCAAACACTTATGCAATTGAAGAAATGTGAGTTTTGAACATTCTCGCAGACACATATACATGAATGTTTAGAGAAACCACCAAATCATAGCCTTATTCAACTTGTCTTTCGTATTGCACTCATAATAACCAATTTTTTTTTATATATTGAATATGCAAATGCAAGCAAACTTAATTTTTTTTAATGGAGGCTTTCAACGCGTAGTGGAGGCCAACTTTTCACCTTTTTTGGAAGCTACGGTTCTCCTTCCACTATGGTAGCCCTTTTCTAACCCCTCCACATTTTTTATCTCACTTGCATGACTTGTATAATTTTGATCATTCACTACATCATCTCCCTTTTATTCAAACACGATGATTTTAGACTATTTTTCTCTAATCAATCCATATATAGGAGTTTTTTGAAAGGTCAAATAAAAAAGCATGAAGCTTACCCCATCTGAATACTTGAATGCAAATATGTAGATCGTGCAGTGTAGTGAGAGGGATATATATAAAACTCTTATGAGATTAAGAAAAACATTCAATCGGTTATTGAACTTTTAAGGACAGATATAATAAAATCTCATGAAGATATTTTTATGATATGCAGGAAATATTTGAGAATAAATTGATACAATTGTAACAAGAAAAACTTAAAAGGAAAAAATAAACATTTTCTACAACTTACAGTACCTAAGCAAGGAGCTAAAATCAACTGGAGTTATAGGATTCCTACTTGAATTATTTGATGCAACATGTGACGCCCCGAATCCAGTTTCAAGATTTTCACCTCCGGGACCCGGTTAATCACGGTTGCCATGCGCGACGGCGGGTTTAAAATATAAAAATCACAACCTTTTAAAAGTCTTTTTGTTGGATAAAACTTGATCCATTTGAAAAACCCGTTCTATAAAATTTTGGCATGAGTTGTTCATTTGAACAACAATCCGCCCTGTAAAATTTGAAACCATTTTCATATAAACAAAAATTTCAATCACAAATCCTCCAACGAGGTCCCAATCCAAGTTAAAATCCTATACACCATTTTTAATAATTATACATATAATCAACTTAAATTTTGAATTATACAAATGATATTTGAAACTAGTAAAAGACAAGTCGTGTATGGATGACTATACATGTCTAAGGTAATCAGAGGTCCTAGACTTCACAATCGTGCCATACCCTGAGATGTACCTGTAAAACTGGAATGGAAAATGGGAGTAAGCCAAACACAGGCTCAGTGGAAACTATATAAGTTGTGGAAAGAATACATGTGAAGGTGTAGTAATGAAAGTAATTTCCTTATTGTAATAAAGATCATATTATGACATGCCTGCCAATGCTTTCCCATCCCCGAAATATCGTAAGATATACATTCAATTAAAAATACAATTGAAAGCTAGCTTCAAACATAAAATAGTTATAAGCCTCACACATACGGTGAAAGAAGTATCGTTCAGATACAAATAGCCTTTAGTAAGAAATGTATATATATATAAGAATCTGTTGGCTAGTTTATACAGTGTGGCACAATAATCGTATTATCTAAAAACCTCTCGCTCTCTCGGCGATCATCTCAACAACTCGCAACTATCGAAGTGTCTGCCAGGTTTGCATTTCGTGGTCTTTCACCCATGCAGCAGCAGGACCTCTCGTTCATTTTCATGCACGATTTCGGGTCTTTCACCCAGGGGCACTCAATCCTAACTTACGGCCCCAACCTTTAGAGACCAACCTGAGACCAACCTGAGACTAGCGTAATAACACATATATCTATATATGCAACTGTGTATCAGCTCAACCGATGAACTACTGTGTCAAATAACTATTATAACGGTTCATATCGAACACATCAACTAGCCAACAAGAATAAAAGTGATGAAAAACTATCTTTAGTTCAAACATATACTTAATACACCCAAACTTGTATAAAGATTCTAATTATCACTTACGAAAGCACGGAATATCATAAATCTATATGTTTGGCTCAAAGATACGTTCAACATGTATATATCTAGAATACAGATATATATATATATATATATATCAAATTACTTTCCAAATATCATATAGGTTATGTCCCCCAAGGACAACTCATAACTCACGTAGCCACCAAGGCTATACACTACAGTAATAACCAAATGGTATGTTATGGTGCCCAAATCCATGTAAATATATATATATATATATGAAACCTCAAACAATGCATAAGAAATCTCATTCATCTCTAAATAACAAATTTGCATAAACCATGAAAACATATATGTTCCAACATATAAGGGTATGTCTCATATGTATACATATATAGCTAGTGTATACATACATATATATACATGTACTGTAGATCAAACGGTAGTATTGTTGTTGTACTTAAACTCACGTCGCCAAGTCTGTAACCAGTGGCTTATTTAAGAATATCATCCATATGGGAAGTTTCATAGATTTCTATCACGTAAGCTCCAAGCCAAGCCAGGTATAATATATAATTGATAAGTTTTAAGTTTAATATAAACTTCCCCATATGGTTTTTATACTTAATTTACTCAGAATAATCTTATAAATTTGCCCAGCATAGTTACGGACTAGCGAATGGTTAGCAAAACTCATAAAAAAGAAAATAATAACCAAAGTACAACAATAACATTCAAACACAAGTAATTATAACCAAGTCATACTTTTAATGCTATATATATAACTTCATATATATGCATATCAAAGTGCTTGTTCGCTATCGTATCCATATATGAGGGTTGTATGCAAACCATGCTTACAACCCACTTGAAATTGAGGCTTTTGGTATAAGAGACATAATTAAGTTATATGTAATGCAAATCAACCAAATATACGAAATAAAATAACCTGAACCCCCATGAACATGAAAATTTTAAAATTGAGTACAAAGCCCCAAGTTTGGTTTGATTCCAAGCAATTTATGCGTAATATCTTGAAAAGGAGCTTGTATACTAGTTCCCACCTTTTGAGGGTTAATCCCTCGAAGAATCGCAGCCAAGACGAGCTGGGTCGAGCGAATCGCAAGCTATCCCCATTTTCCAGTCATTGAAGAAGGTGAAGGTGATGAAGAAGAAGATGAATAGTGCTCAATGATTGCGAAGAAGGAAGAGCTAGTGTCGTGATCTCAAATCATGCTCAAAACTCCCAAAATCGCCTCTTCTATCTCTCTCTAGAAGCCCTCAAGCGAAGGTGATAAAATAAGAAGGAATGGAGAAGCTATGTATATATGCACTACTGCTATAATTTACAGGTACTGTTCACGCGCGTGGTCTTGCAGCACTGAACTTTGAACGTCCATAACTCCTTGCTCGGAAGTCCGATTGAGGTAATCTTTATGTACATGGAAATATTATTCGAAGCTCTACAACTTCTTAGAAGGAAGCTTTTCCGAATTCCTGATGGATAATTCCCAGAAATGCGTTGAAGTCAGCGCGTTTATATTACCGAATGAACAATTATTAGCGATTGGCCTATTTTAAGCTTAATTTTGACCAAGTAGGAGCCTGAATTTGCCATCGGAAAACACATAAAAATTTTAGATTGCTTAAAAATATAGGTTCTTATGCAAACGGAAACTCAATCTGACGAGGAACGAAAGAGTTAGGCTTCCTCCAAGTTAACCAAAAATTATAAAGTCGGGTAAATTGAAAACTTGCAATCTACATCCCGATTTCGACTCGAACCACCTGAAATAACTTAAAGCTATCCTAACATGCTTAAATATATTAATGTAACTCATTGGAAGTCTTCAAGCCATTCTGATCCCCTCGGAGCAAAATATGGCTATCCGAAGTCCACGCTTTGCCTTACATGCGACTTGTATCGCGATTCCGATAAATAAAGATACGGGGTGTTACACAACAAATGCCCAGAGACTTCCTAAGATTGAGAAATGTGGCACTATCCAAGGGTTTTGTAAGAATATCAGCAAGTTGACTTCCGGTAGGAACGTATGACAAGGACACAACTTTTTCTTTTACCAATTCTCGAATGAAATGATATCGGATTTCAATGTCTTATTCTTGAATGCTGGACGGAATTCTTAGAAATTCGAATTGTATTTGTATTGTCACAGTAAACAACCATAGTACCTTATCAATCCCGTAATCATACAACATGTACTTCATCCAAAGAAGTTGCATGCAACAACTTTTTGCCGCAACGTATTCAGGTTCAGCAGTGGACAAAGAAATGCAATTTTGTTTCTTGCTATGCGAAGAAACAAGCGATGTCCCCATTAAGAAGCATGCACCTGACTAGCTCTTTCGATCTTCCACATTTCCCGCCCAAGTACCCACTCGGCATCTGAAAAGGCATAAAGACAGGCATTTGTATCAAAAGAATACCATATGCCATAGTCTAGAGTCACACAAACGTATTTGATAATATTTTTAACTGTAGTAAGATGACACTCTTTTGGACATACTTGAAATCTGGCGCAAATTTCGACACTAAAGGCAATATGAGGATGACAAGCCGTTAGGTAAAGAAGACTACCTATCATGCTACGATACAGAGTTTGTTCTACGTCCTTACCATCAATATCTTTGCAAACTTTTATACTAACACTCATTGAAGTAGTAGCACGTTTTGCGCTGTCTAAGTTAAACTTCTTCACAAGTTCTCTAGTATATTTTGATTGAGATATAAATATCTCATCATCATGTTGATTTACATGGAAACTAAGGAAGAAATTTAATTCACCAACCATACTCATTTCAAATTCGTAAGTCATAATACTTGCGAATTCTTGAGTGTGTTCATCAATCGTGGAACCAAAGACATGTCATCCACATAAATTTGAACAACTAAAATTCCTTGATTTTTATATCAAACAAACAAAGTCTTATCAACACTTCCTCTTGTGAATCCTTTCTCTAAGAGATAGGATGTCAATCATTCATACAAAGTTCTAGGAGCTTGTTTTAAACCATAAAGAGCTTTACGAAGCTGATAGACATGTTCTGGGAATTTAGGATCTTCAAATCCTTTTGGCTACTCGACGAATACTTCCTCTTGTAAGTATCAATTCAAGAAGGCAGTTTTGACGTCCTTTTGGTATAGCTTAAACTTGAGATGACAAGCTATAGCTAACAGTAATCGAATAGATTCTAACCTTGCAACGGGAGCAAAGGTTTCGTCAAAATCAATACCTTCAACTTGTGTGTATCTTTGAGTTACTAACCTCGTTTTGTTTCTAGCAATGGAACCATGTTCATCATGTTGATTTTTAAAAATTCATTTGGTTCCAATTACATTCGTTTCCTTTGGACGAGCTACTAACTCCCACACTTTGTTCTTTTCAAATTGAAGCAATTCTTCTTGTATAGCAATGATCTAATGTTCATCAAGAAGAGCTTCTTTGACATTTTTGGGTTCAATATGAGAAATATAACAGTGATTACTCATTTCATTTCTGATTTGAGCACATGTTTTGACTCTTGTATTTGCATTTCCAATGATCTTGGAAGGGTCTACACGTCGTTGAATCCGAGAAGTATGTTCTGGTAACGAGGATTCTCCAAAGTTAATTGATTCCAATTGAGTAGCTAAAGTGGTGTCTACTTCTGATAAGGTGGCATCACCATCTTCATTGGACTCATGTTGGCTTTCAATTTCTTCATCAGATTCATTTTCACTACTAGATTCAAATGGATCAAAAAATTCTTCGGGAGGCTCATTGAAGTTACACTTAGCCTTATCATCTACAACAATCTTGATAGATTCAATAACTTTGTGTGTAACCAAGTTATAAGAACGATAAGCCTTGCTAGTAGGAGAATATCCTAGGAAGATACCTTTGTCACTCTTTGAATCGAACTTTCAATGATTTCCATATTCTTTCAGAATGTAGCACTTAATTCCAAAGACACAAAAAAAGGCCAAATTATGTTTTCTTCCGTTCTAAATCTCATATGGTGTTTGATTTGTACCGGGACGAAGATAAACTCGATTCACGATGTGACAGGCAGTGTTTATTGCTTCGGCCCAAAATCTCCGAGGAACTTGCTTTCCAAGGAGCATAGAACTAGCCATTTCTTGAATGGTTCTATTCTTTCTTTCAACAATGCCATTTTGTTGTGGAGTATAAGGCGTTGAGAATTCATGTTTAATTCCAAATTGATCACAAAATTTAGCAAGTTTAAAATTTTTGAATTCGCCACTATTGTCCCTTCGAATGCTAACAACGGTGTGATTTTTCTAATTTTGAATCAAACTTATGGCACTAATGATCGATTCACTAGCATTTGACTTTTCTTGCAATAATCGAATAAGGGAAAATCTAGAAAAATAATCAACTATAACTAGGATGTACTTTTTTCCTCCAAGACTCTCGGTATGAACAGGACCCATGAGATCCATATGTAACGATTCCAAAATGCGAGAGGTGGCAAGAAATCCAGTCTTCTTATGTAAACTATGAATTTGTTTTCCCTTTTGATATGTTTCACATATTTCAGATGAAGACTTTCCTAGTGATGGTAAGCCACGTACTAAGCCTTTTTTTAGACAATTTGTCTAGATGTTTATTATTCATGTGGCCTAGACGTTGATGCCACAACTCTTCTGAGTCGAGTGTAGCAATGTTACAGACAACTTTCGATTGTGGAAGAATGCAGTATCAATTATTCGTCGATCTTTATCCACGTAAAACACACTTTCCATTATTATTAAGGACTTCACATTCCTTACGAGTAAAGTTTACGCGAAAATTGTTCTCACACAACTAGCTTATGCTAATGAGATTAGCTTTCAAACCTTCCACAAAAAGAACATCATTCAAGGTAGGGAACCCATATATCAAAACGGTTCATTTCTCAAGGACGTTCGATTTATTCCCATCACCAAAAGTAACAGCATCATCTTTAGATTCTGACAAACTAGAAAATAGTGCTCTATCTCTAGTCATATGTCTAGAGCAACCACTATCAAAACACCATTGAGATGTATTTTGAGATTTAAATGCAGCATGAACCACATAACACTTAGGTGAGTCTTTTCATACCCAAACTTGTTTGTGTTTGGATTGACTTTTCAAGGAACTTTCAGTGTTAATGTTTTTCTTGGTTTCTTTATTTTTAGAATTTCTTTTAGGGAGAGACACCCTTTCAAGATTTCTAATGAGGCTTTTAGATTTACTAACCAAGTATGCCATGTGCTTTTCAAAACCAGTTAGACCATTATATTTGGATTGAGGGTAGGCATTTTGAGATCCCCTAAGCTAAAAAAAATACTCTCTCAAGTGACCTTCATTACGACAATAGGTGCAAACATATGGTTGAAAGTCCATTTTCTTTTAAGATTTCTTATGAGTAGGAGATCTACTATTTGGATTCTAAAGAATGGGAGTGATTTTCTCTGTATTCTGAAGTTTAACAAAATCAGGTTTAGATTGTTATGTGGAAGGATTATTTTTATCAAAACCTAACCCTATTTTATCGTTAGAAAAACGAACAGGTCCCATAAGAATCTTATCCAGCTTTTCGGACCTATTTCCAAGTTCAACCTTAACAAATTTAGCATTTTCTAATTCTTTCTCAAGATTTAGAATTTCTGACTTCAAGCTTTCGTCTTCTTTGGTAAGAGAAGCAAGATTGACTTTTAATTTTTCAGATGTTATATGTTGAATTTTAGAGTTCTTGACAGTATTAGTTCCTTCATAAACAACCTCTAAAATAGCCCACGCCTATTTAGATGTTTCACATGTGGCTATGTTTTTAAACTCATCCTCAGTTACATGACTTTGGATGGCATTTAAGCCTTTAGAATTCCATTTGGCTAGTTCGAGATCAATTGCGGTCCACTAGTCAGCGGGAGTGATAGTAGTCTTTGTGACATTATCAACAGTAGACATTATTGTGGGTAGTTTCCAACAATTTTGGACAACAAGCCATACACGTTCATCTTTAGACTTGAGATAAACACACATTCTTGCTTTCCAATAGGGGTAGTTGGATCTGTTAAGGATGGGAGCGGAAGACATCTCATCCTTACCCATGGTAGCCAAAAAACTAGGATAGGATCTCCCTAGAAAATTAAGGGATATCCCTCTTATACCAATTGAAAAATATAGCCAAAAATAAAAATACCTAATTCTATTAAATAAAAGTTTCTTTAACAAAAAGGATTTGGTGAAAATAATAATAAACTATAAATTTCTACCAATTTTAATTCGGGAAAACATATTACTCTTATCTAGCATGCAATGAAACAAGTAAAACAAGTAACACTAGAATTAACGAGGTATCCCTACTTACGTAGAAATAATCCTCAAAGATATTTCACTATTAATCACAAGAGTTTACAGACACAATAATCATAATTATAAACTTACAAACTTGAGTCGTACAAGAAGAGTTGCAGTCTTCACCTCAGGTGATTACAGAATGATTTGAATCAATCAAACTCAAACACAACGCATCACACATCTCGAACTCTCTCCGTACTCTCAAACTCTAAAAGCAAGGTTTGGGATTTGTTTGTTTCTTTTAAGAAACAACTCACAAATTTGGCCTAAAATATTAAACTCTAGGTGGTAGAAAAATTTGCTTTTTAAAAATATGGAATATGGATATTTTTCTCTCTTAAAAAGCTTGTCAATACAAGGAGCATGTCAAGGTTTAAATAGAAAAAAATTCAATAAAAGGCCATGTAACTCGATTGAAAATTTTCTCCCAATGAGTTGTCAACAAAGAATTTTATGTCCTTGGAAAAACTATTCAAAGTTGAACAAAAAATAGATGGGCAATGTTTAAAAAAGTATAAAAAGAGCAGAAGTGTTGATGAGCGGACCGGTCTTGGAAAATCCTATACTGCTCTGTAGTTTAAAAACTATTGGAGTATAGATGCGTGGACCAATCTGACAAAATGTGATAAACGCGTAATTTTGTAGTCGCTAACGCTCTTTTGATTGTGTTTATCGCGTTTATCTTAGCCTAGTTTAATTAAATTAATCCACTTCTTGTGCACACACTCAAATATCAAGAATTGCTTTAACATGGCTCAAAGTAGCCTTTTCTAGTGTCTTGAGTGTACCTTCAGGCTATGGAAGCAAGTTGGAGAGCTTTGGGAAGCGTACAAGAGAGATAGAAGCCAAAAGAGAAGAAAAAAAGTCTCCCGAAGTGTCCTCTGATCAATCAGAGGAGCCTCTGATTGATCAGAGGCCACCTTTTAGTGCAGAACATGCCCTCTGATCGATCAGAGGGTGCTCTGATCGATCAGAGCCCACCTTTTGAGCCAAAATCTCCCCTCTGATCGATCACAGGATTCTCTGATCGATCAGAGACCTCCCAGATCTCAAAGGACAGCACCCAAAAGCAGTTTTTCTCCCATTTTTATGCATTGAAACTCACCAAAAGTGCTGGACTTTCCATTTCTAGATAGGATGAGGTGCTTACCCATTGGGCTCTTTAGAAAAGTGTACTAGAATACCCATTTTTGGGCATTGCTCTCCTATTATTTATTTGCTCTTTGTCCCTCATGTAAAATATGCAATTTTCTAAATCTAGATTCAAGTTAGATAAATATTATTTTCCTGCACTTTCTCTCTATCTATCACTTTTGTAAGAACTCTAGTTAGAGAAACTCTTGAGAGAGATGGAGATCACTTTAATGGTTTTTGTTCATACAACTATCATGGAGTAGTTTCATTGCTAAGGCTAAAGGATGAAGTTTGCATTGCATTAATTATGTAAGTTTGTTTCTCATTCCATTGTTAGTATTGTTAAATACTTGTTGAATCCTTCATCTTCTCCATTCAATCAACCATTCATAAGCTAGTAAGTTAATCCTCATAAGGTGATTAGACTTTGTATGCCTTGTATACATAGATCTTAAGCATTAATGAGGAGATGATACGTTTGTGTATTTCTTATTAGCCTATGTCCATTCCTTCTATGATTGAGATACTTTACATTGTCAAGCATGTTTAGTCTTTGAATATTCATAGAAATACCATAAGTTTGAGATTCCAATCCTTGAATGCTTTAATGATATGTTGAGTGCTTTCTACACTTTATGTGATTTTGAGACTTAATATTTTCTTAGTTAGAGTGTTGCCAAGGAGGATCTCTTAAGTTTATGCCATAATCAACTACACTAATCGCCTTAAGGATTTAATTTGTATTTATCAAATGTGTCTAAATCGGATGATTTAATCTCCACCTAGACCTCCCAATCTTAGACAAATGAAATGTTATGATTTATTGAGCTAAACTTTTTAGTTGGCCATTTTCATAATCAAGTCAATTGCCTAGGGGAAACTAACAATGAATTCTCAATGCCTAGTTTAATTTTATGCCTTTTCTTTTGGTGTATCTCAAGTTTACATCTTGGTTGGACATTATATGGGAATGGGTTGCACTTGCTTCACTCCCTTTGTTACAAGATAAAAATGAGAGATACATTTGTGTTGAGTTTTACTTACACCCTTTCTTTATATGGCATTTATATGGGAATGGGTTGCTCTTGCTTCACACCCTTTTGCTTAGAAAAGTGTAAGATACTCAACACTTAGGAATTGCATTGAGAATTTTGAATGAGATTAATTTTACATAACATTGCATAGCAAATGAATTCTATAATGCCTTAGCCTTTTCTTATCAATTGATACATCACTTTAATTTTTATTGCAAGACTTTAAAATCAACAACTAAAATCAACAAATCAAATTCTCTTGAACAAAGCCTTGGACTCGTAATCACCACATCGTCTTTTCGACTATCCTTGTGTTTCGACACTTGGACTTACCAAGTATTATAACTTGACGACCTACACTTGGGTTCCTAAGCGCGGAAGTATTTTCGGGCACGTCAAGTTTTTGGCGCCGTTGCCTAGGATACGGCGAAAGACAGATTACGGGTTTTGTACAAAAATCCGCTTTGTAAGTATTTCTTCTCCCTTTGTGAATAAGTTTTTCTTGCTTATTATTTTCTTCTTTTATAGGTGGCAATTTTCTTTAAGATCACCTTCCCGGGCTTATGCTCGGGGACTTGTACATTGATCTTCACATAAGTCCACCAAGAGGCGAACCACTACCAAGGCATCCTTCTGCTTCTCCCACTCCATCCGAGATGGATAACGAAGACAATGAGTCAAATGCCGGAGAGAACAATGATCACAATCGTTCGGTCCGCACCATGCGAGATTATCTTCAACCTCCTAGAGGCACTTCAAACTCTTGCATTGTCATTCCCGCGGGTCAAGCCAGAACATTTACTCTCAAACCGGGCATGTTGCAACATATACCATCATTTCATGGTATGGATTCCGAAAACCCTTACTTGCATTTAAAAGATTTTGAGGAAGTTTGCTCTACTTTTAGAGAAGCTAACACAAATGAGGAAGTAATGAGGTTAAAACTTTTTCCATTCTCTTTAAAGGACAAAGGCAAAATATGGCTAAATTCTCTACGTCCCAATTCCATTCGAACTTGGCAAGAATTACAAACCGAATTTTTAAAGAAATTCTTTCCCGTTCATCGAACCAATGCTTTGAGACGGCAAATTTCAAAATTTTCTCCTAAAGAAAATGAAAGTTTTTACAAGTGTTGGGAAAGATACAAAGAACTTTTGAATTCTTACCCCCATCATGGACATGAGACATGGAGTATTGTGAGCTATTTTTACGAATCACTCACTCCCTCCATACGCACGTTTGTGGAAACGATGTGTAATAGAAATTTTTTGAGCAAAAGTCCGGAGGAAGCTTTGTTGTACTTTGATGAAATAGCCGAAGGTGCCCAAAATTGGAACACCTACACGGATGAGGGTAAGGGTAAAGTTTCCGAGAGAGGGGGTTTGTACCAATTGTCAAAAGGTGATGACATTGAGTTAAAATTTATTCAATTGTCAAAGAAAGTCGAAGCCATGGAGTCTAGTAAAATGAGAGAAGGTAGTGTAGGTACTAGCACCGTTTGTGTCATTTGTGAGAAGGTGGGACATTCCACGGAGGAGTGTCACACAATTTCGGCCTTCAAAGAGGTCCTTCAAAGTCCCTCACAAGTCAATGCTATGAACTCATATTCTAGGCCACACAATGACCCATTTGCTCAAAGGTACAATGAAGGGTGGAGAAATCATCCTAACTTTAGTTGGGGGGGAAACCAAAATGCCCATCAAAATTCGAATGCAAATTCAAACTCCTACCAACAAAGAACACCTCCACCCCAAAACAACTCTTTTGGCCAAACTAACCCGAACCCAAATTCAAATTTGGAGTCTCTTTTGCGGCAATTTATAGATAAGACCAATAGAGAGGTTAGTGATTTGAAAACCCAAATGTCCAAACTCACCACCGCATTGTCCATTCAAGAAAAAGGGAAATTTCCATCTCAACCCTTAGCTAACCCTCGAGGCCAAGCTTTATTGATCAATGAGGGTGAGTCAAGTGAACATGTTGAGGAGTTGAAATCCATCACCGTCCTTAGGAGTGGGAAAGAGATTGACAAAACTATAATTCCTAAGGCCAAAAAGCCGGCGGACATAGCCAAGTCAAGTCAAGTCGAGGAGATCACCCTAGAAGAGAGAATGAGGGAAGAAGAGAGAGTTGGAAAAGAGGATTTGGAGAAAATCAAGAATAGTGTCAAAATTCCTTTTCCGGAGAGGTTATCTCAACCTTTCAAGGAAACCCGAAATGCCGGAATTCTTGATGTGTTTAGGCAAGTCAAGATCAACATTCCTTTACTTGATGCGGTCAAGCAAATACCTTCATATGCTAAATTTCTCAAGGATTTGTGTACCACCAAAAGAAGGTTGAATGTTAAGAAAAAGGCGTTTATGACGGAGCAAGTGAGCTCAATCATGCAAGGCACTCATATTCCAAAATTTAAAGATCCCGGTTGCCCAACAATTTCATGTGTAATTAGCAATTGTCGTATAAAAAATGCCTTACTTGATTTGGGAGCTAGTGTCAATGTACTTCCTTTTTCGGTGTACAAACAATTGGGGTTACGAGAGTTGAAACCCACCAAAGTGACGATTCAATTAGCGGATCGATTCGTTAAGATACCAAGGGGAATTGTAGAAGACGTGCTAGTTCAAATTGATAAATTCTATTTTCCTGTGGATTTCATAGTTCTTGATATGCAACCGGTAGCAAATCCCACTAATGAAATTCCCGTCATTTTAGGAAGACCATTTCTTGCCACATCTAATGCCATCATTAATTGCAAGAATGGAATTGTTAAATTGACTTTTGGAAACATGACTCTTGAGCTAAATGTGTTCTCTTTAAGCAAACAACAAAATAATTTGGATGAAGAAAGTGAACATGTGAACATGATAGAGTCATTAGTCCAAGATCATTTCATTGATACTTATGATTCGAATTCAATGGAAGACAATCTAACAACTTCCAATGAATTTGATGAGCATTTGAATGCATTTTCTTTGCTTGATGACAAAGTTAAAGATCCAAAGAAGCAAAAGGAAAGCACATCCGATCCAACACCAAAGCTTGAGGGACAAATGGAGCTCAAGCCATTGCTAAGCAACCGGAAGTTGCAACTTGAGGATTTGGAGGAATTGAGGAGAGACGCGTACCAAAATTCAAAATTAAACAAGGAAAGGGAGAAACAATTTCATGATAAATCGATTTTAAGAAAAGATTTCAAACTTGGTCAAAAAGTCCTTGTTTATGATACGCGTCTCCACCTTTTTCCCGGAAAATTAAAGTCTCGTTGGACCGGCCCCTACATTGTCAAGCATGTATTTCCATTTGGGGCCGTGACGGTGGTTGATCCGAAAACGAATTTCGAATTTAAAGTTAACGGGCAAAGATTGAAATTGTTTTTGGAAATTCCAACGCTAGAGGAGTCCACCCCTCTAAGCGACCCGACCTACGCCTAACAAGCGTAGGTCATGTTTGTATATAATTTTTGTTTATTTTCTGGAGTTTTAGGAGGATCGTCACACTTTCGAAAAAGTTCAGGGACTAAAATGAAAAAACAGCAAACTTGGAGGTACTAGAGTGAATGGACCAAAAGCCAAAAAATCAAAGTTTCAAAAAAATTTGGAGTCCACTGCCAGAGCTTTGATCGATCAGCCACACCCTCTGATCGATCAGAGGGTAATTTTTCCGCAAAAAAAAATAAAAATATTTGCCCCAAAAAGCCCCTTTCTTCCCCATTTCGAGCTCCTCTCTCTCCCATCCTCCATTAACCCTCTCTTCATCACCCCAAACACTAAAATACCTCCACTAAACACTCAATTAAAGATCATTCATCCATTAAAACCTTCAAATCTTCCATCAATCTCTCCATTTTCACCCAAAAATCATCAAACCCATCACTTTCTCTCACTAAAAATCCATACTCTTCACCCCACCTCCACCTTCATAAATCATCACTAAAATTCAGATTTTTGCCTCTCCTTTTGCCCATTTATCATCTCAAGCACATAACCATCACTCTCATCCATTAATTTCCACCCAAATCTTGAATTTTGACCCCATAGATCCCCAATTTCGAGCTCTTCATAAACCCACCAAAAATTTCAAAACCCACTTATCCCAAGCTCCAATGGCATCATCCTCTACCAACCCAAGTCCAAGAAGAAGCACGGTCACTCCTCCTATCTTTGAAACTCCATTCTTTTTTTTATTATTTATTTTATTTTATTTTGCTTTATTTTCTTTTAGGGTTGTTAGATTTTCTAAACATAACTACTTGTGATGGCTTGAGCTTTAATTTTGCATGTTATGTTTGACTAATGCTAACCTGTTTTTCTTAGTTTTTTGTATATATTGTAGCTTTGAAATTGATCGTAGCTTCTTTTTGGAGAAATTGGAATGCAATTTTCTAAGAATTCACTCATTTTCGTCTTCAAAAGCATTGAGGACAATGCCAACTTTAAGTTGGGGGGTGAGCACTTTCAAATCTCAAATTCTCAAGCATGCTTTCTTTCATGTTAATTTTCTCCATGCTAGGATCGATTTCACCATTTTATCGAAGTTTGAAAAATGATGATCATTTTTTTTTTGTGAATTGTCCATGAATTGATGGTTTTTGGCATGAAATTCTTAATTTGGATAAGTAGTTGAGTGATAATCTCTATGGCATTGCTTCATTTAGATTCTTGAGCCTTGTAGTTTCCTATGAATATGCATAATATTGTGGCTTGATTTAGTCTTTGGTATCACATAGAGTGATTTTCATCTTGTGTAGAGAGAAGTAATGTTCAAATGCAATAAAAGCTCTTTCGAAAAGATCCTCTTTAGAGGGGACACATGCATGGCACTTACAAAAATTTGAGAACTTGGATGACTTTTAAACTTAATATTGACTTTAAGCTTCACTTGACTAAATTCATAAGTCATTTTGTCTAATATTAAGGATAGGCAAAGGTTACCATGTGGAAAAAGGGTGAATAGCTTCCTTTGTGCATTCAAAAAAAAAAAAAAAAAGCTATGAATGCAAAATCACAAAGTGAGACCGCTGCCTTCCATAGAGATGCAAACCACCTTGAGCTAATTTAGCAAAAAATCCAAGTAAAAGATAAAGAAAAGTGCTTAAAATTGACAAAGTTCTTGAGCTTTTGTTTTTGAAAGATTTCTCTCTTCCACTATTGATGAATAGAACTATTTGTGATTTAAAATGATTGTGTCATAGATCCATATGCTTAGTTTGTTCAAATGGGAATGTGGAGCTAGTTTCTAAAGGAGATTGTAAGTAATGGAGATCGTCATTCAAATGCCAAACACTTGAATCAAACTTCGGATGTTTATGGGTATCATCGCTGTAAACCCTCACGAGACACAACTCGTCTTCTAGGGGAACTTAGGAGTTCAAAGGCTTAATGCATGAGCTAAATGCATTTTCGGATATTATACATAGCTATTTTTATTTTGCTTGCTAAGGGACTAGCAAGAGTTTAGTTGGGGGGTGTTGATAAACGCGTAATTTTGTAGTTGCTAACGCTCTTTTGATTGTGTTTATCGCGTTTATCTTAGCCTAGTTTAATTAAATTAATCCACTTCTTGTGCACACACTCAAATATCAAGAATTGCTTTAACATGGCTCAAAGTAGCCTTTTCTAGTGTCTTGAGTGTACCTTCAGGCTATGGAAGCAAGTTTGAGAGCTTTGGGAAGCGTACAAGAGAGATAGAAGCCAAAAGAGAAGGAAAAAAAGTCTCCCGAAGTGTCCTCTGATCAATCAGAGGAGCCTCTGATTGATCAGAGGCCACCTTTTAGTGCAGAACATGCCCTCTGATCGATCAGAGCCCACCTTTTGAGCCAAAATCTCCCCTATGTTCGATCAGAGAAGCCTCTGATCGATCAGAGACCTCCCAGATCTCAAAGGAAAACACCCAAAAGCAGTTTTTCTCCCCTTTTTATGCATTGAAACTCACCAAAAGTGCTGGACTTTCCATTTCTAGATAGGATGAGGTGCTTACCCATTGGGCTCTTTAGAAAAGTGTACTAGAATACCCATTTTTGGGCATTGCTCTCCTATTATTTATTTGCTCTTTGTCCCTCATGTAAAATATGCAATTTTCTAGATCTAGATTCAAGTTAGATAAATATTATTTTCCTGCACTTTCTCTCTATTTATCACTTTTGTAAGAACTCTAGTTAGAGAAACTCTTGAGAGAGATGGAGATCACTTTAATGGTTTTTGTTCATACAACTATCATGGAGTAGTTTCATTGCTAAGGCTAAAGGATGAAGTTTGCATTGCATTAATTATGTAAGTTTGTTTCTCATTCCATTGTTAGTATTGTTAAATACTTGTTGAATCCTTCATCTTCTCCATTCAATCAACCATTCATAAGCTAGTAAGATAATCCTCATAAGGTGATTAGACTTTGTATGCCTTGTATACATAGATCTTAAGCATTAATGAGGAGATGATACGTTTGTGTATTTCTTATTAGCCTATGTCCATTCCTTCTATGATTGAGATACTTTACATTGTCAAGCATGTTTAGTCTTTGAATATTCATAGAAATACCATAAGTTTGAGATTCCAATCCTTGAATGCTTTAATGATATGTTGAGTGCTTTCTACACTTTATGTGATTTTGAGACTTAATATTTTCTTAGTTAGAGTGTTGCCAAGGAGGATCTCTTAAGTTTATGCCATAATCAACTACACTAATCGCCTTAAGGATTTAATTTGTATTTATCAAATGTGTCTAAATCGGATGATTTAATCTCCACCTAGACCTCCCAATCTTAGACAAATGAAATGTTATGATTTATTGAGCTAAACTTTTTAGTTGGCCATTTTCATAATCAAGTCAATTGCCTAGGGGAAACTAACAATGAATTCTCAATGCCTAGTTTAATTTTATGCCTTTTCTTTTGGTGTATCTCAAGTTTACATCTTGGTTGGACATTATATGGGAATGGGTTGCACTTGCTTCACTCCCTTTGTTACAAGATAAAAATGAGAGATACATTTGTGTTGAGTTTTACTTACACCCTTTCTTTATATGGCATTTATATGGGAATGGGTTGCTCTTGCTTCACACCCTTTTGCTTAGAAAAGTGTAAGATACTCAACACTTAGGAATTGCATTGAGAATTTTGAATGAGATTAATTTTACATAACATTGCATAGCAAATGAATTCTATAATGCCTTAGCCTTTTCTTATCAATTGATACATCACTTTAATTTTTATTGCAAGACTTTAAAATCAACAACTAAAATCAATAAATCAAATTCTCTTGAACAAAGCCTTGGACTCGTAATCACCACATCGTCTTTCCGACTATCCTTGTGTTTCGACACTTGGACTTACCAAGTATTATAACTTGACGACCTACACTTGGGTTCCTAAACACGGAAGTATTTTCGGGCGCGTCAAAATGCCATACCGGTCCGCAGTAAGAAATGTGTTGCTATTTGAAATTTTCAACTTCAAGATTTTCAAAAACTTTTTACCAAAACTTAGTAAATAATTTCTGGTCGAATTTCAACAAAATTAACTCTTAAAATATTGTTAGTTTTCACACAAAAGTTTTGACAATTTTCTAATATGAAAACCAACAAAGATTTAAGTTGAAATTTGGTTTTGAAAAATAAGGATTTTTAAGTTTACAATTTTAACCACCTAGGATTAAATAATTCTAACCTCACCAACTCAATGTGAACTTGATATGTAGTTTACAACTTTTAAAGATTTGAGTTATGCATTGAGTGTGACCATGAACATTTTACAAAATACAAAATCTGTTTTTGTCAAGAGAATAAAGCCAACTAAAAATATTCGTACAAAAATTTTCTACAGGGTGGCTCCTACTATGAACCATTTCCTCCAAATTACCGATACCAAATTAAATTAAACAGTACAGAAGTAAAGAACAACAACTAACCCAAAAAACACTGCGAAATTAACTGTAGAGAGAGAAACTAAATATGATTACCGTATACAAGCTTTTCGTCATTCCCACAGACGTTGCCAATTGTGGATGGTGTAAATCTGACCAAGCCCAAAAAAGACATAATCGGCCCGAATCAGTAGACTTGGCAATCAAACTTAGCGAAGGTGATGATAGTGAACAGTAAAATAAGGTAATGAGAATGAGATTTTTGTTGCGGTGGCTTTTATATCCAATCTGACAGTATGTCATCCCTGAGTGTGTGTTGGTGTTCTTCACTAAGCTCTGATGGCCTTTTAATTAAATACAATGGTGATGGTTATTCTTAAGGAGAATATTCGTGTATGGGAGTGAATGTATTGCTATTAAAAGTTAAACCCCTTTTCATGAGCTATCCCTTTCTATTTATACACATAAAATCAGGGTTACAAGTGCTCAATTAAGTTAATGGTTAAATGACTATAGAGGGTATTGCTTGCTCAGCAAACCTACCCTTTTCACGTGTGGCGTGTGTCCTTATTCACAAGCAACTTTACACTTTCCAGGTGTTAAGCTCCTACTTGCCCGGACGCCCATATTGGCAACTGACCCATATAGTACCATCAGATACAGTGTCTTATTAGCATTCGCCTAAGCACCCACCTCGACGACAGGTACTGAGCATACTAGTGAGTATGGGTGTCCCTCTTGTATTGGATGTGAGCCTATCTTAACATCTCACCGTTGCCGATCTGGGTATGATGATCGGCATGAATATTATGTTCGGCTAAATGTCTCTGATAGTTGTGTCTATGTTTATTTGATGTGGCTCATCCCCTTCCTCTGGGCTAACTCCCTCAGATCTGGGCCCTTGCTTGACTATTCGGCCCAAGTAGAGGCTCTAGAATATGCTCCCACAATTGCCCCCCCAAAGCACCTATGTTCCGCCAAGCTTATGGACATGAATGCTTGAATTTAAGTCTCATTAAATTGAGTTACGTCAAGTGTAATAAATGCCGCTTTGATCCTATATTGATATGATTGATGGACCGTATTGGATACATATACATTTCAATAATGATAGCAAAGATGAGTTCAATTTTACAATACATATTATAAGGTTACGCGTATAGCTCAAGTGGGAGATTGTTGGATCTTTAATCCAACATTGGGCTTATATGTGAAATAATTATGTGTTGTGGATAATCGAATGGTTAAACCCACTTTAAAATAATCAAATGAAGTTTAAGTTATTTAGGCTTAAATGTATCTAATAAGGTATGAGCTTTCAATGTGTAGATACTTAAAGATAATTTCTATTTTTATGATGGGTTAAAATAGAAATACAAGAAAGATAGTAGGGTTTACTATCTATATATATTGTGCTTATGATTCCTAGATCGCATGTACGTATTATATCCCTTGCAAGTCCCCATCATCACAGAGCATAAGGAAAGAACAAAGGATTCTCTAAGGAAATACATGTAGATCTGGAAGGCCAATCACTTGGATACAAATCACATGCTATGGATTTAAGTACGCTTCCGCATATTAATTTGTTTGATTCTTGATGACACGACATGAAAGATCCTAGTGTTTATAGTTGTTTGGAACCAATAAGAGCTAACAATATCTACCTGACAACATTTATATATACACGATTCATATAATTATTTAGGGTAGTGAAATAATTGGTTCTTATCACTACACCAAAACTCGCTAACTGGCACCTCAGTTTAGCACGGCTTTTTACCGTGCCAAATTTTAGTAGGTCTTGCCACATATTTAGCACGGTGTAGAGCGGTGCCTGATTTAGTACGTCCATTTACCGTGCCAACGCTGTGTGAATCTTCATTTCGTTTTTCCCTCCTTTGACCAGATCTCCCGCCCAATTATTTTCCTTTTTTATTATCTCCCGCCCTCTTGAGAAATTGGATTTTGAAACTTTTTTAGCCACCACTTATAATTCCCAAACTTTTAGGAAAACAATTAAAATATCACTCTGTTTTTAATATTAATAATTATGTTATTTTTTACTTTTTGTGAGATTTGAATAGAATAAAAAATATTGGGGGCTTTCTCAAAATAACACCATATTGACTCTTTTAAAATATAATTTTAAATGTATAGTTATATTTACTTTCCATTTGAAAACCTACTTATGGTACATTTAAATTAATGATAATTAATATTTAGCAACTTAACGATTTTAACATTAAATACATTTTAAAGAAATAAAGTTCATAAAGAATATTTTTAAAAGTTTATGATTTTAATTTCAAAATAAATCTTTGAAAATGCTAATTATTGCACTATAACTAAATCTAAAAATAGTTATACCAAAATATGATAACTTTTAGCCTTATATAGTTGAAAAAAATAATTATATAAATTTTATGTCTCCCATAACTTTATAGCACAATACTAGTGCATATTAGCAAAGGAATTAGAAGGTAATTAGGGGCAGGGTAAAAGGTTCGAGTCATTAGACTTAGCAATGTGTCGATTAGACTAGTGTTTGTATTAGTTTTTATCTTGTTTCTCTTGTTATTGGCTTGGGATTAAATAAGTACTTTCTTTTTTAGGTAAAAAAATCATATTCAAATCTGATTCGTTATCTTATCAAATTAACCAACATGACCTATAATTATCCAGTTAAGTACAAATATAATAATAAAAAAATCTGTATTTTTATATTATATATAAATACTAGACATGCGTGTACTTACAGCACTACTAACCAAATTTATATCGAGTTTTTATTGTGGAACCCTATCCAAAAATTCGTCCCAAACCTAACTCATAAGAGATAATTTAAACTATTGGATATCTATAGCAAAAATCAATATAAGTAGTCGATCAATTAAAAAGAACCTAAGCCAACCATTGCTGATTTTAAATCTGAACCAGCACCGTTTCAATATTCATAAGCCCGAATTCGTCCTACTCAACACATGGCCTTTACCCACCTCGACATGCACCCATAATTATATTTTAAATTACCAATGTGTCACGACATTTATATGTCGTTAGATCAAAAGATAAACATTTAAGGACATATCCTAGCCATCACTTATGTTTTTTGGGTTTTATTAATATATATATATATATATTATACGCTCATCTTGAATTAACAAATACATATATTTATACTATATATACAAAGTATATACATATATACTGAAAATACATATATAGATGCACATATATAGTATTATACTTATGCATATTATTAACAGTTTCTAATGATTATTATTATACTAACAAATATTAATCAATCCAATTCATTAACTTATCATATTTCATCGGATTGGCACCAATTAATATGACCCAAACCAATTAAGCCTTTGCCCATTAACTTGTAATTTTGTCTTGTATTATCGTGTTATCTTACCTCTATAAAAGTAAGGATTGTATACTATATATACAAAGTATATACATATATACGGAGAATAAATATACATTTTAATAGATATATACTATACGCTCATCTTGAATTAACAAATACATATATATACTATATATATACAAAGCATAGACATATATACTGAGAATACATATACAGATGTACATATATAATATTATACTTATGCATATTATTAACAGTTTATAATAATTATTATTATACTAATAAATATTAATCAACCCAGTTCGTTAACTTATCATGTTTCATTGGTTTAGCACCAATTAATATGACCCAAATTAATTAAGCCTTTACTCATTAACTTATGACTTTGTCTTGTATTATCGTGTTATCTTACCCCTATAAAAGCAAAGATTGTATTTTAATATTATTGTCTGCTATTAAACTAATATATAAATTAATTATTATTTTATATATATTTACTTATTTTCATTTAGAGACATGAGCTCGAACTCGTGCTTGCCTTCATTTTCAACTTTATTATTTTTGCAATAGTTTCATTGTCAGCAATTATAAGTCTAGTCTAAAATTTTAAACCAAATTTTTATTTCTTATTACTTTCAGTACGAGCGAGTTTGAATCATGCAAATAATTTTTATAAAATTAATTTTTGCAAACACAAATATAAAAATCTAAAAACTCAACATGAATTTAAATGAAAAATGGAGCTTGGCTCATTTTTTTTCCATCTTACTTTTAACTTTGGGCTAGTTTAATTGCGTAAATTATTTTATTATAAATTAACCAAACATAATTTTTTTCATTTCAAAAAAATAAAATAAAAAATAAGATCAAATTAGCATTGACCCAAAATTTGGATTCCCATCTTTTTTTTTCCTTTCAATTGGTTTCCCTCGTTTCCCCTAGGTGTGCAAAAATCTAAATCTAAATCTAAATCTAAATATCAAATATTCTAAGCTAACCTAAATCTCAAATTCATCTCACACGCACAGCTCACATCTCTCTTCTTTCTCTCTCGCCGCCCCCCTTTTCTCTCTTCTTTCTCGCCGTCATGTGCCCACAAAGGGTTAATTTCATTTTTTGGGCTAAAGAATATCAAACGCATCATTTTTCAGCCATCAAGCATATTTTCAATTTCTCCATTCTTCATCAAATCGCGCGTCTTCGCTGTTGATTCTTCTCTCGACACTGGTACAACTCTCCTTCCTCTTCTTGTTATACTGAAGCTTAATTAGTTTTTCAGCCATAGATAGTTCTATACTGAAGCTTAATTAGTTTCCATTTACACGACCCGTAGTTTACCCTCTCTCTCACTTTCGTCTCTCTAGAAATTTGAAGAACTCATGTTCTTTTAGGCTTTTTACTTGTAATCTAGAGATTTGTGTGATACTTGATTAGAAGATCCTTCTCTTACCTTGAGAGATTAATTTGAGTGAATAATATTCTTGTAAATTCATTGTTGGGGTTTCAGATTTGAATTTTGGGGTTTCGAAATCATAGATTTGAAGATCTGAAGTGTATGATTGTGTAATTTTCTGCTGAGCTGTGTTCTTGGTTGTGCTCTGTTTTTTCGGTTCAGTATTATACTCGATATTGCTGTGTATTGGTGTGTATATCTCGAAAATATGCTGTACCTATTCGGAGCTGCTGTGGTGTTATTCGTTGGTGCTCTATTTTGGTTTTGTGCTGTAATTTTCAGATCTATTTTGCGATTTTTTCTCTTCGTAAATCCAGGTATTATCCTTCTAAAATTTATATCTCATTGCTGTAGTATTTTTATAATTCAGTTCTTGATTAATTTATATTCAAGACTACTTGTTAATTTGTTATGGTTCTATCTCTCAAGAACTATTCTTTATGTTTCATTTTTAAAATCTATTATATCTTAGCATACGAATTTGCTATCCTTCATGATTAGTTGATATTGAATCTATTCTGTAAATCTGTTGATATAAAATATGTTGGCAGCTTTGTGTTCTTGTTGATCTGTTTTGATATTGCTGTGCATAAATCTGTTTTGTTGCTGCGCATCTGTTTTTGCTGCCACCATTAATTGTATCTGAGTTCTTTGAACTAATTTATTTACTTAATTTAATCCCTTTTTTTTACCAAAAAAAAGAGTTAAAGAATATATTTCAGTACTTAACTCACCTTCCTCTCTCTTTTTCTTCATATATGCCTATGAATATGAATTGCCTATGAATATGAATTAATCAACTTGTTGATGCTCTTTCAGTTGATTTAATATAGTTTGCTTTTTTTGTGTAAAAAAAAACACTTAACTTGTTTCATGACCACATACTTATTCCTACTTTATTTTTACTTGCAGGCATGCAGCTGGTGTACCAAACCTTGCCATGATTGAGACTGTAGATGATGAGAAGGTAAGCACTAACTCCAATTGCAGTCATTTTTTGTAGAAAGTTGGTAATACTATATAATGAGTTATCAAGTGAGGCCAAGTATTCTTCTATGCATTGTGTTATGAGTCCTTCTATATCTTCTTCTTCTATGTTCAGAAGAGTCCTTTGTATAACATGCATTTGAAGATATTACTAGATGTAATAAGACTCCATAATATTACTCCATCCAACCCAAATTAAGAGTCCATTTTTCCTTTTTGGAGACATCCCCAATTAAGAGTTCAATTTCCTTTTTTAGACATAATGTATCTAATTTCACGATAAAGAAAGTCTTTGTTCTTGACCATTGATCAAGTTGAAATTGGTGTATCCTGATTTATATTTTTTGGGAAAATCAAACATGGCTCTTAATTTGGGACAGAGGGACTACTTTTTTGATTGCATGTTGTGTCCTATTTGTTAACAATTATATGCGGCTGTTCTGCATCAATGGTTTCTTAGTAATTGTCTGTGATTTGTTCATGACCTAATTCTTGTATATCCATTCACAACTTCCATTTTCATATTAGAATATTTTATTAGTGGAAAAGATGTCTAAGAGGAAGTAAGAGTCGGCTAATTTCTACCAACTCATTCACTAAGTATTTTGCTGGTGTGTTGTGTAGATTGCAAATCATCTTGATCGAGCTATGGGAAACATTGGCATAAAACCTTTGAAAGTGTTGGTCCGGGTGAACACAAGTGGAGAAACATGTAAGTGAAGTATGTCACTGATTTATTTGGATTGATTGCTTATTTTTCAAAATTTCATATAATAGTTTTAAATTTTCATTTAATAACACATGCAATTAGGATGCCAATCTCCATTTCCTCCCCCCTTTCTCACCTTTGAAAGGAAAGTTTTTGAAGATAATAATATTGATTTTCTATTTGCTGTAGCAAAATTTGGTGTCGATCTTGCTAGGTGTACCTCGTTAGACATGGGGTGCCCGAACCTCGGGTTTTGTGGGTTAATGATGATAGTAATGATGATAGATGCAACATTAGTAAGTATTCTTAACTTTTGTGATTTCTTTATTTTGTTTAATGTAAATTTAGTTTTAGTTTATCTCAACGTTGCTTTCATTAAAATTCTAGTTTCCTATAAAGTAGTTTTAGCATTCTAATATATATTTTTTCATTATATTACCTTGTACATGTGTATATATATTAAAGTAGCAAAGGGTGATTGCTAACTAATGGTGGAAGCTTGGAGTATTTAAAAGTTCAGGGTTCTTTTTGTCTTCAACTAAAGTTTGGAGCTGCTAATATATATTTTTTGAGATATCTACTTGCATATACTAAGTAGCAAGGGGTGGTTGCTAACTAATGGTGGAAAAGCATTTGGAGGTTTTTTTGTTTTAAACTAATGTTTGGGTTTTTTTTGGTCCTTAGCTTGTAATCAGACGTGAACTTCAATGTTATGCAATGTAGTACAAACTTGTAATTTAGGAAGACATAATCTCTTTAAATGACTTTGTTTTGTGAGGCTAATATAATATTCTTGCTATTTTAGTTATGATGGTTCTTTTGAGTTTAATTGGGTGATTGTATTTGTTGTGATGCAAATGTAATTTTTACATTTTTTTGCTAGCTGTTTGAATAATATACAATAGGGGAAAAAATGAAAAGCAAATAAAATAGGAAAAAATGGAAAAAAAAGCAGTAGCAACACAATATTGGTCATTTTGGCACGGCAAAGAACCATGCCAAAACCGTTCTAATTTAATTATTGTATATATATTTGGCAGTGCCACAACCGTTCCAAAAGCGTGCCTACGTAGTGCCATAACCGTTCCAAAAGCGTGTCTACGCAGTGCCATAACCGTTCTAAAAGGGTGCCAATGCAGTGTCACCAATGATATCACTATATCAAACATGATGACACGTGGAAAGCTATCAAAATGACACGTGTCATAATATTGGCACGGTATATATCCGTGCTATAGTGGTATCAAATTTGGTGAATTGGTACCCTTTGACCAAGCAAATGTACGAATTAAGCACAGTGTGAAGCCGTGCTAAATAAATTGGTACGGCCATATTTAGCACGGCACGGAACCGTGCCAAAGGTGGTCAGGCACGGAGTAGAACAGTGCCATTTAGTGAGTTTTGTTGTAGTGTATTGAGACCAAATTAGTTTTTCATCAAATTATGAAGAATGGTCCACGAGGCATTTGTTCATATGCAATTCGTGCTTCAGTAAAACAATGGAGGCATGAGTTAATGGTTAGGAAAATCGATGCTTGTCATGCTAATGCTCCATATATAAATTACGTTAATGGCATTTGTTGTGTTATTAGTTCAAGAAATATGTTTATTAAGGTGGGTACTTAATTAAATTTGAAAGTCATTCTAATTGGATTAACTCACTTTGAGTTGGGTATGTTGGTGAGTCCAACAATAGTGTTTGCTTATTTCGTATTTAAACTATCGCAAAATTCAGGTACTTTAATGACAGGAGGAAGAACAAATTTACTAGTTATGTCATCCGCAGTCGCTGCATCCTGAATTCTTCAACAAAATCATAAATTTTATTGAGATGGTGGACATCGACCACCCCACACCCTGGCGAATGGTAGTGATATTAAGGAGAGTGAAAATTTATAAAACGTTTTTTTTTTATTTTTTAAATGCAGGAAAAATGTCAAAAAAAACCGTAACTATACGATTTTAATTACATGAATGTCCACCCTTTTTAATAAATACACGAACTTAATATGTCAAAAAATACATCACTAATTTAATTACACGTAACGCATTTGTAATCAACAAGCATATCATATATGCATGTCTGTTAGTTGCGTTCTAAAATAGAGTATATTTTTATACAAAAAAAAAAGATATGAAATAAAATAAACTCTTAATTTGAAATGAAAGTAACACATATTTTTAATTAAAGCAAGTTGAATTTGAAGAAAAAAGGATAGGAAAAAAGAGTAGTAAAACCATAAGCGCTAAGGGTAAAGATCTTCGTGACCAAAAAGTGGAGCAACCAGAATCCATTTTACTACCAATCAAAGTAGTAAAAATAAAATGGAGGAGGTGAATAACATTCTACAAACTTTAGAGTTTGATTTGAGTTTTTGTTTATTCTTGTAATTTAAAATAATCATTTTATATAAAAAAATTTAACTCTCATGGATTATAATTCAACATCTTAAAATGGATTATAAGATATTCCTAGTTTGAATTTAACATTTTTAAGCTCCCTTTAATAATAATATGAAAAATGATACGAAAAAAATTAATTTGGGTGAAAAGATATAAAATAAATTTAAAAATGTGCGAAATGCTCATTTTTATGAGAATATATCGTCTATCTTTCTTTATATTTTGTGAAAAAAAAATTCTTCAATACCACCTATAGAAAAAATTTCTATGAAAGAAATAAAAAATAAGAATTAATCTCATGACATCCCTCAATATATATTTTAACTTCATACAAAAATACATTATTTTTTAATTTTTTTAATTTTTTTTTATGAAATATAACTTAAAATTTTAAAAAATAATCACAACTCAAATCAAACAACGTGTAAAGGATGAAAATGAAGAGAAGTGGAGAGTCTGATAGCGTTCAGGCTTCTGCCCAACTCGGAGCTTTCCTTGCTCGAAAGTTTTAGGCCCTCTAGCTTCTGATGGGTTGTAATAGGCCCAAAAGAATAAATCGTCTAATTTTGAGTATTTTAAAGTTTTTATTTATTTTTTTATTTATATATATCGAGGTTAGATCTGTGTCCCCATCTTGTTTATATTTAAACATCTTAATACGCATACTTACCATTTTTTTTACTTAAATGCATATACGTAATTACCGTATGTATTTTCGATTTTTATGGTAATCCATAAAATATTTATGGTTAAATTATTTACAATGAAATTTATCTTCATTGCAAGTTTTCTTTACAAACTTAGAAGAGAAATTCCTAAATAGTGTTTTTGCTAATTTATGCAACAAAAGCTACAAAATTTCTTTACACATTTGTAGTGAAATTATGTAAAATTTAAATTTTCATTACAAAATTACAAAGAAATATATATAATAAGAACATAAATGTGTACAAAATTTCTCTACAAGATGTTCACTACCACTTTATGGAAAATTTGTAGTAAAACTTACATATTAACAGTATAATGTAATAGTATTTGCATATACATACAATTTTTTTGTTTTAAACATAGTTAAATTTCTCACCAACTGTAAGGTAGTAACTTTCTCAGCAACAACTAAGTAGTAAATTTCTCTACAGTGGTGGTGGTGAGGAGGTGGGCAAAGAGGGAAAATTGGAGTGAGGATTGGTGGATCGAGATCTACCATTTCTGGGGTAGTAAGACAATATGGAGAACTTTTGAAGAATAAAGAGAATGAATTGAAACTCATAAAGACTTCCCATCGGTGAGTGTTTAACATTAGCTGGTTGTGGTGGCAACACAGTGTAGATGATGGGCAGCAAGATTGGTATCATAAGAAAGAGATCGAGAGGATGAAAAATTCAGTAATTGATCATTCAAAACAATGATGACTGAGTAAGAAAAAAAATCTCTATAACGAGAATAAGATAGAGGAGATAAATTTTAAGAGTCATTTTTACTTTATTAAAAATGCAAAGTCAATTTAATCACCAAATAATATATATATATATAATATGTATTGTATCGGAAATTTTCACATGCGGACCGGTCCGTACGGACCGGGACCTTTAGCGACGGTTTTCCGTCGCTAAAAACATACCCCCAATGTATTCGCGACGGAAAACCGTCGCTAAAGGTCTCGGTCTGTACGGACCGGTCCGTATGTGAAACGCTCTCTGTATTGTATATATACACATGTACTAATAATTTATGTTGATATAGGTATAATTGTAAAATCTTATTTCAATATTGATTTTGTTCATGCCATTAGAACATCTCCAATGTAATTATGAATTGGATGAAAATGAAGTGAATATAAGATACAACGATATTGAATTAAAAAAACCATCTTCAATGTAACTATGAAAAAAGAACATAAAGATGATGCGGGGAAACTAACTTTTAGTCCGCACTTAAAGTGTTCAATGAAATAAGCACCGGTACTAAACTTTTATTGTTGAAACCCCTTTTGAGTAGTTTTTTAGCTTCCTGTTATTTATTGCATAGTCGATGAACTCTATTGTCCATCGTTGGTTTTCCCAAAAGCCAAGTAGTGGCAGTAGTTTTAATTTTTAGCATCACGTTAAGAAAAAAAATCATAGGTGCTGTTTAGTTTTGGTTAGTTTTAGATTTGGAATTAAGAGTGTATTGTTTACTAAAGTAGGAGTCTGTTTAATTGTTATTTTGTTAACAATTTTTTTTAATACTAGCCCATGTTTGGGTCATCTTTCGCATACCTCGACTCATCCTTATTCGTAGCTTAGACCACACACTCACTGTTGCCCACAGAATGTTTTTGTAATCACCGAAATTCTATTCAGTGAACTCTCAGTCAACCCCAAAATTGAACTCAAAGCGAGAACTGCTGAACACAATTTACATTGTTACGTACTTTAACACTAATTGGAGAATTCTGATCGACAACAGACTATGGGGATTTTGCAAGTGGTAGATACTTATGGGCCATGATAGATTAAATATTTTTGGGTGATTTAGACTTTGGGTGCCGTTTCTTCCTGCATATCGGATGTTGGATTTTTGGGTGCCAAAGTTTTGTATAGTAGGTGTTTGGGTGCCATTTTGGACAGAATCCGTTAATCAACGAGATCAAAACCATTAACTCATTTAATTTTTACCTATTTTACCTTTAAGCAAGAGGAATATGTTTTGTCTTTTTCTAGGGGTAAAATGGATATATTGGGTCAAAAATCAATTGAGCTAACGGTTGACTACATTGACTAACATATTCTGTCCAAAATTGCACTCAAACACCTATCATGCAAACTTTAACACCCAAAGTTTGATATGTAGAAACAAACGGCACTCAAAATCCAAATTAACAAATGTTAATGTTAGTTAACTTTGAGTAGTTGGTTTTGTAACTAAAGCTAGTTACAAGTATCCAGTTTGAGTGAACTGTTATATTACTTTATGCAAAGATTTTTTTTGAGTTAGTGGTCTGGTCTAGAATTTTTTTTTTCAATTTTTTTTCTCCATTTTGATGAAAAATATAAATATTGTTTCATATGAGTTGATCATTTTTCAATATTATTTTGCTCCGTAAATTTCTATAGTTATGTTACCCTTTATATTGATTATGGATACAATGCCATATGAACTATAGTTGTAGTTGAGTACAATTTCAAATTAGTTCATTATATATGAGAAACTATATTATTCTACTTATGATTCTTACCATTTGTTCTTATCTGATACATTACATGAGTTGTACCTTTGCTATATTTTGTGAAAGTACAACTCATATAATGCATGTCAATAAAAATAGGCGGTAAAAATATTCGGTAAATATAACCTTACTTTGATATATGTTGTGAGAATAAATGTATAAGTATGCCGGCTGTATTGGCGAATAATTGTTAATAAATCTAGCTTTGTTGGAAAATGTTAACGCGTGTTATATGTACCCAGTAAAAGTGAATTGATTTATTAAGTCGTGAGTAATGCGTTCTTACGATTAACTTACAAACTTTGTTTTCATTGTTGAAATAATAAAGAGAGAAGGAAAGAAGAGAATAAGAGAAATCTTATTGTTCAACTAATATTTAATATAGGTAGAGGTTAGCTCTATTTATATTAAGAGCTAACTTCCTTACTTCTCTACAAAATCAACGTGGGACAAATTGTATCTTACAATATTACTTATCGACATCCACGTATCAATATTTTACAGCACTCCCCCTTGGATGTCCATTATGCCACAATTCAGTAACAATTTTCTCTTTAAAACCTTCTTAAGGAAAAACCCAGTGGAAAAAAACCAAAGTAAAGGAAAAATAGTACAACATTCTTCTAAATCAATGAACCGGCATCAAATGCACAATATGCTGCCTCGTTAAAAATTTTACTGGTAAAACCTAGTGTGACAAAACCTAGTTAAAGGAAAATGAGTACATTGTGCAAATATTATATAGCATACTTCAAGATGCTCCCTTTGATTATTTACTCCCCCTCGTGATGTTTGATGATGAAGTCAAATCATAACAATCTTGTAAACTGATTGACGCGCCCGAAAATACTTCCGCACTTAGGAACCCAAGTGTAGGTCGTCAAGTTATAATACTTGGTAAGTCCAAGTGTCGAACCACAAGGATAGTCGAAAAGACGATGTGGTGATTACGAGTTCAAGGCTTTGTTCAAGAGAATTTGATTGGTTGATTTTAGTTGTTGATTTTAAAGTCTTGCAATAAAAATTAAAGTGATGTATCACTTGATAAGAAAAGGCTAAGGCATTATAGAATTTATTTGCTTTGCAATGTTATGTAAAATTAATCTCATTCAAAATTCTCAATGCAATTCCTAAGTGTTGAGTACCTTACACTTTTCTAAGCAAAAGGGTGTGAAGCAAGAGCAACCCATTCCCATATAAATGCCATATAAAGAAAGGGTGTAAGTAAAACTCAACACAAATGTATCTCTCATTTTTATCTTGTAACAAAGGGTGTGAAGCAAGTGCAACCCATTCCCATATAATGTCCAACCAAGATGCAAACTTGAGATACACCAAAAGAAAAGGCATAAAATTAAACTAGGCATTGAGAATTCATTGTTAGTTTCCCCTAGGCAATTGACTTGATTATGAAAATGGTCAACTAAAAAGTTTAGCACAATAAATCATAACATTTCATTTGTCTAAGATTGGGAGGTCTAGGTGGAGATTAAATCATCCGGTTTAGACACATTTGATAAATACAAATTGAATCCTTAAGGTGATTAGTGTAGTTGATTATGGCATAAACTTAAGAGATCCTCCTTGGCAACACTCTAACTAAGAAAATATTGAGTCTCAAAATCACATAAAGTGTAGAAAGCACTCAACATATCATTAAAGCATTCAAGGATTGGAATCTCAAATTTATGGTATTTCTATGAATATTCAAAGACTAAACATGCTTGGCAATGTAAAGTATCTCAATCATAGAAGGAATGGACATAGGCTAATAAGAAATACACAAATGTATCATCTCATCATTAATGCTTGAGATCTATGTATACAAGGCATACAAAGTCTAATCACCTTATGAGGATTATCTTACTAGCTTATGAATGGTTGATTGAATGGAGAAGATGAAGGATTCAATAAGTATTTAACAATACTAACAATGGAATGAGAAACAAACTTACATAGTTAATGCAATGCAAACTTCATCTTCTAGCCTTAGCAATGGAACTACTCCATGATAGTTGTATGAACAAAAACCATTAAAAGGATTTCCATTTCTCTCAAGAGTTTCTCTAACTAGATTTCTTACAAAAGTGATAGATCATAAAACAAAGTGCAGGGAAAAGCCACTTAAATAACTAATCTAGATCTAGAAATTACATATCCCCAAATGAGGACAAAGAAAATAGTTAAATAAAAGGGCAAAACAATGCCAAAAATGGCTATTCTATCACACTTTCTAAGGGACCCCTGGGTAAACATCTGAGCCTAGAACAAAAATAGAAAGTCCAGCACTTTTTGGTGAGTTTCAATGCATCAAAAAGGGAGAAAAGCTGCTTTTGGAGGCTGTACTGTGCATTCTGGGAGGTCTCTGATCGATCAGAGGGGAGATTTGGCTTAAAAATGTGGGCTCTGATCGATCAGAGGGGAGATTTTGCACTAAAAGGTGGCTCTGATCAATCAGAGGCTCCTCTGATTGATCAGAGGACTGCTTCGGGAGACTTGATTCTTCTCTTTTGGCTTCTATCTCTCTTGTACACTTCCCAAAGCTCTCCAACTTACTTCCAAAATCTATGGGCATAATCAAGACACTAGAAAAGGCTACTTTGAGCCATGTTAAAGCAATTCTTGATATTTTGAGTGTGTGCACAAGAATTGGATTAATTTAATTAATCTAGGATAAGATAAACGCGTTAAATACAATCAAAAGAGCATTAACGACTACAAAATTATGCGTTTATCACTGATTTTTGGAATATCGGTTTCAACAATCACCACATGAGCAAACTCTACTAAATTGTCATCAAATGGATTTACCCGACTTCAATCTTTGTGTTCTTCTAATGCTCATGTAAAACATATCCATACTTGTCACCTTGAAACTTTCTTGAAAATGTGTTGCTATACACATCGCATTATCTTCATAAAAAATGCTTAGAACATCTCTAATAGAAGACAACTAATAAGAACTACCAATATGCTGAAATAAGGATCTCAATCATATATATTTATGATTAGTTTCTGATAAACGCATAATATTGTCATGCATAAGCTCTTTCTCGGAGTCGCTTGACACGTTTGTTGCGCTAATTCTGCCTAATTATCCTCTCATCTTGAGATTAGTGCCTTAGCGAGTTTTGTATCTAATATTGCCCCGCAAGGTGTGCTTTTGTTGTCTTTCTATGTGTTTATAGGCATGGGATACAATGGCCTTCAAAGATTTGACCAAATGCAAGCTCATGACTTATAAAAAGTGCCGAATGAAAAAGACCCACGCCCATGATCGATCATGGGCAAAGCAATGATCGATCATGGCTTCCAAATTTTATGGCAGTACACTTCCATGATCGATCATGGGCATATCCATGATCGATCATGGCCTAGCGAGTGCACCAACTACCTGCTCCTTTCAGCCTATTTTGAGGGATTATTGTCTCTAAATATTTTCCCTTGTTTATTTTATTATTTCTTAGACTTTTGTGGCTAGATGGAGGCCAAGGAAAAGAGTAGATGGAGATTATCTTGATTTTTTACACATAGAAGTTCTAGAGAGAAGGGGGAGCTCAAGTTGTATCTTTTCTTCATTTTCTTTTATAAGTTCTTGTTTTGTAAAAATGATTTCTTCTTCTATAATATTTGTTCTTGCATTTATTATGGAGTAGTCTTTTACTAAGGTTACGGAGGTGAATCGCGATATGATTTTCGGTAATTAATTTCTCAATCCATGTTTAAAGTTTGTTAAATAATTGTGGATCATTTTCCTTTCCAAATCCTTCATTCTTCAAGCTTTCTAGGTATTTTCATTTAAAAGATTATACTTTTCATGCCTTGTATGTTTAGTGCTTTTGATTAATGAAAATACAACATATTTATATAGTTCTAAAAAGCTTGTAGCTCATTTCCCCCATCTATGGATTTTTGTTCCTTGTTGTAGAGATTACGAAGAGTTCTTAAATTCCATAGATGATTTATAAGTTTGTTAATCTAGTCTTTGAATTACTTAATGATATTTTGAGTGCTTTGTACACTTTACGTGATATTTAGACTCCTTATTGTCTTTCTTAAGTAATGATCGACTAGTTGGTGAATTTATTCCACAAACTTCATTCCGTTTTATTGTGATGATTCATTAGTTAATTTTCATTATTTTAAACCATGAGATTTCATATACATGCTAAATATAAAACCTTGTTACGATTAGCTTTATTGGGAATGGGTCGCCTAGCTTCACACCCGTAGCTAAGAGATAGATATGATAGCTTTATCTTTGGTGAAATTTTGTGATATTCTCTCTTGATATAGCTTTAACCCGGGAATAAGTTGCCTAGCTTCACACCCTTTGCTATTGAGAGTTATCACAACGTTCCCCATTTTTGAGAATATTGTGTTGAAATCTATGTATGAGATTGCAAATACCGTCTATCGTATCGCAACTAGCCTCCACTTACCTTAGTGTTTTCTTATCATTTTTCCCAACCAATTTAGATTTACGTTGGTCGTTTACCAATCCAACTTGCAAAACCAGACAAACCGCATAATCTGTAATCCATACCATTCTTTTTCGATTATCCCTGTGGTTCGACACTCGGACTTCTGAGACTATATTACTACTTGACGTGCCTGCACTTGGGCTACCACAATGCAATATTCTATCGGGGTCGGTTTCATTAAAAGCAAAAATTTCAAAGTAGTTTGAAGAAATTGTCAGAAGAAATAACAACATTATTACTAATAAATACTTAATGTAATTGAGATCGTACCTTATGATAATCAGAAAGATATCATGGATCTGCATAACCTATCAACTTGGAACCATAAGAGTTATGTGCATAAAATAAAATTAGTGGTTCCTCGTGGATATCTGATGATAGGTTTGATACATATTTGGTGTCGTTTAGTTGGTGCTAAGCTATATATAGTGAGCAAGTAATAAAAGAAGGAAATATATTGTCTAGTGCATTGTGATAAGTACCAATTGCACTTAAGTATGGTATTTCGGGACCAATATTTCTTCATCTTCTTCTTTAAAACGGTATGGATTTTCATATAAAGACCAAACAATCATAGAAATGCTCAGCGGTTTTACTTTCTCCATAAGTGCATCTCTCAATTTACAGGTCGAGATAAAATTTTATTTTCCTAATGCATTTCATTTTAAGTTCCTTCATTAAATAGTTAGCAGTTTTCTTGAACTTTTTAAGAGGCTCGATTAATGCAACCACATAAACTGCTATTATTGAAAATCATTTTTGGTTATTCGTTTGTAAAGACACATAGTTGGGATTGTTTCTATTTCATTCCTTAGACAAATCTTTGCTAAGACTATTGTATTGTATTCTTCTAGAATGGATAAGTCTATACAATTAACGTCTTAGTTTTATAGAGTACATAATCTTCGACTTTACTTCAGGCAAAATTAATCCTTATGAGATTTTCACATAAATGTTAGAGTCTAAGTCTCCGTATAAATTAGCAGTTCCAACATATTTGAGTCTCATATATAGTATTTTAACAACCGCTAAATTAATTATCAGATATTTGAAATTTATATATTGGATCCATAATTAGGGGAATATAATGCTTATAATCAATCCCAAATTTCAGCAGGAAACCTTGTGCAACAAGTTGTGGCTTGTGTCTCGTGATTTTATTATTCTCATTTCTTTTCCTTACGATCACCCAAGTGTAACAAAAAAAGGTTAATACCTTTTGGGATTTGTACTGTAGGTTCAAAATACCACGTTCATTTAGAGACTCCAATTCTGCCATATAGCAATTTCTCATTTGGCTAATTTTTTTCTTTGTTGACATTTATTTACTATACATGGTAAATTATCATTGCCCTTTGATATTTTAGTAGCTACTGTGCATGAAAATAAGTTATCGATGACATTTTATTTTTTATTCCACATCTCTCTTATTGAATATTGAGATCTTTTTATTATTTGGCACCAATGCCTCTTTAGGAGCTTATGTAGACTCTTTAGGGACTCGCATATTTTTCAAGACAATGGCCTTTTCTGGGACCTTAAAGAGAGTGGAATTTCTCATAATTTCTTCTCGAGCGAGATGGGGAACCTCTTTAAGAGTGTTCTTGGGGCATGATTACTTAGACTTCATCTTCTAGAGAGCTGAATCTTTGGAACCTATAGGCCTGCCACGCTTCTGGCATAGTACAGATTCATTAACTACCACATTTTAAATTTGTCCTGTAGGGACACTAGTTATGGCAGATGCATTTATAGCTGGCACATGTAACTTTGTTACATTTTGCTGCATCATTAAATTAATCAATAATGTGTTTGCAATTTCATGCAAAACACTATTCTCCGTACCTTCTCACATTATGATGATATACGTAAGTCTAGACGAGACATAGTGGGATTGTTCCACTATAATTCTCTCCGTTCTTCTAGAAGGAGTAGTTCTGCAAGAACTTTCTTATCTTTCCCTAACGGCGAGAATACTTTCTCATCAAAGTGATAATTTGCAAAACGTGTAGTAAACACATATATTTTCATTGGTTTTAAATACGAGATAATTGAAAATGAATCAAAGTATATATGAATAACACAAATAACTTTAGACAAATTAGATTTAATAGTTGTATTTTTGAATTCGCATGATAAGTTTGTAAAAAAAAATTGAGTCCTAAGTTAAGTTTCACAATGTTAAGTAATAAACTTGCAAAAATAATACATATATAGTAGAATGAAGAAAAGTTACATATCAATAGATGTCTATAGTCTTGGAGGATCTACAAAGGCACACATATCATCTTGCATTCTTTCAAGAAAAAAAAAGTCAATCAAAAAAAAAAGAAAAAAAATTAAATAAAATAATTTAGTAAGAAGTTTACCTTTTAAATACAGGGTAGAAAAAAAAAATACATTTAGTATAATAAATTCTTAGTTTGTCAACTTGTACCCTTAAGAGTTGTTTATTATTTTTCTAAATATGGAACTTCTAGGATGCCTAATTATTATGCAAAGAGTTGAGATTTTTGGGATAGCTAAATTGTTTGTCTTTTAGCTCGGTTTGAACATCTGACTTATAGGGATTTAACACTAAAAAGTGTTGTATTATAGAGACTTAATGAGAAAATACTTAATTTTTCTAGTGAGAGCTTATGGCACCTAATACTAGTAATAATGCACAATGTTGTGCAATAGAGACCCGAGGAGAAAGTAATAATGATTTTAGTGTGATCTTCTGGCACCCAACACTGATTAATAATGCATAGTAATTCAATGTTACCTTCACTATTTATTTCAATATGATACTCATTAAAACTAAGCAAGTTTCTTCGGAAACTGCTTGATAATAATAATCTTTAATTAACATGTTGGTACTATTTGGTAGCATTATATAGGCTCTTCTGGAGCCTTCAATCTTTTGATCCAAGTACAACTATAGTGAATTCATTGTGTATATATATTAAGCACTAACTTATTGAAAAACTTTTGATTTTTCAATAATAGCATATGATATGACACCATCTGAAAAATGTATGCAATCCATAATCCATACGTTGAAATAAAAGAATTATTAATAAATGATAATTTAGGTCTTCTGAACCTAGATTGATTTTTGCTCTCAACTTCTCATCAAAAGACTCTTCATCAAGAGAAGTGCAATCAGTAACTTCATAAAAACAATTCCAATTATATATATATCAATTAAATATGTACTTATCAAGATCTCTCCATTCAGTATAAATGTTTCCACATTATTAATAGTGGTCTTGTATTTAACTACCATATATTTTGATACATGATTATGATTTAGGGTCCGGAGTTTCTTAATAAATCACTTCAGGTGGTTATTGAATTTTATAATATATATTTTTCTACATCTGTTGAGGCAGTTACTATGTTTACCTCTAATAGAGGAAAACTATTATCTACCTCCTCTGGGAGGGAGGCGGGAATTGTTGCACCTATTTTCTTGACTTCTATTTTGATAAGAGATGTCACTTTCTTCAAGAATTACTTTAGAACTAATTGTTCTAAAATTGTGATTTCATTAATATTTGGTTGTTATATTCTGATATAAGGAGACAACCAACTTGCGTAGACCACTTGACAAACAATAATCTTGATAATGGTACTTCTGCAGCATATTCAAGGCATAATAGTGTTGCTTTAGGATCAAAGTAATGAAAATAAATGAGTTCTATTGAGCCATCGTTATAAATTCAATATATTCATTACGAGTGTTGGCATGATAACTATCTTCTGGTGGTCATACCCATCCTTCATGGATTGCCAAAGTCCTAATAAATCTTTCTTAAGTATGCATAAATTGATGACGTTGTCTTATAAGACTTTAGACTCATAAGAAATAATGAATTGCAGGTTCTTGATTAAAATAAATATGAAACTTCGGATTAAAAAAAAGTAATAAAACTTTTAGTTTTACAAAAAAAAACTTCGGGCCTGAAAATTTTGACTTTATATGCTAATCCATTATGTTTACAATAATTTATTTTACTACTTATAGCAATTATAGAGAAGGGGTATAATAAGAAGATTATTAAATTCAAATAGGAAATAATATAACAATGGCATGCTTACATATAAAGTTATATAATTTTAATTAAATAACAATTTAATAGTTATATGGGACTTTAGACCCAAATTTAAGTTACCAAATTCATGGGACTTTAATTCAATATCCTCTTATATCAAAATTTTAGATTTAATTATTGAGGCATATTGTTATTGGAACTTCATGTCCAAATTTATGACTATGGATCTTCAGGTCCAAATTTCTGACTACAAAACTTCATATCCAAAATAATTATTATGGAATTTCAGGTCCAAAATAATTATTATGAAACTTCAGTTTCAAATTTAGATAACTTCAGATCTCTAAATAAAATAAAAGTTTTTCACTCCAAATATAAATCATAGATCTTCGGGTCTAGAATAATGAATAGGAAAGTTCAAATCCTAAATATAAATTATGGATCTTCGGGTCCATAATAATGAATAGAGAACTTTAGGTCCCAAATATAAATTATGGATATTCGGGTCCATAATAATGAATGGGGAACTTCAGGTCTCAAATATAAATCGTGGAACTTCGAGTCCATAATAATGAATAGGGAATATTAGGTCCTAAATATAAGTTATGGATATTCGGGTCCATAAAAATGAATAGGGAACTTTAAGTCCCAAAAATACAAATCGTGAAACTTTAGTTCCAAGATAATAATGATTATAAATTGCAAGTTCCAAAAGTATAAATCATGGAACTTCAGGTCCAAGATAATAATGATTATGACTTTCAAGTCCCAAAAGTATAAATCATGGAACTTTAGGTCCAAATTATTTATATAATATAATATTTAAAATCTATAACAATAATAGAAGATAAAACAACATAACTTTTAATATTATGAAAGAAAAGAAAATCATTGATCTAACCTGTATGAAGAAATAACGGTGCCTGATTTTGAGCTGGCCTCCAAGAAGAAGAAATATAAATTTTAAACTATGATGGCACTTGATTTTGAGTTGGCCTCAAATAAGAAGAAAGATAAATTTTAAACTAGGGTGGCATGCTTTCGCATAACCGGCCTTCAAGAAGAAGGAAAAAAATTCCTTTAAGAAGAAAGAAAAAAAATTTAACTATAGTGGCCTGCTTTCGCCATTGGCCTCTAATTGACTGTAGAGCAATCGTGTTGATAACGTGTTAAAATAATAGAGAGAGAGAGAGAGAGAGAGAGAAAGAAGACAATAAGAAAAATCTTATTATTCAACTGATATTTAATATGGGTAAGGATTAGTTCTATTTATATTAAGAGCTAACCTCCTTACTTCTCTACAAAATCAGTGCGAGACACATTGTATATTGCAATATTATTTATGGACATTCACATATCAATATTTTACAACATTCATTTTATTTAGTGATACTAGTTATTTTAATGTTTTTCATTTTGATCTTGAAATCTAAACAAAAGTATAACGGAATACATTTATCATGTAACATGCTTTTATTTACAAAAGTTATAGTATTTTATATGGGTAATTTTTTTAGAAATGACACAAAATATGTAATTAAATGAAACGAAATTGACACGAGAATTTGTGTTCATCCTGCTTTTCTGTCTAGAGCTTTTAACACGATGCTATATTATGTTTGTGTCTAAATTTTGGAACAAAATGGACACGAAATTAGATTTATGTCGGATTAATCTTATTAAATGGTTTCAATTGTGTGTCGTCATGTAGTAACAGAAAAAAAATTCAGTTTTTACTTGTGGTGTGAGGCATTTAATAGGATAAAAAATTGTAATCATGTACGTCGGATTGTTTCAACTAAATATTGTTATCATGTCCTTTTTTTTGTGTGTTAGATTATGCTAGACAAAAACACGAATTAACACCCACTATTCTATTGGATATTGCTAATTTATTTAAACGGCTCTAACTGTATTTGGAAGTTGTCTATTCACATTAAATTCCGAGATTTGATATTTCAATGTTTTTTTTAATTGTATTGTAACTTCTTCTTCTTCTTCTTCTTCTTCTTCTTCTTCTTCTTTTGTTATAAAAGTTTAACACATGACATTTAATTTTGGATCTAATTTGAAAAATTTAAGTTTGCTATTCTTGGACTTGTCAAATAAATGCTAAAATGTAGCTATAAATATATAATCATTTTTGACAAACGACTAATTTTACTTTAGCAAAATTTGTAGGAGTGACAAATAAGTAAATAGAAAATGATGGAAAAAGATAATGGGTGAAAACTGCATCAAGTCATCAATATATATATAGACTAACAATAGGACATGGCCTTGTGCAAAGAAAGTGATTTTTCAGTTTTTTAACTCTGGTGAAAAAAAATAGAAATAGGATTCAATTCTGTTTTGAGCCTCCATCCCTTTACTTCTTCTTCCGCCCCTGCTACCCTAACCCCATCGCTACTATAAATTGTGTTGAAAAAGTGGGTATTAAATACCAATTTTAACCATTTTGAGGAGTAATTTTAAGTGGGATCTTTCACTTGGTTGTGAAAGGTCATTATAGATTCGTGTTCTCCTTTGTGAGGATGTTGAGATCGTATATTTGGTTGCTCAAAATAATTATGGGATAAATGAGAAATTGTCACTCAAAGTGAAGTATCTGTGATGAAAAATGGAACGTAAAATGTTTAGTCCCAGATTTGGACTTTAATTTGTGGAAAAAATAATGGATTTATAAGGGATCAACCCTTAAGAGCTTGTTAAGCATTCAAGAAAAATAAGGCTTTTTTTGTACCCGCAGGAGTTGCAAATCACGGTTCCATACCCATGCTCCTCCTCCTTGTTTTAATTCTATATTTGCTTTGGCTTTTGTATTTGGTTAATGAATATAAGAATTGAGTTTTATTTTGTTTTATTGAATTATATGTCAACTGTTATGTTTCCTAAATTTTCATCTTTTTGATTTGAAAATGGTGGATTTATTCTAGTTAAGTTCAGTGTCATTTTATTGGGATAATTATTTGTTTTGTAGCATAACATTTTTGGATATGTTTAATGGTTTTTGTTTTTAATTTATTTGTTTTATTTTAATTAATTTTCTTTGAATAACGCTATAAAAATGTAAGCAGTGGGAATTAAGTTTAATCAATTTAGCTAAAACATAAAAATAGAGTGGGGCAAAGGGCTTTTTTGGGAAAATGCTTATTTCGATTTTAAGTTTTTTCTGGTAGTTAATGTTAGAAGGACTAAAAACTAGTAGTAAAAGTCAGCTGTCCTTAATTCTATAAATTTTGAATTCTAGGGACCAAAAACTAAGATCCCCGACAAAAAAATCCATTGGGAAATTGCATAAGGGTGATGATATAGGTGCCTTCATTTTTTATTCTTGCCTTATCACCATAATTTTTAGCATTAATGGTCATGATACCTATATGGGAACACTCCAAATTTAAACAATGATCGGGTGTCTCACTACTGAAATTTAACATTTGATTATGCTAATTTGTTGTCTAATGTCAACAATATGTTGCACAACAATTTTGATCACTGTCTCGGTTGAACTATATCGATTTTTTGTGTTAATCCTTGATTAAAGGATAGCAAATTTTGTACATATGTTTGGTGACAAATTGCCGAGGGATCCGAAAATTGGTATTTTGCAAGTCCAACACATGAGTTGGTATTTGGTTGCTTTTATAAAATTCTAACTTTTTTTCAAGTGAAAGTGTTTTGGGTACAAAATGGAATACATATGTCATAACCCATTGAATGCTGGTACACATATTGCTAAAACAATTATTTTTTTGTTAGAACATAGTATTATTTGTAAGGGTATTCTTAAATGTACTCATACAAAATAATCTTTTCACCTCAGTGGGAGAATACTTTCTTCTCACCCCATCAATTCTTTAAAGTTTCTTGCACTTCATCCCTGTGGTGGAGTGAGTTTAGTAAAACAATGTATGGACAACAAAGTTTTGTGGCTAAAAGTAAAATTATTAAATAATATTAAGTTTTTCATTAGTATAAGACATAATAGACACAATTTACATTTCTTAATAAATTTCTTTAAAAATTTCGCCTAAATAGTACATCTGAAGATACAAAATATTAATTGTAATAAATACAATTTTAGCAATTATATGATATTTCATAATATCTTTTCCTATTCATTGCTCTTATATGGTTATTATTCATATTTGAAATTTGTCTACGAATTTTATTTTTATCAAATAAGTAAATATAAGTCTTAATTCACTACATCAAAAACATTAAAAGATGAACTTGTTGTATGTAAATATATAATATATATCATACATATAAAAATTTGGAGTGATGCTGAATATAAAAATTATGCCCAAGAGTAATTGGTTGAATAAAAAATCTCCTTAAAAAATAATTTAAAAGTAAAGACTTCAAAATAAAAAAAAAAACCCAATACATCATCTGCAGCGCACAACAACCAAAATAACACAAAAGATTGAACTATTACAACAAAAGAATTCAACTAATGTCTGGGAGCCAAAAAAACAAAGAGGATGATCAAGAAATTGATTAGCTTAGAGAGTTCTTAAATAAACCCACATAATCCGTCTTCTCACTCCAATAAGATAATACTTTCTTCTCTCCCCACTTATTTTTTGAAAAAACTTTCAATTCACCCCGATGGTGGGGTGAGTTTACTGAATGCATTATTGGGATGTTAATTTCAGTGTCGCTAAAACTAAAACATGAAAATCTTATATAAATGCATAAAAAGATTTTTATCGAAAATATTCAACCTATCACATCTTTTTTATACACGATAATGACATACCACATCTTTTTTATAAGTCAAATAATAAATTTATTTTTTTATTGTACATCCACAAAATTCATTATTGACCTTACAAAATTTCTAATTAGAGATAGGGTCAAGCCCCATAAATGACAATTTCAAAGACAGTAAAGTGTAAATTTTAAAAATAAAAATAGAAACAACGATAGTTTTAGACTTTTAGGCGACCACCTGTTTAAAATGAAACATCTGATCAAAGTAAAAAATTAGTTAGTTAACACAAGATAATTACCCCTACCGTTTCCACTAGCTAATAATAAAATTTCAATTTTCATAATATTACTGTCTCTTATATGGCTGTATCTAATGAATTGTAAAACTAAAATAGTTTTTATAAAAATAAATCATTTGTTAAAATATTTTGGAACTAGAGTTGTAGAATTATTTGTTGGAAAGAATCGACTTTTTTAATTTTAAAAAATTTAAATGAGTGAGAAGATAAATTAGTAGCAATTATTTCAAGTAAAGAAACTGGGGTGAGAAGAAAGAATCTTACGCCATTTTTTAAGTTAAGATTGACGAAATATTGACCTGTGATAGGGTGGGAAGACGGATTATGTGTTAAACACACCCTTAGCGTAAGGTGCTGGTCAAACTCCCCTTACAGAAGTTATAACCGACTAGATCAATATAATCTGGTCGGCCATACTATTTCAGAGGCAGTCAAATATGTTAGATAAGGAAATTATTCTAGGAGGATAATCACTATCCCACCAATCACGAAACTGCCACAGATAACTCCTAACATGTTGGAATTATCCTTATACCTATCCTTACTTTATTCTATATTTATGTCATAATCAAACACTAACATGGACAATTTGTAAAATCTAATCCACACGATCTCCTCAATTACCATAACCAAAAACCTTGTACTTCATTGTTCTTCAACAAAGTACAAGAAAAAGATAACCCCAAGGGTGGACGTACTCTAGACCTACTATCCATTAGATAGAGGAACCATCTTATAACAAAAATCTCTTCCTTTGTGTGTGTTTAGTTTATATTTCTCCTCAAGATCTGATTTATGCCCTAGCACAATTCATCATTATTTTTGTGTATAACTAATACAGTGGCAAAGGTTCACTAAGTTGAGAATCTAGTCTTAAGAAAGTCAATAGGAGTGACCATGAAAGCTGAAGAACGAAAACTTGGTCTAAACTGGGAAGGGCCCTACAAAGTTTCCTCAGCAGGATCAACTTAGGCATACAACTTAGAAGATATAAATGGCCGTACAATCCTAAACCTATGTAACATTTCCAACATTATAAGATATTATTTTTAGTTAGCAATAAGGCCAATTATAAGGCTAGCAAATGGCTGTTGTCTTTGCAGCATTATTATTCCATCAATAAATTAGATTTCAGATTTTCATGATAGCATTCTTTTTTCTGTATTTAAGGCTCTGTTTGATTGCAAGGTGGAAAAGGAAAATAATTTGAGTTAATTTTGGTGAAAAGATGGAAAATAAATTGAGTGATAGAGGTGATATCTTCTTGATTTTTAAGTTTTTCAATGAAGAAATTTTCTTTGTTTAGTGGTGAATAAAAATGTTTTACCAAAAATATTGAAGGATAGATGATATATACTCATAAAATGAGTAACATATCTCACCTTACTTTCTATCTTGTCACACAAATTAACTAAATTTATTTTTCTTTTCCATCTTTGCAATCAAATGGAGCCTTAAATGCTTAAACTTTTAACGAAAAAAGTCAAAGACCCAGAAAATGAGCAAAATCAGTTTAAACTTTTACTCAGAAAGTTACCATAGATGGAGTTATGAAATAAATCAAACTCATTCAGGCTCAATAGCCAAGGCTGGCTCACAAGGGCTAAACTCTTGTGAGAACGGTTGTGAAATTAGGAGCATTCAGGCAGGTGCATGGACTCAACCAAGTCTATTGGATAAGTCTGATCTTGGGGACAATCAATTAAACTTTTTCAAAAGGTTGTGAAAAATCTATCGCTTAAAATCCAACTTCTCCAAGTTACTTGAGCAAACCTTAACGATAATGCCAAGGTCGAAACAAGTTTTAAACTTTCTTAAGTGTAAAGTTGTGAATAAAAATCTAAGTCAGTTTTCTTTTTGGCTATTTGGCAAAAAGCAATCAATCTAGTGCTAATCAAACTAAGTCTCAAGTTAATTAAGTAACGAGAAAGGTAATATGGATCAAACATGCCAACCTGATATAAAGTTTTTTAACTTTCCATTAGGGCAAAGACAAACTTCAAATAAAATAGAGTCCATTTGATAAGAATTGCTCAGGCGATACTTCTTTTCACAGCTTTTGCAAGTTACAAAGAAAATGGACAAGGTAAAGCAAACTTCTTTTCATTAATAGTGAAAGTAAGTATAATAATTGGGCCTTCAAGGCCCAACTTTCTTACAAAGCAAAAAAAGGGGGGGGTGGAGAAAAAACTAACAAACATTAATGGCCGAGGAGATGCACTTCAGTTATTTGGGGCTCCATCGGTAGGATCACCCCCTTGGCCGGCCTCATCTTCTGCTCAATCCCCCCCCCCCCAGCCTCTTCTTCTCTTCATTCCTCCTTAATCTCTTGTACATTGATGAAGTCAGCTTGGATCTCGACATCTGTTTTAAGGACACTGTTAGAGGGGACCTCAACCCCTCTAGGCCGAAATTATAACCAGCCTGGTAGAGCCATGTGCGTATTGGAACAAACCAATGCATGCTCACAGTGAGGGTTGGGTTGTAGCCATCATTATTGGCCTCTCGACAACAACCAAGTGCTCTAGCATCAAATTGCTCAAGGTGTATCATGGATCTGATCCCTGGACTTATTTACCACCTTTAAGTCTTTCTGGGTGGCATCCAATTTCTTCCATTCCTTAGCGAGGGTAGCCTGAAACTTAAACACCTTCTTTTCGGTGTCATCATTAGATTTCCTTAGCTTTTCACTCACATCCTAGTTAGCGAGGTTCTACACATGCCCATCCTTCAAGGGCATGATGTGGTGCATCCTCTAGGAAAAGGAAAGAGTTGAGCATGATAAGAAGGACATAAGTTGGTGAAGTAATAGAGCATGTGAGATTGTCATGAGATATAAAGGAAATAAGTTACTGGCAACATGTGTTGAAGGGCACGCTTTTAAAGCAGCCCCTGGGAGTTAACAGCAAGGACTCATAGTCCTTGGGAATGAGGGACTTCTTGGCAAGGAGGGAGGCAACCTCCATATTCTCAGTAGCAAAATCTTCTACTGTCAAAGATTTGTAATGAAGGATGTAGTCCGGCTAAAACTCGATTGGCAACTTACCTCAAGGGTAAGAGAGTCTGGGGCCATAGGGGCCAAGTTGGTTGCCTTAATGGAGGCCTTCTTTGGTGGCCTCCACGGCCAATTCATCTTCATCCTCCACCACCATCGGGAGGAATCTTCTTCTTTCGGAAGCTGGGTTGCCACCTACATCTCCGCCTTATTCTTCTTGGCAATTGAGGGCGTTCTTCTCGAGGATATCGTCCACCGCGAGTTCGGCCATGCTTGAGGCTCCTTCAAAGACTTTATGTGAAAATATCCTTTGTACCAGGATCTATATAAAGTTGAGAGAACTCCTCTTGCTCAGACTCAGAATCATCTGGTATGGGCAAAGCAATGCTATTGTGTTTGCTCGTAAAAGGAATAGTAGTAGGGGGCAAGTAAAGGCGCTTGACGAGTAGGCTTCCTGATAACTACTAAAGGCTAGGATGACGGTAGGCTCATGATGGTAACCTTCTGATTGGCATTATTGTTTCCCCTCATTTTCATCTTCTTGTCTGCTGGCTGTCAGCAGAGGACCTCTTTGCTCGGACAGTGTCTTTGTTGACAATTTTATACTCCGTGAAGAGAGCTAACCTCTATTTTCTTTCCCAAGGACCACCTTCCCACTTTATATCATTCCTCTTTTCATAAAAAGTAGTATAAGTAGGGGTGTAGTACGTTAAGAAGTTTATGGACAACATTTGGGTGATTTTCTACCCAGGGTCTCTGGGTCGTCGTGGTTGATGATGGTGTTAAGTTACCGAAGATTCAAGTGGCACAAAATCGGTGATGTGATCTCATCTAGTCCTCCATTATATTTAACCAAGGGAAATTGTGAGTTACTAAATGGAGGCTTGATTATGCTCTTGTGCAAGGATTGGGCGTGGAAATATAAGTGTCTAAACGTTGAATTAATCATACTAGGAGATGCAAGAAGCTTAAATGATGATCATGCATTACATGGGGTTCCTAAAGATTGGGCATGGATGTTCAAGAGGTTAGAACCGCAAGGAGGCCCATTGGAATAATCTAGAAGATATTAATTTAATTTGCTTTTAAATTAATGGGCTTCTTGAGTCTCATTATTCAATTAGGAATTAGAATTAGTAGTTTCGTTTTTGAATAGTTTCTTTATTGTCTTATTATTAATTTCCTTATTGTATTAGGATTATTCTAGGTGTTATGGGTTAGGCTCCACAATACCCAAGATCACCTCCCTTAGTAGAGGTAGGAAGACCCTTCACCAAATCTGGTGAGTTTGTTCTGGGTTTCAAGTTATACTTGCCTTCAGAATGCCTAAAAAGGCCATAGCAGTACTTGATTTCATCTAGGCCCAATTGCATATGAAATATTCTATTTAATTCGGTTACCCCCAAAATAATTCTAGTGGTGTTGGTGGCCAGTTGGTTGATGTGAAAATAGGCTTGCATAAGAAATTGAACTAAGATGGGTGATAGGGGAGCCTAAACCTTGCTTCTATAAAAAAAGAAACGTAAATAAGGCAAGTGCCAGGTTGAATGAAGGGACTAAAAGGATCTTCACACCTATTAACATTCCTTCATGGGGTTCCATCAGGAATATATTTTCTCTTAAACTCACACCTCTTCTCTTTAGTGTCTAAAGAAAGCTTTCCCATTCTAAAATTTTTGGGGATTTCCTGATATAATTTATATATAAAAAAAATAAGAATGGAAGTAAATACGAAATTAGAGATAAAGGTTTATATTCTCTACAAACGATCGATAAACACAAGATGTATGGAGAAGAGTAAAAATCTAGGTTTAAAAGAGGAATTGTTTGAGTAATTTTGGGAAAAATAAATAACACAAGGAAAATTGCAAGGAAACGCTCAGAAGAAGGGGAATAAAAGATTAAAAATGAATGGGATGAGGGCTTTTATACTCTCTCTAAAAATTTATCTCTCACACGTTGTCATCTCTCTCTTCCAAACAACGGTTTCTTCCTTGGAAACTGCCCTCAAATCATTTCACTTATTTTAATGCACCTGCACACATGGTCTTACCGCCCAACAAAATGACCAGAAGCCAACTGTGAGCTGTCACGTGGAAAGTAACAAGTGCTGTAAAAAACTTCTAAAAAAAGCTAGAAAGGTTTGACGTTCTTTGATACATATACACAATGAACATCAGTGGTTGACCAGATGTACAAGTAAGATGTCGAGCAAACAACTTTATCTAGGCAGCCAAGTTTACCTACTCAGAGGGCAATTGTAGGAGCCAAAAGATAGAGAGGCAATCAGGATACTGATTACAGTAAGGTGCTAGTCAAATTCCGCTTAAACAAGTTATAGCCAAACAAATCAATATAGTATGGTCAACGATCCTATTCTAAAGGCAGTTAAAGGTACCAGATAAGGAAATGATTCAAAATTTAAATATGCTAGGAGGATAATCATTATCCAGCATTCACGAAACTGCCACATATAACTTACTGTTAACTTATAGGAGTTATCCTTACCTTATTTTGTATTTATTTCCTAATTAAACATTAACTTGGACAACTTGTAAACCCTAATTCTATACATTATAAACTGGAAAGGGGTACACCATAAACAAGATCTAACACAAGATCCCCTCAATCATCATAACCAAAAACCTTGTACTCCGTTGTTCTTCAATATAGTATAAGAAAAGGACAACCCATCGGTGGACGTACTCTACACCTACTATCCATTAGCTAGGGGAATTATCCTATACCAAAAATCTTTTCTTTTGTGCATTTTTTGTTTATATTTCTCTTTAAGATCTGATTTATGCCCTAGCATATATAGTTCATCATTATTTTGTATAACTAATTCACGAATTTATTGACCTCACACTTTTCATACAAATTAATATCCATCTATAATTACAAAGAAAGGAATGTAAGAGTAAATTGCTCTCCCATACTCTCATTAGGTTAACATTTACATTTAATTAAAAATCCTCCCTTAGTAGAGAGCTTGAAACCCATCTATTTGTAGAGAGAAAAAATGGAGGAAGAAAGAAGAAACATAGTAGAGAGAAAAAATGAAGAGACCCGGAAGAGAGAGAAAGATGAATATCAATGTTATCATTTAGAGTTGGGGTGTTTTTGGTTTCAGTCGGGGTAAAATTATAAGATCCAAACCCAAGCCGAATTTGAAAGTTCAATTTCGGTTTGGTTTGATTTTGGTTTCTAAATCTTCCGAACCCAAACTCGAACTAATTTTTTTGTTCGGTTTAGGTTTTCATATAATTTTTTTAAATAAATAAATTGTAAGAAAAAAATATAATAACTTTATCTTTGCTCATACTTATTTTGGATAGTAAAATATTAACTCTTACATTTATAATGTAGCTTTAATATTCATGATAGCTTAAAGAGTTGATTTCTCACTCGAACCTAAAAAGTTTAGGAACATAAAATTTTAAATAGTGAAGTAATATTAATTTCATGTCACATGTGCAATGATTCGGTTTTGCAATATCATACCTCAAACCCGAGCCAAACATATTTGGTTTCAGTTTTGTTTTTGGTGTGCAACGTGAGATTGCAACGTGGTACACCCGGTGCACCTAATCTTTTCTCCTAGTAGTTCCCCCAAAAGGATAATAATATTGTAGTGCCTTTATTTAAGGTGGGTGTAATATACACCCCACCTTTTTTATTGGTGTCTCTACCGTTATTACAAATACCACCATTGTTAATAATTATTTTTACAAACACCACTTTTTTACGTATATCATTCCACTTTAATTAAGATGTAATTAACAAGTATTAACTTAACTTAATAAAACAAAGGAAAAAAAACATAGATCCACTTTGCAAATCCTTCTTCTCTACTTTGCAAACTCTAGTCATATAGAAATCAAATTCTCTTTAACATTTTTCTCGCCATTCTCCACATTGCAAACCCTTCTTCTCCCCTTCTGCCCTACCCTCCTTTACCTCCTACCAATGCCACTGCCCCAACCAAAGAAATCCCACTGCCTTAATTCCCAATCCAACTCGTCAATGCCACTCACCACTACCCCTGCGCAACTCACAATTGCCCTAACCCCTAATCTCATCATAAGTCACCATCTTCTTCAACTCATTAATTTTATATTAAACGAATGAGAGTGGATGCAAAATTTTTCATTACTTGCTCTATCATAAACGAGTTTTGGTGTACTACGTGATATTGCTACGTGATACATCATCGATGCACCTAGTATTTTCTCTTAATAGTTCCCCCAAAAGGACAAATACACCCTACCTTTTTATTGGTTTCACTATTGTTATTACAAATACTATCATTGTTAACAATTCTTATTACAAACACCAATTTTTTACGTATACCACTCCACCTTAATTATGATGTAATTAACGAGTATTAGATTAACTTAAAAAAAACGTAGATTCATTTTGCAAACCCTTCTTCTTCCCTACCATCCCTTACCTCCCACCATTGCCACTGCCCCAACTGAGAAATCTTGCTATCTTAACTCCCAATCTAGCTCGTTAACTCAATGCACTAGCTACTACCCTTACGCAACTCGCAGTCACCCTAACCCTAATCCCATCGCAAGCCACCATCTTCTTAAATTCGTTTTATATTAAACAAATGAGAGTGGATGCATAATTTTCCATTACTCAGTCTATCATAAACGACTTTTGCAAATACTAATTGTTTTATGTTAGACGAATGAAATTTATAAACATCAGCCTTCATCGATTGATTCAAGATCCATCAACAAACAACTTTTACTGGCTTTTTTGTAAACGAGTTTTGCAAGCATCACTCACTTTACATTAAACGAATGTAATTCATAAACATTGGCCGTCATTGAGTAATTAAAGATCCATCAACAAACAACTTTAGTTGTTTGATGTACAACGATTTTGGCACACCAAACTCGATTAAGATAGAATAGTTAAAAGCTTTTCATCAATGGCGTGCTTTGTTCTGTTTTAAGGTTAATGTATATATCTATGCTAAATAAGGAGATATAAACATACACAATGTAATACTTAAAAATGAAGCTTACGGAGATCACTTCATGCATGTGCTTTTTCTTGTGGGTTTAACTTTGTTGATTTTTTGGGCTGTTTGGTTAAGCATTATTATGATTGTGTTAATTAGGGAGGTAATTAAGCTAATATAAAATGAGAATTCTTGTTTGCGCCCACCTGATCTTTCAATTCACCCTAATTAATTTGAGAAATAATGCAATAAATCTAGCCAAATAAGCCTCATAGCTTTTCTCCTTTCCAACTCCCCCATTCACCCATTTCTTCAAAATAAAAAACTATTCCCCTTTTCTGCACTCTCTCAATACCATTCCTCTACCAATAATTTTCATTCAAATTCTCTCCCATTCACTCCAATTCTGAACAATTCCTTCAACCATCGTCCATATTAATTTCATTGAAGGTCTCTAAGGTTTTGTAGAAGAAGGTCAGAGAGTATCACCAGAGAATGAAGAGAAACTCATGGACATTTTAATGGCTCCCCTTTGCAACTAAAAAAATTAGGTTTTATAAGAGAAGAATTTCATCAAAATTATTTCTGCAAAGGCTAAGTAGACAAAAAAAGAAGGATATATGATGTGTGCAAAAATATATGTACTTTGCAAACACTTAAGGGTATCAAGAAAGCAAATTTAATTTCAAAGAGATGGATTCAAAATAGAAGTAACCCCAACAATCGTAACAAGTCTATATTCTTTTCTCTTTTTTCACTTTATCATAACATCCCGATATTAGGGAGATTTAGACCGTGAAGCCTCTACTTCTTTTGATATTAAAAAATATTGAGGATGGCTGTGTAGACAGAATGGCCATGATGTTTATTGATTTAACCTTAGGTAAGAAATTATGGATGATTCATTGCTCTAATCATGCAGTTGGCGACATGAATTAAAACTATGACTAATGAAGAATAAAAATGTGACTAATGAAGAAACATGGGGTTTTTAGTAGAATAGTGTAAGGATTTTTTATTTCAAGCACACCAAGGAACACAGAGTAGACATCTGCCTGTAAGATGGGAAAATCTTTCAAATGTTTCACATCAGAATAACCTTTTGAGCATCTCCAAGAGACTCTTTATTACTCTCATACTCTCTATTATAAATAGTGAAATGATTAAATTAGTGCTCCTAGAGGTTAGCTGTAATAGCTAATAAAAATATAGAGGTTCATTTGGCTCTCCAAATTTAGCTAGCCTCTTTGGCTCTCTATTTAATAAATAATTAATATATTTGTGGTTCCTATTTTTCGTCATCTATTTTTGTTCCTCCAAATAATTTTATTCAAAAAGAAAAAAAATATACAAAATTGGTAAATAACGATTGCAAGTATAGGGTGTTCTTGGAGTTGGTCATTAAATTGTGCACTCTATTTCAAAAATTGCTCTCTATTTTTTAGATTATGTTCTCTAAAGTAGGGAGCGTTATTGGAGATGCTCTAAGGACTCATATCTGACTTTATTTCCTTTAAGACTTTCAAAAAATTTATAACTCAGCACAGGATGGGCCATTCGTCCCAAATTTTTGCTCTTCCGCAAGATGGATTCTCATGAGAGCCCCAAAAATGTATAAAAAAACCACATACATCATCTTTTTGACGGGTCTTTTGATTTTGCACTATAACGTTCTATTACAAAATATTTATATAATACATGTAACAAATTAAAAAATTAATATAAAAACTAAAATAAATTCAATAAAACATTAATAAATAAAAAAAACAAACATATCGAGCAGTTTCGAATGGACAGAGTAGATAACTATCGGTAGGATGGGAAAATCTTTCAAAATTGTTATATCAAAATAACCTCCTAAGTACCCAGATCTAACCTTATAGCCTTTAAAACCAGTAAACAATTTATAATTCACCACAGGATGGGGCCATTCGACCTAATTTTTGCCTCCCACGAGACTCCGAAAATGCTTAAAAAACCACATCGACCGTCTTTCCGGCCCATCTTTGATTTAGCACCAAAACATTCTTTTGCACAATATTTATGTAATATATTGAACAAATTAAAAAAGCTAATATAAAAACTTAAAATAATTCAACATAACATTAAAAAGCAAAAAAAAGAAACATAGCAGAGAGTAGTTGCAGATGTACGGAGTACACATCTGCTGGTAGGATTGACGCGCCGAAAATACTTCCGTGCTTAGGTACCCAAGTGCAGGTTGTCAAGTTATAATACTTGGTAAGTCCAAGTGTCGAACCACAAGGATAGTCGGAAAGACGATGTGGTGATTACGAGTCCAAGGTTTTGTGAAGAGAATTTAATTGGTTGATTTTAATGGTTGATTTTAAAGTCTTGCAATAAAAATTAAAATGATATAACAATAGATGAGAAAAGGCTAAGGCATTATAGAATTCATTTGTTTTGCAAAGTTAAGTAAAATCAATCTCATTCAAAGTTCTCAATGCAATTCCTAAGTGTTGAATATTTTACCCATTTCTAAGCAAAAGGGTGTGGAACAAAAGCAACCCATTCCCATATAAATGCCATATAAAGAAAGGGTGTAAGCAAATATCAACACAAGTGTATCTCTCATTTTTATCTTGTGACAAAGGGTGTGAAGCAAGTGCAACCCATTCCCATATAATATCAACCAAGATTCAAACTTAAAATACACAAAAAGAAAAGGCATAAATTTAAACTAGGCATTTAAGAACTCATTGTTAGTTTCCCCTAGGCAAATGACTTGATTATGAAAATGGCCAACTACAAGGAGTTTAGCTCGATAAATCATAACATTTCATTTGTCTAAGATTGGGAGGTCTAGGTGGAGGTCAAACCGTCCTATATAGACTTATTTGATAAATACAAATTGAATCCTTAAAATGATTAATGAAGTTTTTTATGACATAAATTTAAAAGATTCTCTTTGGCAATACTTTAACTAAGAAGATGATGAGTCTTAAAATCACATAAAGTATAGAAAGCACTCAACATATCATTAAAGTATTAAAAGATAAAAATCTCAAATTTATGGTGTTTCCATGAATATTCAAAAACTAATCATGCTTGGCAATGAAAAGTATCTCATTCAAAGAAAGAATGGACATAAGCTAGTAAGAAATACACAAGTGTATCATTTTCTCATTAATGCTTGAGATCTATGTATACAAGGCATACAAAGTCAAATCATCATATGAAAATTATCTTACTAGTTTATGAATGGTTGAAAAAATGGAGAAGATGAAGGATTCAAAAAGTATTTAACAATACTAACAATGGAATGAGAATTGAACTTACATAATTAATGCATTGCAAACTTCATCTTTTAGCCTTAGCAAAGAAATTTACTCCATAATAAATGTAGAGACAAGAATTATAAAAGTGAACTCCATTTCTCTCTCTAGAAAATAAAACTATTACAAGCTCTCTATAAATTGAGAAATGAGAAGTAATAAAAGTCCCCTCTCCAACACAACAATGAAGACTATAAATAGGAGAGTTGTGTTGGATGCTAAAATAATAAACAATGCTTTTTATTTTTATTTTTTTATTTTTATTTTTATTGTTTATTTTTGGTGGAGAATTCCACTTTCTTGGATGCTCTTTGATCACATGGACATGGAGACTTTCTCTCTTGGATGCTCTTTAATCACATGGACATGGAGACTTTCTCTCTTGGATGCTCTTTAATCACATGGACATAGAGACTTTCTTGAATTCTTTTTGTCCATGGAAAATTCTAATATTGTATTAAATACAATATTTCTTGAAATCTAAAGACACCAAAATAAACACAAAAATATGCCTTTCCAAGCATTGTTAAATACAAAAGTGCTACGAGACTAATCGCGAAATAAGTTGGCAAACCGAGTATTTTAGAGAAATAAACGCGTCAAACAACTCCGAAAATGAGCAAATGAATGACAATATTAAGCGTTTATCAACTCCCCCCGACTTATCTCTTGCTAGTCCCTTAGCATGCAAAATAAAAATAGCTATATATAATATCCGAAAATGCATTGATAAAATGCACTAAGCCATTTTAAAAACTCCCAAGTTCCCTTAGAAGACGAGGTTTGTCTCGTGAGGGTTTACAGTGATGATACCCACAAACATCCGAAGTTTGAAATCTAAGTAGTAGAATTGAAGCATTTTCATGAATTGATTTAAGTGTTTGGCATTACTATTACAATTTCCGGAATGTTGGCATTTGAATAACGATCTCCATTGCTTACAATCTCCTTTAGAAACTAGTTCCACATTCCCATTTGAACACACTATGTATATGGATCTTTGACACAATCATTCTTAATCACAAATAGTTCTATTCATCAATAGTGGAAGAGGGAAATCTTTCAAAAACAAAAGCTCAAGAACTTTGTCAATTTTAAGCACTTTTTTTTTTTTTTTTTTTTATCTTTTACTTGGACTTTTTGCTAAATTAGCTCAAGGTGGTTTGCATCTCTATGGAGGGCAGCGGTCTCACTTTGTAATTTTGCATTCATAACTTCTTCTTTTTTTTTCTTTTTTTTTTAAATGCACAAAGGAAGCTATTCACCCCTTTTCCATATGGTAACCTTTGCCTATCCTTAATATTAGACAAAATGACTTATGAATTTAGTCAAGTGAAGCTTAAAGTCAATATTAAGTTTAAAAGTCATCCAAGTTTTTAAATTTTTTTTTAAGTGCCATGCATGTGTCCCCTCTAAGGAGGATCTTTTCGAAAGAGCTTTTATTGCATTTGAACATTATTTCTCTCTACATAAGATGAAAATCACTCTATGTGATACCAAAGACTAAATCAAACCACAACATTATGCATATTCATAGGAAACTACAAGGCTCAAGAATCTAAATAAAGCAATGCCATGGAGATTATCACTCAACTACCTATCCGAATTAAGAATTTCATGTCAAAAACCATCAATTCAAAGACAATTCTAAAAAAAATGATCATCATATTTCAAACTTTCAATTTTTTTTTTTTAAGCTCTACACGCATGAAAAATTCAGAAATTGAAAAGCCATTAAAGTTTAAGTACATTACCCCCCAACTTGAAGAACGCATTGTCCTCAATGTGAAGAGAACGAGAAATTGGCATTCTCCCATTTGGCTTTTCGATTTTCATGAGGAAAAGAGAGCTATTTTTCAAAGCAAAATTACTATATGTACACACTAACAAAAACAAACGGGTTAGAATTAGATAAAACATAACATGTATGCATTACAACCACATTTCAATCCTCATATCATGTTTATCAAACCAAACCCAAAAAGGAAGGAAAGAAAATAAAGCAAAAGTTTTTTTTTTTTTTTTTTTTTTTTTTTTTTTTTTTTTTATAAAAGTATATATAACATCACCTATACTTGTTAGGTATAGGTCGGATCTTCAAGAGTGGTGGACTCCTCTTGAGGTGGGAATTCCAAAAATGGCTTAAGGCGTTGTCCGTTCACTTTGAACACAAAGCCGGTTTTGGGATCCTCAACATTCACGGCCCCAAAAGGAAATACATGTCGAACAATGTATGGGCCGGTCCAACGTGATTTCAGCTTTCCCGGGAAGAGATGCAAACGTGTGTCATAAACTAGAACTTTGTGCCCAAGTTTAAATTCTTTTCTTAAAATAGATTTATCATGGAAAAATTTTGCACGTTCTTTGCTTATCTTAGCATTTTGGTATGCATCCCTCCTTAATTCCTCTAACTCCTCAAGTTGTAACTTTCGATTGCTTCCGACATTTTCAATATCAAAATTCATCATTTTAATTGCCCAAAATGATTTATGTTCCAACTCAACGGGAAGATGGCAAGGCTTGCCATATACTATCCGATAGGGAGACATTCCTAAAATTGTTTTAAAAGCCGTACGGTAAGCCCAAAGTGCATCATTAAGACGCAATGACCAATCCTTGCGATTTGGATTTACCGTCTTTTCAAGAATTTGCTTTATCTCCCTATTGGCAAGTTCGGCTTGGCCATTGGTTTGCGGATGATAAGCGAGTGATACTTTGTGATTTACGCCATATTTTTGCATTAAAGATTCAAAAGGTTTGTTGCAAAAATGAGTACCACCATCGCTTATAATCGCTTTGGGAGTGCCAAATCTTGCAAGAATATTTTCTTTTAAAAATTGGATCACCACTTTGTGATCATTTTTCTTGCAAGCTTGGGCCTCTACCCACTTGGAAACATAATCAACCGCTACTAAAATATAAAGGTTACCGAAAGAGGATGGGAATGGTCCCATGAAATCGATTCCCCAACAATCGAACACTTCAATCACCAAGATTGGATTAAGCGGCATCATGCTTTTTCTTGTAATCCCTCCTAACATTTGGCATCTTGGACAAGATTTGCAATGTTGGTAGGCATCTTTGAACATTGTTGGCCAATAAAGGCCACTTTGCAAGATCTTGGCGGCCGTCTTCTTGGCCGAGAAATGTCCACCACAAGCTTCATTATGGCAAAAGCTTAGAACTCTTTCGAACTCGTCATTGGGAATACATCGTCGAATAATTTGATCCGCCCCATACTTGAATAAGTACGGGTCATCCCAATAGAAACGGTTGACTTCAGACAAGAATTTTCTTCGGTCTTGGGCATTCCAATGGATTGGCATCTTTTCGGTGACAAGAAAGTTCACAATATCGGCATACCATGGTGAGGAAGAGATTGTGAATAGTTGCTCATCCGGAAAAGAGTCTTTAATAGCACTCTCTTCAATGTGGTCGGTGAATGAAAGGCGAGATAAATGATCCGCCACCACATTTTCGACACCCTTCTTATCCTTTATGAAAATATTGAATTCTTGTAGGAGAAGAATCCATCTTAAAAGCCTTGGCTTTGCATCTTTCTTTGTAAAAAGATACTTGAGGGCCGCATGATCGGTGAAAATGACAATAGGAGACCCAATGAGGTAGGACCGAAATTTGTCGAGGGCAAAGACAATAGCCAAGAGTTCTTTCTCGGTGGTGGTGTAGTTCATTTGAGCCTCATTGAGAGTTCGGCTTGCATAGTAAATGACCCCGGGCTTTTTGTCCTTTCTTTGGCCAAGGACCGCCCCCACGGCGTAATCGCTTGCATCGCACATGAGTTCGAATGGCAAACTCCAATCGGGGGTTTGCATGATGGGTGCGGTAGTGAGCATGTGCTTGAGTTTTACAAAGGCTTCTTCACATTCTTTGGTCCATTCAAATGGGGCATCTTTCAAGAGCAACTTGCACATGGGTTTAGCAATGGTGCTAAAATTTTGAATGAACCTTCGGTAGAATCCGGCATGCCCCAAGAATGAGCGAACATCCTTGATTGACTTGGGGGTGGGGAGCTTTGAGATAATTTCTATTTTTGCCTTGTCAACTTCGATTCCTTTCTTCGAAATAATGTGCCCTAAGACAATACCCTTTGTCACCATGAAATGACATTTCTCCCAATTAAGAACAAGTTGTTTCTCAATGCACCTTTCTAAAACCTGCTCAACATTCAACAAACAATTATCGAATGACTTACCGTAAACGGTAAAGTCATCCATAAATACCTCTAAGGTCTTTTCCACCATGTCGCTAAAGATACTTAGCATGCACCTTTGAAAGGTCGCTGGTGCATTGCACAACCCAAATGGCATCCTTCGATATGCAAAGGTGCCAAAGGGGCATGTGAAGGTGGTTTTCTCTTGATCATTTAAATCAATCTCAATTTGGTTGTACCCGGAGAATCCATCTAAGAACGCGTAAAATTCATGCCCGGCTACTCTTTCGAGTGTTTGGTCCAAAAATGGAAGCGGGAAATGATCTTTACGTGTTACTTCATTAAGCTTACGGTAGTCAATGCACACTCGCCACCCGGTGGTGACTCTTTGGGGTATTAATTCATTTTTTTCATTTTTTACTACTGTAAGCCCGGATTTCTTTGGTACAACTTGGGTTGGACTCACCCATTTGCTATCAGAGATTGGATAAATGATTTTCGCATCTAGTAATTTCAATACCTCATTTCTTACAACTTCTTGCATGTTTGGGTTCAAACGGCGTTGAAATTGTCTAGATGGTTTAGCGTTTTCCTCCAAGTGGATTTTGTGAGTGCAAATTAAAGGATTAATCCCTTGGAGGTCAGCTAGTGTCCAACCAAAAGCTTTCTTATGTTTATTAAGCATACTTACCAACCTCACCTCTTGCTCTTTTGAGAGTTCGGAAGAGATTACCACAGGGTAGGTTCTGGAAGCACCTAGGAAAGCATACTTCAAGTTGCTTGGCAGTGGCTTGAGCTCCATTTGTCCCTCAAGCTTTAGTGTTGGATCGGATGTGCTCCCCTTTTGCTCCTTCGGATCCTGAACCTTATCATCAAGTAAGGAAAACACTTGTAAACACTCATCGAATTCATTGGAAGTGGTCAGATTCTCTTCCATTGAATCCAAATCGTAAGTATTATTAAAATGATCTTGGACTAATGACTCTATCATGTTCACATGTTCACTTTCTTCATCAAAATCATTTTGTTGTTTGCTTAAAGAGAACACATTTAGCTCAAGAGTCATGTTTCCAAAAGCCAATTTAACAATTCCATTCTTGCAATTAATGATGGCATTAGATGTGGCAAGAAATGGTCTTCCTAAAATGACAGGAATTTCATTAGCGGGATTTGCTACCGGTTGCATATCAAGAACAATGAAATCAACGGGAAAGTAGAATTTATCAATTTGCACAAGAACATCCTCTATTATCCCTCTCGGTATCTTAACGGAGCGATCCGCTAATTGAATTGTCACTTTGGTGGGTTTCAACTCTCCTAACCCCAATTGTTGGTACACCGAAAAAGGAAGCACATTAACACTAGCTCCCAAATCAAGTAAAGCATTTTTTATGCGACAATTGCCAATTAAACATGAAATGGTTGGGCAACCAGGATCTTTAAATTTTGGAATACGAGTGCCTTGCATGATAGAGCTCACTTGCTCTGTCATAAATGCTTTTTTCTTAACATTCAACCTTCTTTTTGTGGTACACAAATCTTTGAGAAATTTAGCATATGAAGGTATTTGCTTGACCGCGTCAAGCAATGGAATGTTGATCTTGACTTGCCTAAACACATCAAGAATTTCGGTGTTGCAATTTTCCTTATGAGGTTGATTTAACCTTTCGGGAAAAGGGACTTTGATGTTATTTCTGATTTTTTCTATGTCCTCTTTCTCATTCCTCTTTTCCTCCTCCTTTTCCCTCACATTCTTTTCTTCTTCTACTCCTTCACTTGGTGTTGACTCGGCTATGTCCACCGGCGTTTGGGCCTTAGGAACTATAGTTTTGTCAATCATCTTTCCATTTCTAAGGGTTGTGATGGATTTTAACTCCTCTACATTCCCACTCGACTCCCCTTCAACTATCATGGCTTGCCCTATAGGATTAGCTATTGGTTGGGCCGGAAACTTTCCTTTTTCTTGGGTTGCTAAAGCAGTGGTGAGTTTGGACATTTGAATTTTCAAATCACTAACATCTCTATTGGTTTTGTCTACAAACTGCCGCAAAAGAGTCTCCAAATTTGAATTTGGGTTTGGGTTTGCTTGACCAAAAGAGTTTTTTTGGGGTGGAGGTGGTCTTGGTTGGTAGGAATTTGCATTGGAATTTTGATGAGTATTTTGATTTCCCCCCCAACTAAAATTAGGATGGTTCCTCCACCCTTCATTGTACCTTTGAGAAAATGGATCATTGTGTGGTCTAGGATACGAGTTCAAGGCATTGACTTGTGAGGGACTTTGAAGGACCTCTTTGAAGGCCGGAATTGTGTGACACTCCTCCGTGGAATGTCCCACCTTCTCACAAATGACACAAACGGTGCTAGTACCTACACTGCTTTCCCTCATTTTACAAGACTCCATGGCTTCGACTTTCTTTGACAATTGAAGAAATTTTAACTCAATGTCATCACCTTTGGACAATTGGTACAAACCCCCCCTCTCGGAAACTTTACCCTTAACCTCGTCCGTGTAGGTGTTCCAATTTTGGGCACCTTCGGCTATTTCATCAAAGTACAACAAAGCTTCCTCCGGACTTTTGCTCAAAAAATTTCCATTACACATCGTTTCCACAAACGTGCGCATGGCGGGAGTGAGTGATTCATAAAAATAGCTTACAAGGCTCCATGTTTCGTGGCCATGGTGAGGACATGCGTTTAAAAGTTCCTTGTATCTTTCCCAACATTTGTAAAAACTTTCATTTTCTTTTGGCGAAAAATTGGATATCGCCCTTCTCAAAGCGTTGGTCCGATGGACGGGAAAGAATTTTTTTAAAAACTCCGATTGAAGTACTTGCCAAGACCGAATAGATTGCGGTCTTAGAGCATTCAACCATAATTTTCCTTTATCTTTTAAGGAGAAAGGAAAAAGTTTTAAACGCATTACTTCCTCATTGGTGTTTGCCTCACGAAACGTGGAGCAAACTTCCTCAAAATCTTTCAAATGTAAGTACGGATTTTCGGATTCCATACCATGAAAAGAGGGGATATGTTGAAGCATACCTGGCTTAAAGGAGAATGTTCCCGCTTGTCCGGTGGGGAGAATGATGCAAGAATTAGACGTCGCCCGAGGTGGTTGAAGATAATCCCTCATTGTTCGAACCGGAGGATCGTGATTATTATTTTCTCCGGTATTTGACTCATTATCCTCGTCAGCCATTTCGGAAGGAGTAGGTGAAGGACTAGGATGCCTTGGTAGTGGTTGGCCTCTTGGTGGACTTATGCGAAGATCAATGTACAAATTTCCGCGCATAAGCCCGGAAGGGTGATCTCGAATAAAATTTTCCACAAAGTGATTTTTTTTTTTTTTTTTTTTTATAAAACCCGTAATCCGTCTTTCGCCGTATCCCCGGCAACGGCGCCAAAAACTTGACACGCCGAAAATACTTCCGTGCTTAGGTACCCAAGTGCAGGTTGTCAAGTTATAATACTTGGTAAGTCCAAGTGTCGAACCACAAGGATAGTCGGAAAGACGATGTGGTGATTACGAGTCCAAGGTTTTGTGAAGAGAATTTAATTGGTTGATTTTAATGGTTGATTTTAAAGTCTTGCAATAAAAATTAAAATGATATAACAATAGATGAGAAAAGGCTAAGGCATTATAGAATTCATTTGTTTTGCAAAGTTAAGTAAAATCAATCTCATTCAAAGTTCTCAATGCAATTCCTAAGTGTTGAATATTTTACCCATTTCTAAGCAAAAGGGTGTGGAACAAAAGCAACCCATTCCCATATAAATGCCATATAAAGAAAGGGTGTAAGCAAATATCAACACAAGTGTATCTCTCATTTTTATCTTGTGACAAAGGGTGTGAAGCAAGTGCAACCCATTCCCATATAATATCAACCAAGATTCAAACTTAAAATACACAAAAAGAAAAGGCATAAATTTAAACTAGGCATTTAAGAACTCATTGTTAGTTTCCCCTAGGCAAATGACTTGATTATGAAAATGGCCAACTACAAGGAGTTTAGCTCGATAAATCATAACATTTCATTTGTCTAAGATTGGGAGGTCTAGGTGGAGGTCAAACCGTCCTATATAGACTTATTTGATAAATACAAATTGAATCCTTAAAATGATTAATGAAGTTTTTTATGACATAAATTTAAAAGATTCTCTTTGGCAATACTTTAACTAAGAAGATGATGAGTCTTAAAATCACATAAAGTATAGAAAGCACTCAACATATCATTAAAGTATTAAAAGATAAAAATCTCAAATTTATGGTGTTTCCATGAATATTCAAAAACTAATCATGCTTGGCAATGAAAAGTATCTCATTCAAAGAAAGAATGGACATAAGCTAGTAAGAAATACACAAGTGTATCATTTTCTCATTAATGCTTGAGATCTATGTATACAAGGCATACAAAGTCAAATCATCATATGAAAATTATCTTACTAGTTTATGAATGGTTGAAAAAATGGAGAAGATGAAGGATTCAAAAAGTATTTAACAATACTAACAATGGAATGAGAATTGAACTTACATAATTAATGCATTGCAAACTTCATCTTTTAGCCTTAGCAAAGAAATTTACTCCATAATAAATGTAGAGACAAGAATTATAAAAGTGAACTCCATTTCTCTCTCTAGAAAATAAAACTATTACAAGCTCTCTATAAATTGAGAAATGAGAAGTAATAAAAGTCCCCTCTCCAACACAACAATGAAGACTATAAATAGGAGAGTTGTGTTGGATGCTAAAATAATAAACAATGCTTTTTATTTTTATTTTTTTATTTTTATTTTTATTGTTTATTTTTGGTGGAGAATTCCACTTTCTTGGATGCTCTTTGATCACATGGACATGGAGACTTTCTCTCTTGGATGCTCTTTAATCACATGGACATGGAGACTTTCTCTCTTTGGATGCTCTTTAATCACATGGACATAGAGACTTTCTTGAATTCTTTTTGTCCATGGAAAATTCCAATATTGTATTAAATACAATATTTCTTGAAATCTAAAGACACCAAAATAAACACAAAAATATGCCTTTCCAAGCATTGTTAAATACAAAAGTGCTACGAGACTAATCGCGAAATAAGTTGGCAAACCGAGTATTTTAGAGAAATAAACGCGTCAAACAACTCCGAAAATGAGCAAATGAATGACAATATTAAGCGTTTATCAAGGATGGGAAAATATTTCAAAATTGTTATTTCAAAATAACCTTTTAAGTACCAAGATCTCACCTTATACCCTTTAAAACCTTCAAAAACTTTATAACTCACCATAGGATGGGGCCATTCGGCCCAAATTTTTGTCTCCCACAAGATAGATTCTCATGAGAGCTCCGCAAATGCGTGAAAAATCACACGCATTGTCTTTTCAACTAGTCTTTTTATTCAGCACCAAAACGTTCTATTGCAAAATATTTATATAATATATGTAACAAATTAAAAAAACTAATATAAAAACTAAAAATAATTCATTGTAACATTAAAAAACAAAAAATTAAAACATACCAAGAAGCAATTTTGGGTGAACCGAGTAGACATCCGCTTGTAAGATTGGGAAATTCTTTTAAATGTGCGATATCAGAATAACCTTCTAAGTACTCAAATCTGACATTATTTGCTTTAAAACTTTGAATTTTTTTGTAATTCACAATAGCATGGGCCATTCGTCCCAAATTTTTTGCTTTCCCACAAGATGGATTCTCATGAGAGTCCCGAAAATGTGTGAATAACCAAACACATCGTCTTTCCGATGGATCTTTTGATTTCGCACCATAATGTTCTATTGCAAAATATTTATATAATATATGTAACAAATTTAAAAACTAATATAAAAACTGAAAACAATTTAATATAACATTAATGAACAAAAAAGCAAACATGTCATGGAGCAGCTTCGGATTGACGGAGTAGATATATATCGGTAGGATGCCAAAATCTTTCAAAATTATTTTATCGAAATAACTTTCTAATTACCCAGATCTGACCTTATAGTTTTTAAAGCTATCAAACACTTTATAATTCACCAGAGGTTTGGGCTATTCAGCCTAAATTTTTGCTTCGCATGAGATAGATTCTTTAGATAGCTCCGAAAATGTGTGAAAACCACATGCATCGTCTTTCCGGCCTGTCTTCTAATTCAGCACCAAAAACATTCTATTACAAAGTATTTATATAACATATGTAACAAATTAAAAGAATAATATAAAAACTTAAACCAATTCAATATAATAATAAAAAAAAAATGCAAACATACCAGGGAATACTTTCGGATGAACGGAGTAGACATCTGCCGATAGGATGGGAAAATCTTCCCAAAGTGTTATATCATAATAACCTTCTAAGTATTCAGATTTGACCTTATTTCCTTTAAAACTTTGAAAATTTTATAACTCACCACAGTATGGGTCATTCGGCCCAAATTTTTTATTTGAACAAGATGGATTCTCATGAGTGCCTCAAAAAATGCGTGAAAAAAAACACGCATTGTCTTTTCGACCAATCCTTTGATTTAGCACCTAAACGTTCTATTGCAAAATATTTATATAATATATGTAACAAATAAAAAAATATAATATAAAAATAAAAACAATTCAATATGACATTAAGAAACAAAAAAACAAACATATCAAAGAGCACTTTCAAATGAACCATGTAGATATCTGCTGATAGGATGGAAAAATCATTCAAAATTATCCTATCAAAAGAACCTTCTAAGAACTTAGATCTAACCTTAATGTCTTTAAAACATGTAAAAACTTTATAACTCACCATAGGACGAGACCATTCATCCCAAATTTTTGATTCCCACAAGATGGATTCTCATGGATGCCTAAAAAATGCGTGAAAAACCACACGCATAGTCTTTTCGGCCAATCCTTTGATTCAGCACCATAACATTTTATTGCAAAATATTTAAATAATATATATAATAAATTAAAATACTAATATAAAAATTGAAAACAATTCAATATAACATTAAAAAACAAAAAGGAAAAATACCAAGGAATACTTTTAAATGAACGGATTAGACATTAGCCGGTAGGATGGAAAAACATTTTAAAAGTTCTTCTATCAAAATAACTACTCATATCTTACCTTATTGCCTTTAAAACCTTAAAAAACTTTATAACTCACCATAGGATGGGGCCATTCACCATTGAAAATCCTAACATGGAGAGAGGGGAGAGTTTGATAACCATTATGTAACAACCTGCCTAAATAAGCAGGTGTGAACGGGTGTTGTATTAAACTAACAGCATAATTACAAGAATATAACTCATATGAAAAGAAATTTTTAGCAAAAATTCGGAATGAATTATTCGTAACTACAACAAAATCAAACATGTTTAACAACAAACTTAACATTACCAATGATAACTGGAATTCAAAATATCATCCAAGTACAATACCAATACAATCCAAATTCCAAATGATATTACAACCCAGGGTTATCATAAATTGTCTCAAAATCACCATATTTAACAAGATACACAACTTCCATACATGAAAATACAATAACTAAGCCCATAAGGGCATCAGAGGAGACTCTAAGAAGTACTCGGACCTGTCCCACGGCCTCTACCCGTACGACGAGGTGTACCTGAAACATACATGAGGGAATGAGCCAAAACTGGCCCAGTGGGAACTATAGGGAAAAGGGAATTATGCAATGCATGGACGTACTCCTTATATATAATAATGATAATAATAATCTATAACAAAAATTCCCAAATTTTCGTCAATTAATTTTGTCTCCCATTTTTACCAAATTTATTGGAAAAACCATTAACTTAGCATTAATTAATCCAATTATGATCGATACATCTCGCACGCAATACACAACATACATCCATCCACCTCCTCCTCCTCCTAGACCTAATACCGGTATTAGACGAAATACGACTCACATATGCACCCCATCTTTCCATGGGCCTGTGCACTGGTAACCAGATTTCCTGCACCCCATCTTAACCATGGGTATGTGCCAACATAAAATCAAGCATTTCTATATCGGTCCTTTCCGGTTCCAACAGTCTCAAACGATATCTCACAGCACACGAGTGTTTTATCAATGGATATTGTAACACACTATTTATAATATATGGAAATTTGAGATATGGTACTCAAAACTAGTATTATGCACCTAAAATTTTCATAGCTGCGTATATCTATTAATTGTTCCAGTTAATAACAAAATTCTCAGATCGTAGTTGTGCATTATCATCATTATACCGCTAGAAAAATAGTAATTTAATCTCATGTTTAAATAATTCCATGCATTACACCATTACAATGCGAAAAATGACAATTTTCAACAGTTTACATAAACACTATGCTGGGAAAAATTGCTAGGATGACTTGAGACCTCAAAATACCCACTTATATGTCAAGTAAAGTACAAAATAATGATTTTAAAAAAACATACTCAGGTCTGGAATCAAAGTAAATCTGATAAAAATACAACTTTGTAGACATACATGGCTATTTATAGTCATTCGGTACCAAAATCATCAAATCGGTCCATAGATACTAACATGCTGTTAGCAAAAACACGAAAATTAACAATTTAAATAGAATAGAAAACCGAGTCTCATGTATCACACGATCTCCTTAAAACAATTACGCCGCCTCCCACGGTTCTTATGAGGTTTGTTATGGCATTTGTCTCTCAAGATGAAACAGTAAAGAGTGTCTACCTTTAGCACTTGGTGTCACTCGCTAAACAAACTTAAATTGTGTATGAACTTGATTACCATCAAAACAAAACTATTCTAGAGAGCAAGAGAGAATTTCGTGAAGAGAAATGTGAGTTAAGATGTGTAGAATGAGGTCTCAAAAACCTCAATTTATACAAAGGGGATGATCTCTAGAATTAATATCCATTAATCATAAAAAACGTTTTTAGTTCATTGCAACAATTAAATAAAAACGTTTTTACAATTTAATAGGAATTAATTCAAACATATTTGAATTAATTTGAATTTAAAAACTCTTAATTAAGAGTAATTCAAAATTTAAAATGGGTGACATTAAGGAAAATAAATGAACTGAAAAACTCTAAGTGCAAAACATGACCCCGCACGGCTGGCCATTTTTGGAGCGACATTCGTGTCCGCAGGTGCGGGCACACACAAGCCAAGCCTGTGTCAAGCCAAATTCGGTCCGTGATTTGGACCCCCCTGTGCCTGGGTGTGCGAGAGAGAGCCTTATTTTTCTTAGAAGCTTATGAGCTAGTGAAAGGTTATCCTTTATAAACTCATAAAAGTTTTCCTAAATTTCCAATGTGGGACTAACATTTCCCATTTTATTTTCCATCTCAAGTAGCTCACTTTGGGTGACAATTTCTCATTCACCCCAAATCCGTTTTGAGCAAACAAATACATGATCTCGATGTACTCACAGAGGAGAACACAAATCTATAATTTCCTTTCATAACCAAGTGTGAAACCCTATTTAAAATTACCCTAAAAAAGGCATCAAAACCATTTTTTCCAACAATTCCCCACATGAATGAAAATTGGAGACCAAAGACACGAAAGACAAGGTGATAAAGTTCGACGGTTGAAACCTGCATAGGATAGGTAGGTTTTACCCCTTGAACCTTCCCTTATTAAGATATGTTTACTCTACTAACGAAACAGTAGACGCGATGTCCTTGAACTGTTCTGCCATTTGTGTAAACGACGACATATCTCATACAGGAATCTTCCTTACACATTTTAGTTCTCACTATTATGTTCTTTATGGCCATGAACATACGCCTGGTTCTATAAGAGTTCAGTAAGAATTGTGCCCTAAGCAATTCTCTTGGAAGCGGCCCTTCTTCCCTCTTACATAGGTGATTTCTTAATTAAAAGTAACCCGCATTACTCCGTTCGAATTTATCGACACATAAGAATCATTAAAATCTTAGCTTATCCTTTTCCTTATGGGTATCACTGTTTTCATCATAGGAATGGACATAGGAAAAATCCTCATAGTGATCCAACGTAGTCTTTATAATTTAGTTGTCCCTTTTGAACCTAGATCTTGGGATCTCCAGTCACGTAGGTTGGGTATCCATTGTATCAACTTATTTATTCATGGGCTTTAGTCCCATTCCTCTTGATGACTTGTCAACTAACTCTCTATTCAACCCTTTGGTTAGCGGATCCGTTATATTATCTTTTGACTTTACAAAGTCGAGTGAGATAACTCCAGTTGAGAGTAGTTGTCTAATGGTATTATGTCTTCAACGAATATGTCTAGACTTACCATTATACATATTGCTTTGTGCCCTACCAATAGCTGATTGACTATCAGAGTGTATGCAAATTAGAGGCACATGTTTTGAACATCTCGGAATATCTTCTAGAAAGTGGCGTAACCATTCAGCCTCTTCCCCACATTTGTCTAATGCAATAAATTCAGTTTCCATTGTGGATCTAGCAATCACAGTTTGTTTCGAGGATTTCCACGAAACCGCTCCACCCCTAGCATAAATACATAACCGCTAGTGGACTTGGAGTCCTTATCATTAGATATCCAATTTGCATCACTATATCCTTCAAGTACAGCTGGATATCTAGCATAGTGCAGTCCATAATTACGAGGAAATCGTAAGTATTTTAGTACTCTAACAATAGCTCGCCAATGCTCGGCTCCAGGATTGCTCGTATATCTACTCAATTTGCTAACTGCATGGACTATATCTGGCCTTGTACAACTCATTAAGTACATTAGACTGCCTATCACTCTCGAGTATTCTACTTGAGAAACACTCTCTCCTTTATTCTTGGATAAATGTAAAGTTAAGTCTATGGGTGTTCTTGCCACTCCAGAATTATCTTTATCAAATTTTCCAAGAATATTATCTATATAATGAGACTGACTCAATATGAGCTCTTCTGATGTTCTTATGATTTTAATTCCCAAAATAACATTGGCTAGTCCCATATCTTTCATGTCAAACCTTGAATTCAACATGTCCTTTGTAGATTTGATCATATTATCATTACTTCCAACAATAAGCATGTCATCTACATATAGACATACAATGACATATCCATTCGCAGTATCTTTGACATAAACATATTTATCACATTCATTAATTTTAAATCCACTCGCAATCATAGCGTTGTCAAATTTCTCATGCCATTACTTTGGTGCTTGCTTTAAACCATAGAAAGACTTCAGCAATTTACAAACTTTCTTTTCTTGACCAGGAGAGAAAAAACCTTCTGGTTGTTCCATATAGATTTCTTCGTCTAAGTCTCCATTAAGAAAAGCTATTTTCACATCCATTTGATGTACTTCAAGATTGCGCAAAGCTGCAATTGCAGGTACTAGTCTAATATAGTTTTTTCTCGTTACAGGAGAATATGTATCAAAGTAATCAAGACCTTCTTTTTGTCTATAACCTTTGATCACAAGCCTTGCTTTATATTTATCAATTGACCCATCTGCTTTCATTTTCTTTTTGAATATCCACTTGGAACCTAAATGTTTGCTACCAGGTGGAAGATCCACAAGTTCCCAAGTATGAGTTTGCAAAATAGAATCAATTTCACTTTTGATAGCTTCTTTCCAAAAGAGTCCATCATTAGAATTCACAGCTTGTTCATAAGTTTAAGGTTCACCTTCTAGCATATACGTCAAAAAATCTGGACCAAAAGATTTTTCCATTCTAGTCCTTTTGCTACGTTTAGGCTCTACCTCAACTTCCTTATGAACATCGTTAATATTCTCATGTGTTTGTTTAGAAGAACTCGTTTCTTCTTTCTTACATGGAAACACATTTTAAAAAAATGATGCATTTCTCGACTCCATGATTTTATTCTTGTGTATATCAGGTATATTAGATTCATACACAAGAAATCGATAAGCGTTACTATTTTGTGCATATCCAATGAAAATGCAATCAACCGTTTTTGGTCCTATTTTCACCACTTTATGTGGAGGTGCTACCACTTTAGCAAGACATCCCCACACGCGTAAATAATTGTAAGATGGCTTTCTCCCTTTTCATAACTCATATGGAGTTTTCTCCTCTTTCTTTTTGGGCACCTTATTTAAAAGTAGTTAGCCGAAAGAATGGCTTCTCCCCACATGTTAGGTGACAAACCCGAACTAATCAACATTGCATTCCTCATTTCTTTCAATGCTCGATTCTTTCGTTCAGCTACTCCATTTGATTGAGGTGAATAAAGTGCAGTCATTTCATGAATAATTCCATGTTGAGCACAAACCTCAGCAAATGGAAATTCATATTCACCACCGCGGTCACTTCTAAGTATTTTGATTTTCTTATTAAGTTGATTTTCAACTTCATTTTTATAGAGAACAAATTTCTCTATAGCTTCATCCCTACTTTTGAGTAGATACACATAACAATATTTTGTGCTGTCATCTACAAAAGTAATAAAATATTTATTACCACCTCTTGTATGTGTCATTTTTAAATCACGTATATCACTATGGATTAAATCAAGGGGTCCAGTGTTTCTTTCAACATTAAGAAATGATGATCTCGTTTGTTTTGCCTCAACACAAGTTTCACATTTGTGTTTTGAATCAATTTGAAAAGATGGTATATGATTTAAGTTAATTAATTTTCATAAAGAATCATAATTAACATGTCCTAGTCTACCATCCACAAATTTGAAAACTCAAGCATATAAGCAGAAGAAGTAGCTTTATTATCATTCTTAATAATAGTCATTACATACATTTTGAATAAACCACCATTCATATAAACCCTTCCCCACATACATTCCACCCTTAGACGTACAAAAAAACTTATTCGACTCAAACACTAGTCGAAAACCATGAGTATTTAGCAATGAACCCGACACCAAGTTCTTGTGGACTTCGGGTACGTAGACCACATTGTTCAAAGTTAACTCCTTTCCGGACGTCATCTTTAGAACCACTTTTCCTTCTCCCTTGATTTCAGAGGTAGCCGAATTTCCCATGTACATTTTCTCCCCATTTTTAATAGGTCGAAACGTAGAGTACAAGCTTCTATCAAAGTACACATGACGAGTAACACCCGTGTCAATCCACCATTCCTTTGGGTTTGAACCCACCAGGTTCACCTCAGTCACCACTGCCGAAAGATTAATATCAGTGGTCATTGTACCTTAAGCACATACAAACAAAATATCAACAATTCTAGAGACACAAAGTTTCAATTAACTAGAATCGTACACCGAATATATATATATATATTCTTTTCCCTCAAAACTGTTTCTCCACAAATTTCTCGAATCTGTTTTTCCACAAAACATTTTTTTTTCGGAACTCAAAATAGAAATAGTTTATCCGAAACTGTTTTCCACAAACAAATTTCTCAAAACTGTTTTTCCATAAAACAGTTTTTCCCGAAACTAATTTTACGAAACTGTTTTTCCACAAAACAGTTTTACTAAACTATTTTTCCCAAAACAGTTAATATGAAACTCCAAACAGTTAATATAAAACTGTTTTTCCAGAAATAGTATTTCAAAAACTATTTTTTTTTCCAGAAATGATGTTTCAAAATTGTTTTTCAAAAAACTGTTTCAAAACTATTTTTCCGGAAATGAAAAACCAAAACTATTTTTCCAAAAATGTAAACCAAAAAATAGTTTTCCAGAAATAATATTTCAAAATTGTTTTTCAAAAACTGTTTTTTTCAAGAAATGTATACTGTGAGAATCCGGACCCCCGCGACCCGAGAAGAAGAAATGGGTCCTCGTTCTCAATTTTATTTGAAAACGTATTTTGTAGAGTCGCCAGTTTGTTTTACAAGAAAACAAACAAAAGATCGTACGAAGGACAATTCGAAAACGAAGTATCTTTCATACATTTGAAACCAGAGATTTATTTTGAAAATTGACTTTGCTAGGGTTCGGGAACTACATTACGAATTGGGAAGGTGTTAGGCACCCAATTCACCCTTTCGGTCTCTTAATGGATCATGTAACTAATTCCTATTTTAGATATCTTGCAAGTAGCTTGAATTGTTTTCAGGATAGTCCTTTCCGGATAAATTTAGCTTAAAACAATATTTTGAAATCAGACTCGAGCTTTGCGAGCGCCTACGTATTCATTCGTAGAATGAAATCAGAGTCTCGTAGTTCCTTTCTTTTGGAAACTGTTTTTGTATTTTTGTTTGTTTTGAAAACGTGTCAAAACAGATTTTAGATTTCTTGTAAAGTTTAGAAAGGATTTATTTTTGAAAGCAGTGAACTTCTTTGCAAGTTATCTAATTTTCTGTATTAAAACTGATATAGAAATGCAATATCGAAATTTAGAAAAGTGGTAAAAAGTTATACCTGATGCGCTTGAAGAAGATAAAAGAGCCTTGCCTTGTTTTCCTTCTTTGCCTCTTTCTCTCTCTAGAGCTTTCTCTCACTAGAGCTTTCTCTCACTAGCCTTCTCTCTCACTAACTTTCTCTCCTTAGAAATTCTCTAAAAGAAGACTTTCTAATGATTTTCACAGAGCTTCTACTTACTAAAAACACTAGTGAGTGTTGATGATCCCAAATGGGATCCCAAGACTCTTATTTATAGCTAAATTTCCGCCAAAAACGCTCCAAAAGAGGCCAACCGCAGGGGTAGCCGCATGGGGTGCGGCTAGGGCGTGCGACAGGTGTGTGCCAACCGTGCGGCTGGCAGGTGGCCGTACAGTTGAGCGTGCGACAAGGGGGTGCAGTTAGGAGGTGCCAACCATACGGTTGGCAGGTAGCCGTACGGTTGGGCGTGCGACAGGGGGCTTAGACTCCCAACGCGCCCAAAATCGGAGTCTTTCCTATCAGTTTTTCTACATGCAAGATGACTCATGATTAAATGCAGGATGATTGCTTTAAAAGAAAATCAATGTTCGCACGAGAGTCGTGGATTGGGGTGTTCACAGACCCTCTCGTCCCGGGATTCTTGCCTGCAAGAATTCTGGGACGATTAGAAGACAATGATTCACGACTCTCGGGTGAATCTCAAGATACTTGAATCAGAATATACCCTTTTTTGATATGTGGATTTCGTCGTGCTTCCAGGCGATGCAATCCACGACCGCCGCTTTCCCTTTTGGCCGGGCGACACGATACATCAACATTTTCTTCCGCCTACCCTCAGTGATACATTACCCTCAGTGGCACACCACCCTCAGTGTGTAGGACTTCACGAGGGGGGCTTGGCATTTCGCTGAATCCAAAAGATCATAGTGAAAAGGTGTTCTCAAAGTATTCACATTTTTTATGGAGAAGTGAGAGAATGTTCTTGGTCTTGTGGTGTATCCCTTTGTGGGGTGTGATGCTAAAAGAAATTTCCATCTTTGGAAAATGTGAATTAGAGTCCCTTCGTGGGGAATGTGAGAAGAATTCTAATCTTGGAAAAAAGATTCCCATCATGGGGAATGTGTGGAAAAAGTTATCCCCTTCATGGGGAATGCGCGGTAAAGGTTATTTCCCTTCATGGGGAAAGGGGATCGGAGGAAATTCCCATCGTGAGGAATGCGAAGAATTCCTAACCCTGAGGAATCCGGAGAAAATTCCCTTCTTGGGGAACACGTGGTAAAGGTTATTTCCCTTCGTGGGGAAAGGGGATCGGAGAAAATTCCCATCGTGGGGAATGCGAAGAATTCCTAACTCTAAGGAATCCGAAAGAAAATTTCCTTCTTGGGGAACACGTGGTAAAGGTTATTTCCCTTCGTGGGGAAAGGGGTTTCGGAGAAATTCCCATCGTGGAGAATGCGAAGAATTCCTAACTCTGAGGAATCCGAAAAAATTCCCTTCTTAGGGAACACGTGGTAAAGGTTATTTCCCTTCGCGGGGAAAGGGGATCGGAGAAATTCCCATCGTGGGGAATGCGAAGAATTCCTAACTCTGAGAAATCCGAAAGAAAATTCCCTTCTTGGGGAACACGTGGTAAAGGTTATTTCCCTTCGTGGGGAAAGGGGTTTCGGAGAAATTCCCATCGTGGGGAATGCGAAGAATTCCTAACTCTGAGGAATCCGAAAAAATTCCCTTCTTGGGGAACACGTGGTAAAGGTTATTTCCCTTCGTGGGGAAAGGGGATCGGAGAAATTCCCATCGTGGGGAATGCGAAGGATTTCCTAATTCTTGAGGAATCCGAAATAATTCCCTTCATGGGGAACACATGGAGTCGTTATTTCCCATCGTGGGGATAGGGGTTTCAGAGAAATTCCCATCTTGGGGAATGCGAAGAATTGCTAACTCTGAGGAATCCGGGCAGGTCGATCCCCGTCCTAGTAAGCGAAGAGGCAATAAAGGTTATCTTAGACTCCCAACGCGCCCAAAATCGAAGTCTTTCCTATCAGTATTTCTACATGCACGATGACTCATGATTAAATGCAGGATGATTGCTTTAAAAGAAAATCAGTGTTCGCACGAGAGTCGTGGATTGGGGTGTTCACATATACCAAAAACAGTTTTTCTAGAAATGTATACCAAAAACTGTTTTTCAAAAAACTGTTTTTTCCAAACTGTTTTTTCAAAAAACTGCTTTTCTAGAAAACAATTTTTTTCCAGAAATGTATTTAAAAAAAACTATTTTTCCAAAAACTATTTTTTTTCCATTCAAAACTGTTTTTTTCTTCCAGAAAAATGTTCTTTCTAGAAAACTGTTTATTTCCTTTTTTTTCCAGAAAATTCCAAACTGTTTTTTCAAAACTGTTTTTTCCAGAAAATGAGAGAATTTTTTTTTTCCGAAACTAGGGAAAGTTCCTTTCCTTAAATCTGTTCAACTTAAAAAAAAAAACCCATAAATTGTTAATTCCAAAATGAAAATAATTGTTTTAAGATTGTTAGCAAAAACACGAAAATTAACAATTTAAACAGAATAGAAAATCGAGTCCCGTGTATCACACGATCTCCTTAAAACAATTACGCCACCTCCCACGGTGCTTATGAGGTTTGTTATGACGTTTGTCTTCCAGGATGAAACGGTAAAAAGTGTCTACCTTTAGCACTTGGTGTCACTCGCTAAACGAACTTAAATTGTTTATGAACTTGATCACCATCAAAACAAAACTATTCTAGAGAGCAAGAGAGAATTTCGTGAAGAGAAGTGTGTGTTAAGATGTGTAGAATGAGGTCTCAAAAACCTCCAATTTATACAAGGGGGATGATATCTAGAATTAATATCCATTAATCATAAAAAAACGTTTTGAGTTAATTGCAACAATTAAATAAAAATGTTTTTACAATTTAATAGGAATTAATTCAAACGTTTTTGAATTAATTTGAATTTAAAAACTCTTAATTAAGAGTAATTCAAAATTTAAAATGGGTGACATTAAGGAAAATAAATGAACTAGAAAACTCTAAGGGCAAAACATGACCCCGCGCGGCTGGCCATTTTCAGAGCGACATTCGTGTTCGCAGGTCCGTGATTTGCACCCCCCTGCGCCTGGGTGCGCAAGAGAGAGCCTTATTTTTCCTAGAAGCTTATGAGCTAGTGAAAGGTTATCCTTTCTAAACTCATAAAAGTTTTCCCAAAGTTCCAATGTGGGACTAACATTTCCCATTTTATTTTCCATCTCAAGTAGCTCACTTTGGGTGACAATTTCTCATTCACCCCAAATCCATTTTGACCAAACAAATACACGATCTCGATGTACTCACGGAGGAGAACACGAATCTATAATTTCCTTTCACAACCAAGTGTGAAACCCCATTTAAAATTACCCTAAAAAAGGCATCAAAACCCTTTTTTCCAACACATGCAACATAATCAACCTTGATAATCATCCATATTTGAGAAGTAATTGACCAAATATAGGCACGGATCATAATATACCAGTTAATTCGTTACACATGCAGAGAAAATATGATTTTGGTATCGAAATCTAGCAAAATCAACCAACAACTCATGAATTTCTCAGAATAGAAGAGAAGAGGGGAAGTTCCCACCTGAATAGCTAGAGTTACAGAGGATGCAAAGCCTAGAATGAGTTCAAGAAGGTCCCTCAATCCCACATGCAAGTGCAGAAACGTGTAGAGAGTGCGAGAGAGGTGAAAAATCTGCAATTTTAGGTTGAAATGACCAATTTCAGCTATGGAACCCCAAGTTTTCTTCAAAAACCACACTCTCTCTCTCTCTAGAATAGCTCTGATATAGCTTTGTGTCGAAAATGGTGGAAATGAGGGAAGAAAGGGGTTGAAAAGGGTCAAAACGCAGTCAACTCTTTAAAAACGAGGTTATGGGGTTACCCACTGTAATTTGGTGGTAACTTTTTGCTCGGAACTCCAATTGGGACGATCTTTATATCAACGGAAAGGTAATGAAAAGATATAGAACTTTGTAGAAGGATGTTTCACGTAATTCTGGATAGGTTAATACTAGAATTGCGTCGAAGTCAGCGCTGCGGAGAAATGCTGCAGAATTTTGACAGAAGCAGATTTTTGTCAATCGACTGATTTCGAGCTCAATTTTGACCAATGAGGAGCGTAAATTAGATTTCGGTCAAAACAAGAAAGTTGTAGGGGGAAATATGATGAAACTACAGGAGTTTACATAGTAGGATTTGGATAAAAAGTGAAGAAGTTATGAGTGACTAAATTTGACTGAAAATCAACCGATAATTAAATAGTTTAGGTTAAAAAAATGCCACTTTAATACTCGTTTCAATTCCGAAAGTGACGAAACTTTTCAGAATATTCTTAAATATATAATAGGACACTATAGAAGTGACGAAGTAAATTTTGCATCTCCCAAAAAAATTTAAGAAAGTGTTCGAGCTTAAAATAATAAGGATTTGAGTGTCTAACTAAAAAAATGAAATAAATCAAATGTAATTAAAACATGGGATGTTACAATCTCCCCTCCTTATGAGAATTTCATCCTCTAAATTTAAACGATAGAAAACTAAAAAAGATAAGAATGATTACCTTAGGAGAAAAGGAAGGGATACTTGCTACGAATCTCCGATTCCAACTCCCAAGTAGCTTTTTCCGCGCCATGGTGATGCCAGATCACCTTAAGCAACGGAATGACCCAATTCCTCAATACTTGCTCTTTGCGGTCCTCAATCCGCACCGGATAGGTCTCATATGCTCCGCTCTCATCAATCACAATCTCTTAAACTGGTAACACGTGAGAAGGGTCAGGAACATAACGGCGAAGCATGGACGCATGAAACACATTGTGTATCCATTCGAGTTCAGGAGGAAGTTCTAATCGATAAGCCACAGCTCCCAATTTCTCAATAATTCTATAGGGTCCAACATATCTTGGAGCCAACTTACCCTTATTTTTAAATCGGACAATGCTATGACGGGGCTTCACTTTCAAGAAAACGAAATCATCAACTTCGAATTCCAAGGGTTTCGTTCTTAAATCGGCATATGATTTCTGATGACCCTGGGCTGTTTGAAGCCTTTGCTTGATCAACTTAATCTTCTCCGTGGACTCTTGAACCAACTGTGGTCCCAAGAGTGTGGACTCACCTACCTCAATCCAACACACAGGGGACCTGCAAAGTCTGCTGTAAAGTGCCTCGAACGGTTCCATTCCAATACTAGACTGAAAACTATTGTTATAGGCGAACTCGGCTAATTGAAGATGCTCATCCCAATTTCCCTTGAGATCCAACACACAGGCTCTCAACATATCATCTAATATCTGAATCGTTCTTGAAGATTGCCCGTTGGTTTGCGGGTGGTATGCCGTGCTAAAGTCCAACTGAGTTCCTAGACTCCTTTGCAAGGCTGTCCAAAATTTTGACGTAAAACGAGGGTCTCTGTCCGATACAACTGTTAACAGAACACCATGCAACCTTACAATCTCCTTGATATAAATCTTCGCCAACCTTCCGATGGGAAACTTCTCTTGAATAGGCAAGAAATGAGCTAACTTAGTTAACCTATCGACTATCACCCACACCGCATCATTTTTTGACCGAGTCTTTGGTAAACCCATAAGAAAATCCATAGTGACATTCTCCCACTTCCATTCTGGGATAAGCAAGGGTTGCAATGGACCCGAAGGTTTCTGATGTTCGTTCTTGATCCTTTGACAAGTAAGGCATTTGGCTACAAAGTTTGCTACATCCCTCTTCATTCCTGACCACCAATACATTCTCTTTAGATCACGATACATCTTGGTACCTCCTGGATGGATCGAAAATTCTGAATTATGAGCTTCGGCTAATACCGCTTGTTGTAACTCCACGTTGTTCTGAGGTACTACTAACTTTCCTTTGTATCTTATACCACCGTCGTGCCCAATGGTGACATCTTCAATGTACTCTCCTGAATATATTCGGTTACGGCACCACACAAGATCTTCATCTTAACTTTGGCTTTCAATCACCCTATTTATCAATACCGGCCTAGCAACCATTGTAGACAGAAATGCCATGTTATCTCTCCGATTCACCACCAAGTCATACCTCTGCAATTCTTGATGGAGTCTCTAGTCGCGGCACCTTAAGGCGAAAACTGAGCCTTGAGATTTTCTACTCAATGCATCAGCTACCACATTTGCTTTTCCCGAGTGATACTGTAATGTGAAATCATAATCTTTTAAATACTCCATCCATCGGTGTTGTCTCAGGTTCAAATCCTTCTGGGTGAAGATATACTTCAAACTCTTGTGATCAAAGAAGATTTCAAATGTCTCACCATACAAATAGTGTCGCCAAATCTTTAAGGCAAATACTACTGCTGCCAATTCAAGGTCATGTGTGGGATAATTCTTCTTATGAGTCTTAAGTTGTCTTGATGCATAAGCGATGACATGATCCAGTTGCATAAGCACACATCCTAACCCCAATCGAGATGCATCGCAATAAATGACATAGCCTAAACCCCTTTGGGGTAAAGCGAGTACTGGAGCTGAGGTAAGGCCACGCTTAAGCTCATTGAAAGCATATTCACAATCTTCATCCCAAACGAATGGCACTCCTTTCTGGGAAAGACGGGTCAGGGAAGAGGCAATCTTGGAAAAATCCTGGATGAAACGACGATAGTAACCAGCTAACCCAAGAAAACTCCGAATTTTAGTAACACTAGTGGGTCTCTTCCACCTCGACACGGCTTCAACCTTGGGCGGATCCATTGAAACTCCAAATCTATTCACAATGTGGCCCAGGAACTTCACTTCATGCTGCCAAAAATCACACTTGGAGAACTTGGCCTAAAGTTGGTGCTCACGAAGAAATTGAAGTGCGGTTTTAAGATGAGTAACGTGCTCAGCCTCAGAACATGAATATATGAGAATATCGTCGACGAAAACCAGAACAAACTGGTCAAGATACGGACGAAAGATTCTTTGCATCAAGTCTATAAAGGCCGCAAGGGCGTTGGTTAGCCCAAAAGGCATAACTAAGAACTCAAAGTGCCTATAACGAGTACGGAAGGCGGTCTTAGGAATATCTTCCTCTCGGACTCTTAATTAATGATAGCCCGATTGAAGATCAATCTTGGAGAAAAATGAAGCTCCCTGTAACTGGTCAAATAAATCGTCGATGTGAGGGAGTGGGTACTTGTTCTTGATGGTCAGCCGATTCAGTTGACGATAGTCAACACACATGCGGAGAGAACCGTCTGCCTTTTTAGCAAACAAGACAGAGGCTCCCCAAGGAGAGGTACTAGGACGAATAAATTCCTTGGCTAGGAGATCATCCAATTGTGTATGTAACTCCTTCAACTCCGCAGGGGCCATTCGATAAGGAGCTATAGAAACTGGTTCAGCCCCTGGAGCAAGATCTATAAAGGATTCAACCTCATGATGGGGCGGTAAGCCCGGTAAATCCTTAGGGAAAACATCCAGGAATTCACTAACAATAGGTATATCAATAGGGGACAATTTAGGAGACTCATCGGCAATAATACTACATAACCATCTCATATAATCCCTCTGTTCTCGTCTACAAGCATAAGTTACCGGGTATAACCCGTATCTTTCACCATAAAACACTAGGTTTTGGCCCCAATGATAGGCGGTCACCTTCTTAGCATAACGATCAATGATAGCCCGATACTTGGACAACCAATCCATACCCAAAATCAAATCATAAGAACCCATATCCATAAGAACAAAATCATCCTCCATATGACAGTCACTATGCAGAGAAATGATGGTAGTACAATATTGCGTAAGGAGAATAGCACTCCCCACGGGTGTGTTAATACGGATAGACGAAGTAAGGCTCTTAGGTTTTAAACCCAAGCTAAATGCACATGTTAATAATATAAATGAATGAGAAGCACCTGAATTGAAAAGAACCTTAACACCAGTAGTTAAGAGAATAAGACTACCTTCCATCACCGTGTGATCCTCTTGAGTAGATGTCGTTGCCAAGTTATAAACTCGGCCACTCTGGTTGCCTTGACCCTGAGTCTGCATGGGTCTAGAAAAAGATTGCTGGCGGGATTGACGTGACTGGGAGTAATATGGTTGTTGGGAAGAAAGCTGGTTTGACTGGTACGGCTACTAGTTGCCTGCTGCTCAACATCTTGACTAATTGTCTGTGAAGATCTTCCAGTTAACCTGCCTAACTGGCTTCGGCCCCGATTGCCATTGCGCCCCCGGTTTGAACCTCGGCTAGAGCTGCTCCTTCACCCCTACTACGACTCCCCCGGTTCACTTGCGGGTTATTTGGATAATTCCTTGCTTGGTGTCCTTGTTGTCCACAAACATAGCAAGACCCCGAAAAACTGCCAGTACTGCTACCCCCGTCGCTAGAGTAGAGACCCCCCGAAGATTCTGAACTCGATTTAGCCTTCTTATTTCTTTCCCAACTACCAAATCCGCTTCTTTTCTTCCCCTTATCTGCCGTATAGGAGAGCCTATATGCGCGGCTGTCATAGCTTCCCCTGCTAGGCTCCATTAGTACCGAATCTCTCCAATAAGCAGCCTCTACCACTTCCTTATAGGTTTGATAGTTATGCGCACTTAGGACATCCCGAAAGTCTGCCCGTAAACCAAAGAAAAATGCCTTCATCCTCTCCCTATCAGAAGGTTGATTCATATGTAAAGATAAACTCTCAAATTTCTGATGGTATTCTGCCACCGTCATCCCTTCTTGCCTCAACATCTGAAGCTCCTCCTTCTTTCTCCTACGGTAAGCATCGGATATAAATTGGTTCTCAAATTCCCTACTAAATGTCTGCCATAAGTTCATCTCTACCATCCTACTTTGGGTTCTCCACCATCCATGTGCAAACCCCGTTAGTTTAGAAGCTGCTAGCTTAGGGCGTAAAGAATCAGGAGCTTAGACCAAATCAAGCTTCTCACTCACATTGAACAACCACGATTCAGCTTCCTCGGGCCCACTAGTCCCGTCAAATTTAACAATTTCCAAACGATTAAACGATCTTAACAATGTGGCCTGATTTCCCCCTTGACCATGGATATCCACAACCTCTATATTTCCATCATACTCTTCACTATCCGGGTCCCTAAGAGTTTGGGGACGGTTCACTCGAGTGCCAGCAGTTGAGCCTGAAGAGGTTTTAATAACATCCTTTAATTCTCCTATAAATTCTTTCATCATGTTCTTCATAGAGGACATGAAACCACGACCGCTATCATAACTACCCGAACCTTTTCCCTCATTAGTAGGGGAATCAACAACAGGCCTATTTCAGTTTGAACGTCTATGTGGCATTCTATAAAAAAAACAAGGGAAGAGTTCAGTCCACAATAACAATCGTAACGGAGAAGAATGGAATGCCAAGAAAAATACGTCAAAGCAAGTCGATAGATAATTATGTGGGTCATCAAGTTCAACTCTAATAAGCTAAGTAGACAGATGCTTTATAAAATAATCCACTGTCGCGCTCACAGTCAATTATAGTCTAATTCACCCGTCACCTGTGCTTACTAGTAGTGTCACCCAATTTCCCGATTCGATACAGTCATGCGCTGAAGGAATAGAAAGATCCTATGTACCCATCCCCTGGTCAAAAGGAAATTAAACCTATCCCTCTGATACCAACTGTAACAACCCGCCTAAATAAGCAGGTGTTAGCGGGTGCTGTATTAAGCTAACAGCATAATTACAAGAATATAACTCATATGAAAAGAAATTTCTAGCAAAAAATCGGCATGAAGTATTCGTAACTACAACAAAATCGAACCTGTTTAACAACAAACTTAACATTACCAATGATAACTGGAATTCAAAATATAATCCAAGTACAATACCAATACAACCCAAATTCCAAATGATATTACAACCCAGAGTTATCATAAATTGTCTCAAAATCAACATATTTAACAAGTTACACAACTTCCGTACATGAAAATACAATAACTAAGCCCATAAGGGCATCAGAGGAGACTCTAAGAAGTACTCGGACCTGTCCCACGGCCTCTACCCGTACGACGAGGTGTACCTGAAACATACATGAGGGAATGAGCCAAAACTGGCCCAGTGGCAACTATAGGGAAAAGGGAATTATGCAAAGCATGGACGTACTCCTTATATATGGTAATGATAATAATAATCTACAACAAAACTTCCCAAATTTCTGTCAATTAATTTTGTCTCCCATTTTTACCAAATTTATAGGAAAAACCATTAACTTAGCATTAATTAATCCAATTATGATCGATACATCTCGCACGCAATACACAACATACATCCATCCACCTCCTCCTCCTCCTCGACCTAATACCGATACTAGACAGAATAAGACTTACATATGCACCCCCACCTTTTTGTGGGCCTGTGCACTGGTAACCAGATTTCCTGCACCCCATCTTAACCATGGGTCTGTGCCAACATAAAATCAAGCATTTCTATATCGGTGCTTTCCGGTTCCAACAGTCTCAAACGATATCTCGCAGCACACGAGTGTTTTATCAATGGATATTTTAACACACTATTTATAATATATGGAAATTTGTGATATGGTACTCAAAACTAGTATTATGCACCTAAAATTTCCATAGCTGCGTATATCCATTAATCGTTCCAGTTAATAACAAAATTCTTAGATCTTAGTTTTGCATTATCATCATTATACCACTGGAAAAATAGTAATTTAATCTCATGTTTAAATAATTCCATGCATTACACCATTACAATGCGAAAAATGACAATTTTCAACAGTTTACATAAAACATTATGCTGGGAAAAATTGTTAGGCTGACTTGAGACCTCAAAATACCCACTTATATGTTAAGTAAAGTTCAAAGTAATGATTTTAAAAAAACATACTCAGGTCTGGAATCAAAGTAAATCTGATAAAAATACAACTTTGTAGACATACATGGGTATTTATAGTCATTCGGTACCAAAATCATCAAATCGGTCCATAGATACTAACATGCAACATAATCAACCTTGCTAATCATCAATATTTGAGAAGTAATTGACCAACTATAGGCACGGATCGTAATATACCAGTTAATTCGTTACACATGCAGAGAAAATATGATTTCGGTACCGAAATCTAGCAAAATTAACCAACAACTCATGAATTTCTCAGAATATAAGAGAAGAAGGGAAGTTCCCACCTGAATAGGTAGAGTTACAGAGGATGAAAGGCCTGGAACGAGTTCAAGAAGGTCCCTCAATCCCACATGCAAGTGCAGAAACGTGTAGAGAGTGCGAGAGAGGTGAAAAATTTGCAATTTCGGGTTGAATTGACCAATTTGAGCTATGGAACCCCAAGTTTTCTTCAAGAACCACTCTCTCTCTCTCTAGAATAGCTCTGATATAACTATGAGTCGAAAATGGTGGAAATGAGGGAAGAAAGGGGTTGAAAAGGGTCAAAACGCAGTCAACTCGTTAAAAACGAGGTTATGGGGTTACCCACTGTAATTTGGCCGTAACTTTTTGCTCGGAACTCCGATCGGGATGATCTTTATATCAACGGAAAGATAATGAAAAGATCTACAACTTTGTAGAAGAATATTTCACGCAATTCTGGATATATTAATACCATAATTGCGTCGAAGTCAGCGCTACGCCGAAATGCTTCAGAATTTTGACAGAAGCAGATTTTTGTCAATCGACTGACTTCGAGCTCAGTTTTGACCAACGAGTAGCGTAAATTAGATTTCGGTCAAAACACGAAAGTTGTAGGGGGAAATATGATGAAACTACAAGAGTTTACGGAGTAGGATTTGGATAAATTTTGAATAAGTTATGAGCGACCAAAGTTGACTGAAAATCAACCGATAATCAAATATTTTGGGTTCGAAAATGCCACTTTAATACTCGTTTCAATTCCGAAAGTGACGAAACTTTCCAGAATATTCTTAAATATATAATTGGACAATATAGAAGCGAGGAAGTAAATTTTGGATCTCCCAAAAAAAATTAAGAAAGTGTTCGAGCTTAAAATAATAAGGATTTGAGTGTTTAACTAAAAAAAATGAGCTAAATCAAATGTAATTAAAACATGGGATGGTACACATTAACTAATAAATTACTTCCATTTCTCATAAAACAACATGCTATAAAACGAGCCTTCTAGGAAAGGTATTTTACATAGAGGGTAGTGGGGAAACGGAACTGATTTATGCAAAATATTTTTCCATAGTCAATTAATTACTTCCCTCTGTATCCATTTTTCTCTCAATAAAACATCCGAGACAACCAAAATACCAACTAGAAAAAAAATACCATTCTCCAAATCAGTACACAAATTCAATACCAAATCAAATAAACAAATACATTTAGCCCCTAATATAATAAACCCCCAATTCGAACATATCATAAACAAATTTCTAACCCTAATTTAAGTAATTTTTAACCCTAAATCACCATTATATCATTCTATCATGTATTTATGTACAAAATCTACGAACTATGAACAAATCACAAAAGAAATTTCTAACTTATTGAGAAGTGAAGTGAGATTTGAGAGTTTGAGATTGAAATTTTGAGGAGAGTGATATGATTGAGTGGTTGAGTGAGTTTGAGATTGTGCCAATTTACTTTTGTAATGGTTTAGTGTAACACCCCGTACTTAATTTACTCGTTAAATCTTATTTATAAGTGTTGCTTGAGTGTTAAATATCGCTTTGAGTTGAAAATTTGGTGCCACTACTTTTATGGTGAGAAATTTGAAGTGTTCTCGAACTATAAAAGTCTCAAATATTTCTTTACGCAACGAGATTTAAATTTAAGGCAACGATGTTGGATTGAATACCTCAGGGACTATGACTTTACCCTTCGTAACCACCCTGGCAAGGTGAATGTGGTGGCCGATGCTATTAGTCGTAAGTCTCAAGGTTTAGTTCCAGCTTTGAGATGTCGCAAGTGGAGGCTTATAGAGGAACTCTAGTGTTATAATCTGGTTATGCATCGCCGTAAAAATATGGTGTTCCTTTCGAACTTAAAGGCCCAACCATTAATTCAAAATTGAGTTATTAAGAGACAGTGGTGCAACGAGGGTTTTGTAGAATGCCAGAATGAGCTCCAATCGGGGTTAATAATTAAGGGTTTTACACTGGGCACTGATGGAGGTTTGAGATATGAAAGGAAACTTTTGATGCCAAGGTTCAACGAGGAGCTTAAGGAGGCTATCTTGGCCAAAGTATTGTTGATGTTTTAATTACTCCCAAGTGCATGAATCGGATACTAGTAAAGCTTAAGCAAGAACGAGGTTGAACCCTAGGGACCTGATGATGGAACATACGTATCCCTTTCATTAATTCTAATTAATTCCTAATCTAGCTTAAAAATTGGAAGGAATGGTTTATGACCTAAAAACACGAATAAAATAATCAATTAATATAATACTAGTGTAACACCCTCTGTTGTATTAATGTAAAATATGTTTGGTTCATTATGTTTAATGTGTAAATAGTTGTAAAATGGTTTTTGATAAACGCATAATATTGTCATTCATACGCTCATTTTCGAAGTTATTTGACGCGTTTATTTCTCTAAAACTACTCAGTTTGCCAACTTATTTCGTGATTAGTCTCGTAGTACTTTTGTATTTAACAATGTTTGGAAAGGCACATTTTGTGTTTATTTTTGTGTTTTTAGATCTCAAGAAACATTGTATTTAATACAATAGTGGAATTTTCCATGGGACAAAAGGAATCTAAGAAAGTGAATTCTCCATGTGACCAAAGGCATCTTAAGATGGTGGAATTTTCCATGGGACAAAGAGAATCCAAGAAAGTGAATTTTTCATGTGACAAAGGGCATCCAAGATAGTGGATTTATCCATGAAAAATAATAAAAAAAAGCATTGTTTATTTTTGGCATCAAATACAACACTCCTATTTATAGTCTTCATTGTTGTATTGGAGGGGGATCTTTTTATTACTTCTCATTTCTCGATTTATAGAGAGCTTGTAATAGTTTTTAGAGAGAGAAATGGGGTTCACTTCTATAGTTCTTATCTCTATATTTATTATGGAGTAAATTTCTTTACTAAGGCTAAAAGATAAAGTTTGCAATGTATTAATTATGTAAGTTCAATTCTCATTCCATTGTTAGTATTGTTAAATACTTGTTGAATCCTTCATCTTCTCCATTATATCAACCATTCATGAGCTAGTAAGCTAATTTTCTTATGATGATTTGACTTTGTATGCCTTGTATACATAGATCTCAAGCATTAATGAGGAGATGATACACTTGTGTATTTATTACTAATCTATGTCCATTCCTTCTAGGAATAAGATACTTTTCATTGCTAAGCATGATTAGTCTTTGAATATTCATGAAAACACCATAAATTTAAGATTCCAATCCTTGAATAATTTAATGATATGTGATTTGAGACTCATCATCTTCTTAGTTAAAGTGTTGCCAAAGAGGATCTTTTAAATTTATGTCAAAAACAACTTCACTAATCATTTTAAGGATAACAATTTGTATTTATCAAATATGTTTACAAAGGACGGTTTGACCTCCACCTAGACCTCCCAATATTAGACAAATGAAATGTTATGATTTATTGATCTAAACTCGTTGTAGTTGGCCATTTTCATAATCAAGCCAATTGCCTAGGGAAAACTAACAATGAGTTCTCAAATATCTAGTTTAAATTTATGCCTTTTCTTTTAGAGTATCTCAAGTTTGTATTTTGGTTGAACATTATATGGGAATGGCTTGCACTTGTTTCACACCCTTTCTTACAAGATAAAAAGGAGAGCTATACTTGTATTGAGTTTTGCTTACACCATTTCTTTATATGGCATTTATATGAGAATGGGTTGTTTTTGCTCCATACCATTTTGCCTAGAAATGGGTAAAATACTCAACACTTAGGAAGTGCATTGAGAACTTTGAATGGGGTTGATTCTACCTAACTTTGCAAAACAAATGAATTCTATAATGCCTTAGCCTTTTCTCATCTATTGTTACATCGCTTTAATTTTTATTGCAAGACTTTTAAAATCAACCAAATAAATTATCTTAACAAAGCCTTGGACTCGTAATCACTACATTGTCAATCCGACTATCCTTATGGTTCGACACTTGGACTTACCAAGTATTATAACTTGACAACCTGCACTTGGGTACCTAAGCACGTAAGTATTTTCGAGGCGTCAGTTTTAGTTCATTTCAGATTAGTTTTTTCTTTATGAATTTTGGTGGATGTGATCTACTCATTACAAATTTTAAGAAAATAATCCAACCATTTATCCTTTAAAATGGTCATCCCTTTCTTAAAGTGAGAGAATCTCTCTTTAAAGTGGCCCAAGGCGGTCACCTTCTTTACCATACCTCTAGACTGGACTTGGTAATTATTAAATACCCTAACTCCTCTCTGCTAGTTTTTTCTTTTTAAAAAATTAAAGGAAGTTTTAAAATCTCCTCATTTAACTACAAAAAACAAAAATTTCCTCAAATATCACCGGTGAGAATCGAATATGGGATATTTTTTTTATTCTAACTACGACCTTTCCTAAATAGATTAGCCCATTTAGTCCTCACTTACCCACTTCTATTTTAAATAAAACAGAGTATGGTTAAATTATTTTCTACACATTTCAAGTCCAAAAAATGCCTTTTGTAATGGTGGCTTGACAATATTTCTAATTTAATATTTAACTTTATAATGGTTCGATATAACGGGAAAAATTGACTTAAATTAATGATAGAAAAGTGCAGTTAGAAGTGACATTTAGTCACACCTTTTAACTTTATTTTTTTTAAGTACAGATTTTGGGAGTGGGAGGGTGGGGATTTAATTCAAAATTAGTATTTGAGGTTATAATAATACCTCTTAAAGTTTCAAATTTTAAAATGTATAATATTAATCTATTATCCAAAACAAATAGTATAGATTTATTTTTACTTCTACTGTTATTATAGTTATATTAATTTTCTAAGAATAAAGTATATTTGTTACGTGTAAAAATAGTGATAGAAGTTCCTTCAAGTTTAGGGGCTTCAAAAATCATCTACAGCCTCGCTATCAACATCCCTAAGTGGAAGAATAGGTTATTCTTCGTCTATTGGGAGGATTGGGAGCACGATTGAAGGTGCCCTAGCATCCATTACCTAAAGCGCTGGTTCATGGAACCAGACTCCATTAGTAAGTCTCCATTTGTCCTTGGGTCCTGTGTAGCTCTTTACTTTATTTTCATACGAAGGTGTTTGACCTCAAACTGTCTTATTCTTTCTTTCGTAGTCAAGGATAAGAAGCCCGACCTGGTGAAGTCGAATTGGATCGAAGACGCCAAGGACCTCTTCCTTAAGCACTATATAGATATTGTGGCCCCAGCGAAGTTGTGGAGGTACGGCCTGGGCCCTAGACCTGCCAAAATATGGTGACAACATACTCATGGTGGGAGACCTCCCACCTCTGGACGTGCTTCTGACCTCCAAGCGTAACGATCCAGGGCTAAAAGCCTCAAAGGCTGCCCAAAATGAGGAAATGATCATGGTGCTGGTGGGCCAAAGGTCACAAAGGAGCCCGTTGATGATGGCGACACTCAGAGGGAGGAGTTGCCTGAGATAGAGCGAGGTGATTTGCCTGGGGATACAGTCTTGGAGGCTCCCCTTCAACCAGTTCCTGTGGTGCCTTAGCCAGAGGGTTGCCACCTCCAAGAGGTCAAAGGGACCTGAAGGAGGTCAAGAAGGTGCTCCGACTCCATTAAAGAGCTCTAAGGCTACAGAACCCAGGGTTGCTGAAACTGAAACTACTAGACTTCTTGTTCTTACAAGCATTTTCTGCCCAGAAGATGTTTGTACATGGGTGGATCTGATGAAAGCCCCTATTGAAGGTCTGCAGCTTCTCAGCCCAAAGAAGATGACTTTGGAGAGGATAGAGGCCCCAGAGACTAGTACCCAAAAACCTACCGTGGCAATCGTTGAAGCTGAAAAGGCTACCATGGGCAATAAGGAGGATGTCATCATAACAGGGTCCAGGGTTGCCTACTATGATCAAACCAGCTCGTAGGGGTTTGAAGGGCATGCACCAGAGTCTAGCCAACAGGACGGTTCTGCCTTCTTCGCAAAGGGCTTCTGTAACACCCCCGCCTTAATATACAGGATAACACCTGTAATTAAGACCTGGAGTGTTACTAACCTATCTTAATAGAACTAAGATAGGTCTATAGAAAGAAAATAAGTCAACATCGACAGGTACATCAAGTAATAACAAAGCATGGAATACCAAAATCACATTATACCGTTTAAGCATGCATCACATATATACAATCCAAAACACATGTGTTTCCAAAATATATATAATCCTCGGGCTAGCCGTGGCTTCCCGGAAAAACATATCTATATAAAAAAAAACAAAAATGCTTGTTGTATCAGAGCTTCTATATCGTCCTTGACCTTATCGTATCCTTGTCCTCGAAGGACTCATGGGTACTTAAAATGTTTAAGAAAAACCCAAGTGAGCCGTTGCTCAGTAAAGGGGTATAGAGAAGATGTTCAAAACAAGTATATAAACATATCTTTCAATCCACGTTTAAATTGACAAGATAAACAAGAACCAGACTCATCAATGGACTATGCATGTACGTGCTATGTAGGTTACCTCTCGTGTCAACTAGTAATAGTACCATAGACATTCTGAGCTGTGAGAACATTCCAATACCATCGAGAAATCAAATTTTCCAGCTGATAGCCTAGGATCAATTGCCCCTATGCCATATGAATATAGATAGCAACAGTCCTAGGATCACTCATCTCGATCCCATAAACACACTGATAGCAACTAAACCATAGTGCATTGCCAATTTTCTTGGGTTCCTAGGCTCCACACCGGTGGCTTACAGGCGGCCAAACATTGTTCCCCCAGGGGTTTAGGGCATTTCAACCCAAGGGCACCGAGCCCTGCCTCTTTTCTCATCCCCAGCCAGCACTATACATTCATACCATAAAATATTTCTCGAGAGATGCAAGCTCTCCAAAAAAATACGATAGAATATATGCCTTACATAAGATAGCTCGTCAGTCTAGGAATCACTACTCCCAGGAATTTGCCATAAAAATTTCCGAGCGTTCAGTTAACACAATGTCGATGTATGCCATGAACAACATGCTTTCAATCATGCATAGTAAGCAATTTATGCCATGTACAGAACATTATATCCCTTGGTGTAAATAATACACAGATAGCTGAATTATTCCCACAGTATGATCCATACAACCAAGAGATATTTCCATATAATCCAATTCACGTTATATGTCATGTGTAGATGGCATATATTGCCTTAATCCATGCACATAGCCTTAATTCATGCATATGTAACTATATATCTCACCAAACTACGTACATGTATAGATCATCAATTCTCATGACATCACTTTTAAATCAAACATGAATCAAACATAATAATTTTTAAGCTAATGAAGTCATAAAATCATTTTTTAAAAGCTAGAAAACCCCTACCTCGACTTATGAGCCAAGAAGAAGAATAAATGATGAAGATAACCGCTCTATCCCAGCGAATACCCTAAGGAAGACGATGAATAGTGATTAAGGTGAAGATTTGAGTGATTCAGAGCTTAAAACTTGGATTATCGATGAAAAATCAATGCGATTCCTCGCTCTCTCTCTAGAACTCTCTAAAGCTCTCAAGGGGGGGTTGGGTGTATTTTGGTCAAAAGATGGGTAAAGGATAGGGATAAAACGAACTTAAAGTAACTTAAGTCGATGCACTGCTCACACTGGCGAACCGGTATGCCAAAATAGGAGACCAGACCGCAATCTAGAATTTTCTTGATTTTTATACGCCAGACCAGTATGCAGAAAGGCCATACCCGATCCACAGCCAAAATCTTCCCAATATTTTTCATGTTGGACCGGTATGCCAAAACTGCATACAGGTCCGCAGCCAAATATTTCCCAAATTTGTATATGCCGGACCGGTATGCCAAATCCCCATACCGGTCCGCAGGCCAATTTTTTGTTATAATGCCCTATTTTTATTTTGGCCATAACTTCTCGCTCGGAACTCCGATTGAGAAGATTTTTATGTCCATGGAAAGGTAATTCAGAGACCTGCAATTTACGTAATGAACTTTTCTCCAAATTATGAACAAATTTTTTTATAAAAGTACAATTTCCACACCAAATTTAACCTAACATGACATAATTAAAATTAAAATAAATACAGAGTATTCCAACTTCACCCTTCCTCCCTTGTCCCAAGCCGTTTTGGAGCAAGTCAGGGAGAAGGGAACGACCTCCATGGCTAATTCATTCAATCTCCATATGAGTCAGGTATTTATACGCATTATTGGGTATCCGTTTCGACCTGGATTTTTGTTTAACAATCCATATACTAATTCATCTTCCTCCTTTTGGCAAGCCCTAAACCTCTTTTACTCTGCTCTTCACTTGGTTGAAGAGGGCTCGAGCTCTGTTGGCCATTTGGCCCTTCAAGAAGAGCTCATAAAAATGCACAGGAGCTCCACATCACTAAAAGTGACATAGAAAGGGCTAGGGAGGACAGGAAAAAAATTTCCTCACATGTTACAGGCGTCTTGGCTAAAGCTGAGGGCCTAAAAAGGAGAATCAACAGCTTTAGCGACATGTTCAGTCGCATTAAATCAGAATACAAGGCCCTGTCGCAAGAGCTCGAGGCCAAAAAATAGGAGGCCTTTGACTTTAAATCCAAGTTGATCTAAGCCAGGAGAGATTTTCAAGTTGTTGGGTCTATGCTTGAGGTAGCCCAAGGAGCTGCAGGGTTGGAGCGTAAAAGGGGGGAGGACGCTGAGACTGCTCTAAGCAATAACCAGGCTCGACTTTCTGACCTGGAAAAAGAGCTTAAGAAGTCCCTTCCTGCTGTAAGGACCAAGGCCGTTGAAGATTTTTGTGGCTCTGAGGGCCCTCTCTTGAGGATTTCTGACTCTTTTGTGACTGGTTTCTACAAGTGCAAGAAGTTCCCTCAGAGATTGATGTGGCTCTTGATCTGAAGGCTAAGATAACTGAGAAGAAGGGCGATGCACTTGTTGTACTACAATTGATCAGAGTTGAAAAACCTGATGAAAGACCAAGTGGGAGACTAGCGTGCCCTCACCTTCAAAGGTTGATGAAAGAGTTGGGGATGAGGATGGGCAGTAGTTTTGGATTGGTCTTTCCTTTTTCTATTTGTATAGAATCTAGGACCTCTATAACTACTCCCCTTATCAATGAAATGAATTATTTTTGCCTTGAAAGTTTTTTGTTTGTTTTATTTTGCCTTAATTCTTATCTTTTTCTTTTATCTAAGTTGTCATGTGAGATGTAATGAGTTACGTTAATACTCTAATGCCCCCACAACTCAGAAAAAAGTTAAGTAGAATTAAGAAAAATGTATAACATGCCTCAAGGGAGGTCTTTGCCATATTCATAAGAGGTCAATGACATGTAGCTCGTTGAACTGGTTGTCTCTGGGTCTCTTAGTATAAAAAAAAATTCCTATTAATTTGGTTAAATCTATAAGAGTCATGCCCCCTAGAATTTAAGCAAAGTTTATTAAGGATTTTTGAATATCACTTGGATTTCTCAGTGTGTAAAGGTGCTCATTGAGCTACTCAGTTACTGCGGTGACCTCTTTGTGAGGGATTTTTTATAGAGTGCAAGTGTGCTTTTTGTGAGCTGGGCACTTTCTAAACTGACCTTTTCTTGAGAGGATTTTTACAGAGTGCAATTGTGCTTCTTGCGAGCTGGGAACTTATTAAACTGATCTCTTCTTGAGAGAATTTTTATAGACTGCAAGTGGGCTTCTTGCGAGCTAGGCAGTTACTAAACTAACCTTTTCTTGAGAGGATTTTTATACACTGCAAGTGTACTTCTTGCGAGCTGGGCACTTACTAAATTGACCTCTTCTTGAGAGGATTTTTACAAAGTGCACTTTACAAGTAATAAAATACCAAAACAAAACATTTCATATACATTTCTTTGGAAATAACTATCACAAAAGTATAATATATTATAGTTCAAGAGTAGTATCTTTTGAGGTGTTCTATGTTCCATGGTCTTATGTCCTCCATGCCGTCTACAGTCCTCAAATAGTAGGTGTCAGATCTGCTGAACTTGATGACCACGTAGGGACCTTCACACTTAGCAGCGAGCTTGCCATCTTTATGAATCTTGGTTTCTAGGATGACCTTTCGAAGTACTAAGTCACCTACATTCAGACTCATTTGCTTGACCCTTTTGTTATAACTCTTGACCATTCTTCTTTTATAGGCATCTTCCTTGATTCGAGCTTGTTCTCTCTTTTCTTTAAGGAGGTATAGGCTTGCTAGCAGGCCTTCATTGTTACAAGCTAGATATATATATATATATATATACGTCAATCTATTTTTATAGTTTCTCTCAGATCCAAAAATTCATTTATTTTTTATTTTTTTAAGATCCAAAAAGTCTTAAGCCACCTCTACATGGACGTTCTCATTTTTCCTCATCCAATAATTGAATATTTCCCATATGGTACTACAGCACACAAACTTATAATTTGGCTAGTTCTTTCCCTCAATAATTGAATACAGTTGACAAATTTAATTTGGCTAGTTTTTCTTATAGAGCACACACTTAGAGAAAATAAAATAGATGCGAATTAATTTCTTGACTAATCTAGAATCTAAGCAAGAGAAATTTGTAAGCTTTGAAAGGGATAATCTGCCTAGGAAATGGAAGAGAATTACTATCTAGAATTGGATAACCGGTGCTCATTTGATTCTAGATTTTATTTATTTCATATACTTACAATAATAATTTCACATAAAAAGTTTAAACCTTATCAACGTACTTATGATTTAATATCACAACTTAAATTATGGTATACTCTCAATATAAAATTACTAATTTAAAACTTTAATTTGTAACAAAAAAAAAAATTCAAGCCAAACGAGCATTAAGTGCAAGAAGAAAGACACTATGAAATATAGTACTTTTTTCTTTTTAATAATCTATTTTAAGGGCTCTGCCTTTTCTTCCCAACAATAATAAATGAATAATAATAAATAAATAAATAAAATAAACACACATTGTTGTAATACCTTAACTCCTTTTCTTTTTTTTTCCACATAATATCTAACTCTTCTTTAGAGATAACAGTAGAAAGTATGGTTAAATGACTTCCAACTCTTTTTTTTTCCATAATGCGTACTTCAAGATTGGTTATATCGAGTGAAAGGTGAAGTAGTTGTCAATGAAATGGTGTCTATTTATTAAATAGCAAGTAACTTGAAGTACTAGCTAGTCTTGAGAAATTTCATTTTACAAGCAGATAAAAATTAACCAAGATAGTAATCGTTAGAAGAATATATTATTATCTTATTTTAATTTCGTTTTGAAGGATATGGTCCGTTCTTCAACATTATTTACATATCCAACTCAACCCTATAAGCGACCAAGGCAATTGTGTAGGGCCTCTAATAGGTAGGGGGTGGGGGACACTAATTTTAAACCACTTGTACACAAGTGCGGTGAAAATTTCTTAGTAATTGCATTGTGTGATTGTGTTGAAGAGTGATAAAGACTTCATTTTTTATTTTATTTTTAAATGAGGCTTAAATATGCCGTCTTTTAACTACAATAGTGAAAACTCACCCTGAACTCCCCTTTAGTATGACTTGAACTTAAGACAATCTTAAATTCAAGTGGGTGCCTCTTAAATTAATTATACGAGCACACTTGCTCCAATACGTTCACTATAGAGTTTGAATTCCTTGCTAGTTAAAAATTTCCACAGCATTTTTCAGTCTCACCGAGTTCCAAATTTGGTGGGCATTCACGCTTCATCATAAATTCATATATATATATATTTAGTATATTATAAATGTTAGTGTGAGTCTAATTTAGAAATGCTAGAATGTTAGGATATAAGAATAGACTTTTGCATATGTTTTGTATCTTGAATTTTGGTCATCATATCCCTTGAATCGTGTAGATTGATTTAGGATGATTTACTTTCCTTTTTATATCTTGTAATTGTCTTATAAATAGGACCATCTCTTGTAATACCAATTGTATTCAATATAACAATTCATTCTCTCAATTCTTTTTCTCTTTAAAATATTCTTTGACTATAAATTCATATATTGGTAATTAATCATATTTTTATTTGTACTCTTTTGTTTTCAGACATTCATACTAGTAGTAGGTCTTATGTGCATTTTATTAATAAATAGGTTTTGAATATGTAATTTGTTAAAATTATTCTAAAGCACTGTTACTTAAAAACTTATTTATAATAATATGCTAAAAAGCATGTAATGCAAACTTAATTTTGCATGATTTCATAAAAAATACAATTTAAAAATTTATTGCAAAGTTAACCTTACAATCCTTTTGAAATTTGGTTAAATATAGGCCCTTAATTTAAAAAATATTATTCTTTGATTCTTTTGCATAAAACTTTTTTTATACAATCCCTATTTTTCAATATCCCATTTAGTATATTATAAATGTTAGTGTGAGTCTAATTTAGTATATTATACATTATCCTTTAAATAGGACAATCTCTTGTAATATCAGTTATATTCAATATAACAATTCATTCGCTCAATTCTCTTTCTCTTTAAAATATTCTTTGACCATAAATTCATATATTGGTAACCATATTTTTATTGGTATTCTTTTGTTTTCAGCTATTCCTACTAGTAGTAGGTCTTATCAATATGATATAACTTTTTTATTTTATTAATAATTTCCTTTATTTTTCACGTCGTAGAAAATTATAGCAATGATTTTCTTAGTTTATTTGTCCCACAACAATGCTTCAAATCAAAGGTTTTATTTTATGTAATTTGTATATTATCTATTTCTACAGTTTCCTTTATGTTTAAATTTTATATAGTTATAAAATACCTACAATTTATATAATATATATAAATGTTTAATAGAAAATATAATTTAGATCTAAATCCACACAAAATTATGTCGCAATCAACCCAAAGGAAAAATACATTAGTTTGTTAAAAAAAAATTACTATATTAAAATATAAAATTATTTGGACCCACTTTAAACATTTTGCTTTGGACCCCGAGGATTCTTGGGCCGCTGGGCGGTAAACTAGTTAACTATATTTTATTTTATTTTGTGCAAAGTAAATAAAGAGATTGAGTTAGAAAGATTGAACCAATAGAAGTCCAAGGCTTTTTGTCCACACGGTTTTGGTTTACCAAACCATAGTCAGCGCTCGGTTAGCTCTCCGAGAAGTTCCACTAATTCCAATCTCCTTCCGGGTGAAGATCAAACCACTACAAGTGTTGTTGTCTCACACACTTTTTAAAAATATTGCTTGACCACAATATTCTCATAAGACACTCTCTTGCTAACCTTGTGAAATTTACCTTTCACAAAAACTAAACAAGAATTTTACCTTCTTGTTTTCCTATGAGATTTACCTCTCACAATTTGAATACAAATGTTTGGTGACTCACGTCAATTTACAATAACTCTCTAAAGTGTGTAAAGAATACAATTTGAAGCTCACACTAGAGTTATCCTATTTGATCAAGATGATATAGCTCAAAAGATTAATGATTAACCAAAAGCAATTTCTTGAATCTTTAGATATTGAAGATAGATGAAGTATGAACTATAAGAATGATTCAAGGTGGTCAAAATGTGTCTTAGATAGTGTATATATAGTCCCAAAAGTGATATAGCCGTTTGTGAGGTTTGGTACCAAAAATGGTAACAAAATCATAAATCCAACGGCTATATTCTGGAGTATCAGTCGACTGAGCAAATCCATCAGTCAACTGATGGACCCTTAGTCGACTGAGCAAAGCTGCTTAGTCGATTGATAGGCTCTGTCTATCAAGCCAAAATTCCAATTTTTGCACTTTTGCATTTTATCTCCAAAATCAATTCTAATGCTTTGGGGACTTTAAAAATGAGTTCCTAAGACATCTAGTTTTGGAAAAACTCAAAATATGATCATTTGAATTTAATATAAATTTATTTTAAAACAAATTTTTATAAGAATCACTACACCAACAAGGCTCTTGGGCGACGTAGTAAATATAATACGTTGCCTAAGAGTATCCTAGGCGACGTAATAATTACACGTCGCCTAAGATAATCCTAGGCGACGTAGGTATACAGTACGTCGCCTAGGATAATATTAGGTGACGTAGGTATAAATTACGTCGCCTAAGATAATCCTAGGCGACGTAATGTATACCTACGTCGCCTAATATTATCTAGGACGACGTACTCAAATTCACACGTCGCCCAAAAGCTGTTCACCACCGACACTTTTAAGTGGTGGTCAACAGGGGTTTTGACTGACCTTTAGGCGACGTAGAAACTATACCTACGTCGCTTAAGATATCTCTTAGGCGACGTAGGAATATTTTCTACGTCGCCTAAGATCTCGTCATCTTTATATCTCAGACCCTTTCCTCAATTTTCGGAGTTGATGTGTTTTAAAGCTACTTTGGGCGATTTTAGCGATTTTAAAGGTAAAAATCAACATCATTTTCCTCATTAAAGACTTGTTTGATCTTTAGGTAATCTATCTATTAATATTAGTTATTTATTAATTTTTGTGTTTATATAGATATTGTGTTTAGTGTAAAAATTTTGTAATTGGTGTTGAAGATATAGTATTGTTGTTAGTTGTTGCCCCTATAGGTTAGTACTACGTCATCTAAGAACATGCCGTTTTCGGTTTTAGAGTTAATTTGGGCAATTTTGGCGATTTTGAAAGTGAAAATCAACATCATTTCCCTCATTAAAGGCTTGTTTTATATTTAGGTACTCTATTTCTTATTAATCTTAATTAGTTACTAATTTTTGTGTTTATATATATATTGTGTTTATTGTAAAAAATGTGTATTTTGTGTTGAACATATAGTACTATTGTTAGTTGTTGCCCCTATTTGATCTCTACGTTCGTTCTACGTCGTCTAAGAACATGCCATTTTCGGGGTTAATGTGTTTTAGAGTTAATTTTGGCGATTTTGAAGGTAAAAGTCAACATCATTTCCCTCATTAAGAGCTTGTTTGATCTTTAGGTACTCTATCTATTACTAATATAAATTTTTTTACTAATTTTTTACTTTATATAGATATCGTGTTTAGTGTAGAAAATGTGTATTTGGTATTGAAGATATAGTATTGTTGTTAGTTGTTGCCCCTTTTTTATATATACGTTAGTATTGTTCGTATTTGTTGGTAATTTTTGAGTTGGTAATTTGTGAGTTTGTAATTATTTGTCATATGACAGTGATCGAAAATGAATAAGAACCGGATAAAATGCTCAAGAGGTTCAACGGAATTCATTATGGGAGTAATGGAGTTCTTAGAGTATGTACGAGAAAATGGCAATAGTTCAACTGGATTATATCCATGTCCCTGCAAAAAATGTTTCAACATGGGCCAACGAGTGACATTAGATGAAATATACATCCACTTAACCAATGCGGGTATAATGGAGTCGTATACAGTATGGAACCTACACGGGAAAATTTCAGAGACACCTTCGCAATGGCAAGCAGAACATAATAGGGCATCTTCGAGTAACCCGACCATGGACTTCGTACAAGATGCTTTTCCTTTTCGTGAATCGTATGATCACTCTGGTGTTGACAATGCATTTCATGCCGACCCTGTCGCCAAAAAAAATTTGATAGCATATCAGCGTCTCTTAGACGAAGCAGTGACTCCACTGTACGAGGGTAGTCAAGTCACGGCGCTGACTTCAATGCTTAGATCGCTGCAGCTGAAACAGAGTTGCAATATGGCAGACACATCATTCAACAAGTGGGCTGCTGAAATTAATTACCTATTGCCCGAAGGGAACAAGTACCCCGACTCATACAAAGCTATAAAAAAGGCCTTAAAGAAGATCGGCATGGGTTACGAGGTCATCCACGGGTGTTACTACGGCTGCTACTTGTTTTACAAAGAGGGTAAAGACCTAGATCAATGTCCCATTTGCGGTGAGTCAAGATGGGAAGAAGAAAATACAGGCGGTGGCAAACGAATTGCCCGGAAGACGGTTCGGTACTTTCCATTAGCACCGAGGTTGCAGCGTCTGTATAGTTGCAAACATATTGCAAAGGAAATGCGGTGGCATGGGGAAAGAAGAAAAGATACTGAATATCTTAGACATCCAGCGGATGGAGAATCATGGAAGGATTTCGATAGGTGACGTATATATTTATAGTTCGTACACATAAAATTTACTAAAGTGTTAGTTTAATTATTTTCATATTAAGGAATTTGTCTCGTCATGTTGCAGGTCCCAACCGCATTTTGCCGCTGACATTAGAAACGTACGTCTTGCTCTAGCATCAGATGGGTTTAGTCCGTACTCTACTACGGCGGTTCCCTACAGTTGCTGGCCTGTTATTGCGATGCCTTATAATTTGCCGCATTCATTGTGTATGAAGAAGGAGTTTAACATTCTAGTCATACTAATATCCGGCCCCAAGAATCCGGGAAAGACTTTAAATGTGTTTATGAGACCACTGATTGATGAACTTAAGATGCTATGGGCGACGGGGGTTTCGACTTGGGATCGATACGGTGAAGTGGCATTCAACATGAGGGCAGCCGTTATGTGGACGATCAGCGACTTTCCAGGACTAGGAATGTTGGGAGGTATTCAGACAAAAGGGTACAAGGCATGCCCCATATGTTTGGACGATATTGTTGCGGTTCACAATAATGGAAGGATGTCCTACCAGGGCGCGCGTAGATGGCTTTCCGAAGATCACCCTTATCGGAGGCGATCAGAAAGGTTTAATGGGGAGCCAGAGCTCAGACCCGCCCCACAAAGAAAGTCTGCACGTCAGGTTTTTGAAGCTACCAATAGTTTTTCTTACCCTCAAAATTCTTTGCATCCGCATCCTGACTTCAAACAGGTACAACTCAAACTAACATTAGTTGTGATATTGTAATAAGTTAATTTGTAATATTGTAAATTGATAAGTTGTGTTGTACTTAATGTCAGGCAGCTAAAAAGAGACTGTGTTGGACTCACGTCAGTATATTTTGGGAGCTGCCTTACTGGACATCATCGAGTGTGAGACATGCATTAGATGTGATACACATCGAAAAAAATGTATGCGACAACATCTTGGGCACCGTTCTAGGTCTTGATGGAAAGACTAAGGACGATGTGAAATCTCGATTAACCCTAAAGAATATGGGCATACGCAGCAATCTTTGGCCGAGGATAGGGCCGTCAGGAAAAGTGACGTTACCTCAGGCAAATTACACAGTTCGTCCTAGGGATCAGAGGGACGTATTTGATCGAGTTGTAGCTGTTAAATATCCAAGAGGTTATGCTGGAAGCCTAAAAAGTAAGATTAGACCGTCTGATAAAAAGTTTTTCGGATTGAAGACTCATGATTGCCATGTCATGCTTCAGCGTGTTCTTCTTGTGGTTATCCGACCATATTTGGGAAGGGACGTCGCCGACGCGTTAGTAGAGTATTGCAGATTCTTCCAGACAATTTGCGCCCGAGAGTTGAAGAAATCGGACGTCCGTCAACTCCAGACCGATATTTTCATGATCCTATGCAAGTTGGAGATGATATTTCCGCCAGCTTTCTTTACCATCATGGTCCGTCTCTACATCCACCTGCCCGAACAGGTACTGCTTACCGGTCCAGTGCATTATACCTGGATGTTTTCCACTGAAAGGTATTATTTCAAATTTTAGGATATTATATATAATTGTCTTTAATTGTATACATTTGTACTATATAATTGTGCAATCTTTCAGGCAGCTCGGAGAATACAAGAAAGATATTGGAAACAAGCGTTACCCAGAGGGGTGTATTGCCGAGAGGAACATCATGCACGAGTGTGTGACTTTCATCAATAACTATCTGCATGATCCTAACGCGAGTGATGAAGTCATACCGGATTCACCTCAGTGGAACATTTCCGTTGTCTCCCACTTGGTCAAGCCCAAAGGTTGCGTCAGAAACATCCGTCTTAATAAACAACAAATTGCTAAGGCTCACTGGTGTGTTATGATAAACTGTACAGAAATAGAATGGTTTATTGAGACTCACCGCCAACAATTTTCGGAAATAGCTCCACACGGCACTGATGCTGATCGTGTGGCGTCATTTCTTGACCACCTCCCCAGATGGGTAAACTTTCAACTTTAACTTACTTTCACTTGTCGCTTGCATATTTACATTTCACTGATGTTCCATGTATATATCTATTATCATGCAGATGCTCCATCTGCTACAAATACATGATCCTAAATACAACCGGGAGATACAGATCCTTGCATCTCAGCCTATGATGTGCACCATTTTCTCTCAGTGCGAGGTGAACGGTGTCAAATTTGTTACTGAGCAACGAGACAGGATTCGGAAGACTCAGAATAGTGGAGTGACATGCGTGGTAGGTGATCTGACATACTACAGAATTCTGCAATTAGTTGTCCAACTAACTTATGCGGAACGCATGCCAGTTGTGTTGTTCAAGTGTAAGTGGTACAACACCGACCCTACTGTTCCCGGCAGCGTACAGTATAATCGTGGTCTTACTTCCGTGAACATGAATAGTAGTTGGTACGACGACTTTTGACGCGATAGAATTAATGCGCTTTGATTAAACCCAAGTGCAGGCACGTCAAGTTGTAATATAGTCTCGGAAGTCCGAGTGTCGAACCACAGGGATAAGTGAAGAGGAATGGAATGGATTACGGATTAAGTGGTTTTCAGATTTCTGTGAGTTGTATTTGTTGTAGAACAACGTAAATGTAAAATGGTTGTGAAAACTAATAAGAAAGCACTAAGGTGGTTGGAGGTTAGTTACGATTTAAGAGACGGTGATCGATAGCTCATACAAAGATTTCAACACAAGGTTTCTCAAAATAAGGGGAATGTTGGTGTATCTCTCAATAGCAAAGGGTGCGACGCTAGGCGACTCATTCCCTAGTTGAAGCTATATCGAGAAAGAGACAAACGACATTCCACCAAAGACGGGGTTATCATTCCTACCTCTTAGCTACGGGTGTGAAGCAAGGCAACCCATTCCCGATGAAGCTAATCCGAGATAGATATGACAAACTCATCATTAAACGATTTAACATAAAGCAAGTGTAGTAATCTCATGATTTAAAGAATGAAAATTATAAAGTGAATCCTAACAATGAAACGGAATAAAGTTTATGGGATAAATTAGTCAACTCATCGTTTATCACATATGGTAGAAAATAAAGAGTCTAAGTATCACATAAAGTGTAAGAAGCACTCAATATATCAATACATGAATCAAAGATAAGCTAAACAAATTTAAAATCCATCTATGGAGTTTTGAGAACTATTCATAATTTCTATGAAGAGGGAAAAACTCCATGGATGGGGAAAAAGACTACAAGCTTTCTAGAACCATATGAATATGTTGTATGCTCATTAACAACCAAGAACTAAATATACAAGGCATATAAAGTCTTAACTTAATATGAAAATACCTAGAAAGCTTGAAATAATGGAAGATATGATGAAGAAGAAGAAGATTCACAAATATTTATCAAACTTTAGATATGGATTGAGCCATTAATCACCAAAAATCATATCACAATCAACCTCCGTAACCTTAGTAATAGACTACTCCATAATAGATGCAAGAACAAATATCATAGAAGAAGAAATCATTCTTACAAATTAAGCACTTACAATGGAGAAATGAAGAACAATCAACAAGTGAGCTCTCCCCTCTCTCTCGAACTCTAAGTGTGTTACAAAAAATGATATATATGTGTCTCTATGTAAAAGAAATAATATATATATTAAAAGGTAGAAAAATATCTAACTAAATATCTAAAATAGCTTGAACCACTAAAATAGCCCATTTTGGGTGTGAAATGGCCAAGTTGCCAGGGCCATGATCGATCATGGCCAACCCATGATCGATCATGGGGTCTTCTGCCTGAATGCCAGTTTATACCATGATCGATCATGGTATACCCATGATCGATCATGCTTCTAGGAAATTCCTCAGATCAGCATTTTGCGAGCTTTTCACTAGCGCTTGATCAATCATTCAAAGGCCATTGCATCCTATGCCTATAAACACATAGAAACACAACAAAAGCACACCTAGCAGGACGATGTTAGATACAAAACTCGCCAAGACACTAATCTCGAGATAAGTGGATAATTAGGCATAATTAAAGCAACAAACGCGTCATGCGACTCTGGGAAAGAGCTTATGCATGACAATATTATGCGTTTATCAACTCCCCTCAACTTATCTCTTCCTAGTCCCTTAGCAAGACAAAAATATATAATTACAAAAATTAATATGCTATACAAAAAGTTATTAACTTCTAAGTTCCCAAAGAAGACGAGTTGCATCTCGTGAAGGTTTTCAGAAATGATACCTACAAACATAAGGAGTTTGATCATGATGAATGATGAGAATGAAGATTCAAGTTTCAATTTGCAAAGCAAAAGACATTACTATCAATTTTCCAGAACGATGGACTTTTGAATGATTGTCTAATTCGCCTATCTCCTTTAGAACACAATCCCATATTCTCCAATGCTCACATACTAGACTTCGATTCAAGCAATTCAATATAAACACAAAGAGTCATAGTCATTTGAGAAGGAAGAGAGAACTTTTTCAAAAACAAAAGCTTAAAGATTTGTCAATTCTAAGCACTTTCTTTATCTTTTACTTGGAAATTTTTGCTAAATTAGATCAGGGTGGTTTTCATCTCTATGGGGGGCAGCGGTCTCACTTATGAAATTTCTCATTACTGCTCATTCATTGGAGCTTAAAGGAAGCTATTCACCCTTTCCCATATGGTAACCTTTACCCATCCGTAATATTAGACAAAGAGACTTAAGATTTAGTCAAGTGAAGCTTTAAGTCAATATTAGGATAAAAGTCATCCAAGTTATTAAAGTGCTATGCTTTTGTCCTCTCATTGGAGGATCTTTTCGAAAGAGCTTCCATTATTTTTGGACAAAAATTCCTCTTCTCTCAATGAACATCAATCTAGGTGTTATTACCGAATTGGAAACAACCGAAGCAATTTAGCATGCGGAAAAGGCAAATATGACGGGATATGAGACTAAGCGGAGCAAGGCACTCCAGATTATCATTCAAATTCCTATCCAAATTAAAGAATTCATGCCAAAAGCTAATGAAACAATGGTCTTCATTGAACAAAGTCAATCAATCAATCATCACTTTTCAAACTTCTCAAAAAAAAAAAAAATTCTACTACTCATGGAAATGAACAATAGCAAGCCAAACAAAATAAACACAAAATAACGTACCCCCCTCAACTTGAAACACACATTGTCCTCAATGAAAAGAGAACAAATAACAACGCACGGAAGGGCTACTTTGGCTTTGCTTCCCATGAGACAAAAATAAGACATAAACAAAAACTATTCACAAAACGGGTTAGAATTAGAATTTAAAAGCAAAAACCATAACATTCAATCATTAAAACCAAGTTTTAAAGTTAACATCATGTCAAAGTTCTAATACAACCCAAAAAGAAATAAAATAAAGCTAAGCGTAAATATAACTAATAAAAGAGTTTTCAGGATTTGGCAAATCGCATCACATGTCGGGAGGTGGGGGTGGGGGGAATCGACCGTACAACGCCTCGAACTGCTGGCGTATGAACTCCTGCTGAGCTGCCATCTGCTCTGCAACTCTTGCCTCGACTTGGGCTGCTATCTCTGCTTGAAGACGGTCCTGTCGCGATATCATAATCTCCACCCTCTCATTGACACCCGCGAATCCGGTGTGGATCAAGGCAGTCATTTGTTCAAACTGCTCTCTAATGAACTCCCTATTGTCATCCACAGGCCCAGAGCTTGCCCTTCTTCTACGCCTTGATGTACCCGGAACATCCGCTCCTGCTTCTTCAGCCCCTTCTTCTTCGCTATCACCCTGTTGTGGTGCGGCTGTGGAAGAACTCGGCCTGTTCCTCAGTTGACCAGCGGCTCGAGTTTGGGTGGACCTATTCAGCGGTGCCCTAGGCATTTTCTTCTCATCGTCGGCTCTCTCAATTACCCCCGCTCGCAAACAGACCTTAGTGATCAACGACCCAAATTTGATTGTTTCATTGTGGGCGACCAAATCGATGATTCGCGCTATTCGCCCAATGATATGACGCAACAAGCAGCAGCGCTTGTTCGTTGCTATGGCGTTGTGAACACCCCAATCCACGACCCTCGTGTGAACCTAACAAGCATTTATGCATCAAGTCTTGAGTAATCATGCATACGAGAGACCGTTAGGAAAAACCTTGATTTTCGGGCGCGTTAGGAATCTACCGCAACCTTGTTGCCACTTCGCTTACTAGGACGGGGATCGACCTGCCCGGTCAGGTCGCGGGGTGCGGGGCAGCGCCCCGTTAGAAAAATTGGGTTTTTTGATTGCCAGCCGCACGCCCCCTAACCGCACGGTTGGCTCCCAACCGTACGGTTGGCACCTGCCGCCGCCGCCAGCCGCACGCCCCCCAACCGCACGGTTGGCTCCCAACCGTACGGTTGGCCCGCACCGCCGCCGCCTGTCGCACGCCCAACCGTACGGCTACCTGCCAACCGTACGGTTGGCACACCCCTGTCGCACGCCCTAGCCGCACCCCATGCGGCTACCCCCTGCGGTTGGCCTCTTTTGGAGCGTTTTTGGCGAATTTTTTCCCTATAAATAGGACCCTTGGGGTCTCATTTGGGGACATCAACACTCAATAGTGTTTTTAGCAAGTAGAAACTCTGTCAAAATTATCAGAGAGTCATTTTAGGGAAATTCTGAGAGAGAGTTCTGGAGAGAGAAAGTTTTTGAGAGAGAAAAGTTTTAGAGAGAGAAAATCTAGAGAGAGAAAGTTCTAGAGAGAGAAAGGAGCAATCAAGGCAAGGTTCTTATTTCTTCTTCAAGCGCATCAGGTACGTCTTTCTACAACCCTCCTTAATTTCAATACTGCATTTAAATTCGTTTTAATACAGAAAATTAGATAACTTGCAAAGAAGTTCACTGCTTTCAAATAAATCCTTTCTAAGTTTTACAAGAAAAACTAAAATTCGTTTTGACACGTTTTCAAAACAAACAAAAATACAAAAACAGTTTCCAAAAGAAAGGAACTACGAGACTCTGATTTCATTCTTCGAATGAATACGTAGGCGCTCGAAAAGCTCGAGTCTGATTTCAAAATATTGTTTTAAACTAAATTTATCCGGAAAGGACTATTCTAAAAAACCATTCGAACTACTTGCAAGATATCTAAAATAGGAATTAAATACATGATCCATTAAGAGACCGAAAGGGCGAATTGGGTGCCTAACACCTTCCCAATTCGTAATGTAGTTCCCGAACCCTAGCAAAGTCAATTTTCAAAATAAATCTCTGGTTTCAAACGTATGAAAGATAGTTCGTTTTCGAATCATCCTTCGTACGACCTTTTGTTTGTTTTCTCGTAAAACAAACTGGCGACTCTACAAAACACGTTTTCAAAGAAAACTGAGAAAGGACTACTCTTTTCTCCTTCTCGGGGGTATGGGTCCGGATTCTCACAGTGGCGACTCTGCTGGGGACGTCGAGAACTAAGCTCTTGTATAATGGATCATATATTTAATTCCTGTTATTTATTAGATATAGGTCTTGCAAGCCTTAGTCCTAGGATAACATAGAAGCGATCTAGGTGGATACCATGTTCCCTTTATTTGCTAATTATGTGAGGAAAATCTTTTTCATAATTAAAATTCTGTAAAATACTGCAACAAACCATAAGGCATTGATCAATAATAAACTGCCATATTGTTATTTTGCACGCACTCACGTCTTATCATGCATTTTCGCGAGTGTGAATTTACCCTATTAACCTCGGGACCAGAGTCGTGACTAGGCCGTGGACTTGCGGGTCTGCACTAGCCAAAAGCGCCTGGGACCACTCTCCTTGGCCAAGTACTTACCGAGGTATATCGAGTGACGAGAACACTCACGTACCCGGGACGTATATCAAAAGGTCCTTACACGTACCTGCGGTCTTGAGGTATATCGTAAGACCTGCCAAATAGGAGGGAGCCTTAAACCTTACCCTCTTCAGCCACGCTTGCACATAGGGGAGTCAGCTTAGAACACAAAGATTTTTTGCATGGTTTTAATGACCAACAGTCGTGAGAATCTAGTGAGCGAAAGCCCTGATTCCATGAATAAAACAACTCATGAGGAGAGAAATTCCCGTGTTTTCAAAAGATTTTTCCGAAAACTCTTTTCAAAATGATTTTTCAAAACTATAGACGGTCAGGGAACCCATGGAATTCTGTTCCTACCTTACCTCTATACGGGGCTCTTAAGTTGTCGCCGTTGGTCTGTTTTCGATCTCACATAAAGAGAACTTTTTGTGTGTTTAGCTTCCATTCGATCGGTGCATTTCTGGGAATCTGGCAAGTATTAAAAGTTCATATTTTCTTTTATTTTCGGGAAATATTCTATACGCATCGGGATTTGTCCTTTTCTCCTTCGGAAGACTTATATTCGATCTGGCTTCCATTTGGGCTGGAAGGGATAGCACTGGCAGATTGGTTCGACCGGATACAACAGCTGATATGGAACACCAACAGACACAAACTTCGAATAGGGTCACTGGAAACTCCTTCACTGCAGTGGATCTACCACCGGGTCCTTCCTACCAAAATCAAGGGGTGTCTCAGCAGAATATCAATCGAGGAATATTGCCGCCAGGGCATACTTCTATGGATCCAACAAACACTGTATTAGGGTCAGACACTGTAACCATACCAACCCCGGAAGAGATGTATCGAATGCTCGGGGACATTAGCAAGAGCCTAGCATTGCTATTAGATGATCAACGAACCACCAAGGCTCGGTTGGAGGAGATAGACAGAGGTCGAAGGGTTATGAATGAGCCAACAAAAGAGATGCCGCCCGCACCACCTATGCCGCCATCTATTCATGGTCAACCAGTTGTGAATGAGCCAATAAAAGAGGCCCCGCTTGTACCACCCGCGCCACTATCTGTTCACCCCAATATTCCAACTCCTATTGAACCACATACTCCACATGGGCGACCTGATCTGATTGAGAATTGGCTACACCAAGAAGTCCAGCCCGAAGCAGCCCAACATGCTCAACAATGGCAACCACCACATCATCCTTACCATGATCCATACTATGACCCTATTCCGCGTTCGGTGAGTATGCAGGGTGATGCCATTCTTCCACAAGAGATGATTCCGGAAAGGAATAAGGCTTTAGACGAGCTTAAGGAACAATTGAAGGTTTTAACTCGGAAGGTAGCCGAAGGATCAAATGACCTGACACAGCTCCATAGCTATAATCTATACCCAGAAGCTCATTATCCGGTTGGGTTTAAGATGCCCTCAATAGAGAAGTTCAAAGGAACAACGCCACCAGAGTTGCACTTAAAATCCTATGTACGGGCAATGAAGATCTATGACATAGGTGAGGCTGAGTTAGCTAATTCTTTTCATTTAACTCTAGTCGGTCCAGCCCAAAGTTGGTTCCTGGGATTAGAGAAACATCGGGTGCAATCATGGACCAGTATTGTGAATGAGTTTATTGCCCAATATAAGACGAACGAGGAATTGAAGATCACTCGCAAACATCTGGAAATGGCAAAGCAGAAAGATGATGAAAGTTTGAGTGAATTTGTCACAAGGTGGAGGGCACTCGCTGCACAAATGGTGGAACGGATGGATGAAGAGGAGCAATTGGGAATGATCGTCAAGAATCTGAAAGCAGAAATTCGAAATAAGATGGGTCACCAATTCTTTGACCGCTTTAAAGCCTTGTTGCATGTGGGAAATGAGATAGAAGAAGAATTGGCTAACCAAGCTGAAACAACAAAGCTAAGTGCACAATACAAGAAAGCTTCAACCCAGGCTACAAACCAAATTTCGTCATACAACGCTTTTGTTCAGAGCAATATTGACTACTCTTCCAATCCTTTCGCCACAGTCACCAACATTTCTCCTTCAGGATACCAGGATTACAGCAATAATAGGGGGGCTAACCGAGTCAGACACATGAAAAGGAATTTCTCACAACTGCCAGGTTCATTAAGCAAAGTATACAAGGAATTGAAGGATGTAGGAATGATCTATCCGCTGAACCCACGACCGATACCCAATCCAGTCCCCACTAACTGGAACCTCAATGAAACATGCGAATACCACCAAAATGTGGGACACATGACCGACAATTGTATGGCTCTTCGGCATGCTATTCAGGACCTTATCCAAGCAGGAAAGATAGCAGATCCGTCCCCTCAAAACCATAAGTGATTGAAGATTGGTAGCTAGAAATTAGAGATTTATAACCAGTGTTTGAGAATTTGAAAAACAATGATTGACGATTTGTCATTTGTCATTTGTAAGCATGAACTACGATGACCTGAGCCCCATATTGGATTTTTTGGAATGTTAGGGCATTGGGGAACGTAGGCAACCTGAGAAGTGGCATCAGGCCCGGTCTATTCTAATAAAACAATCTCTTTCACCCACAATAAGATGATGAGGAATTAGAAGAATAGTTCATTTAAACGCACCAGTCAGTTCGAGGAGCAATGAAGGATTTGTGAAGAGAAGTTCGTATGGTAAGATGTGGAGAAAAGGACAAATCTTGATAAAGGTCTCGAGCAAATTTGTTTTTTGATTTGTCTTAACTGAAACAAAATAAAATGTGAATTATCCTTTATAAATTGCCAGATTCTCGGAAAGAACGATCTTTGCGTTTGCATTTGCATGGGTCTGGGGGTAAATTGCGCATAAAGCATGTTATATAATAACCAATACTTTCTTGAATAAAATACACATTACAAAGCATTAACATTTTCATGAAATAATATATAAAAATAAGCTTCAAAACGCCCATACTACATAAATATAATGATTCCAATGAACTTTTTTCAAAGAAAAACTTGACACATAAAGGGTACGGGGGGGCAGTATGAATTACTCTTGAAGAAGAAAGAGCCAGTGAAGATACTTGAGCTTCAAGGTTTCGAGCAAGATCGAAACTCCGAAGGAGATTGCAAAAAAAGGGAGCGGATCGCTTTAAATATGCATTGGAAAAGAAGGTTTCAAATGAGATTAAAGCTCTGAGTGAAGTTACAACAGAGGATAAGGATCGCTCTAAGGTTTATAGAGGAAGATTCCCAGGCTGACACTTTGATAGATCAATATTAAAACTCTGAATGCGATTGAAAGAGGGGGTAAGGATAATTCTAAATATGGAGTGGAAGATCTAATGCGGATATTTTGACGGAATGGCATCTTCAAAAACTCATCTCACATTCGCATCCAAATGTGAACGCTTTGATGAATTAGCATCTCCAAAGATATATCTCACATCTCATGCGACTGATGTCACCAAAGATGCATTGAATGCAGCTATACCACATGGCGAAGTTTGTGTTGAAGGGGAATGAAGATCGGACATGTAAAGACATCCTTGGACATCATTTGCTCTCATTAGCCTTGCAAAGTGCAACGAATCATAGTCATCGAAATATGGAATAATCCAATCAAACCAAAATGTGTTGTACGGATGAAGCTTTTCATTGAAGGTAGATGTACAACCTGACTGATGCATCTGAAGTCCTGCAAAGTGAACGAAGCATAATCATCAAGATGCGGAATAACCTAATCAAACCAGAATGCGTTGCACGGATTAAGCCTTTCATCAAGGATAGAACTACAATCCATAATTCAGTGAAATCCAGCATCGGTTGATTTCTAAGATGGGGCGCATGTGTTATTTTCGTATAAAAATTGAGGGTATTTTAAATTGGGGGAGATATTAAAATCTGAAAAACTTTACAAAAATATTTTCATAAATCAAAATTGCGCAAAAGGCCACCAGACCCACCACATTGCATGCATGTCTCATGTTTTCTGACATATTCAACATATTCGCATAATTTTCTCAATTCAAGAAATTTGAATTGAAACGTACCCGTAGACGTCGGAGAATCTTGTGTGCCAAAGGCCCCATTATACACCACGAATGACCTTCCAATAAAGGCCAAAGTGCTATCTGATGATACATCAATCTCTATCAGATCCGTTCGACCCCAGGGGGTCCCTCAAAATCTACACATACCCATTCATCGTCATACAGAAACGGCTGTGGCGGATCATAACGGAACACATGACCAACTGAGCTGCCAGAAGGTAAGTATGTGAGCAAGAAAATGATATGCTAGAAGGAGAATCAAAAGTTTGAAAGTTTAAATGGAAAAAAAGTGATATTTTTGTTGCCCAGCTCATACTGTCGTTTGGGCACTTGTTGTATGACAAGTTCCTTGTCACACAACAAGTGGGGGGTAATCCCAAACGACAAAATCAACAAAGTTTTGACAAAAATTTTGCAAAAATTGTCTCTTTGGATGTGACTCTTTGGACGTTTAAAAGACTTTCTGGTTAGTTTTCTAAGATGAACAGACTGAGAATCACTCACACATGCATGACGAAGTCAGATACAAAGCCCAAAAGCTGAATTTTGAGATCTGTGGTGGAGCCGAGCTTTGAGGAATGATCAGTCCTAAACGCAGTTCAAATCTGGCAAAAGAGGAAGGTGTAAAAGAGGAATCGGGTACAAGAAAAAATTGAAAGAGTAGAAAAGGAGAAAATCCCGTTGGTCCAGGTGAGGAAAGTGAGAAAAACAGAAAAGAAGAAAAATCAGCAGGGAGAGCCACACTAAGAGTGACAGCTGTGCCAAAAAGGCAAAGGGCTACGTCTTAGGTGAGTAAGGCTCCTGTCTGAAAAAAAAAAAAAAAAAAAAAAAAAAAAAAAGGATCTGAAAGCCAAAACAATGGGCCGGATATTTTAATAATGAGAATGAGGAAGCAATAAGGGCATCAAAAAAACAGAAAATGATGCGGACCAGCACCTTCCTCTGACAAGCCAGAAGGTTACTGGAGAAGGAACTGAGATTTTCAGAAGAGCTTTATCCCCATGTTCAAAGAAGTAAAGCCAGAGGGTAGAGTTGAAAACTGAGTCCACTACTACGCACGAAAGTCTGAGATTCAAAGAGAACCAACCCAATTTCTTGATAACAGAAGAAGAGTCAAACTGAGGGTAAAAACAGGTTTTGAAAAAGGCAACACTTGATCTTTCCATATTCTCTTTAGCATAACTTTCTTGCCACAAAATGAGTAGGCATATACGATCAACGGCCAAGAGCAGAGGCAACGCAAGGAGAAGGGTCGAAGGATAAGGAAAAATATGGACAAATATCCTCAAGAACATGTCTCGAATTAAGCGATGTGTCATAAAGTTGATGGAATAATATGATTCTGAAGAAGACCCTATTGACAGAGTCAATCCTAACCTTTCCAGGCTGTGCCAGCAAGACGGTGCGACAGGTGCCGACCCCGCCGCTCTTGGCAGTCTTAACATCACCTCTTTTGGCTGTGTCAGCAAGTACGAAGTCTTATCATGAAGACCTCTCGCTCTTGGCAGTCACTTACATGTCATACCTTCTGAGGGTGGCCAGGAGCGCCATTTCTTGGAAACCGTCATAAGGGAATATCTCCCGACGTCCAGCCTTAGACTATGTCAGCAAGACGGTGCGACAGGTGCCGACCCCGCCGCTCTTGGTAGTCTCTAACACAACCCTTTAGGCTGTGCCAGCAAGATGGTGTGACAGGTGCAGACCCCCCACTCTTGGCAGTCGCTAACATATCATACCTTTCATTCCCTTTTGAATGCGTTCCATAGGGATTTTACAAGTCAGCCCAGATTGTGTCAGCAAGATGACGTCCTATCGCAAGGACCAATCACTCTTGGCAATCTTAACCCAACCTTTCCAGGCTGTGCCAGCAAGATGGTGCGAGAGGTGCAGACCCCCCACTCTTGGCAGTCGCTAACATATCATACCTTTCTTTCCCTTTTGGATGCGTTCCATAGGGATTTTACAAGTCAGCCCAGATTGTGTCAGCAAGATGACGTCCTATCGCAAGGACCAATCACTCTTGGCAATCTTAACCCAACCTTTCCAGGCTGTGCCAGCAAGATGGTGCGAGAGGTGCAGACCCCCCACTCTTGGCAGTCGCTAATATGACATTCCTTCTGAGGGTGGCTAGGAGTGCCATTTCTTAGAAAACTATCATAAAGGAATATCTCCTGATAGACAACCTCGGTTATGCCAGCAAGATGGTGCGACAGGTGCCGACCCGACCACTCTTGGTAACCAATAACGCCCTCCCCAAAAGTTAGGGAGTTTCATCACTTTCTCCATGAGATCAGGGAGTTTTGTCACATGGTTATGACAACAAGATAGTGCGATAGGAGCAAACCCCACTACTCTTGGTAACCGCTTCTTCCCTAAAAGATTGGGAAGTTTTATCATACTGACGAAGTCAAGAAGGTGTCATTCTGAAAGAATCTGAACTCCAAGAACTTTTTCAAATACATTTGCAAAGAACGAGAAGTGTTCCTGAGAATAGGCCATTCAGAGGGTAAATGGTAAGATTGGTGCATCCCACAAGCTGAGGGTAAAACATCGATAAGCTTGAAAATTCTGAAGAAGGATTGAGATGGATTCCCTGAGGGTAGACGAGAGAATAGATTGATGTATCAGAGATAGCCTGGCCGAGAGGAAGGTCAACCGTGGATCATATTGCCCAAAGCACCACAACATTCCCCTACCATGAGGGTACATTTCGATTCACAAATTTTCATGAATAAAACAACCAGTTGAGATTCACGCAAGAGTCGTGTATTGTTGTCTTCTTATTATCGTCCCAGAATCCTTGCGAGCAAGAATCCCGGGACGAGAGGGTCTGTGAACACCCCAATCCACGACCCTCGTGTGAACCTAACAAGCATTTATGCATCAAGTCTTGAGTAATCATGCATACGAGAGACCGTTAGGAAAAACCTTGATTTTCGGGCGCGTTAGGAATCTACCGCAACCTTGTTGCCACTTCGCTTACTAGGACGGGGATCGACCTGCCCGGTCAGGTCGCGGGGTGCGGGGCAGCGCCCCGTTAGAAAAATTGGGTTTTTTGATTGCCAGCCGCACGCCCCCTAACCGCACGGTTGGCTCCCAACCGTACGGTTGGCACCTGCCGCCGCCGCCAGCCGCACGCCCCCCAACCGCACGGTTGGCTCCCAACCGTACGGTTGGCCCGCACCGCCGCCGCCTGTCGCACGCCCAACCGTACGGCTACCTGCCAACCGTACGGTTGGCACACCCCTGTCGCACGCCCTAGCCGCACCCCATGCGGCTACCCCTGCGGTTGGCCTCTTTTGGAGCGTTTTTGGCGAATTTTTTCCCTATAAATAGGACCCTTGGGGTCTCATTTGGGGACATCAACACTCAATAGTGTTTTTAGCAAGTAGAAACTCTGTCAAAATTATCAGAGAGTCATTTTAGGGAAATTCTGAGAGAGAGTTCTGGAGAGAGAAAGTTTTTGAGAGAGAAAAGTTTTAGAGAGAGAAAATCTAGAGAGAGAAAGTTCTAGAGAGAGAAAGGAGCAATCAAGGCAAGGTTCTTATTTCTTCTTCAAGCGCATCAGGTACGTCTTTCTACAACCCTCCTTAATTTCAATACTGCATTTAAATTCGTTTTAATACAGAAAATTAGATAACTTGCAAAGAAGTTCACTGCTTTCAAATAAATCCTTTCTAAGTTTTACAAGAAAAACTAAAATTCGTTTTGACACGTTTTCAAAACAAACAAAAATACAAAAACAGTTTCCAAAAGAAAGGAACTACGAGACTCTGATTTCATTCTTCGAATGAATACGTAGGCGCTCGAAAAGCTCGAGTCTGATTTCAAAATATTGTTTTAAACTAAATTTATCCGGAAAGGACTATTCTAAAAAACCATTCGAACTACTTGCAAGATATCTAAAATAGGAATTAAATACATGATCCATTAAGAGACCGAAAGGGCGAATTGGGTGCCTAACACCTTCCCAATTCGTAATGTAGTTCCCGAACCCTAGCAAAGTCAATTTTCAAAATAAATCTCTGGTTTCAAACGTATGAAAGATAGTTCGTTTTCGAATCATCCTTCGTACGACCTTTTGTTTGTTTTCTCGTAAAACAAACTGGCGACTCTACAAAACACGTTTTCAAAGAAAACTGAGAAAGGACTACTCTTTTCTCCTTCTCGGGGGTATGGGTCCGGATTCTCACAGGCGTATAGTACATAAGCCTGAGACGGGTAAATGTGCTGGGTATGGGAAGTTGGGTCCAAAGCATTGGCAATTACCAGCCAAAGAGTTCTAAATCCCTCACGTATGTGGCTCCTATCGAATTGGTTCCCAATCCATTCTCTGGGTTCACCGGCTAGAAATGTGGCTAGATCGTTAGGCCTCGGCTCTAAATAGTTGGTAGTGTCCGAATAGGGGAGGTCATGAGCATTAGGTGGCAAAGCTGAGATTCCTGTAATCTCAGTCAAAACTTCGAGGTTAAACGGAACTGTTCTGCCTCGAACATGAGCGACATATGTATATGGTGTATCGGGAACTTGAATCAAACTTGCAATAAATTCACGACAAATGGTGAGATTACATTGAGTACCTGGTTGACGCAAGTAGTCAATCCATTCCGGATACCGCTCAAACGTTGCTCGCTGGGGGAAATCGTCCAGCGTACCGATGAATACCGGCCTCTCTATCACTACCGTCCTCGTTTTGAAGGCGTAGTTCCACCACTCAAATTCTTGACGGCTTCGAAATCCGCGATAGCCGCCTCTCGCAGCTTCAATGGTAAGCGGCTTAGTGGGAGGGTTTGAGGAAGACATAATGGAGGAGTGCTATGCTTTAGAGGAGGTGGAGAGGAGGAATTTGAAGCCTTGAGATGCTAGGGCTCGAAAATGGTGATGAGAGAGGGAAAAGGGGATTTTTGAGATGGTTTTGATGATTGGGGTTGGAAATTGAGGGATTTGAAGGTTGAACCTAGGTGGGGATGGATGGAAATGGTGTTTAGAGAAGATTTAGGAAGAATGGGGGAGAAAGGGCTAGAGCTCGAAATGGATTTGGGAGAAGGGTTTGTGAGAAATGGGCGTGATTTTACGGTTCCCCTGTTTTAAGTCGCGGCCATGATCGATCATGGCCAACCCATGATCGATCATGGGTTGCTCTGCCCAGTCATTACTTTGTACAATGATCGATCATGGTATGACCATGATCGATCATGCTCCTCTCTGCCCAGCTGCTTCAATACCATGATCGATCATGGGATTTCATGATCGATCATGCTCTAGATTTCTTGAGAGAATTTCTACCATGATCGATCATGGTGAGTGCATGATCGATCATGGTCCAATCTGCCAGAAATTTCTCTTTGCCTTCTTTGCTCTTCTACACCTCAATTCTTCCCCTCAACTTGGTTCAAACTTTCCCAATCACACCCGACTCTCCGATGGAAATTCCTGAAACTCAAACATACTAACAAAAACATTATTTACAAAATCGACCCATGCTTGTTAGGCATAGGTCGGTTCTTCGAGAGGGGTGGACTCCTCTCGAGGTGGGAATTCCAAAAACGGCTTAAGACGTTGACCGTTCACTTTGAACACGAAGCCGGTTTTGGGATCCTCAACTTCCACAGCCCCAAAAGGAAATACGTGTCGGACAACGTATGGGCCGGTCCATCGAGACTTCAACTTTCCCGGGAAGAGATGCAGACGAGTATCATAAACGAGAACTTTGCACGTTCCTTATTTATCTTCGCATTGTCATATGCATCTCTTCTCAACTCCTCTATTTCATCTAATTGCAACTTACGGTCAAGCCCAGCTTTCTCTAAATCATAGTTAACCATCTTAGTTGCCCAGTATGATTTGTGTTCCAACTCTACTGGCAAATGACATGGTTTTCCGTACACAATGCGATAAGGAGACATATCTAGAGTTGTTTTATACGCAGTACGGTAGGCCCAAAGTGCGTCGGTCAGTCTTAATGACCAATCCTTGCGGTTCGGGTTTACCGTTTTCTCTAGAATCTGTTTGATCTCCCTATTTGCCAACTCGGCTTGACCATTAGTTTGAGGATGATAAGCGAGCGATACTTTGTGATTTACACCGTACTTTTGCATTAATGATTGAAACGGTTTATTGGAAAAGTGAGTACCGCCATCGCTTATTATTGCCTTCGGGGTGCCAAAACGTGCAAGAATGTGTTCTTTCAGAAATCGGATCACCACTTTGTGGTCGTTTTTCTTGCACGCTTGGGCTTCCACCCATTTTGAAACATAATCTACGGCAACTAAAATGTAAAGGTTACCGTAGGAGGATGGGAATGGTCCCATAAAGTCGATGCCCCAACAGTCGAAGATTTCGATCATCAGAATTGGGTTGAGAGGCATCATATTCCTCTTGGAGATCCCTCCAAGCATTTGGCATCTCTGACATGCCTTGCAGAAGCGTTGTGCGTCCTTGAAGAGCGACGGCCAGTACAATCCGCTTTGCAAAATCTTAGCGGTTGTCTTCTTTGCTGAGAAGTGTCCTCCGCAAGCTTCGGAATGGCAGAAGGACAGAACTCTCTCCACTTCTTCGTCTGGGATGCACCGTCGGATGATCTGATCCGCACAATACTTAAACAGGTACGGTTCATCCCAATAGAAGCGACCCACTTCGCTCAAAAACCTTTTTCTATCTTGTGCGCCCCATGACTTTGGTATCTTGTCAGTTACAAGATAATTTATTATGTCTGCATACCATGGGAGCGTTGAGATTGCCAATAATTGCTCGTCTGGAAACGAATCTTGGATCGAACTTTCTTCAATGTTGTTCGTAAAAGTGAGTCGAGACAGATGATCGGCCACCACATTCTCGACTCCCTTTTTGTCCTTGATGCTCAAATGGAATTCTTGCAATAGGAGTATCCACCTCAAAAGCCGCGGCTTGGCATCTTTCTTTGTGAATAGGTACTTCAATGCCGCGTGATCCGTGAAAATCACAATTGGCGATCCTATCAAATAGGATCGAAACTTGTCTATGGCGAAAACAATTGCTAGGAGCTCTTTCTCTGTCGTGGTGTAATTCATTTGCGCATCATTCAAAGTCCTACTTGCATAGTATATCACACCCGGTTTCTTGTCTTTCCTTTGACCAAGAACCGCTCCCACCGCGTAGTCACTTGCGTCGCACATGAGCTCGAATGGCAAGCTCCAATCCGGTGCTTGCATAATCGGTGCAGTGGTGAGCATATGCTTCAGAGAGACGAAAGCTTCCTCGCACTTGGCGTTCCACTCAAACGGTGCATCCTTGAGAAGCAGATTGCACATTGGCTTGGAAATGGAACTGAAGTTCTTGATAAACCTTCTATAAAACCCAGCATGTCCTAGAAATGATCGGACATCTTTGACATTCTTGGGCGTAGGAAGTTTAGCAATCAAATCGATTTTAGCTTTATCCACTTCAATTCCCTCAGACGAAATGATGTGCCCCAAAACAATTCCCTTGGTAACCATAAAATGGCACTTTTCCCAATTCAACACCAATTGTTTTTCCACGCATCTTCCCAAAACCTGTTCCGGGTTAGTCAAGCAATTGTCGAATGACTTACCATAGACGGTAAAGTCATCCATAAAAACTTCCAAAGTCCTTTCCACCATATCACTAAAAATACTTAGCATGCACCGTTGGAAAGTGGCCGGTGCATTACATAGACCAAAGGGCATTCTCCGATAAGCGAAGGTGCCAAAAGGACATGTAAAGGTGGTTTTTTCTTGATCATCTAGGTCAATCTCAATTTGATTATACCCGGAAAAACCATCGAGGAAAGAGTAATATTCATGGCCCGCTACTCTTTCTAGAGTTTGATCCAAAAAGGGTAGTGGGAAATGATCTTTACGAGTTGCCTCGTTGAGTTTACGGTAGTCAATGCACATTCGCCACCCGGTGGTGACTCTTTGGGGGATCAATTCGTTTGATTCATTCTTGACTACCGTAAGACCTGATTTTTTTGGTACCACTTGAGTTGGACTAACCCATTTACTATCCGAGATCGGATAGATGATCTTTGCATCCAACAATTTCAACACCTCGTTCCTAACCACTTCTTGCATGTTAGGATTCAACCGGCGTTGAAATTGTCGCGATGTTTTTGCCCCATCCTCTAAATGAATTTTATGCGTACAAATCAAAGGGCTTATACCTTGAAGGTCGGCAAGAGTCCAACCAAAAGCTTTTTTGTATTTACCAAGCAAATGGACTAACCTTACCTCTTGGTCATCCGAAAGTTCGGACGAGATGATGACAGGGTAAGTGTCTGAAGCTCCCAAAAAGGCATACTTCAAGTTGCTCGGCAATAGCTTAAGATCCATCTTTCCTTCGTGCGTTTTGGTGGACGACGATATGTTTTCCTCTCTCTCCGAAAATTCAACCTGTTTGTCAGACAAAGAAAACACTTGCATACAATCCTCGGGTTCATCGGAAGTGGTTAGATAACCTTCCGTTGACTCCGATTCAAAATTTGCCACAAAGTGGTCTTGGATACATGACTCTATCATGTT